>OX421237.1:7698615-8898615 GCA_949125135.1 Alcis repandata
TGCCTGAGTCGGAGGAACACATAGAGAGGCAAGTTACTTGCAATTAACAATTTATGTTACTTATGTTCATATTCCGTGTTTATCTTACTGAATTCATGATTAGTAACGACGTAATCAGGCAATAGTAGAAATATTCCCAATCTCATAACATCGCCGAAGTAGTTCGTTATAAAAACCTTTATTCGATTTTTAAAGTAAACAATTGTTGCGTTATCTGCTCTTAAGAGTTTATGGCAACATTGAAGCTCAAAAATAAATATTTTGAGTCCTTGAAATGCAAATTTTAAATCCAAAGTATCCAATACAGCTCCAATTCAGTCCAATCGTCCCGTAAACTTTGCCCGTCAGGCAGTGCGCCGCGCCGCACCGTCAGCTACTTCGAAAAACATTTTATGCAACATATTTGATGTGTAAAAATGGAGCGAAATGAGTTCAATGTGAAGTCTTTGCTCTCATAAGTAAATTTTTACTGACTACGCTATAACCAAATTTTTAAAATTTGGAAATTATAATCATTAAAATTAAATATGTGCATAATATAGGTATCCAAGGATCATGTAGGTAGTTATAGTTACTCGTACGCCCATTTTTCCCATTCCAATAATTTTGTAAAGATGTACCAGTCTGTATGTATGCATGCGACGAAATTCAATCCATTTTGTTAAAAAATAAATACACGGATTTTCGATGAGAGCGCTTTGAATAGGGCTCTAATTAGAAATCAAATAATTTAAATAATTTTGATTTTTCTGATCTAACTAATTATTATTTAGAATTTAGAATAGAATTAGAATACTTAGATTTTAGAATTGATTAATATTTTTTATATAGTAAAGTGCCCTTATTGAATCGAAATATTTATTTTTGAACCCCAAATAAAACGGTGATCGCTGTTACCTTTCGGTATTTATTCTCATTTATATCAGATCAAGTATAACAGCACATAGGTATAAGAAAACAATCGACATCGACACGTCTCGCGTGTCGATATAAATTCCAACCCATGATTTTATTGCCAGGTACCGACTCAATAAAACGGTTTCTCTTTACAGTACACTCAAAACATTACTCTTGTATTCAAAATGATACTAAAAGAAAAAATTTCATAGAAATATTTGTAGGTCTTACTATTTCCTTATGCTCTTCCTTGACTAGCCATTTCCTGCGACTGTATTCCCGGCGGCGATCCCTCGATGCTGGTGCCTGCATCCGAGGAGCGGGGTTCTGACGCAGCTCGATGGCTACTCACGGAATCCCCCACACGTTTAAAGCTCCTCGTTTAATTTTGAACTTGACCTTGAAACGGCCCTTTTCGAAATTTTGGCCAATAGGTACTCGACCAGACTTGGCAAAAATAAAATGTCTTAACATTTTGTGTTGTAACACTATGTTGTGTCTGCTAACATAATATGTTATCCATCTTCGCAATTTCTGTTTCCTGTAAGCAACTGGCGTCTGTATTTCCTCTGACTATTGCCTTCAATGCACATTTTATTGATGCATCGGCTTCGTTTAATGCCTCTTCCTCTTGGCGGACCTTATAGCTTGCATAATCGACAGATAGACATAGCGCCAGTACTATATATTATAACCTCAACGCGATTTTCGCGGAGAAACTTTAACTTTTTACTACACACGATATACGTGGAGTAAATGCGCCTCAAACACGATTTACGTGGAGGGTTCATCACCTTTACACGATTTACGTGAAGGTAATGCAAAGGCTCAACATGATTTACATTGAGAATTAGTAGGTAGCCTCAACACGTTTTACCTACGTGGAGATGTTGACTTGATTTATTAGAAAGTATTAAAAAGCCTCGACATGATGTACATGGAGAATTAGTAGGTAGCCTCAACACGTTTTACCTACGTGGAGATGTTGACTTGATTTATTAGAAAGTATTAAAAAGCCTCGACATGATGTACATGGAGAATTAGTAGGTAGCCTCAACAAGGTTTTTGTGGAGTTGGTCATATTTACGCTTAAAAGAACTTAGTATTTTTCTACACACGATGTACGCGGAAAGTTCATTGTCTTAACACAAATTAAATCAAAGTAATATAAAACTCCAACATTATTTATATGGAGAATTAGTACATAGTCTTATCACATTTTACGTGAAGACAGTTGTGTAAATTAGACAATACGAAGAAATTATTTTGATACTCGACTAATAAGATAAACTAAGAAGTAGGTGGTACGTATAAATAAAAGTGAAATAATAAATCTTACAATTCGATCCTTCCAAATGTGCCAGTGCACAGAATACGTACTCGTAAGTGCCACCCTACTTGAGATGAAATCATTCCTGTTGTTAACTATTAATTAAACACAACAACAATAAAAACGAAGGAGTAGGTAGTCAATTATAATTTATCTTACCTACATTCATATTTCAATTCAAACCCAAAACTTTCTATCATGTTTAGTAATAACTTTAGAAAAGAGGGTAGAAATATATAGAAATTAATTCAATATTATAACGCTATGGTATATTAATTGTCTTGCAATTATTTTAAATATTGTATGTAGGTACGTCTATTTTACATACCTGATTTCCAATATCCAATACTATCCATTTCGAACTCGTAATTCCAGCAAATTATCACATTGTTGACGGAAACTCGACGACGACGAGCTCCTTAGCCCGTTTCGTTGCACTTTTCTGCATTTTCCGTACTCACTTCCAATTAGATCGCGTATATTTTTCTTTATCCTAACACTTATTCACTAAATCAATCCATGTGATAACAATTATTCACCGGATCAATTAGGTACGGTGTGATTCCGACGACACAAAAACACGTAATGACCAGTTTCAGGCGCCCCTCTCCGGTCGTGGAAGGGAGACGGGAAGTCAAGTTTTGTATTTTATAGTGGTGAATATCTAAAGGTGTGAAGAAGATAGCACAATCCCATGTACTGCTGCATGTAATAATTAAATCGTCTTCGGTGGTGATCCAAAGTATAATAATAAATGTGGTTATTCATTAAAGGAATTATAAGCCAAAAAAGGCTTATAGCGCTCATCTGCATCAGCTGTTCCATACATTTTGTCGAGTGTCATTGACATTTTCTGTGGAACAACTGATTTTTTTTTCGCGAATTTCGGGTTGGTCCCATAGTAAAAGTTGTTCATAATGATGAGTACTATGAGCCCTTTTCGGCTTAGCATACCCTTTATGAATAACCCTGTATACGCCCTCTCACTCTCACACATTCACATTGTCAATTGATAATGATTATATTTTTACACTAAAAAGCTACTTCAGTTGACTGAGTACAGTCAACGAGAAGACATGTAATATCGCTAGTATAGTATTCATCGTAAAAGCAGATCATACATACGTAGTAAGCAGGTTTTTCTATACCATGAGCAGATATGGAACATTTATATTGAACCAAGTTGGAACTGGGTACTGAACTATCCTTGACTCTTTTTTTTTTTAATCAAAGAGGGATCATTCTGAGGATTGAGACAATCATGATACTATACCAGTTTTTTTTTATGTGACGAAACGAGCAAATCGCTCGCCTGATGTTAAACGTCACGTTTGCATATAACAGGTCTGCGCCACCCAGAATTTACTTGTTAATTTACTTGTTGTTTTTTTTGTTTGTTTTGTTGTTCTTTGTTTATTTACTTGAAAAAAAATTTAAAACCAAAATGAAAAATTTCAGAATCAAAGAAATAACCAGGAAAAACCTTTTCTGATTTTCCAAAATGCCGTACTATCACGGTAAAAAACTCACAAGCAAATTACTTGGCGAACCGGAAACCCTACGGAGCCCTCATCATTTCTCTCCAAAATCATCAGTAACATAAAACATTATTTAAGTAATAACCCCGCATTTCTTTTGCCTTTTCTTTCGTTTAATTGTAGGGGAAGTTGAATGGTTTCAGTAACTGGGATCAAATGTCTATAGGATGGAGATTTTGTTCCTTTAATTTTGTCCTCAGGATTCGTAACTAAGTTCTGATATTTATTTATTATATACATAATGTATAATTTACTTAGAAGCGTTGTGAATAGATAACAACTTTTCATTACAGCTTATAGGCTTTATGATAAATCCAAAAGCCTCTAAAGTTTCGGGAATGAAGAAAGCACTGGTAAAGTGCTGACAGTCGGTTTTCCGTGTGTTCTCTTACTTTAAAACCTTAAAACTAATACCAAAAACAACCGTCGTCGTTTTATTATATCCAGTCTGATTGATTGTGGTGTATTTTGTGTATAACGAAAAAAATATCCAAAAAAACATATGAAAAAATGTTTTGTATAAATTACACATAGAGAATTAGAGTATAGAATAAATTTGGTAATTAATACTAAATCGACTAAATGGTTTTGTGTAGATTGAAATTTTGATTATTAAAGTATTTTATGATCATTATTGGTTTTATATTAACGCAAAAAACAAGCCATTTACATTTATACATTTAAAACTCGGAGCAGATGATCAAACGTAAAATAACGTTCATTTGGCACAATTTGTCAACCAAATTTCATTAGCCAATGCTACCGGCTTACTAATTAAATAATTTAATTATTATTTTGTTTCAAATGCACCACACGAACTAATAAACGATTATAAAACAGTTAAAGCGCCTACAATGCATATTCGTTACTATTAAATATTATCCAAATAATAAATTATTTTTCATTCAACCGCATAAACCTTTGTTTTTGTCTCACGTAGAATAAAACATTTCATACGAAATGTATGATAGACAGATCGAATTAGCTAGGCAATGAATAAATAAGTAAAGAAGAGCCGACACGTACTTTAGGGGTTTCGTTTTAGTTTTACGAACGAAAAATGTATTTGTTTTCAATCATTTTCGTGTTGGCAATTATTTTGTGATTTCGTATTGTGGCTGCATGATAGAAATCTCTTAGAAAAACATAAACCCATCAAGAAATAGTCGAGATATAAATAACATGGCTTTAGGGATTGATTTGATTGCAACATCAATGTCTTTGCTCGACGTTACAGATAAAGTATGTATGTTATAAATAATATATTTATGCTTATATTATTATAAAGGGCCAAAGAACAAATAAATAGTCGATAGTAGTGGTGAGAAAGTTTAAGCTGTATTGTATATTGTATGTAGTTGCATAGGACCTGTGGTAGTTTGCTTTCATTTTCAAAGTAGTTTTTTAACGTTACTATAAAAATAGTTTTTAATTACTTTTATGCCTAAAATTTATAACCCGGTCACAATATCTGTGCATCTCGCTGGAATGCGTATAGCCTTATATAGTCGCACTGTCGCGCCGGGGAGTGCGCGGAGAGGTGACAGGGGAAGCGGGAGAGGTCTCCCGCTTCGTTGCGTCGCGTTCGTTCCTTCGCTGCGTCGTCTCCCGCCGCATTCCAGCGAGGTGCACAGATATTGTGACCGGTTTGTAGATACCTACATCAAAAATATATAAAGGAAGCAAATTTTCAAGCGATGTAAAAAAACGTGGGTTTCATTTTGTTATTATCCATTTATCACAGTAATACAAAAGTATAAAATCTTCATCGATCGTACAAAAGTGCATTCCGTGTATTTACAATAGTTTCTAAAATATACAAAATGTAATTTATACGAAAAATGTTTAATAAAATATCACAAAACAAGAAAGAAAAACACTTTATATAGAAGACATAAAACCATTGGGAAAATCGTTATTTTTTTCATTTCAATTTAACTTTAAAATTGCCAACAAGTAAAATAGTGAGAAAAAGGTAATTAGATTTGAGCTAAATTCAAAAATATTGATAGATTTGGAAACCTTTGAGAGACAATTTAATAAAACGTGCATGTTTAGATCTTGAACGACGTTGCTAATGAAAAAGGTTCTAAAATTGTAAAACCGTGAAACTAATTTTCAGAGAAAACCCCACTTTATTCATTGACGATGTGTGTTTTATTTAAAGTACCTACGAGTACCTATTTAACTGGCTTGTTACTTGTTCTAGTAACACTTGTTTTATGACATTTTACTAAACGCTATAACACAAATGACACATTAATCTATTCAAAAACAGTGTTCCTCAAGTATTTGGTACAAAAATCCTATAAAGCGTGTACCTAATGCTAGGTTACCGAATAACTTGTTTTACCATGAAGGAAAAGTTAGTTTTGTCGACTGTTACTTCTATATTTTTTCAAAGTTTTTTTAATCTGTTCATAGTAAAACAAGTTCATTACAAAATTACGTTAGGTTTAAAAGATGCTGCATTTTAAAATCACTCTTCAGCAAAGTGAGCAAAATATTTGACGACCGTTTGTCGGAAGGTTATTCGTTGGAGCAACGGTTTCCACGGTGGTTATACAAAACTTAAGTTTTTGTCCAATATTTTGCTATTTTGTAGGCACTTTAAAATGCAGTCAATCTTCTACTTAAACTTTAACCTTATTCACAGATGTTCAATGAGTCAGTCTACGCCATAAAGTGCTTTATAGACTTCTCGCTGACTAGAAGTAAGTACGAAATATTGCTGCGGAAACAAAGACTCGTTAAAGCTAAAACTGACCTACTGAACATTTCTGAATAAAACCGTCAAACTAAAACCTAGTCAAATTAGTCAATGCCAGGAAGAATGCACGGATAAATGGTCATGACTATGATAGGGCACAGGGACTAGGACGGGCTTTTCAACGGCCAAGGTTTTGTAGATCGGCACGTGCACGGTTTGCACGAGTGGCACGTGCTTCACGATAGGCACTTCGTGCACGACAGGCACGTGTTTGATGATGGGCACTTCGTGGAGTACAGGCACTTTCTCGATGTGGTGGTGGTGGATGGTGTGCACGTCATGGGGCAGGTGGATTCTGATACTGGAAAATAAATAGAGAAAAAATAGAGTAAAATGACATACTTTCTTTGTTAAAACCACACTTCTCTCTCTTCTTGGTCACAAGAAACACATACTTTTGTTTTTGTTTGTTATAGTACTTTTTGATAGATACTTTATTTTCAGACTTTAGAGCTCTGAAAAAAGAATATAATAACGCTTGGCTCCAAAATCAAAATTTTACATGATTATTAAAATTTATTTATTGAACAGTTGTTTAATTCACTGGTTCAGTAAAACATAGTCATAGTTAAATCCGAGAGGCTCCCGAACTATCCAGGGGCTATGTATTGGATGTATTGGTTTCTTCAATTTCCAATAATTATGCTATAACAGACAGAAACAGTAGACACTAAAAAAAACACAAATACATAAATAAACTAAGAAAATAATATGTTACAAATAATATAGACATTAAAATATGTAGTTCATTTCAAGGCCTTACTACTCAAAATAATGTTACATGTACCATAAAACATGGTCAGTTTACAAATAAAACACAAGAACATTGTAAATCAGTGCACAAAATCGCATATGTGAAACTAATACATAATTCAGAGGAAATGTTTGAGATTCTGCTCATTTATAGGAATTACGTCGGATTGGCACGAGGCGTGAATACGAGTATGAAATGAATAATCGATGACTGTCATTTTGCAACTTATCGATTCGCGAGTCTAGTGCTATTAATTCTGACCAGTTTCACAGAGTTGCTTAAGGGTTCAGGTTGTTACAGCAAGCGGTACTGACTTACCAAAAACGTACATTTAGCTATAACCAGGCGTGGCTCGCGGCTACACTCATCATTTTACAGGTTTTTTTTATTTTTTTTTTTATTTTTTTTAAATGTAATTGAGTGACGAGACGAGCAAATCGCTCGCCTGATGTTAAACGTCACGTTTGCCCATAACAGGTCTGCGCTACCCAGAATTTCGAACTCGCAGAATTCAAAACCCTGCGTGGCACAGCACTGCGCTCGTCACCCTGAGATATAAGTTGTTTAATCTCCCATTTGCCCTGTAATTTCACTGGAAACAATGCCCTTCCAACCGGAACACAGTAATGTTTGCACATTACTGCTTGGCGGTGGAATAACTGGCAAAGGTGTGGTACTTCCCCAGGCGGGCTCTGCAAAAGAGCCCTACCACTACATGTACAGGTACGAGTATTATTAAAATTACTGGTATAGAAAGAAAAAAAATATGTGTTACCTAATCCAGAGTATAAGCTGGCTTCATTCCAAATAACACTTTTCATTATAAACATCTTTTACTAAAGGACCAAAAAAAATCAGCTATGCCATAAATCTTGCCAGTATCATTAACATCTTTCTATGGAACAGCAGAACCTTGTATACCTATAGATCCATATTAACGATCACTCATACTAGTTGAAACTCTCCACCGGTTTACAAAACCTACTGGAAGAAAAGGTACCTGAACCATATCATACTTGTGGAAAAATAGTCAAAGAGATGAAAGCCATCGTGTAAATGGCAGTGTCCACTTAGTATCAGGTGGCTTGGAACAAATGTAGCGCGTCAACAACCCTTTTACGCTGTACCTTGTACTGCCCTTGTAATAATGGCAGCTAAAAGAAATAATAGCTAACTGAAATGCTGTTTAAAACTCTGGTTAAAAAGTGAAGAAGACCGACAAACTTGGACTTCGGTCTGCATCTCCAATTTCAAAAAAACTTAATCGCAGACACGCGATACAAAGACAAAAGTGACAAATAGAGGCCTACTTTACAAGTAATCAAATAAAAAATAAACGTCGACCAGGAAAGTGCTGATAATCCCAAAACGGTTGAACCGATTTTCTTGAATTATAGTAAAAACACTCTCGATTGAAAACCTTTCTGTTAAAAAAAACTAAATCAATATCGGTTCAGCCGCCTGGGAGCTAATCTACAGTTAATCGCACAGTACGTGAAACATAAAACACCTTTCTTTTCCCACCGGTTTTGAATGTTAAATCAAATAAGTAAATGAATAATATATAATTTTGCCATTATTCATGATGGATATGTTTCACATTGCGGTTGCTTGTCAGCCACACTTCTGATAATGTAAACACACAACAACAAAACACAAAAAACACAAAACACACACACACACACACACAAAACACAACACACAAAACACACACTTAAAACACTAAACACTTTTTTACATTGAACTACTCGTAGGCATGCGTTTGAGCACGATCTCACCTGATAGTGAAAATTATGGTCGAAGAACGCTTGTTTACTTCACTTTAAATGAAAGATCACAATTACTTACTGTGTCTTGTGGTGACCGGGCTCCGGCTCGGGAATTGGATTAGCCACACACATATGGCTATATACCACGAGGGCCAAGATTACCTGAAAAAAAGTGTAAAAATAAGATTTTATAAAACGAGACTGGCATAGGCACTGGAATTATATAAGTGGATATTTTTTTTCTTTGGAAAAATTAAGTAGATTAAAGGAAAAAATTTAGGACGAATCTGGCAGGTGATTGCATGGACTGAGATCGGGGAGACCTTTGCTCAGAAGTCAGACAATGTCAGTTGACAAAAAAATCTGCGAGTTTATTATCAAGCATTTGTTTGGTTATTTTTGTCACCATAGACTGATTGAGCGGGTTTTTGAGGTTGATATGGCAGGAAAAACACTGAATCCAGTACTAGAATTAACACGCAAATATTCCAATTTTCGAGGAAACTATGAAAAACAGCGGAATTAATAATTTTCATTTTGACTTTCATCGTGTAATTAAAGTTGAAATTTGATCTGACGATGTGTTTTTGATTTTATAAAAAAAACACCCCTAACTCAAATTGGAAATTGGCTGTTAATTGAGGCTGGTGGAACACTGGCACAATTTGCGACAATTTTATTTTATTTGCAAGGAGGCTGGCCAACTTCAAGAATTTGCTAAATATTTAAAATACAAAGACAGGATACTCACGGCGATGTTTCTGAACATGTTGTCGGGTGTCGTGGAGGCGAGTGGCGTGTCACTGTGTCGGATGCGCCTGCGCACCCTGTTAATATGTATTGCGGTTGTGCAAGCTCCTGCCACCGTTACGGTTCCACGATGTAACGTAATGTACGCATGTTTGTGGAATCTATATGACGATAGGAAAAGTCCTTTCTATCGATAATGAGTAAGCCATCAGTTGGTTTCTAAGTAAATTCTTGGTAGTTTGATTTTTATGAAGCTATAGAACAGTTAGTTTCGTTTTCATTTGTAGGATTTTTGAGCTACCTCGTCAAATGAAAGCGCCTTTAAAAAGGGAGTTTAAAATATTTTAATCATTACTCTTATTTTTTCTTTTGAATCATGCCTAAATTTTGTAATTAAACGAGTCGTGGTCCTTTTGATTTAAGTCAAGAATTTAATTAACTACGGAACTACTTTGAATGTTTTGATCATCACATTTTTTATTTCTTTTGAATTAGGCTTCAATTTTGTAAATAAACGAGTGTAAAGTGGTCATTTTTGATTTTATTACGTACGTGTCGGTCAAGAATTTAATTAACTACGGAACTCTGTACTTTGAGCATGTCACGACACGCACTTGAAGCTTGAAGCAGCAAATAGTTTTAAAATAAAATTATGTAAGAAACATCTATCAGCATTAATGCGTTTTAAAACAAGTATAGTTATGTAAAATTCTCGTTACCTTTTTCATTTCTGTTACTTTTTATTCATATAACTTTCAGAATCAGTGTTGCATGAATTACTTGTAGGCATAACTTTACTCGATTTGTCTTAAACTGCATTATTTTTTGCATTGCTTATTCTATCAATCAGTGCATTGAAATTGTAAATAATATTACGAAGGAGTTTACGGTCGAGTGATCCAGTTAGTAATGACTATTTGTGATACAGATTAAGCAAGTTTCAGAGGCACAACTACCGAAACGGCGGGAGTTACTAGGTATTTAAAATGCCAAACCTCAAATTAGTGTGTTCAATGGAAGACTTGATAAAAATATATTTCATTATTATTGCAATTAGGCGAAAAAAGGGTTGATGTAACAATGGTTTGGCTAAAAACAAATTTAGCATAATGTCATCGAACCCTACCGATACTAGGCCCAAGTTTGAAGGCTTTTTAAGACAGATCTAAATTTTCTAAAACTATTGGCATCCTTGTCTAATGGCTTGCAATGATAAGGACAGATATATTTTTAGTTAGTTTAGATCTGCCTTAAAATGCCTTCAAACTTGGGCTTATAGTCTGACTAAAGATTATGCCACAATATGCAATGAGTCTTGAGATAGCCGCAGTATGCCATGAGAATTTAACAAAGTGCCATTTTAAACCCTATTTACTTGAAAACACGAAAGTGGTAAGGTGCTACGAGGTAGTATGCAACCGGAATGCTCGTTGAAAACACTTTTCCGTATTTTTTGCCGTTTTCCATCTGCACGTTTTTAATCTGAGTTATTGATGAGTTTCACTTGTCTATTGTTAATTGTCTTTGGTCAGGATGCCAAGGATGAACGCTATAACAATTGTGAAGGTAGTTTTTTGTTATAATTTATTGGTACCATTTGTTTATCTTACTCAATAATTTGTTAGAAAAACTATTACACTAACTTCTAATAAATAGGTTTTGCGTTATTTGAGACACTGCAGTCTATTCATTAAAAGAAGCCTTAAATGCCTTAAATGAAGGCCAATAATCCCTTACGGATGGTCAAATTAAAAATCAGAGAACCTACAGGATTCTTTTTGGAAACCCCTAAATTATTACAGGTAAAGCCAGTTTTTAGTTTCATACAGCTGTGAAATTATTGCAAGGGTACAAGTCGGTACTACAGTTGACTGGCTTCAGTAAAATTAATGCGTAGCCTAATTACTTAATTTCTGGATTACGAGTACCTATTAGCTTCTTCACATTACAAGATACAAACAATTACAATTATATCCGTGATACACATACACATATTTACCTATATATTTACTAGCTAACTCGACAGACGTTGTCCTGTCAAAAGCCATTGCGTAACTATAGCAACCGTAGTATGTTGATGCTAACTTGTCAATTTATAGTAAAAATTATCAGTATATATATAATTTGCAATAAATTAAAATTGCGACTATAATTTGAGATTTAAACTATCCTATCTCTCAAGTTGGATCGAACTGCACATGGTGTGCGAATTTTATTATAATCGGTTAAGTGGTTTAGGAGTCCATTGAGGACAAACATTGTGACACGAGATTTATGTATATTAGATTATGTACATGTTTATTTTTTAATGTTACTTAAATTATTATTTTTTTTAAATAGAAATGAACTTGTTTAGTATTAATTAATACCGGGAATTCGTGCCCGGTGCGGTGAAGTTAGAAAGATATTACTTCTATAAATATACAAAATTGACTAAAAAAACTAACGTAGTTTCGACACATTTTGTACAACACAAATTTTGCACATTTTGTTATAAATGGTTATTCATAAAGGGTATGCTAAGAAAAAAAGGGCTCTTAGTACTCATCATTATGAACAACTTTTACTATGGGACCAACCCGAAATTCGCGAAAAAAAAAATCAGCTGTTCCATACATTTTGTCGAGTGTCATTGACATTTTTCTATGGTAAGTACTATGAGCCCGTTTCGGCTTAGCATGCCCTTTATGAATAACCCTGTATGTTACAAAATTTATTACATCCTTATAATATTAGTATAGATGAAAACTCAGTGATGCTAATCAATTTTGCTTAGTTAATATTAAATAAATAGTTAATAACTTTAATAAACCGGGAGAGTAATCACAGCTGCAAACAGAAACCTCATCTATTAACCGAGCTGCAACATAGATCGATTCCACAACGTTTAAATAAATTATTCAGAGCCCGTCAAAGTATATTCTGCCGGTTAGCAAAATAAGAGAAATCGGAGTGCACCGTTACGCGCGCTGTAGAATAGGGAATGGGGTGCAATCAGGTGGATTTCCCTCGACACCTGACCAGCGGCCGGCCCGGCCCGGCGGCGACCCGGCGGCCCGGCGCATCGCGGAAACCTCTGAATACACTCTGTCTGACGTTTTGTTTTTGAAATTGAATCCATTTCTTTCACAGAAGCTCTCTCGTTTAAAAACAAAGGTTGATCCCGCAATAGTTTTACTTGTAAATTGAGTTGGTTTTCAGTGGTTTACTATGAAACATGAAATGAACGTGATTTTTTCGGGGAAATCTGACGAATTACAGTACCTAATCAACTGAATTTTGGTGGTTTAACGAATACGCAGTATTGACGAGTATTCTGTGAATCAAAACAATGTAACTACTAGGAAGTAAAACACATGTTTCCTAGGAAAATCAAACAACGCGAAACTAACGCGAATTTAACTTTAATTTAATCAAATTATGCTACGCAGAAAGGTGATGCTGAACGAAAAAGAGCGCATTGTAAAATAATAGCATAGAAAACTATTATTTACATTCTGTCTATGAAACAGCTATTTTTAGGGTTGGTCTCTTACTAAAAGTTGTTATAATGACGAGTGTAAGTACAATAACCCTTTACAGCTTAGTAGCACCGTTCCGTAACCCTGCATAATTACTTATGCATAAAAACAAAGGCCGCTCGCTAATTACAACCAAAATATCATATACAGAGCAACAAATTCTCTCGGCAGAGGTCTGTATGTCGTCCCGGATTGTTGGTAACGTTCAGGAGCGGATTACAGGTGTAATCCGCGCCGGGTCACTCACGTGGCATCACCTGTGCACCCGGATTTGTGTATTTTTTGTCATACGTCGTATGTTTTGTCATACGTCGTATGTTTTGTCCACAGTTTTGCCTTTGTGGGTGAGCCGTTTTTGTGTAGTTTCTTTGACAAAACTATTATTGACTGAGCGAAGTGAGGTCTCAGAGACTAGGGAATAAATTGGTGTTTGTATGTTTGTCCGACGAAAATTTGAGTATTATATCCATATCCATCCAATTTCCATGAAATTTTGCAGGCAAGTTGAGTCTAATTCGAAATTCGAATATGAGCAAAATCGGCTGAGAGGTTGAATGAATATAGGGGTCACGAAGTTCAGTTCGCTGCGAACTAAATTAATCAATTAAATTAGTTACGTTATCGTTAGTCAATGTTCTTAATTATATTTTGTCCGATACCGTGAGTTATTTTTTCTGTAATTTACTGGCCGTAAATGATTTTTACCTCTGACTAGTTTCACACTTTCAAACTTTTTAAAAGCCCTTGTAGTTTTATGCCCTGCAATAAATTTGCAGATCATTTATTTTTACCCCGCATCGTGTCGAGTAGGACGCCGCAAATCATTTTGAATCGCGCCATATCGGCGGCCATTCATCTCGCGAGCTTTTTGACAGTCCGTTGCAGCCGCCATGTTGTTATGACAACCTTCGAATTTTAAATTTTTACGACTACGAATACTGGCCAGTTGAAAAATAGGTCGAGGTTTTATGTAAGTCGTATGAGTATATTTTTAGATGCCTTAAAGCCTTTTTTAGAGTAGGAAAAAAAAGCCTGCCGAACACTCTACAACAAAACATGCATAATTATCTAAATGTAGAATAGGTTAAAAACATACTCGTCGAATTGAGAACCGTCTCCTTTTTGGAAGTCGGTTAAAAAGGCCAGACTAAAACCGTAAGTTAAACAAAACACCGTAACAATGCACTTCAATGCATTGAAAACTGCCAATATAACTCAATAGATATACGACAGCATCACCCAACTATGGCCGGGAGTGCACGCCAACCTCCTTCTTACAGGATAGGGTTACCAACACTCACGGCTCTTAAAGTATCGAGTGTCCAGCAAATGGGATATTCTCCATAAGACGGTCCAAAGTGTGTTGGCATTCGATTACTTTTATCACCATGTTTGTCAAAGGCATTTGACGAACAAGTGTGGCGGGTTAGGCCGCGTTTTCGACTCGTATTTTACGTTTTTTCATGCAATTAAGTAACGAGACGAACAAATCGCTTGCCTGATGTTAAGCGTCACGTTTGCCCACAACAGGTCTGTACCACCCAGAATTACGAACGGCAACGTTACGTAGCGGTCAGTAAGTATTTTTGACAGAATTTTTCGAAATGAAATGCTTTAGAAATCAGTAACCTACTAACTAAGTTTGCGATTTGACATTGCCGTGTAGCGCATTTCGAATGTAATAGATAGATATCTACTTTTAAAGATACCTACGTGATTCGGGATTCTGTTTTTTTGAATTACGTAAATTTGGGATTATATAGAAATTACCCAGCGATGGACGATAACGGATTAGTGGCGATAATACTGCTGGCTCTGTTACTCAGGTCGTAAAAGCAGCCTTAGATGCCTATACACGGTATCTACCGTATTTGGTGATCTAACGACAACGTCGTCTGAACCTCTGGCGATTAACATTATAGGTTAGGTTTTTATATACCTAGGGAAGATCATGTTGCATTCTCAGATCGAGTACAAAGGCGAATAGAGTCACGCCTTAGGTACAGATGAAGCCAAAAAACTACCCTACTGCCCGTGTACGTATACTTCAAGCACATATTGACGCATAAAAATATACCCGAATCTATCGTCAATTCTTACGTCAGTTGCTTAGAGAACGTGGACAAGAAAAATAAATAGTAATAAAGGCAGTTTAGATCTGCGAAATAAGGCCTATTATCTGCATAAATTACTTTACTGTAGTTATATTAAAATATCAGACATCTTGTTCATAGAGTCCATTAACATAAAGCTCAATGCTTGATTAATAGCTTATTCTGTTAAGTAACAATTAGACATAAGCAATTCCATTGAATGTGTTACTATTTGATCAACTAGTTCCTCTTCCCAAATGGACACCAGTTCCGTCAAGTGTATCAATACATTATTAATAGAGGATTAGCATTACTATCTGATTCTTTAGAACAGCTAAATTTGAATGGCATCTCGAAGACATATTAGCTTTAATTTGCAGTAGAGTAATTATGTTTGCACTTTCTGATCTATTTTTGTAAGATGTAGAAGATGCTGAATCTTAGTTTGACACATTAACCTTTTATTAGAACCCGGTATCATGATTTGCGCAGTACGCGTATTTTTAAAAAGAGCTATAATATGATTTCGGGCAAACATTTTCTTGGAAATTGTAAATTTGCATTAAGAAAATTGTGATTTTGTAATGAATGTAGATGTTGAAAAACTTTTAATTTTCAACCCTTAAAGGGTTGATTTTCATTACAAAATTTTAATTTCATAATAAACAGGTGTCAATTATTTTTGAGTAGGTACAACCCATATTTCTGACCAGTAGTTTCCAGGTTTTGAACAACTGTTATAGTAAAAACATTCCACTATTTTTATCTACAACTTCAACCCAAATTCGTTGGCTTTAGGCGCATTATCATATTAAAATTAGGCGGGAAGCCGTTCCGTGCTGCGGCACGGGATGCACGGGCGGCACGGGGCGGCACGTAATTTGATATTAAACACGCCTTGACAAGTGACGTGACTGCATTGCGCGCTCATTACCGTTATTAAAGCTGAACTATTATATTTTACGTGCGGATGCAGTAGCTAAGGTTCAAAGAGGTAGCTTCTACAGGGTTATGAGGAAAGGGTAAGCGTAGCAGAAAAAGGCTCATAGTACTCATCATTATGAACAACTTTTACTGTGGGGCATGTTATGGGCAAACGTGACATTTAATATCAGGCACGCTTTTTTCGTCACGTCACTCAATAGCTTAAAAAAACCCGGAATACCCGAAAAAAAAATCAGTTGTTCCATACAAAAATGTAGTCGACAAAATGTATAGAACATTCTGGATTAAGCTATTGGTGCTTCTTGCAGTATTGAGAACTAGGCCAACGACTTTCAACAGATTATTTCTAGAATATAGGATAGAAGAGTGACGGGCACTGGGTGTACAATGCATCCCTTGCGGGACGCCGATGCGGGCATATCGCTCCCGTATCAAAATTGTGGCGTACAGAACCAATGTCGATTACCCTAAAATTAGACTGAACAACAAAACTTATTTCAAATCAGCAAGACCTAGTATGAACTTCTGTCGAAAAATATACGAACGTAGCGAATATCAGACAGAAAAAGTTTTGAATAAACGCAGTTTGCATTTACGCCTGATAGTTGCGCTCTCCCTTTTTCATTCATTTATTTATCGTAAACTCGCTACATAATTTTCGACACAAATCTGTGCTAGGACTACCGATTACACGTAACGAGTACAGTGGTGAGACAGTTAATGGGCATACTTGGCCGAGCAAACAAAACGAGGTTGTAGTGACGGTCTCGCGTCGTCAAACTGTTTATACAAACCGAACCGAGTAGGTACTTGGCTTAGCTCTGTCTCGCCACTGTACTCGTTACGTGTAATCAACCCTTAACAATTTGCAAGCTACTATACTGCACTAACAACTACACTGCTCGGCGGTGTCACTGGCTCTTAATAAATCATAGAGTGACGTCACTGCAGTAGCGTGTCAGTTTCTTGCGTGGCGTTAGGTCTTATGTTATTTTGCAGACTAAACACGTTATGAAAACTTCTTTAGTTCACTAACGAGGCTAGAATAATATTGTTCAGAGTCAAGACTTTGCTAGAATTATAAACTAGGTTCTAGCTGGATGTTAAGCAATAAAATGAACGTAGCTCCTAGTATAACTTAAGGAATTGTATTTAATAGATTAGATCAACAAAGTTAACTAATACTCTGTTTGTTTAATCTCAGACAGAGTTGCTACTAGCATTCACAGCTGCTTTAGTTTTTGGAATCGGAAATACGGAAATAAATCTACAAAACTATTTGCTGACAAAGGCACTATTTCTATTCTCTGTTACATTCATTGATAAAGACTTGTGAGTGGTAAAACAGAAACATTATCGAGTGCGCTAGAATTTACATTTGTGATGGTTTGTCCGAAAGAACAGTTGCTAGGTAAAGTCGCTTTGCTTTTGGTCCGCTGCTTAAAAACCATGGCGATAGCCAGAACGTATAATATAGGTACAACGACAAATGCTATTTTTTCTTTGGATTTTTTAATTCATATTAGGTGTTAATACTGATTTAAATGGATGTGGTACAGGATGGAACATGCTTACTCTAAAAATATGTGATAGTATGTAGTACTTAAGTTCTTTGGGTTTGGGTTTTACTTTCAGTGCTAAGCAAGTTATTCTAAAAAAATGTACTGGTGGATATTTCTATCCCAACTATATGTTATGGAAGCGTACAGCAGCCATCGGTAAGAAACATCGGTCGATAATATAGCTGAGGCACACAACATTACAACCACGACGACTGTGCTAAAATTAACATCCTGGTAATCTTTATCGATACCACGAGTTGTAAAAAAATATAAATGGGACGAGCTGCGAATAGGACGAGTTGCGAACGGGACGAGCTGAGAATGGGACGAGCTGAGAATGGGACAAGCTGCGAATGGGACGAGTTTCGAATGTGTGACGAGTTGCGAATGGGACGACTTGCTTCTGACCCGATAAAACTACTTAAATGATTCATACAATCGCAACCCTTTCATCATCATCATCAACCCGTTATTGCCCACTGCTGAACAAAGGCCTCTCTTCTTGTATGTCACTCATCCCGTTCCTGTGCTAATCTTGTCCAGGTTCGATCCGCGACATTGGTTATATCGTCGACCTAACGAGCTGGAGGTCGTCTGACGCCTCGTTTGCTGGTACGCGGTCACTAATACGTCAATATTTTAGTCGTACATACGAGAGACCTTTTACGGAGCATTAAAGCCCTACATTCTAATATTGACCGTAACACATTGCGCGTTACCTTTTCTCCAGAATTTCAATGTTTGTAATGAATTCCTGACGTAATACGAGTCCATTGCATGCATATAAATAAACGTTGGCAGGTAAATTGCGTGACTCAGTTGTGTGAATTGTGTTACTGGGTGTGTACGTACAGTGCTTGCTTTTTATATGGCACGTTGGGAAGAAGAGTAAAATGTACTGCATGCTAAAATTCGGCTTCAGTTTTGTAGAGCGA
Source organism: Alcis repandata (assembly GCA_949125135.1). Lineage (NCBI taxonomy): Eukaryota > Metazoa > Arthropoda > Insecta > Lepidoptera > Geometridae > Alcis > Alcis repandata. The sequence continues at coordinate 7,717,480 of OX421237.1, forward strand.
TCTTTCTGTCACAAGATGTTTCAGTTTGATATCTTTTTAGAGAAATCTTAAAAGTGAGTTCGTTTGTTTGTTACGCTTTCACGCCTTAACTACTCAAGCGCGGGTGAAACCGCGGGGCATAGTTGGTATTTTTGAGCGGAGACGATGACGCATATTGCATTATGCATTAATTCGTTATCAGCTGTAAATAATAACAAAATTGAAAGAACAGAAACTGAATTTTATCAAATATTTCAGTCATTTTCCGACGTGCTTTATGAAAGGTTGGTACTGTAGCTACATACTTTAGTTTTATATTCATAGCAGGTGTAACAGTGAACTATTACGTCGATGTGCAGGTCAATCTAGTAGGAATGGTTGTTTTGAATTTATGAATGAATTTAGTGAAATGGAAGAAAAACTGAAAGTATTGGTTTCGAATTTGCATTTAAGTTTTGTTAACTAGTTGTGTCCTGTGAGTTGGTTTTACTGTCTTAAACTAAAAAAATTGTGCATTTTTCACTTAACTTCTTGATAATTTTTTTTACATACCTATCTGTCTTTGTCATTGCAACCTATAATATAAGGACATCAATACTTTTAGAAAAAATAGATCTGTCAACTTATGCCTTTAAACTTGAGCCCAATGTCTTGCTACACGCTTTTTATTAGCTTCACTTGTATGTTTGTAACCGACTTCTTTGGGCGTTATTTTGACCCACTTTAAACTTTCGTTCAAACTTTGTAGATATATCGAGGACCGATGACAATACACTAAACAAAGCGTGTTTTTTACTTTTTTGAACTACTAATTATTTTTGTTAACTTTCTAGCACACATGTTTGTTCTATAAAAACTATATTTTTGTCATAATTAGAAGAGTATTAAATTCCTTACTTGGTCTATTTTGGGGCAGTAATGTCACCGCAAGCTTTGTCAACTAAAATTACTTACATCGTAATTGTGTTTGTTAACTCAAATTAGCCCATAAATGTAATTAGGTAGGTAATTTAGACGCCGAGTAGCCATTTTAGTTACCGTACTTTGTGAATTTTGAAAGGATCCACTGTTAATCTGCTTCAGCCTCCTTTTGCTCGAGCCGGGGGGGAGGGGGGGTCCACTTTTCTGATACAGAAGAAAACGTTCTTCTTTCTTTAGTAAGTCGTTGGCGAATTACATAGTGCCAGGAGGGTATTCCTATTCTGGGCCGTTCAAAACTGTCATGACATTTCTAATGAAAGCGACAAGGACCAAAATATTGATCCGATTTGCAGAATGGGGGCCTGGATTATGTCATTCCCCACAAATCCCAGTATGATGTCAAACTATACCTCTTGAGCCAGCAACAATATTTTTTAAGTATTTTCACAATAAGCACACACTTATTGTGAAAAATTATACTAAATGATTTATTGCTACTCTTTACAAAATGGCCTTAAAATTAGGCAATTTTCCCCTCATTTAACCCATTTTGGCCGTGCGTCTACTCATTGAGATGTTACAACGTTAGGTTTGCAGACAACAGTGTTCTCTTTTCGCCAATCTTTTTTAATGTAAAAATTAGTGCCATCCTTTATGTTTCCGTATGTTTTTTGGATTCCGTACTCAAAAGGGTAAAACGGGACCCTATTACTAAGACTCCGTTGTCCGTCCGTCTGTCCGTCACCTGGCTGTATCTCATGAACCATGATAGTGTTAGACAGTTATTTTTTTGCTGTTTTTGATAGATAATGGTACAGAATCCTTTGTGCGCGAGTCCGACGTCGCACTTGACCGGTTTTTAACTATTACGAGAACAGTAAAACCGCGTCTATCTGTTTTAATATTATCATAGGTACTCGTATCTAAACTACTTATTTACTACCATTTAGTTAAGTTCTACAATAGGGAACTAAGGCTACGTGTACACGGCGCGGACGTAAAGTAATTTGATATTAAACACGCGGTTGGCAAGTGACGGGCCTGCAGTGAGGCATTGTCACGCGAGCTGCCTTCGGGACAATAGGGGTGCCACTGCCGACGTCTTGCTTTCTTTTAATATGCTCAGTGCTCACATATTATAGAGAGCAAGTGCGATTGAATTAAGACTTTAGAGGGCAATTTCTTTCATAACACTTTGCTTACTTTACAAAAGTATATTTCCGATATTTTCGAGTAAAAACAACATTTGATTTTCAAAACGTCTGATAATAGAAACTTAAATGTCGACAGCGCGTTCGTGACACAGATACCCGTAGGCGACGGTGATCGCTTACCATCAAGCGACCCGTTTACTTGTTTGCAACCTAAGGCACCTGGGTTTTTAATTGCACCCACGAAATAATAACATCTTGACGTCACGTTCTTGCTATGCATCAGTCGACAACCCTATATTGTAGCGTGCATCAGTATCAAGTAGAACTAAAGCCTGTCTGATGACTAGAGCTGAGCCGTTTGTGAAAAGACTAGTGTTAAATGACACTCGGAATCTGATTGTAATGTGTACGTTTGCGTGTTATTGTCCTTTGTTATTGCTTAGTTTGAATTATGATTCTGTTTTGCCAGTAGTGTTGGTACAGCGGTTCTGTGGCTATATTCTGTGCGCTGTTGGTAGGATTATTTCAGTTATTATTTTTATCTGATAAATAGTTGATACATGTCGTTCGCACATCTATAAAGCACCAGAAAACCCTCCAGCCAACCAGGCCGTCATTATCACGACACCTTAGTATGGAGTAAACAAGATTAGGTCTTAAACAAATATTTCATTTTGTCATCTACGTGAGTCTTCGTGTTCTGTCAACATATTAAGTAACAAATAAGATTATCAGTCTTGGGGTCTATTATATAGTGCTAGTTTATAGCTAAGTGCTACCATAGTTCGCATGACACGTAAAATGTAGGCTCCGGTTGTTTGTCTTGTAACAAAAAAAATCATCAGGGCTAACCCGATCTATAGAACTTACCAAGTTCAGTGTATTATACAAATATCTATTATTTAATTATCACTCCATGACTCCACTCCTCAACTCAAAATGACTGCATCTCGACTCTATACCGACTTAAATTACCGTTTGTACTTTCGTCCACTCGAATTTTTTTCTTCGCTATCTCAATTTGTACGTGAGTCCCAGAGTTAATTAGTGCAATTACGAGATCCAGCTGGGGTGACCAACTTGCCATTCATAGGCAATTTTTTTTCAGGTATTAAAAAATCTTTTATTTTTTTCTCCGTGGAGGGGTTCTTGTAGATATTGCTTTACGATAAATGTTTCTTTTTTATTTTACTAGTAACCATAGCTTGATATGCAGGAGACCTTTTGTGAAGTAGAGATCTCCTACAAACCTGGTCTCCTGCAAACCTGATCTCCTGTAATCCTAGACTGATCTAGGATAAAAACGATTTATTTTAAATTTTAGTAAAACTCCTCTTAAAACTGTACTTATTGTTTAAAAACTTTAAGCAAACAACGGCTTCAAGCAAACTATCAACGGCCAAAATTATACTAGAAAAGTCTATCAAATCCATGCTACCCTGGACACCCTAGTTCCGGTTTTTTGTTCCGCTCCTTACACTTCAGTCAGGATAGTCATTGTGGGAATTAAATTAGCTCTGAAATTATTTAATGTCCTGCCTGTAAGTAATTGAATGTCGGGGCAAGCGTTGTTTATTGTAGCACATGGCGCAGTGGTTAGCGTTAAACGTTAGCGTGTGAGGCTGCAGTATGTTATAAACGTTGTGTGCATTAGAATTAGAATTTTAATTTTACTATAGGTTTAATGCATTTTTTGACAATTAAAATACGGTTCAAAATTGTAAACATGCTAAATACAACAAGTTGTGGTGGTCCGTGTTTAATCTGGAATATACTTTATCAAAGTGTTCAAGTATAGTATAAAGTATCATTATAGGTTTTCTTGATTGCCTCAATGAATAATATTGTATTTAGCATTTAAGTATTACCTGAAAATTACATCAATAGCACATTTTTTTGATTTGCTGCTAGTAAATTATCAAATACTAGCGACCTGCCCCGGCTTTGCACGGGTATACAATATAGCCTATGTTACTCAGGGATAATGTAGCAATGTAATGGTGAAATAATTTTTGAAATCGGTCTAGTAGTTTTTGTGTTTATTCAACACAAACATACAAAAATACAAATTTTTCCTCTTAATAATATTAGTATAGATTATTCTTTGTTTCTTTTGTCCATTTTAGGTGTGGACGATACGCGATAAACCTCAATTATTTTTATTTTAATGTGGTTTTAAACATGACTGAAAACTTATTTCTTGCAAGCACAAGCTAATAAATGTTAAATATTACAAAACATAATCCTGAAAACTAGCAAGATAACAAAACCCACTATTTCGATATCCAAATTTGCATTTCAGAATGTCGCTTCGTTATTTTCAGCAGGTGCTGAAAAACGTGGCCATAACTGGGAAACTCTGCTTTGCCGCAGCTAGTTTTCCTGTACTTACATTAACATAAAGCCGTGCGACGTGTTACGTATACATACCATTAAAATGTTACGTCGTAAGTGTAAAGCACCAAACACACTAAGCAAGTAAGCAAGTCAGTTCCAAGGAAATATTCCGGTTTTCCGCGAAAATTCAACATTTTCTCGAAACTTAGCTGATAATTTTTCACTGACAGAGATATCCGGTAACATACAGAGATAAAATAACTGAGGTTCACGTGGAAGTTAGTAATTGTCTTCTTTTTGAGTCTTGAGGCCGAGTTGTTTTTTTTTAAGATGTTTTATACAATAAAAGGATAAAATGTAAGGATGTAATTTATGTCGAGTGGCTTGGCCTGATTTCGTAGCTTTTAAGCCGCTAAAAGTAATAATGAGACAAAATATTTTTATTCTGTCTGAATGTGTGTGCTTTCGATGCAATATTTGTGGCGTGATGTGTTTGTTGTGTATCCATATTTTCTGATGTGTACAAAAATATGTTTTTTTAACGCGAATAAGTCTACGTTTGACCGCCAACTCGCCCGTTGGTAAGCGTAATAGGAACAATTAGGTTCATTATTTTCAGCATTGTGTAGGAAGTTACATAATTACTTAAAAAGGAACATACTTCACTTATTTTAAAAACTTTAAATAAGTGGGGTCCATGTTTAAGACGTGGCATGCATATGTATAATTGGTATGCGCCACTCGCGCCCACTTCCCCTTATTTAGGTTAATTTTCTGCCTTTTGAAGACTTGCCGCGATCTCGTTTCATAGTCTAGTGCACTTTATTGAATTTTCTCACTTGAAGCGTATCTGAGTGACTAGGAGTTTTTAAATGTTTGTCTCAAGTGAGGAAGTATGTTTAAAGTTTCTAGCATACAACTAATATCCTTGCTGTGCTTTGCTGATACTAATTAGAAATAGATAACTAAAAAGAACAATAGGCATGACGACAGTATCAAAAAATCGCCGATTCATTGCTTTCAGGGGACTAGCCAGATTAAAAAAAATTAAAACACATGTTTAGTTTTATTTTTAAAAAAACAGATTATTAAGATTTTCAATAAATTAAAACATTAAAATACAGCAATCGGCCATCTTGTCAGAAACAACAATCACAGCGTATGACGTCACGCCTCAGTGAACTCAGGTCATCCGCCGCTCATCACGCATAAACACAATGACATGTTTACTAGCCGTGACGTCAAATCGACGCCATGACACAAGCAAGCTGTTTTCGGGCACTGTTGAAAAAATATGTGAAAAATGGCTTCAAACTTCGTTAAACTTAAGTTTATTACCGAAATAAAGGCTTTTTTGTAAATAGTAAATGTGTACTCACATTATGGAAGAGGATTTTAAAATCTTTCGTCACGCCTATTGTTACAAAAATTACGAAGTTATGTCAGAGGTTTTAAGGCGGCTAAAAATATCTGATGTTAGTCGTAGGACCAGCCACGTCGTTTATACAAACTTACTTACTTAGCTATATCTTTATTTTAATCTTGATTTTTATGTTGTTTCAGGTATGTGCGGATCACTGAAGCTGCCTCAAAAGATTGGGTGCAATGAAGTGAAGAATATTTAATTAAAAGAAAAAACAATTTAAGTTAGCTACGGTTTAAGTCACTACGAAGAAATTGATGACAGATTTTTTGTCCATTATCTCATGTCATCCATAATGATGTATGAAGATATTAATAGCCATCTAGGTATGATTAAAAACTTACTTAAAAAATAATGTATTCTGGCTGTATCTGTCGTCTGTGATAAAGACAGTGAGTATTGAATATAGTAATTCCGAAAATAGAAAATAGTTTCCGCCGGCCCCATTAATCTTTTCACATTGTTAGGTATCTACTGGTGCAGTAGAAACGGAGGAAAACTATTGATAATAGTCTTCATTTTCTCTATTATTATCGATGTCCTTATTAGTGGAGTGGATTACTGGTAGGTAAACACATCATACAAATTATTAAGGCTCACTTGCGTCATACTAGGTAAAAAGTGTAAATACTTAACTAGTAAATTTTGATGGGTTTTTAACCCATAGTTAATAATTAACGCGGCGTTAACTGCGCTAACCTAGTAAATCGCAAATGGGCCTTAGTCTACAAAACCCATGCCGTTATACTGCAAAATCCAGACGTCATAGATTTTACTAAGTCCCAAGCCAAACCTTAAAATAATCACCAAACATTATTTCCTCAAATTTAATTCGAAAATTAAACAAAGACAAGACCTTAATCTTAATAAGAGACTCGTTAAACGTAGGTACAATTTGCTCGAGAAAGATGACTCGACGTTTTATGACACCGTCGGCAATTATCAATGATACTTCAACCATAATTTTGAACGTGAAAAGCTATTCGAGGCACGTAACAGGCATCCAAAACACACGCTAATGATTGTATTCATTGTCTCAAACGTACAATTAAAGTAGACGTGCGAACTGAGCAGTAGAACAAACTCAGCTGAAATGTAGAGGCGAAGGTTAAGGTTATTTTGAAAACTAAGCGATTAAGTTAAGTTTCTGAAACCGACGGGTTAAAATTTAGTACAATGAGCCTTAGGAAAAGATATGCTGAGCCGAAAACGACTTATAGTACTCAACATTATAAACGTTTAATATTTATGGGATCAATGCTCGAATCGTGAGAAAAAAAATGTTGCATACATTTTTTGTACAGCGTCATTGACATTTTTAAAAATATGAAAACTAGCTGCGCCCCGCAATTTTATATGCACGTTGAAAAAAAACAGTGACAATTATCATGGCAAATATTAGCCTATGATAATTACGAGTATGAACTTTTTTGTCTTTCTTACAACGTAATGCAAAATTTCGTTGTGACCAGTTGAGTTAAGTGTAACAAACAAACAAACCCTCTTTCGCATTTATAAAATTAGAAAGGATTGATGTTTTGACGTCTCTAAATTTTTTACTTATAGATCCTGTTTAAACTTTAACTAATGTTTTATCTAGTCTATTGCAATCTCTACATAACTGAACGTTAAGCAACAATACAGCATTATCCGCCTACCGTTCTAGATAAAGGTTATAAACTTTATTGGCATTATGACTCACGGCCAAAGCTCCCTGTGGAAGCAAGCCATCCTTGAAAGCGGCTTATCACTACAAAACTTTACGCAAAAATGTATCATACGGTGTTCAATATAAAGCATCAATTTGCACTTTTTTTATAATGCTCTATGGTCGAGGTATGTTAGCGCCCGGTACCAAGTATTAAAGCGTAGAAATCTTTGATGGTGCCCTCTCGCCTCAGGCTCAAAAGGCTTTCATAGATAAAGTGCATTTCGATATTAGAAGTTTCAAACATAGTTTTAAAGTGAAATTTACGGTATGAAATTGTTTCCCGTTCAAAGGAAGACGCCGACGCCTCTTGTGACCCGTGAAAATGGATTTAAGGGTGCAATAAAACTACCCGCTTTTTGTTTGGAATTGTGAGGGTGGATTTTTTTCTTCACTTATTAAGTTGAGTTACTTACATACAAAAGTAACTCTATTACCCTTTCATAGCCTTTTTTGCAATTTTGCAAGATAGGATATACAGAGATATGGGGAAAGGGTGTGCTAAGCCGAAAAGACCTGATAGTACGTACTCATCATTATGAATAACTTTTACTATGGTATTGACCACGAGTATGCGAAAAAAAACAAAAACAACTGTTCTATATATTTTGTTGAGTATCATTGACATTTTTGTATGGGACCGCAGATTTGGTTTTATTTTATTTTATGTTCTTACTCAATTGAGTGACGAAACGAGCAAATGGCTCGCCTGGTGTGAAACGTCACGTGTCCCCAGAACAGGTCTACACCACCCAGAATTTTTAATTCTAAACAATTCAAGACCGCGCACCGCTCTGCGCTTGTCACCCTGAGATATAAGATGTTCAATCTCCTATTTTCCCTTAAGTTTCGGAGTTGTACTCGTATGTATGGTAACACTCGCAAATTACAATTGCATCAGAACAATGGAAACCAGGAATGTTTAAACAAGAAAATTGCCCTATAAACTATGTTGCCCAGAAAGGGTTTTGAACTAGTTTACCGATTGTGATTACCCTTGAGGTTACAGCGGGGTACAACCGGGTACCGGATAACTTTGGTACGCGGTACGGACCGACTGCTACAATTGTTTGGTAAGTATGTGTTGACTGTTGACTTTGTTGTTATTTTTCGTATGCATTTCCAATTAGACTTCAAAACTTACTGTATGAATGCTATTATCTATAGAGGTAGATGAAAATCTTACGACTGAACCGTTTAAAAATGATTGGTCAAGTGAAATTCGAACAGAGTCAACTCTAAAACACTAAAGACGGTTTCTAATGTTTCTATGCTATTTTGTAGGCGGCTTCTATGCACTGATCAAAGCAACTTTCGTTCTACGACTTTCACAACAAAACACAATTCACAAAAAAAAAAACAGTGTACCATGCATTTTGTCCAAAGTCTAAAGTCGTTGAACAAAATATGTATGGTTCAAGTATCTCAGGCTGCCTGAAAAAGAACAAAACATTTAAAAATACTATACACTTATGTATGTTTACGTACGTGGAATCGCTGATATGCTCACGTAGATTCTAAATCGGATTATCCGATTATACGTAAACCGGATTGAATGAACACAATACGCTTCCACCGCGTACTTGTTACCATACCGTGCCTTGTTAAAATCTTTGTCTAACCATTTGAATACTTTACCTTCATCGTATTTTACCTGTATCGAGTATTTTGTTTATTCAAGGTAACTGTGTACACAGACGTTCATTTGTTTTGTTTCGCTTTTAGGTATTTTCTGGGTCTTGATTTGCCACTAGATACTCTTGAAATGTTTGTAATTTTTTCTCTTTTTTGGGCCTAGGCTATTTTATTTATCTTCAATTGCCTATTTCATTCTTTCGTTTTTGGGTTATTAATTTTATTAGCCGACTCTAGAAAAAAAGCAAAGCCAAGATGAAAGCATAATTTTAGTCATAGTCTTTTTGCTAGCTGACCTATCGTCCCTATCGGTTAATTTTCGTTCAAAGATCGAACTCTAACTTCAGGTTATCGTCAATTACCATTAGCTGATACCATTTTTTATGTCAAAACATACACTTTCGGCTTTAAAATCATGAAGTTTGAAATTTCAAGGCTCTAGTATTGTCACCTCTGGTTAGAGGCAAGCCAGATTGGCACATTTCGGAATTTATTGAGCCAGAATCGAACGTCGGAAAAGTTAGCGAATAAGGCTATTTGAGCCTTACTTTGTAAGCATGGTGATAATGACAGTTATGTATTATCCCACTTGCTCTTATGGTGCGCGTAAGTTGGTGCGAGCGGGATGGCATATCATGCCTCCACGCTTAGATAATACAGCTCTCGTGCTATATTTTGACAATGTGACTGTCATAAATGTTTGTATGGAACGTGTTCAATACCTAAAGGTATTACTTTATTGCATATCGAAACATACTATTCAATTGAAGGCTCAATACATTTCAAAAATTGCAATATTCGTCGATAAAACTCTAACTCACTTATAACTTATATTACAACAGAGAGTTGTAACGAGTTCGCATGTGAACCGGAATTGGTTCCGTACACAATTCAATTCAGTTGCTTTTTATTTTTTGATTTATTTCAGTTTTGTTGGTACAGTTTCGTGGTTGCAAAATTATATTAGGCAGGCTAACTACTAACTAAACAGTTCAAGTCTATAAAATTGCCAAGCTCATCGCATTGATATTATGGTGGCAAGTCATGGTCTAATTTTTACACAGTTCTCTAATCATACAGTGGTTCATACAGTTCCATAGTCAGTTATCAGTTCAGTTCATACATTTTCACATAAATCAATTAGTCAAAATGTGACTTGGATGGGATGGATGTTACTTAGACAAATTAATAGCACGTATTTTCGTCTTCTGCGTTTGTTTGGGTCTACTCTACTTTACTCTCCCCAAATATTATTCCAATCAAACCAAGTTCGGAAAACTAAGCTTCAGATTTTAACGAGTCTCTGACCTAATAATAGTTAATTAGTAATTAAATATTTAACAAAACCGAAGCCAACTTTACCATAACTATTCATTACTTAGTGAAAATCGGTAGATTCTTCTGTATTTTTTTTAATCGTGAGTCCTCGTTTGACTACCAACTCGCCTGTAGGTATGCGACCAACACCTAACTACGACTAGTTTCTCAGAAAGATTTCTATAGATCTCTTCTAAAGCTAGACTCAAAATAATACCCTATCAAGTTGCTCAGCACGAAGCTCGTAAGTACCCTAATTTCTAGTCTGTCAGCCCGTGACGCGTTAAGCCGAGTTGAGCACATCACAGCTGCATTACAGGATTTGCAGAGACATCTGCGAATTGGTATTAAATTAGCTACTGTTTTGCACAGCGTTTTGAGTTGCTTGTCTTGAACTGTGTTTTGTTATGTATTGTCTTATCCTACTATTATTATGAATATGAAAGCTTTTATGTTTGTGACTCAATCACGAGAAAACGTCTGAACGAATTCGGCTAAAATTTAGTACAAAAGTAGCTTATACCATGGAATAACATATACGCTAGTTTTTGTCCCAGAAAAAGCGGGTAAAACCGCGGGGCGCAGCTAGTCAATCTATATAAACTAATGAAATTACCTGACTGACTTATCAAAGGATTATACAAAATTAGAGCTGATTCAATACTTTCATGAACATATCTGTTAACTGTGTAGACAGTGCAGAAATCCGCAAAAATATACAAAGCAACAAAAAAAAAACATTTTGGATTGAGCTGCGCTATTTTTCATTAACGTTACTAAGTTAAGACAGTTAATCAAAATAACAGTGCTTATTCTTTCATGATGTAATCTTCGTATGCTCTCCCTCAAAGCCTCGTGCCACGGTCAACAACCCCAGATTCCCCCTACACATAAGATACTCGGAAAATCCAAAATGCTTTCGTCTAGCCCCGTCGGCGTCACACATTCATAAATCACACAAAAATATATCCGAAAAGTGGCAGATTAAGTGATTCGTGCGAAAGTTGTTCGGCAAACAGGAGAACCCATTAAAGTAAGCCCATCAAACGAGCTACCCAGTAATCTGTTTATCCGTTTGCATATAGGTAGACTGTTAAGTACGCCTATGATTTTGTTCGCGTAACTTTTTAATGAAAACCATCCTAGTAGGGCTAGGAAGACCAAGGAAAACATTCTTGATCCAGATAAAAGGGAAAGCAGATATAGTAATAGGAATTGAAAGCACTAGCAGATGACTGCCAATCAAAGAAAGTTGTTCTGTAAACTGGAAATTACAGAACAACTTCCTTAAATCTATATATATAAAAATGTTATGTTGGTTTGTGTACGCTTCAAAAACTCAAAAGTTCTGCACCGATCGAGCTGAAATTTTAGCATGATATATAATCCGCATCAAGCATTGTTTTTATCTATTTTTTTTTATTTTTTTTTATCGTAGCGAAGCGTGGGAGGGAACAGCTAGTATTTAATAGAAAGATCCTATCTAATCTAAGAGCATCGTTGGGAACTGTGTTATCTAGTACCAGCAGGTGACTATTTCTACGGCTTGGTTAGTTAGATTGCCATGGTGCAGCTTGTCCAGTTCTCTTCAGTAACGAAAGAAAGTGCTCTCTTTTGTAGTTAAAAATATTATAAAGTAACTGCACCCAATTATGTTCATGTTAATAGCGATTACAGCAAAACGAGGATGACCGTGCTGTTATCGCGTGTCATGTTGAGTAACAAAGCAGTTTTTATTGTTCTTATTATATCGATGACCGACTGACCAACAAGGAAACGGGCTAATCCAGAAGTCTGTATTGATATGTTTTTATTATCTGCTCGGGATTTTGATGTACCATAGCGACCACTGAGGTAGCGGCCTTAGTATACATTTAATGGTAACAAGATAAAATTATCACATGTCATTCCTCAAAAGAGATCTCGATACTATATAAACTTCTAAATCAGAAGACATTGTATTCCATTACACATATTAATATCTCCAAGAATTTGTTCATTAAGGGTATCAATACCAATTATTTACACACCTACGCCTTCTCGGGGTAATCCAGCAATTATTTTGGATACTGGCAAGCTGCCCCTGTCTTGGTCAGAACAGACACAGCTAATTTGCCCTAATGCCCGCTTACCCTTGTCTGCATTAACCATTAACTTGTGACATGCTTAATTCGCTAAGTGCTGTGGTCAGCCTTCAGAAAGTGCGACTGTAGTGTTGGCGGAGGAGAAAGCGGAAGCGAGTCGCTCTAAGCTTACGTCGTCTCCTATGACATCCAATCCAAGTGAACCGAACATGTGGGGAAAAATCAGATGTATCCTCTAGGGAATACATCAGGCGGAGACACACTGACTACTGTAACGTGTTACAAATACATGATACATTACGAATAAACGATACAAGTCGGTCCGCCTAAAGGGTATTCAACGCTGTCTCGTAATAGATAAGTAGAGTAAGTAAGCATTCTAATTAGCCATTTTAAACTGAACAGTTTTAACTCGTACGTAATGCAAATATTAAGCTAGAATTGTTATTAGTTTAATTCAAAGAGAGCGTTTTAAATATTTACAAATTTTGACTGTTTTCGTCCACCGCTTGTAAATTATGCACATAAATTCTGTTTATTTAAGTGATTAAATCACAGAACTTTCTGAAAATAAAATCAGCGTGCTAAAGAAATTAGAAGAGGCCTTTGTGGATTGTGAGCTCAGTTGCGAGGCACTAGACTTTATTAAATTTTAATTTAAGGGGGTAACTCTGCGCCTAACTATTTACAGCATTAGTCATCAGAATTAAAAAAAGGAATTATTTTTAATATTATTACTATGACTAAAACCTAATCAGTAAAGTTATATTACTGTATATATATTAGTAGTATATATACAGTAAGTTTATCGCATGTACGCAACATGCGATAAACCCAAAACATATAAATATAAAAACGAAATACTTAAACTTTTAAAATTTTCGTTGGCAAAAACTGTATGAAACAAGTTTAAAAAATTTAAAATAATTGTATTCTAACAACGATAAAGATACATTCTGGCACCAAAATTCCACCATCTTGATAAAATTACAATCATTTTAAAGTTCGAATTAGACGCTCACTGCGCTCAGTTACGCTTTTAATCGCACTCCGCTATTACCACGACCGCAACATGTAGCGGATCGTAGAAATGACCAAAACGTATTGCCCTATTAACTGGACCACCTTTGTTTAAGTAAATCTGGGCCCAAGTCAAGTTTAAATTATTTATTCGACCGTTAAGGTTGGTAACAAATATCTTTGGAAGTCTGGGAATTGCGTGAGGAGCATTTAGGTGGGCGGTGGCTTGGAATAATTCGGTGAATTATACCTCTGCCTAACTACTTAAGTATACCTTGAGGGATTTTAATAAAGTACTTTAGTGTTGTTTTGTTTTTAGCAGTTATGCTGAGTGATTAGGTACTTAGCTAACTATTTAATTAATGATAATAGTTAAATTAGCGTTACGTTAATTGATGCTAATTGAGAAGGGTGGATATAAACCTATTGTACGTTGTTTCTAGCTTGTTTGAAGTGGTCTGAAGCCACTTCGTTTAGGTCCTGATAATCTTACAAAGCTAAAAAGAATATTATGAACATTAGTTTCAGTGAATGTTTCTATTTCTATTATTAACTTTAGTTTTGATAGTAACCAAAAAAATCTAAACCTAGGTCTGTGACATGAATTTCTGAATTCAAAGAAAATTAAACTTAATGAATACTAAAGGCATGCTTTCCCATACAGTAATTAATATAAATATACCTACCTTGAACAGTAGCAAAATGGTGCAACTCAGTGGGGCTCGTTTATTATTCACCTCAGCTAAGGAAAGTGGCGAAAACTAGCAAACTAGATAAGTTTTAAAAGGAGGAAGTTTAGATGAATCTTGACTGTATAATGACACGGATTAAAAGTTGTTGATTGTGAGATTCTGAGTTTCGGCTCGGTTTCGTCGGTCGCTAGATGAAATATGATAATAGGGGGGGTAAGAGTTTTACTTTATGAAAAGAGATGGCAGGTCATATGAAGTAAATACGCTACGTTAGCAGAAAACTGTCAGTCTGGAGAATACTTCATCGACAAAAGCGTGATGTTTAACATCAGGCGACCGATTTGCTAGCCTCGTCACATAATTGTATAAAAAAGCGATATTGAATAGTAAACAAAATGTCTCATAATAAAAAAAAATATTGAGGGACACGTTCAAAAGTCTGATATATTTACCAACCAATAAATTTTCTAAAAACCTAACCTCCGTTTCGATCTTCTAACCCACGGAACCGGAGGCCGAGCACCACCTCACCGGCCATGAAATCGGCATTAGCTAGTCTTACAAGTATTATAAATGTGAAATTTTGTACATATGTTTAGATTTTTGGATGCATACAAATGCTATACAAAGTTTGGATGTTTTGCTGTTTGTAACTCAATCACGCAAAAGCGACTCAACGGATTTGTATTGAATTTTGTACAGAAATAGTTTATACCTGCATTTAATAGCCTGTATGTTAATCCAGGAACACATAGGCTATTTTGTATCCAGGAAAAAAATAACGATGCCTTTATCGTAGCCAATGAAACCGCAGAGCGCTGCTAGCACATTATAATCCTCTCGAACAAAGTGAGGTAACTTCATAAATAGGGATTATGTCAACATAAAGCCGAACGGAGTATTTTATATTGTGTTCGATGGCATTATCCTATGTTATAGCGTTTGCTGATCGTTGGCGCTATTGTTTGAGCTTGATTTAGCGGAGGATGGGCGCAGTAAATCTTAGAACTTCGTACGAAGATATAAATGAGTGTATGAAATTAGGATGGTTATGAATGAATTTAAAGAATATATAAACAGTCGCGCGCATTCATGAAAGCTTTCCGTTCTTTTACTGAAGTAGTGAATTGACTTTTGTAAATTAGAGGTTTGTCGGGCTAAAAATAAATATATTGCTGTCATCTGTGTTGTATATTATTAGAAACTTTATTATACTCGGTACCTACATCCTAAATACAAATTAATCTAAAAATCTTTTAATTGAAACAATAAAAAATCCTTGTTTACAAATCATGTAAATATTATTTTTAGCGTTAGCAATTTAATCGTGGACTGACCGTGTTCATCCATAGAGCCACTTTTTTTTAAACAAATTTCGTTTCAGAAATACACTGATTAGACCCAATTACTTTTCTGACACAGCGCCACAGGTACAGGTGCCAATACTAAATACAATACCTACAGAACCCTCGCGCCCTTTCAATTACACCAATAGCTACATTTTTAAACTCACCGGCACACCCTCTCACACTACACAATTTATAGTCCAATTACAGCACACACCGCCATTAGGCCATTAGCTTTCACATGCTAATCTGTTATTGATAGAGGTCAGCCCATGTTAATTACGGCTCTGGATATCTGGGTAAACTGTTATTTGTAAACAAAGCAGCTGGCAACATCCTGCTGCTAAAATGGGCACATCCAGCTGATAGGAAATTGATGTTTGATGGTCAGTTTGCCAATATTTAGCAGTATCTGGTACCAAGAACCAAGTTCGAGGAAACATCGGGTACATTGTGGCTTGATGTAGTTTGATTCTGGCGTAGTGAAGTCCTAATTGGCCTAATCTGGTCAGAAGCGGCACTAATACTGCATAGACCATTGCTATAACCCGTTATAATATGTAATGATACCGAAAATAATTAAAATGTTTTCTAATGTTTAATTAATGATACAGCTTAACAGATTTCAATAACATTTTGAGTAGTGATAACTTAAACACTGGCATAAAATTTTCTTGGTAAAATAATACTTCCTATAAGATAGCGGGTGCAAATTTGGGGCGCGATTAGAGGGTTCACATAATTATATCTTGTTATGTAAAAAGTAGTGAAACTTAATCAATAGACTTTTAACAAATTATCCAATTCTAAAGTACCTATTTGCCATTTAGATATTGTATCAATAGCTCAAACTACATGCAAATGTCATTGGGCAGGTAGGTACCAACTTGTCGAAGTCCCGCCGGGAGTTAGACGTCAATAGGGCAAATTTCAAGTTCCAGAGTAGTCGGGACACGAATAGTATACTAATATTACGATTCCAGTAGACGCTGCGAAATGGCAACTTTGATTAATAGGAAGTACGACATACTAGTACATAAAATACCTGGTAAGGATCAGCAAGGACTAAAATTGCTGGAATTCAAAATAGAAACATTCACTTATGAAATAGATTTTGGATTATAGGTACGTATCTTTGTTACTATGTATACTAGTACAATTGTATGTATATTATTGTATACTGTATAGTAACGGTTATATTATGATAAAACAACTCTTGCAAACGAAAGATTTTCATGTTATATTAGTCAGTATAAAAAAAACTAGGTAGGTACTTCAAAACAGAGTAAAAGTAGGTAAAGTAAAAGTAAGTAAAATAAAAAAAACAACCAAGTTAAACTTCATAAATTAATGTTTGTGGCATAGTTTTCTTTACAAACTTTCGCCAAGCATTACAATTAGGACTATTGACTTGAAACTTGAGTCATTTTAAAAACCTATTTCAGTATTTCAGCCTTCGAAATTTCTGCCAACTATTACAGGCACTCATTAGTATAATTTGCACAGAATTTTTGTTATAATTAAACACGGGAATACTCACGTAAAAATTACCGGTGTTACTGGGTTATTATCGGTGACCAAACGAAACCAACGCAACCGCGAGCGCGTCACGTTTGTAAACTCACCTGATGAAGGTCACCGAATGTGACCGAAACTAGTCGTAGTGGACGACTTAATTTTTACGTGAGTATTCCCGTGTTTAATTATAACAAAAATATGTGAAAACCACGTTAGTTTCCATAGTAAATTTGCACAGAATTCTATTAAAGTTACTATACCTAATGCCTTAGTACTTAGTAGGCAAGCCCTTGACGTCTTCTCATGTCACATGCGACTCACACCTTCAAACTTTACATTCTCCATTCAAGTTCCAAACTTCGCTCTACCATGCTCTACGTAGAACTCAGTAATTAGCTTATTGCATTATGAATTAGGAACGTTAGCACGTCAACGAAAGCTCTATAATTAAGCGCAGTCTCAAAGCGTATTTTGATACCTAGAGAGAAGGGGACTAAGGACTAAAGGCTGAAGCTGCTGGGAAAATGTATGCCGTTGCCGAAAATGGGGACGGCTTTTTGAGTTTTTTTAATTTATTGTTATACAGTGGGGTCGGAAATAAGCTAAGAAAACTGCTATCAGAACATATCTAATACTGTCATTAGACAACTAAATTTATCAATGGGTTAGTAAAAAATATTTCTAAAAACAAGCTCTTATTGCATTGTCACACACTAATACCAAATTTCAGCTCAATCGGACATCGGAAAGTGGTTCAAAATTTAGTAGCAAGATTCCACCCAAACTAACATTGTTACAAACATTGCAAGTTTTTACAAAAAAGTATAATGCAAATGAGATGTCATACTCTATGTGAGTTCAAAATACTAGAAGAGACTATAAGAACAAAACTTGCTCCTTTTAATAAGCGCAAATGAAAGGAAAATCTATTTATTTCTATATTGTACTTTTTTATACAAATCCAATCAACTCCAAAAACGCAATTAGAACTACTCGTATCAACAAATAATTTTACGCAAAATAAAAAACAAATGAGCAACTCCTCAGCCGGCCATTTAATCCAGAGCAGCCCGTATTCTAATAAGCTAGAAACATTACTCGCTTTTATTGCACGTTTTCACTTAACTTCCAGTCGGTATTTCTCTCTGAGAGTCATTTTAGTGCGCTATCGTCTGGCCATAGTGAATTATTTAGAATACGGATCGAAAGATAGGCATTAAAAATTCAACCTCGTTCGACCCGAGATACTGACTACTGCAGCAGGAGTCGCGCTGGTACTGATGGGCGCTGTCGAAGCTTCGGCCTGGTACTGTTACGGTAGATAAAGTACCTAGGTTGCCAGATTGGTGGCGTTTCTCGTGATTTTGGGGAAAAATTTGGGGAAATGGAAATAAATTGAGTTAGGGAATTTTTGGGATTTATTCTTCTAAATAGTAGGTACCTATCATTTTGGGCAAAATATTCGATATGGGGAAAATAAGAAAAATAGAACTGGCAACCTTGCTAAGTACTACCACATAATAAATATTAGTTCAACAAATTCTATGAAGATTGACGGATATCGTTCGACCTGAGGTACTGGCTACTGCAGCCGGAGTTGTGCTGGCACTGATAGGCGCTGTCGGAGCTTTAGCCTGAGTGGTACTGTTACCGTACAAAGTACTGGCACAGAATAAATAGTAGTTCAACAAATGCTTTGAAAATTGCCGGATATAATCTAAACTATGGTCGGATCAGACTCAATCATACGCGAGCACTCCCGTGTAATTAACAATATCCTGTAAAAAAAATAAAACAAGCGACTTGTATGAAAATTTTGATTCATATTTAAACATATTCATATTTTACAGCCATTTCAAAACTAAACAAAAAATGTACAGGAAAAAAACTCTTACGTACAAAAAATTATAATCTAAATACATGTGTTTGTATACGTTTTCAGCTACGTTTCAGCTATACTTTTCTGTACAAAATAAAAACGCACGTAAAAACAAGTGCTTGTTTACTTTTCAGCTACGTTCCAGCTATTGTACTAGAACATCAAACCTGTCAAGCTGTGAGCGAGCACAATGGGAAGTTAAGCTGTCGAAGATCTAGCGCATCTGACGCGGCTTGATATGCATCGGCAGGCCCATTCATAGACTCAATAGTACAATGGATCTGCTTATCCTGTGCTGAGATCAGTTCACGTCATGTGGAAATGGATCAAGCTAAGAATGGCTTGAATGAATTTAGATCTACCATACAATACCATTAAACTTGTCGTATTAGCTTTTTTCAGTCTTCTTTTGTTTTGGTCCTTCATGCTAAATGTATGGGTTGATTACATGTAACGAGTACAGTGACGAGACAAATGAGCACACTCGGCCGAGCAAACAAATCATGGTTCCACGTGTCTCGCCTCGTCAAAATGTTTATTTTTTATTTTTATTTTTTTTTATGTAATTGAGTGACGAGACGAGCAAATCGCTCGCCTGATGTTAAACGTCACGTTTGCCCAAAACAGGTCTGCGCCGCCCAGAATTTTGAACTCGCAAAATTCAAGACCCTGCGCGGCACAGTACTGCGCTCGTCACCCTGGGATATAAGTTGTTTAATCTCCCATTTGCCCTGTAATTTCACTGGAAACAATGCCCTTCCAACCGGAACACAGTAATGTTTGCACATTACTGCTTGGCGGTCTAATAACTGGCAAAGGTGTGGTACTTCCCCAGGCGGGCTCTGCAAAAGAGCCCTACCACTACAGAAACACACTGAGTACAAACTGAGTAGGTACTCGGCCGAGGGCACTATCACGCCACTGTAATAGTAACGTGTATCGTGTATACAACTACATGCTTTTTTGCTCAAATTTCAGACTTCGTGTTTTTTAAATCGGCAGACTACATTTCAATTAATATTAAGGTTATGCGACATTGAAAGTTAGCAGGAAACGGTTAGTTGGTTACGACTAGATACCATTATATTGAGGAGAGAAGTAAAACCCAAAAAATATATAACTGTTGATAATTGAAGGCCGACGATAATACAGCTTACAAAAAAAAAAAAACAAAAAAAAGTGAAATACACTCGCCTTCAACTTTTGTAAATAGGGCCGCCTAAATTGAATTTTCGCATTTTAACTCCATTTAGCTGCAAGGCGCAGTCCAAAACAAATTCAGTCCTGTCACCGAAAGCACTTCAAGCCAGCCCTAGTTTTTTCGTGCATGCATTTAAGTGTAGTACATTACCCACACGCCGCGGGGCGTAAGGGGACGCTGTGTGATGGCCGGTTGCACCACCTCTTGATAACTTTTATAGGAAAGATCATTGCTGATGTTAAAGATCGTAGTAGAAAAATAGTATGTTATAGTGTAGTATGTATGGATTTGTGTATAAGAGGGTGTGTGTGTGTGGTAAATAGTATGTTACGTGTCAAGATTTTATTTATTAAAGAGTAGAACAAATAGCTCTTTTATGAATCTAAGTGCTAGCCCATAAAATAGTGCCACTTTAAATTATAATACAACTAGCTGTGAATGAAAAACGATGATGATGATGATGATAAAAAATACCTTAGGTCTCTTTCTATATACTCCAGACAAAATGTATGTATTTCATGATTCGTTGATAATTCGACTAGAATCTAAAAATGCATAACCAACATTTAACAAGATGTAGTGCAACCGTGGTTCAATCTTGTAGAGGAAAACTTCTCACTTATCGAGAGGAAATGGGTGATCCGGCACGCGTCCGGGCGACGCCATCGCTTTCGATCTCATCAGGGCGTCAGAATAAGTTCAGTGCAGGAATTTATATCCCATTCGATTAGCGTAGTTCGAGTTGACAGGGCAAGCGTTGAGGAATTAAAATGTCAACTATAAGAGCAATTAAAAAGTACATGGTCAAACCACTCATTAATATTACAAGAGTGTTTTTTGTTGTAATTTTTATATTTTTTTTTATTATTCGTACTGGATGCTGCAATTAAACAATAGACTTTTTAATTGTCAGATAAATTTTAACATGAGTTATTGGACAGCATATTTACAGTTCACAGTTGTGTAGAGACTCTGCTTAAATTCAAAAGTTAGACCTTAGATTTCACGTACTAGGTATAGATAATGGAACCTTAGGCACAAACACAATAATATATCTCGACACCAAAACGTTGAAAGAGGTCTTAAACTAGGTATTCGATACCATTGTATTCCTTCTAGGTATCAATAAATGGCCAAGCCTTCTTAGGAACATTACCTGAGACCCAGAAATGTTCTGGCATATACACACGTACCGTGCTTAATGTATCGTTGTCCGTCCGCCTGTCACTGATACGTGACAAAGGTTAAATGGCCCGACATTTCCTTTGCTTTGCCGATACTAAAAGAAAATTGTGTCTGCAGTATACCTTTCTAAGGACGTGGATACGTCAATATCAATAACCGTACCTAAATGTGATAATACCAACTTGTAGGTACAAAAAGCTTGCAATTAAAAAAAAATAGAAAAGTCTAACTTGATCATGGCGTTCCAAGTTCCAACAAACGAACATTTATATCTTTCTACTGAATCGAAAAAACCAAATCAAATAGGCTAGGTTTGTATAAAAAAATGCTTGTTTTTAAAACCCCACCTCAAACTATTTGCAAGTTTAATGAATACGTACTTACTGAAGTTTGGGTTTCAAGTAATTAAAATACGCAAATGACATTTAGAAAAATAATTTCTAAGTATGCAGTACAACTCTCTATTTTTTACGTTATAAAACGATAATACCTACTACATATTAGAATTCTCGTTGTTTCTATTTTAAACAAGTAACTCTTCTTTTCCGATCTCATTGAATCAAATCAAAATTAAATAGCTTTAAACCAAGGGAAACATTTAAAAGATTTAATTACAATGCCACTTATACGGCAGGCAGTATCCAATAAAAGTAAATTCATTACGGGGGTCCAAGCTTACGGAACGTCGGCTTAAAATTATCTACATAATGAGTTCCTGGTTTAATCTCCTAAATAAAGTTACCTAAGTAAACAATTTATTTGGCTTTGTTTTATGTTCGGATACGGATAGTCTTCGTGAACTCTGGGCTTTGAGGAATTTAGAGCTTTTCAATTGTTATAGAACCTTTGAACCTAAGTTTTTTTTTTTTTAATAAACAGTTTAAAAGGAGTCTTCAAGCATCTCTCCAGGCTGGCAAAGCATTATCAACGCCATTAGTGTTGCAGGCGGTATAGACGGTGATTTTGTTTACCATCAGGCTGACAGTCTGCCTATTTGCCGCTCTTATAAATTAAAAAAAAGTTGGACTTAAAGTTTTTTGAACGTTGATGTTCCCGAGCTCCCAAGACTGTAGCAGACGAGAGGCAGGTGGGGTAGAGGTCAGACAATGGAGAAAGAAAAAGTTGTAAAAATTGTTTGTTAAAAGAAAGAAGACAGTAGCCCATGGCACTGGCATTCCATCAGCTTGAGATCAGATTCATTTTACACTTGAATTGGATCGGTTCAATACTGAAGTAGCACATTCCAGAATGATGACAATGGCATGGCAGCCTTAACATCATCGACGTAATTTTGACCCAAAATGTAAAAGCTAGTTTAACTCAACATCGGTTAAGTTAAATAGTAAATTATGAAGCAAATGCTCTTAGTTGTTAAGTTAACAAGAACTAAGTCAAATACAGTATGAAACTTTATGGCAAGTACCCGAAACGTGTACCTTATTCTAGAATATTGATAATTATATATTTCAAATAGATATATTAGGAACCCAGTAAGTTAGACTCTCTATTTACCTCGAACGTTATTACATAGAACTACCTACGACTGTTTGAAACGTAGTCTCAATACCCAGAGTTTCGGCCGGCGACACAATTTCAAGGCGACGTATGAAATATTCAGTCATACACGTCTAATACTCATAAATATCTAGTGTATATTGTGTATTTAGCATGTGAGTACGTTAGGCCCATTTGCGTACCGTACCGTTGAGTTATGAGGGCGATAACATATTTATTTGTTAGTTATTACT
Organism: Alcis repandata; assembly: GCA_949125135.1. Taxonomy (NCBI): domain Eukaryota; kingdom Metazoa; phylum Arthropoda; class Insecta; order Lepidoptera; family Geometridae; genus Alcis; species Alcis repandata. Next base: position 7,740,627 of record OX421237.1, read on the forward strand.
CGAGTTATTGAATTTATTAGCGGTGGAAATATGTTGAATTGTTATTGTTAAAATTTTTGTAACGTGGTAATTTCGTGGCAAATTTCTTATGAGAATAAGTTACTTTTATTTGGTGTCTTTTACGATATTGTTTGATATATGTGTCTATTTGAGATGGATCTTTGTAAGATGATCCTGGACGTGAGATGGGTCCAGCGTCCTTACAGCAAAAAACTGCGGGCGCTGGATAAGACTGGCTCAAGCTCTGGCAAACAAATATGGAAAAAGGCTTATGGTAAGACGTCTACGAAAGAACTGAAAATAAAACTACACATAGCTATCATGATACCAGAACTCTAACACAATACATAATTTACAATTATTTCATCAATAAACCAAGAATTGATCCTCAAAAATGTTACCATATTTGGTTTCAATAATCTGCCACCCAATGCGGTAAGAACATTTGCTTCGGGGTTTTCTCTCGAGTGAGTAGGCACTTTCTGTAGCAGACAACAATCCGCACAACATACAAACAAATGGGAAAGTCTTAATAGAAACGGTTTCCATTGTTCCTCCCAAGTTTGCTGGCAGGAGTTACGGCACGAGCAGATCGTAGGCTTTAATCCGGATTGTTGGCTCGTCCGAATAGTTTTACGAGCAAATCTTTATTGCACCCGCTTAATTTCTCACAACTATGCACTGCGACGCGACTGAATGAATTTATTATGTGCAGCGATGGCGGAGAGGAGCTTGTGCTTGCCAGCTATGGCTATAGGTTTGTTTTAGCTATCTACTTGACTTCAGTCTTTTTGGTTGACTTTAGTTTTAGGACTTTTTAATTAATTTGAACCATTCGTAAAGCGTATGGTTTCTGGTTAATTGTCGAAGGTTCTGATCGAGATGACTGACTGACTTTTTTTAGGCATGTATGATTTGGATGACAGTAGTAAGAGACTATTAGTACCATAAAGCAGACCCCATTAAGATCATTTTATTCTGGAATACACACAGAGTACAAAGTCTAGTTTATATTGTCATTTTGCCATGGACACTAAATAACATAGTTGAATGGGATCCAAAGGTAAGCAACATATTTGTTAAATCACAAATTATACCCTATTTAGAACAGACTCAAAATTATGGTTGTTTTCACCTTCTCACACCCTCTCACCTCAATCTTCTCTTCACACACATACATACATGATCTAAAATATAGTTTCCTATTAAAAATCCTAGTAGCCAAGCAATTAGTCTTAATCCCAACTTCGCAACATTCTGTCGTAGAACACCAGCGTGGCATAGTGCCAACCTTAAGGCCACTGAGGCAAGGATGCCAACATCTATAACATCGTACACTTCCGCCCATGTGTTATGGGCTAGGCATTTTGCTAAATTACGGTCGGTCTAGAGATATTGTTTATTACTTGAACATGTTCATTATGGTTTGAATTGTGTGATTTAGCAGTTTGATAAGGTTATCGATAAAGTTAGAAACTGGCAGTTGATATTTTCATATTTATAGATTTACTAACACATGGATGTTTGATCTAAAACAAATTTTAGCAAAAGCAGTTTGGATCGTAATCAGTAGCTACTATCTACATTAGTCCATTACGGATATAGAGCTCTCAATACCTTATTGCTATTTACCATTCGATTATGATCGGTTCGTGCATTTGCAAAGCATCTTACGTGTATGATTAATTCAATACGAGCATGGCTAATTCAGCGGCTAAGTAACCTGATTATAATGATAGTATCAATAAAACACGCCAAAAATAAACGAAGACAAAGAAACTCCCCTCACAACTCTTGAGTGACGAAAAATGCCGATTCAATCCAAACACAGAAATAATCGAATATTGCTCCAAATCGTCAGGATATCGACACATTGCAAAACGTAATCGAGTGGAATTATTCAAGAATCGACGCTCCTGCGGTGAGAATTGATCTCGGTAGGGTTCTGTGATATATTGAATCTTTGCTGTACAGAAATGCAATTTCGAAGTTTGCGGCTAGTTTTCGAATTCGAATTGGTTATGTAATACTCTGGTCGCAATTATGTTGCTGGATGATATTGTGTTTCCAATGGTTGTTCTTATTATGAACCTGACTATAAGCCTTAAATTAATTGATCATAATATTTTTAACTTGAATCATTAATCAAAATGTTTGATCATTGCGCTGACGCATAGCGGCATAGCAAGTTTACCATTAGTTTTCATGTCGTGTTACTTTAGAAAGGCGTGCCTTATAAAATATTTGTCCTATAGCTAGATAGTAGTAGACAAACAATACGATGATGATTAGCCCGTTTTCAGCACGTTTAGTTTTAATTTTATTAGAGCAAGACTAAAATTAAATTTACAGTAGATTCATAACTAGTTTCCTTAATTACCATTTAAATGTGCTCGAAGCCAAAGTTGGTAAAGACAAAAACACGTCAGTAACAAACATCGTATTTTCCTAGTTATCGCCATACTTCAGTCCTAGCATCCTACCCCTTGACATAGTAATTTTATTAATTGAATAGTTCGTAACCTTGCCGTCAATGATATTGTTTCTCGGAACACATCGCTATTACTATTTAGTCAAGTTAAGTAACAAGCACTCAAGTTAATTAACCCTTAACCATCTCTGCAAATTACTCAACTAATTTATTATCCACACACATATCTCTATTGTTATATCGACATATAACAATATAGATAAGATACTTAGTATTATAGCTTTACTTGTTTGTATAGTTGGACGCGTCTTAGTCCAGTGCTCGACTTTAGCCTCTCTCAAAGTACTTCAGTCACCTGATCTTTTCTCTTTTGTTTTCTTCTAATTACTATTAACTTCTTGTATTGCTGTGTTTATCTATCGATTTTCTGTTTCTGTCTTACTGTTATTCGATGTAGCTACAGGTCATCATTTTAAAGAGACGTGATCTTTATTTTGTTTTTTTTTTCAAGAACCACCTCTCCTACTTAATTTTCCGTGTCATAATTTCATTGATTACTATATTATTACTCATATATCATTATTCAATACAATTACAAGGTGTATTACAAAATTTCACGTTTGTGGAATAAAATTTTACCCTTTTTTCGATATCCTTGGGTTTGAAAATACCATCAAACAATCATGAAAATTTGGGCCATCCATACGATCAAAGACGTAAGAAACAGTTTGCTTTTATGTGCAAGACTGGTCCTTGTATAGTACGCCATGTATGGCTATACGCCAGGAGTCGTAGCTTCAGCTTATCTTGGCTTTGCTCACTTTATGTTGGTGCTTGCTCTAAGCTAACTTTATATATATTTCTACTGTAACACCGATTGCGATCGGGTGTTACTGTGATAGGAGTTCTTTTACTTCACTCTATTAGGTATTTGAATCATCTTATCTTTTATTGGAAGCATTTATTGACTTAACAAAGTACATAAAAGCTATCACTAACTACCGACTTCACTTTACCACATCTACTTTACCACCACGAAAATAACAATTGAATTACACATTAGCATTTTCCCTAAATAAACGCGTAGCCTTTTGGTTGCTAACTCGTTTGATCTTTTCTCAGTTTGAAAATTAGAACGCATTAAAAAAACAAAAGACGGAGTTACTATTCCGATGGTATTCCACAATTAATGACAAGGGGTTATTAGGCTGTGGCTGTGTGGTTGGGTCTAGAAATCAAATTCTCAACATACTACTAAGAGATTTACCTAGAATGCTGACGACACTACGGTTGCGCATTACTGATAGAAAATGTACCCTTTATACTTATAAACTGGATAAATTGTGCTAATGATTATGATAATGTTTCTCAAAACTTTAAAAGCACTCATGCTTATTGAGATAATTTCCAAGCATTTCCATTGTTTTCTATCAAAACCCTCAAACAGATCCCAAAAAGAGAGATTATTCAATGCTGTATAACTGCTAATTAAAGCTGACCTTTTCATGCGGTCTACTTTTACGTAGAACTAGGAGTGTGGGTATTGAGTTACTGTCTGCCATTTACGTTCCTTAATTAGAGAGCTTAGAGACCAACTGCTAAATTAAGCACACTATGGAGTATTTCTCAATTTGGTTTGTTAGAAACTTCGGTCTGTCTCTGTGCATATGTAACTTTTGTGTATAGATTTTTATACCAACCACTTCTAAGTAGATACCATTAAAATATCATGGGTTTGTGTTAATTCTTAAACGTTTTACAAGTTAATGTTTTATTGATCATGTTTTTTTAATATATTTTGGCGTTTATATTCATCGTTTCTGTTGGTTAATTAGCCCATTAATGCGTTTAGCTCTAGATACGCAGGTGTTTATGAAAAGTTAATGAAAATATTTAAGTTGCAAAATTTTGCTATAATTATGTATGATTACTCACGTATTAATCACTTGCTCAATCTGGCTAATTTAGATTTTAATATCCAGTAATGTTTATATTCCAAATTAAATAACTTTTGCAGTAAAATTGTCATACCACCTTTAGACGATGTATATGCTGGTACATATCCAAAACAGTGTTTACTTGCCTATTTTGAGATAGTGAAAGTTGCAAATTAATATACACATAATATACACATAGATAGCTCCATCGGAAATGTAGTTCCTTGCCTTGAGCGGAAATGAAGCGATGCTTATCTAACGGAGCAGCCCATTTAGTGCCTACAGGTAATTACAAATATTCGAGCTATCGAGTTTACGAGAGGTTATTTACCTTAGAAAATATCGAATATTTTATATGTGTCTACTGGGTTTAAGAAAAGAGTAGATAAGCTGAAAGAGGCTCATAGTTCTCATCATTGTTAACAGCGTTTAATATGGAACCAACCCTGAAATAGCCTAAAAAATCAGCTGTTTTTTTTTTGTTAAAATATCTATTATGAGTAACGAGAGACAAAATTTTTGCAGACACGCATAAATATTCATCATTATTATACGTGACAACGTGGTTTGCCGAGAAACTTACCACCGCTCGTGGAGACACCCCCTTTGTTAAAAGCTGTTCAGAAAATAGCAGCAGACAAAACGTTTTAAAACCCATTTACAAAACTGCTTACGTTTCTAAAATATAGAAAAATATTATTCCTGAAACCAAATTTTAACGAAAAATGGTGTGCGCGCAGCGGAAAGCCAACACCGACTGGCGTCAGCAAAAAAAGGAGAGTAGTGATGGACGGACCCGTCCATATTGTTATTTTGCACGAGAACTATCGATCAACCTGAATGAATACCTTACTTAACTTTACCTTCCCCTTTCTGTACGCCCGATTGAAATATTTAATACCACAAACGCTGTGTTTGTTCCCTATCTCTACATTTTTTTGGTGTCACGAACGAACCCAGCATACATATTCGGACTCACCGCCATCGTCTATTTCCATATCCCTCAAATATATCATAGTGTACGGAATATTTTATGCTGTCGGTATCCAGCAGGCGTTCTGTGGTAATGTCTTCGTTTGATGTATAGCAGTCAGGAGCACTCGCGTTCTAAATATCTTGCCATTATGTATATTGTGGCTACATTAAGATGTAACGTCGCAGAAGGGAGCCTCTTAGCGTTTTTTCGTTGCGTAATCACGACCCAGATTGCTCTGTCGCGAAACATAATGCGGAATAGGGCAGAGAATTTGTAAAAGTTATAGACGGACATTTATTACTCGAGTCGAAATATCGAAATGGGTGGCTCGGGCACTCGCCCGACCAGTCCGGTGAAATTACAAGGCAAATGGCACCTCGTTTGCGTTTAATTTGTACATTTGTATATGAAATCTTTTTTCGTCGAGATACGGTCGGAAAAATAAATAATTGAAAGAGCTATTTTGTTCGGTGAGGGAAATTAGCGCCGAGATTGTTCTTTGTTTGTTATATTTAATTGGATCAGATTACGGACGCTGCGCCGACACGAAATGTGCGCTCGTAACAAGTAAATGATAAGCGTACAGCTGCCGGAGCAAACACGCCGACAGAAGCGGGCGCGGGAAGGTTTCCGCGTGAATCACAAATGAATTTTCGAGAAAAAGTAACATAGCAAAATTTTCTGTGGTTACTTCGTTAAATAATGTAAGGAACTGTAGAGGTACGTGAATTGCGGAGCCAACTCGAACAAAACGCGCTGGAGCCGCCTGAATTTGCAATTTGAAGGCGTTCCGTTCTCACAATTTGATTATACCGAGCCCCACGTTGGGCGCCATTTCACGTAATTCGGTCCGCGGCCGCACTAAAGTTAAGTAATCGCACACCGTCGCTGGCTCACGCTAGTGCTCAGACTTTCTTATTTTTGGCATCGTTTCAAATTAAAAACGATAAGAGCGAGTTCGTTCTTTTCACAAAAGCCCATCCGAATGTTGAAACAAAGCCATCTTGCTTACCGCGTGTAACACAATTTATCATCCTTTGTTGGGAGTACGTCAAGCTGTCAGGCGTAACTATCTAGTCTAGACTGGAATTAACAGCGGTGTCGGAATCGATCTATGTTCTGCGCTTAATTCCTAATCGAATTTCGCTGCATCAGTACCTAGGTACTACTCGAAATTGAATATTAGCGATAATAATATGACCTAAAGAGTGAATCTCGGCGGAGGGCGACCCGCCTTTCATTTTCTCCTCAATAATGAACGGGCGCTGAGCCGCCTTCGCAGGCTGCGCAAAATTTAATTTTAATACAGGACTGGCCACTATCTAAGCGACGCCTAACAAAACATAGCCGCCTGCCGGCACACAGATTAGAACTCGCTTGCACCGTGTTTGTCTACGGTCAACGTTTTTGATGTCCATCCTTTACACTATACGGATGATTTTGTTATCGCCCTAATTGACTACGTGATTCCAATTTCAGCTTTTTGTTCGAAATCTAAACCATTATCTACCGAAATCATAATGGGGCATCCAAAATACTTAGGTATCTACAATTGGGGTAAAATTTGCAGCAATTTCATGAATTGTCGGCAGTTATTATTCGGCGTGTAAGCGGGAATTTGTCTCTTCAGGACATAGCTGGTTTTGTCCTGGAGTTTCCCGTAAATTCGCATGGTTCGCTGGCTCTTTTCAGAAGTCGCGGTTGGTTTTACGCTTTTGGCGGTATTGTTGGTGGCGTTTTGACTTTGAATTTTAACCATTCTTGTTCGGGATTGCGCCAGGATGAATAATGTTTTGCTTGCAGTTTGCTCGACGTAAATTGCGCATCTAGGGCGGAGTAATTTTAACTAGCGTCTTTGAGTTGTGCATTGCAAGTAAAATCCTGGAATTAATAATAGAGCCTTGCTAAATAAAATGAATGAAGTGCTCAAGAAGCCTTAATTAAACTCACGCCGTTGTTTTCACAAATTATGTTAATATGAAACTAAATACCTGTTATAATATCGAGCTCTCCTTTATATTTAGCAAACAAATGTTTTCTAAGTATTCTATAAGTACTAAAGTACTTAGATATTAATAAAAGTCTTTAAATAGAAGTAAATTAAATATAGTTGCGAACTTTCCTGTTCAGAAATCTATAAGAAGTAAGGAATCCGCCGCTCTGTCTTGTTTGACTTTGTTCTTATATCGTCGGAGCCCTAAAAACAGACGAGCGTCTTACAAATCCGCTTTTTGCTCAGAGCAAACCTTCTGAGTGGATGGAGCGGAACAAAAAAGGCAAACCAATGCGACCAAAGCGAACACAGACCACGGATATACGAAACAAGATGACTTACATTGGGGTTTCCATGCAGAACGAGAGACTGAAAAAACGAGCAAGCGTAGGTCCGTAGTCCCTACCGCGTAGGTGTGCAAAGCTTAAGTCGGGTACAGACGCGTTCGACGTGCCTAATCTCTCAAATCCTTTGAGATCTTTTGGTCTATAACTCCTTGTACAGGAACAGCTAGTGTGAGTGACTGTACCGCGGAGGAATGTTAAGTGGGGGCGCACGGTAGCACGTAATTTAATCAGCAAGTGACGTGTGTAAAGAGTTGCTGAATATTCTACCTTTATTTCCGAGGAAAACTGTGTAGTGTACATATGCTTAAATCTGCCTCAGTCTGTAGGTTTCCCCTTTACTTGTGTATCTAACAACAATTTTTTTAAAGCATTTCATTCAGCTTACTATATTGCATTTTAAATTCAATTCAAAATCACAGCAGCTGTTACGGAGTTGAGTGAAAATAAACGCATGCACAAACATTCGCCTTAATCATAATTAGTGTGGTAGTCGGCCATTTGTAAATTGTAAGCTAGCGTTGAGGTATAATTATTTTATTGCCACACCTACCTATTATTAATAAGATATGATTATATTATTCCATATAATCCATAATTTTCATAGCTACAGTTTACAATATTTCCATATAACCCTTTTTACTATCATATCCTATTATCCTACTAAATATTTGAACCGCGAAAGTTTGTAAGAACGTATGGATGTATGTTTGTTACTCTTTCACGCAAAAACGACTGAACGGATTTACATGAAATTTGAAATGAAGGTTAATTCAGACCATGAACTGGTTTGAATTAACACGTAGGGTACTTTTTATCCCGGAAAACGCGGGCGCAGCTAGTCATATCATAACATATACAATATACATATGTTATATTGATTCCCATGGAGGAAAAATTACGGCTATGGGCGATGAAGTGACAATGATGATGTTAATAATTGGTAATGTAACTGCAGTCTTAAGTGTGTAAAGTATTTCATTCACAATCTAGGGCAATTGGTTTAAAACACTCGGTTTAACTTAAACCCGCAGTTTGCTGCATAAGTAAGCATAGAAATCGGTTGTGGCATGCAATCCTAACATTAATAATTAACTTGGAACTACAGTACTTTCACATAATTAACTAAAGCAAGTAAAAGTAAATATTTTTTATCCATCCAGTCCACATTCATTGTTTTCTTCATGATAAAGGGTTCTTGCATCGATAGTATTTACACGTTTTATTTGTTCTCAATTTGTGTTAGCTATGGTATTAATTTATTTTGTGTTACATTTATTTATTAATCTAAAAGTGTTTACCTATATTATTGAATTGGAATGTATATTTTTAAAATACATTCCAAATGTACTTATTTTTTACAGTTTTTAAATAGATAGATATTTTTCTGGGAAATTTTGCAAATATATTGCAAATTGCAAATTCTTTTCCTTATTTTAAGTCTAAACAAGAATTTTGAAACAAAAAAAAAAGCAAGGGTAAGTTCAATCGGACACCGGAAAGTGGGTCAAAAATTCAGTTGCAAGATTGGACCCATACCACAGAATACTCCCATACCAAAAAATCAAGTTAAATAAAGCTTGTGAAAAGTATCTACATACTTCACTAAATGCTTACTCAGCCAGACATGGCTATTGACGAGTAAGTAGCCTACATTTAAAGGTTTCTTTTGAAAGGACACAATTTGAAACCTACTTAGGTACAGACAAATCAGCCTAAATAATATCTTATCTCCTTTGTCTACGTAACCTTGTCTCAAATTGGTCCTAATCAAAGAGCACGCGACCCAGTGTAGTTCTTTAGGTAGGCATTTTCTTTAGATAGAATAATTGCAATTGTCTGAGAATTTTATCTGGGGGTCCTATCTTTAGGTTTATTCTTTGAAGTGATACAGAGTTCTAAGGTTTAACAATGGATGTCTCCTAATTAGTTTTCAAGTCTTGATCGCTCATTTTATGAATTCATTTTACTCTATGGTAAACCATTATAAAGTATTGTTTAAGTACTTACTAAGTTGAAGTAATTTTGTTTGGCAATTTCTAAACTTACAGTGGTTCTTAACCTTTTTGTGGCGGTGGATTATTGGCCACTATGAAATTATGTGGTTTTGTGTTGTAACTCGGTTGGGTCCTTTTGCTGACCTCTACTAAAGCCACCGCAGCTTTTAAGCGGTCCGTGAACGATAGGTTTAGAACCTATGGACTTCAAAGATAAATAGCAGAAGCGTTCGTGGGATCATTTTCAAGTATTATTTTCAGAATTTAATACTTTACTCAATGTTTCGTGATAAACGATCGCATGTCATTGAAATAGAGTTATTTATAACTTGTATCCGAGTTCGTGACAATGGAACCGAGTTCTCGACTTTTTATGATTTTCACAGCTCTAGGTAAAATAGAATATTCTCGAAACCTGAAATAGCTTCACTAAATCATTCACCCTTCGTCGCCTTCGTCCATCAATCGCGATAAAAACATATATCTTACACAAACAGACAAACAACAAACAGCTATATTTTATGAGGAGCGTCTTCATATCCCGTGGCCTTGGGTACAGACTAAGAATAACAGATGAACAACTTTGGGCTGCTAATGCTTGGATAATAAGGACATAAGTAGTCCAATATAGCATATCAGTAGACAAAGACAAGCTATTTAAATAAAAAAGAACGAATAGAATCGGAAGAAGTTCGGAAGAATGGGTCTTTTATTTTACTATGAAGATGGCATTCAAATTTTTTTTTTTTTATTTTTTTTTTTTTATGAAATTGAGTGACGAGACGAGCAAATCGCTTGCCTGATGTTAAACGTCACGTTTGCCCATAACAGGTCTGCACCACCCAGAATTTTGAACTGACCCTGAATTGACCCTGCGCGGCTCAGCACTGCGCTCGTCACCCTGAGATATAAGTTGTTTTCTCCCATTTGCCCTGTAATTTCACTAGAAACAATGCCCTTCCAACCGGAACACAGTAATGTTTGCGCATTACTGCTTGGCGGTGGAATAACTGGCAAAGTAAAATGGCAAATGGCATGTATTTCGTTCAATTCGTACATAGCATGCTATATCTCTCTTTATTTCGCACGTTCTAAATTAGAAAACGTCCGTCTAGTATTTTCCGCAAAAGTTATTCATCGTCAATTTTTATTCCGTGTCTGGGATGATGTAAAATGCGGTCGCGTGTATTGGAATATATTCCGTCTTTTTAGTGCCTACGAGATTTGTTTTGAAACTAGTTTTCCCTAGTGATGCTCTATAAGGTTATTTGTGGCGAAGGCGCCACACGTTTGCGGTTGTATAATTTGATTTTACACATGACAGAACAGTATCTATCAACTATGATATTGACAGTTGATGGTTATAGTTATGTATAGTTATAGCGTCCTTGATATTTATTAAAGAAAATGTAGTACTAATTCGATGAACATTAATCGGTTCTAACAACTCTGTTTTGTAAAACAACCAGAATAGAATGTAATAATTATGGCAGATACTACGTTTTGGCTGTGATATGCACCAATATTTATTTACTATTTAATAGTAGCAGAGTATTCATGTTAGTAGTATTAAATTTGACGCTTTTCTGAAAATCTTTTCATTTTTATAAATAAAAGTGGTGAAAACGTATCAGAGGCATGAAATGTAAACCCAACATCACTAAGAACAACAACAGTCAAATTAAAAATGTCTTTTAAGAACAGTCAAATTTTAAATAGTAAATATTTGGACAATAGCACTTCTTTAGACTCTCACCCCTTTTCCTACAATTTTGCTAGAGCATAATGCGTTTATCATTTGATTTTAATGATAGAAACCAGTTTACTTCTGTTCGTTTGTATTTAACTACCCATTTCACTTAGCCTTAAACTAGGTAACTATACTTTTGTAATTTTTGTAAGTACCTACATATATTTAAAGTTAAAATCACAGTAGGTATTACAATTATTCATACATACCGCATTAAATTGTCCATAATTAAATATTTCTACAACACAATTAAGTTAACATGGCTTCTGGTTCGGCATCGCCCAAGGAAGCCTTGTGCTGTTCACACCAGTGATACTTCGTTATCAAATGCCTGGAATAAAATAAGTACATACTTTACTAACTAACTATTACCTGAGATTAAAAGACCTTAAACTTTAACTTGAGTACCTACTTAGTTAGGGAGGTAAGTATGCTCTTCCTAACTCAACTCTCGACTAAGCTCCCTAATTTCCACAAAACGAAGCTCATCTTTTTGCCGACGTCAAAAGACACAATACCATAGACAAAATTAGCTACTTCTCCAAGAACACATTCTTTGGACGTGAAACGAAGCTTCTCGGAGCCTCTCAAATCCTTAATTCAGCTTCGTTCACGCAATTAATTTTATATTAACGTCAAGTGCCATCTGGTGCCTGTTCTCAGGATTAGGTACCTTGTGATATTTTAAAACGAAAATATTTCTTAAAGTAGACCTAATTGCTGGTCTGTTTCATTCCTGTTTTGCTAGATTCAACTCATTGTTTCATAATTGTTTCTTTGGAATGAGAAAGTGTCCGTAATTTTTATATAACCCTAGGCGAAGTATTAAATTAAATTAATAAGTAATTAAGTAATAAATAAGTAATTAAATTAAAACAACTCAACACAAACTATGGACGCAATTTACTTAGCTTACTATTAGTTTGATTGTCTTAAAAATATTATCTAAAGACATTTATCGTTTATTTAAAATGCTCTCTACTGCGTAGCGTATTCGTCATCATGCTGAAATCGTCACATAACATACCATACATATTGGTCGCATCAGCATCAACCAGGCGCTCTCATATATTTTAATAAAAGTTACTTGTTTACTATGAAACCTATAAAATGAGATAAGCTATAATATAACAAAAAAACTAGCTAAAGTTTATGTTCCTCTACTTAAAAAAACTGTATAAACAAGTAATGAGGTAATGAAAACCTGAAAAGGAAAGCACAATACCTACCTTTACCTTGAAGGTTATTTTTCTATACACCTGCCAGTCGGTACGAGGGTAATGCAAATTGAATAGGCAGACGACCATTCAATTTTACAACTTGCGATCGGGATGACCGATCTCTTATTTCCGTCTGTATAATTCAATTTCATTTGTGAAGAGGGGTGTTTATTCATTTTATAGGTACCTGCCCATAATAATACATGTTTTTACGATTTATTAGGCTTTCTATTTTTTGTAATTTATTTTCAATTAATTTGCTGTGTTTACGGTTTTTATAAAATAATCACCAGTTACAGTATCTAGCATAACTCCTATCGGACTATGTGGCACGATAGAAAATCTATGGAAAACTAGCTGAGACCGGCGGTGCCACCCGCGGTCAAAAGATAAACATGAATTTTCTTAAATTAATATGAAAGACCTTCATTCCAAACTTCATGTAAATCCGTTGAGCCGTTCCTGCGTTTAGTGGTAACAAAAACATACATACTTTCACTTTTAAAATATTAGTAAGAAGTGTGATGATAAGTCGTCTCTATCAGGCGGAAATGGAAACTGTATTTCATACATTTTTCTTTCCAAATATTACCTACCACGAATTTTCGACCGAAGCTTCTCCAAGTATAGTAAAAGTAAAATCTACATAAACATCACACATAATAACACTAAGCCGAACCGCTGTAAGCAATTATGTAGGTAACTATACTTTAGTTTGACTTAATACAAAAATCTTCCAAGCCTTCCGCGGCTTTTGTAACCTTATCTAGCATTACAGAACACGAAATAACTCCAAAACTCGCATACTAACGAGCTTGCATCGCGGGTCGGCTTACCAAACAACACAAAGTAATCTGGGGGCCCACGCGACCTCGAATATATCACCAACTTGTGACAGTTCTAGCTAATATTTCAGTGGAACGATGGCGCTACGAAATAGTGTAATTATGTCGCTGCTTGTGGATTTTAACGTCATTTCGGAATATGTTAACAAATGTTTAGTAGTTCAGTATGAACAAATGTTTCGGGATTGGGATTTTTGGGTTGGTTTGATTTTGTTTTCAGTGAGTTGTTTTAACAAGTGTTTCTGTAGTTGATTAATTCAATTTGATTTATTTATTTCAAGTTTGTCAGTTTCATGATTAAAGGGAATATTCTAATTACTTAATACACATTATTCCACAGCGTCGCTTCCCATCAGGTGAGATTGTGGTCAAACGTATGCCTATTAGTTCGATGTTAAAAAAATTGCATCCTTTTTTTAGTTTTGTTAAATAATATTTTTCGAACTCTAAGCCAACAATTAGCAAAACCGACGTCAATGGTGTCGAAAACAAAGGTTCACGTTGAGTTTCGCAGCCGGAGGAACGAATAAATATCTTTATTTTCACTAAATGTTGTATTGGGACCTCCTATCTCCAACGCGCCACCTATTCCCTGAATTTCTCCAAATACTTGTACTCTCATAACACAGCTTTGATATCCTTAATTCTAAATTTAGCATAAACTGTGTCGTTATATTCGTCTTCCTTCCATTCATTCCGTATAATTCCAAATTCCATTCATTGCCATATTCAGAGCACATGAAAATGTAAAGAATTCTGAAATCTCCATAACAATAAAGCATGTAACAATTGTTATGAAATACAAACATTAATCTGCTTTAGGGCTGACCGTACCATGCGGAAGAAGATATTATGTAAGACAGTACTTAAACTTAAACATTATAACGACAAACGGCAGAGGTGACGACGCAATTGTTTTGATAAAAGTAAGTACGCACAAGTCCAGGTGACTGAGATTTTAGACCACCTCGTCTGAAGGGTCCTGAAGTGTATTTAAAGGAAGGGAGTTTGCCTAAGTTACGAGTAAAACTATTTTTTAATAAAAATGTTGATTTTAAACTGGATCATAAAGTGAAACTCATAACCTACTACGAAATATTTTTCTCTCGTTTTGAAGACGATTTAAAAGTATTTTAATTTGAAACGATACTCTTTTTAAGCCTATATGAAATTCCAGCACAGCCCTATTCAATACGATATAAAAACTAAACCGGTGTGCGTGCGCCAATCCCTAAGAATCTTTCTCACTGGCGAAGAAGTAGGTATATTTCACCGTACCGTAGGGCTGCATGGCTAACGAGCCTCGAAGGCGAATTAGATTTAATTTTTGATTCTGTTTGCCTGCTCAGGACTGGAGTTTCTAAATTATTCAGAATCTTGCACGAAGTATGCACCATAACGTTGTACTCAGAATTTCCTTGAGCTACGGCTCCTTTCTGAATTGGGACGATATTCGGGCCAATGGCCCGATTTTGGGTTGAATTACTGAACAAATGCAATTCGAAAAGGTGTTGAATAATGAAATTTATTTTAGATGAAGAAACATTTTGCATCGTTGACTACTGACTGTTGATTAGAATGTTTTATTTATCGTTGTACAGGTAACCACAGTCAATAGTTAGGATTAGGAGCATACAAAGTTACCCGATTAATAAATATCTACCTATTTTCAAACCCATTCATTTTTTCCCCAAAATTATAGAGATAAACATACCTTAAAACCAACGGAATTTTTGTTAAAACGTTTTACACAAGGGTTGCAGTAATCGGATTACTCAGTCCAAAACCTGAACTAATAGCAGCAACATTGATTTATACTCCTTTTAGTTAGGTACTTTAGTCACTGCTGGCCACACTAACCCATAGCTCAAACTTAAGTACATTTCGCATAATGAACTCTCAAAATATTGAAGCGCGTTGCGGTCGAGATCCATCTAGTTTATTCTGGTATATTCCAGTATATTCCGGTTACAGAAAATGTGGTAGCGCGATGTTATTAGGGAATATTACTCGTGGTCTGTTGGGTAATGCCACTTGTGTCTCTGTTTGTTATTCTATGGTCAGGGTTGGCACTAGTGTTTCTATTATCATTTAATTACGAGGAATAGTTTTCTTTCTTACTTTTGTTTTGCTGATTGTGTGTTTGTCTGGGTTAATTGATTCAGATTATATATTTGGAAAAAAAATAACCATGTAAAAATTAAAACCAGCTTTACAAATCTTTAGTTTGGACAGCCCTAAGAAAGTAATATTATTCCTATTCGCAACCGTTCTTAATAATACGATAGCACATTTATACTTTTACTCGTATGTAGTATGTATTATATTATTTTTAACTAAATAACACTGCTGCACTGCTGCTGCTTTTGTTTGAAATTTATGGTGTGAACAATAAAGAGTTTATCTATCTATCTATCTCAGAGCTTAATTTAGTGTTGAGAGCCAGTTACTAAATTTAGTCTTGTGACGTCATTAACTTTTCCTCAACGTAGATACCCTACTCCTTCCCTACTAGGTATTATCATTAGCTCTATAAATTATCTGTTTCACTTAACTGCCCTATCAAGTGTCTGGCTTTCATTTAATCGCCTGCAGCTCAGTCACGAAGGCTCATTTTGTTCCAGGAACTATTTTACTTCGAAAACAAAGAAGATAAATTGTTTTTAAACATGACATTTGAGTAAATTGCTTTAACCAGAATTTTTGAAAATACAGGGAGTGACAGACAGAGTTTCAGTTTTAGCAGTTCTTTACATTTTATAGTTACTGAAAACATGATTGATAGTATAATGGCATAATCATAATCAATGACTGGCTGTCATAGGACAAAAGGATAAAGGAAAAAAAAAACTGTCATAAAGGATCGCTGGTGAAGCGCGTTCGTTCGCGCGATTGCGGTGATGTGCTAAGGGCGTTAAATTATTTTAAAACGTCTAAAAGTTTTTGTATTTGCGAGAGAACTTTCTGTAGGGTGTGGGTCTATTGTTATGTCGCATAAATAAAAATGAAAGCTTAAAGTGAGTGTTTTAAAAAGCACTAATCTAGAGGTAGATTCATTCGAAAGGAAAACATTTTATTGGTTGGTAACTTTTCTTTCTCACCGACTACCGACCAAAATATTAATAAAAACAAAAGCATCCCCTAATATCTAAACTTATGTACCTATGTATTTCGGCCAAAATACAGGACTTTTGTTAGCAATAAAATTGGATAGTTAAGTTACCTAATCAACAAAAACAGGCAGTTCCGAATCGCAAAAAAAACTAGAACAAAACTTATACCGTTTTATTATTCACCATGTATCCACGGAACCCCGTTTTACGACACTCTGTATCTTGTTAGTGACCTTTTACGGTCTGTTATGTTCAAGTTTCAGTCTCTTTATGCTTTTAAGAGATATAAAAGTTAATGTATGGTGTCAGAGGAAAACAAGCGGAATTGGCCAAATAAAACTGACCTGTTATTGGGTCAGTGAGTGCTTGCTTTCTTTATTGCTGATTAGCTGTGTCTCGCTGTTTCACTCGCTATTTATTTATTTATACACTTTTACTGCTTACAGTGTCAAGGCGTGCGATAAATCAAAACACCAAATAAGTTCAAAAAAAATTAAAATCTATAATAAATTTTAAAATAAGTCCCAACTAAAATAACCACAACAAAATAATAATCAAACAAAAATAAAAGAATGGCAAGTTGTAAATTAATGAATAAATTGATAATATTTGAAACAAAAAGAACAAATAAAAAAATTACAAATATTCAATTATACATACATTATTGATTACTGCTATGATAAGCGAATCGTTTCTTCGGAATTAAAAGTTACCTATGCGTTAACTCAAGATATAAGCTAAAATACATCCAACAGAGGGATGAAATACAAAACATCTTAGACATCAATACCAAAAATGTCACTCAAATCTGTTAAGTTGACTCATGAACAAGCAACAATTACTGTAAACTGATGAAGCACAACCACTCACAAACTTCTAAATTCATAATCTTACTGTACAAATAATGTTTTTTTTTCTTATGATAAAGAGAGACGGGACGAGCAAATCGCTCGCCTGATGTTAAACGTCACGTTTGCCCATAAACAGGTCTGCGCCACCCAGAATTTTGAATTCTTAGAATTCAAGACCCTGCGCGGTATAGCACTGCGCTCGTCACTCTGAGATATAAGATATTATGTATTTGTAATTAAGTTTTTAGGCTAGGTTTCACAACATCGCATCGCAGGTATAGTTATAGTACCACTGAAGTTAGTATCAAGTGAAGTATACCAATGACTGTGTTTGTAAATTAAATGTAGGTATGTGATTTCCTAATTGATTTTTGCCCGTGCCCAAGTAAAATATATTTTTGTATCACATCATCATCAACCTTTTCCACCCACTGCTGAGTATAGGTCTCCTCTTCAGCGCGCCATCCTTTTCTTTCCGCTATTTTTATCACAATAGCTTATAAATAAAAAGGGTACACACATTAATACAGAAAAGCTAAATCTAACTTGTATGTATATTTCCTTTTTGTATTACCTATATTAAGTTAATTACTTAGCCGTTAGTTTCTTTAACAAAAGTAAACCAAACCCCGGTTTCTCGGAGATAGAGTAGCATTCTTTAGGCAAAGAAAGTTTCAGAATCGGATCGGTAATTCTAATTAAGAGTTAGCTACGAGTACTACAAATAAACAAAGTCACAAGTTAATAGGAAATAATTAATACAAGTCTACTGATGAAAACATTGTTAAGTAAAGACCCTGAAGTAATAGATCTTTTTCATACAGAAAACGTGCTCCATCGTAGACCACATCTTTACTTACCATCAGGCGCAAGAATCACAAACAAGAAACAAAAGACGGTTGACAATTGCCTTCTTAAATAAATTGTTTTAAGGACACGTATAATGCTAACTATGTAGGTACCAGTCCATGAGTCCACGTGGATATTAGTCCAGAAAAACATGTTTTCCCTTCACCTACTTCCACATGACTATGTAATATATATATGACTATATAATAGTTGTTATGTAAGAAATATTCCCGTAAAAAGCATCGTGGCATGTTTTCGCCCGTCGACTTAACTGACGTAGATTCTGTTTGCGGAATATATCCCCCTTTCTTTAGTGAACTGTTTTCATTATGTCGGCACGCGATATTCTGTACTTAGCTACGAGTATAGTCTACGATTCTATATAGAGGTGGTATATAGGATGATCCTTTAATTTATCGCACCGCTGACTTACCTCATAACGAAATTTAAGCTATAGGTACCTCCGTGAATGTTTTATCAATTTATTTTCATCCAATGGAAGTCTGTAAGAAATTGCTCTTAGCGTGATTCATTGTCACTCTATTTTCACTATTAATATGAAATAAAGACGAGATTTCAAATGAAATTTTTGATTTATTTATAAACGCTATACCAAGTCTAATTTTGAAAAGGTTGCTTCCGCTCTCACTCTCGGGCAACATGTTTTGACTCATCCTATATAACCGACAAGATAGACACAATTTCGTTTAATTCGGCGTATCCATCATTGATTCACGTCTAACTATTTGACTGGCGTGGAAGGGAAATGACGGTTTAGGCTCGTTGGAAATTAATGAAGTACATTGTGAATTCTGGGCTTGGGTTGGACTGGTTTGATCGATGGTGGGACGTAGCTGCTCGGGTATTGTTTTTGTGCATTGCAGTAAATAATTGTTGCAGGCTAAGAGCTTTGGATTAACACTATTCGTAGAGAAAACGTCACATAATTCTGCATGATAGATTAGGAATAATCACAAGTCAAACTTAAACAAAAACTAGACCAGGTTCAACCCTTATACCTTAACCTAACAATCGATGAAACCTTGACTCAAATAATTACACTTGCGTGTGTGCTATTAATAAGAGCGGCCAGTGTCCGTTCGTCAAAATAATTTAAAAAATAAGATTAAAATAACGTGGTTTTCACACACTCACGTATTTTTACGTGAGTATTCCCGTGTTTAATTATAACAAAAAGATTAAATAGTTGTGTTTTGCATTTTTATATGTATATATGTTGTTATTTTATTCCAAATCTGACAGTATGAGCACTTAGAGTATTATCACGCCTTTCTGTGACACGTATCTTTCTAACTATGAGTGATAACGTAACAAAACAATTCCGTATTCTACCTAGGTCCACCATCCACTTTTGTACACAAAAAATCTAGGTTAATCATTCAGTCCACCTTGACTTTTTCGGCGCTGACTTGAATACCAAATCCAAAAGCTATTACACCAACAACACCTTTCTACGTTTCATTAACCTCATATATTCTAACATTACGACCCAATTTACTAGTTATACGTGAAATATACGATGGGGTACCGGGCCATTGTTGTAACATTGTTATTCATTGGAGCCGTCTTTCCTTAGGCATTAATAGCTGAGAACGCCGGATATGCCGAAAATTATATCGCCTACCTTCCGGCTAGGGCCTGGAACGGCCTTTCGATATACGAATACATTGTTAACTGGAATGAAAAAGGATTTATTACTGTTAGGAATTTGTAAGTGCTGTTTATGGAAAATGGGAAAGTGGTTCGGTTTATCTATGATGTCGTTCTGTTTTTGGGAACGTTTAGCTGCTATTACAATGCTTGGTATCAGTTAAATTGGAAAATGTTTGGTACCAGTTTAAATAGAATGTATGTAAATAGAGTTAAGGTAAATAAATTAAGTTGGATAGTAGTGCTTTCAGGGTCCGTCCCAGGAATTCCTAGCGTCCGTAAACTGGATCGCCCTGGATTTCATTTCGCTCTGTCTGGCAGAAAAAAAAGAAAAAATTGCCAACGCAATTAAATTCAGACTTGCGCTAAGAGCTCATGGTAAGGGCCCAGTAGAATTAACTACACATATTTTGGGAGGAGGGTCATTAATTTAATTTTTAATTTAAGGAACAAAACATGTTAAAAAGCTACAATCAGCAAAGGTCCCAAAATCTGCATCCCAAAAAGACGCAAATAAAAAAAGACGTGTGGCACTCGGGGACTGCCGCGGTAAAGCTATTGCATAGCATTTTTTATCAACTTATGCAATTATAATTATTTCATTAACGAATGCCACCTAGAGGCGAGTTGCTGAACTAAAGAGACAAGCGTGACATTTCAAAAAGTCATTAAAAGTTCTGCTATTCATCGATAGATGGCAAAACTAAAAAGTATCACCGCTGTGTCTTAGGTTATTAAAATTTTCGTTACGGAATTTCTGGATTCAAGGCCCGCTCAAGGCCCGCGATAGAAGCTATGCAATAGCTTAATAAAAAAAACCGTATCCACCGATCGATATAATGACGCTGTATGCATACGTACGTGATATTATAATGATGCTACGTGAACAGTAAACATTATGTAACATAAATTTTCAATCCACCCAAAATGTTCAAATCTCGTTCAAACCATTCAAAATTCAATAGTATATAAAATCCGCTAGAGCGTATTGCCTGTCTGGATTTATAGTTTACTAACTAAGCCTCACGGTTCATTAAGTTACTATTGGTCAGCTATAATAGGGAATAAGTTCATTCGATATTGTATGAAAATAAAATACATCAGGTACTTTCATAATGAAGTTTAGAGTTCAGTGAGCTAAACATTTTGCGATAGCATGCTGCTCTTTTTAAATGATAACTCTGTTGAATCTATGTACTTTTTATGTACCTCTACATTATGTGTAATGTCGTACAGTCTTTGTCATCTTTGGCGTCCTGAGATCCACTTTCTAGAAATAAAATCAAATTTAAGTTTAAAAAACCGGAATATTTGTTATTAAAGCAAGCGTTTTATTTGGAAAATAAAAAAGCAAACTAAGAAAAATCGCAAGTCAAAACGTAAAACGTTATACGTACAAATGGTTAACATATAGGCAGTTAGTCTAATAAAAATCGAGTAAAACAAAATAAAAATCTCCCTCAAATTTTGCAAGAACCTCAAAATATTTTGTTAACTCTTATAAATTTATAATAAGGAAGCGCGAATGTTATACAATATACAAGGTTATTGAGGTCAGACTTATTAAAGATTCATTTTGGCCAGAGATGTGTAAGGGATGAAACGTACAGTATTGAAATGGGTCACACAAATAAGTACAATATTTTATTAAAAAATACCGCACCCCTTTTGATTTTACAATTTTTTTTTAATATATAAAATTGTTTGTTTTGTCGATTCCGGAATATTTACGTAAATGCCATATTTTATTCCCAAATTCCATCACCAATGAATTAGCCATCTCATCGCAAAAAGGTAGATAACTAGTAGCCGAAACAACTAGCAAGTTGTTTATTTTTTTCTATGACACCAATCACCGGCCAAGATTACACCAACGACATCATAAGTATATCGTCCTAGTAAGTCGTCATATAATAATTTATTTCCAACTCAAAAAACTTTTTCCTCAAAAACTTCCCTTCAAATATCAATCCCCACCACGTAAACAACGCCTGCCCCAAAAACCAATATCTGCGTCCAATATTTGCAGCTCGTACGCTCTATTCATCGGCTGCAATACAGGCCTAGATAGAAATTGCAATTAGACCTCAATTTACGCATAGTTTCGCTGGGAATTTCATTCGAGGCCGGCCATATCTTCCACTGGGACCGAATTCCTACCTTCGCAAAAGGCGAGGTTTCTGGTATTTGTGGAAAGCTCTAGACGATGGTTACTGGATAGTTGATACCATCTATTTTCTTTCACACGACTGCCTGGAATAAACCGCTTTAGGCGGTAAGGCCACTCTATAGGTACTACATATAACAAACAAAGTAATTCTAGTTAGTCTTTGTTTTTTTTTTGTAGCCAAACGACTGTCTGTGGCCGCGACCGATTTCGCAAAGTGCGTCGGATCCCTATAAAATGTCTGAAAAAAACTTTCGGCCATTGTAAAGTTTACAATGTATCGTGATTTTAGCTGTAAATTAAATTTCGCATTGGTTGCTTATCTGGATCGAATAAACTGTAACATTTTGGAGTATCTCTACTGACTTCGCTGTGTAGTTCACATCCGTTTTGTACATAATAGAATATGGGCTGAAAAACTTTGAACGTCTAATAGAACTCGTAAATTTTAATAAAAAAGTTCTTATTTTGTTCGCGTCGTGTCCCATCGTGTTTATATGTAAAAGTTGTAAAACAGTAATATCGAATAACGTACGCATCTAATATACAGGGTTATTCATAAAGGGTATGCTAAGCCGAAAAGGGCTCATAATACTCATCATTATGAACAACTTTTACTATGAGAGCAACCCAAAATTCGCGAAAACAAAATCAGCTGTTCCATTGAAAAATATCAATGACACTCAACAAAATGTATAGAACAGCTGATTTTTATTTTACGTCCCATAGTAAGTTGTTCATAATGATAAGTACTATGAGCCCTTTTCAGGCAGTAAGATGCTTAAGATGACGATCAGTATGTGATCGCAGTACGAGTATATCGACCCCCTTTATTTAACAAAGTTCGAGACCCCCAACCGAATGTCCGACAAGCGGCGTCGTCCACAGATCATATTTCAAGACAGCAGATAACTCCAACAAAAGAACGGAATCCTCGCTTACCCAATTGGGTAATGGGCCAGCTCAATCGTTATCTCTACCCATTATTTCTGTTTGAAGCAGGCAGCCGTGTTCTACTTAATACTAAGGGCGAAATCTCTGGATCTTTGATAAAGTTCCCGGTACTTGATCTCGTTGAAGAGTAATGCTCGGATAAATTGCTTTCGCGGTCCCTCTATAGGTTTGTGTTACATACTTGTACCAGATTTCTCCTGTTATATTAAACCGGAATGAAAGTTTCCCTTTTAGTTAACGGTTTCTCTATTTCTTGGCTGTTTTCCTCTGTAAATTTATTTTTTACCGCAGTCCGGTGTTTATAGGTATTTCCTTTCAGCGTTAGTTTTTTGTTGGTATGAATACGTTTATGGAGTTAGGAATACTTACTTCTCAATAGATCAAAGGATATTTGATTTTGTGAATGTAAAATAAATTAATGGTAAACACGTTATACAGGTTACAAGAAAAGGGTATGCAAATCCAAAAAGGGCTCTTAGTACTCATCGTTACAAAAACTTTTACTATGGGACCAACCCAGATAATAGCGAAAAAAATCAGCTGTTTCATTGAAAAATTCCAAAGAGTGTCGATTAACACTTTAACTGCTGCCAATAATCACATGTGTTTGCTTTAACTGCTGCTGATAATCAAATGCGTTGTGTTATACGCGCCTGGCGTGCGTAGCCGCGTTCGCGTTGCGCAAAGGAAATCACAAGGTATGTGTTTTCAGCAGTTAAAGTGTTAAATGTATGGAACAGCCGATTTGTTTCGCTAATTCCGGGTTAGTCCCGTAGTAAAAGTTGTTCATAATGATGAGTACCTACTATGAACCCTTTTCGGATTAGCATACCCTTTCTGTATAGCCCTGTATAAGCTGTTAGTGTCAGTATTTATAATCTTCATCATTGGCTCATATTAAACGTAATGGAAATTTGTTCACAGGTGAACATTGTCTCGACCAAACACGCTCTACGGTCTTATCTTTGTATTTTTGCCGTATTTTTTTGAAAGACATCTCTATGATATCTCTATCTATAAAATACTGGGAAAAATACACTATCCGACATTTCGTAAAAAATCTAATGTCCAATTTTTTTTTTCGGCGAACCTAATCAATAATCAACACACAGGGCAAATGGGAGATTAAACAACTTACATCTCAGGGTGACGAGCGCAGTGCTGTGCCGCGCAGGGTCTTGAATTCTGCGAGTTCAAAATTCTGGGTGGCGCAGACCTGTTTTGGGCAAACGTGACGTTTAACATCAGGCGAGCGATTTGCTCGTGTCGTCATTCAATTACATAAAAAAAGAAAAACACAGACGCGACAGACGACCAATAGAAATGAAATATCAAAAGCGGCTGAACCAGGAAAATGCACTGTACGTCTAAAAAGTAGGTGACCGATATAAATCAGAAAACAAAGTGATTTAACCCAATATAGATCTCTCAAAGGATCAGACTAGAAATATGGTTCGGATTACTCCGCCGTCTAGGACCCAATTCTTGCACGCTCGAGATACACTCGGTCACGCTCACTCTGATGCCATTTCTAATAAGAATGATAGAGACTAAGATAATCTCGTCCGTGCTGAGAATAGGGTCCGTGTTCAGAGCACGGAGCAGATACAAAAAGGAGACGGCATTATAATATGTTTCTTTTAAATGCAGCGAATGAAAGGACTTCGAAGAAACTGACTCACCTTTTAGACGGAGCATACTGATATTACCAAAAATTACGATGCTTATAGTACCCGTTTTTACAGTGACGACCATCATAATATGGCCATATTTCCAAAAACAATTATATTACACCTTCACACATTGCAATTATAGAGGTAGTGATATTTACTCGTACCTGTTTCGCCTAATTTTAAGACAACGCACCTTATTTAGACCTTTATAAGATTATCCAAAAATTACATTTTTCTCAGTGTAGTGCAACTACTGGTGGCTTTTTCGCTAAGAGCGATCTCGTCCAGACACTCTTACAATTATGTATCACGGTGCACAGCTGGTTGCCTCCTCCTCTGTATTTTATCTGTGGTTGAGTGTTCAGTGCGAAAAGCCTCTGTCAAAGGAGAGGAAACTTTGCAAACAACTTGAGCCCGATAACTGTTTGGCCTTTGGCTCGTTTCTGTTTGGAGGATAATTATTTTTTGGGCTTTAGGAGTGGTTACAAAGTTTTGGAGCTTAAAACTCTTTGGTATATTTTTTGTATGAAAATAGGATATGCACATAATATTTCATTTCGATCAGGAAATAACTTCCATGAAAATGTAAAAAACATTTTTTGAAACGAAACCTTAAACTCGTTCTATTTATTTCGTTCAGATTTAAATGCCAAAGAGATGTGAAACATAATGAATGAATTAAAAAACTATTTTTTTAAACTACCTTTTATTCCATTGTCATTATACATATATACCAAATACATGTACACATGTACACCAAATACACATACACGTATACCAAACTACAGCTCAATCGGACATCGGGAAGTGGTTTAAAATTGAGTAGCAAGATTTCACCCGAACAAACATAGTTTCGTACATGGCAATTTAAATAAAAGCTTTAAAAACGCATTTATCGATAAACCGTTACATCACTAGCTGGTCAAGTTTCCTCGTATTTGTCCTTTTTATTCACTCTTGCATTCGGCCATAACTCACAAACATTTTTGCGAGCTGAGTGCCGGATGAAGACACTCTGATTTACCGCCTCGTCCAAACGATAACACTTTTGATGAGAAACTTTTTAATTTTACACTTTTAAAGTTGGATTTTGATATACTTCAGACTGAATTTGGATAAAGTTTAATCTGTATATAATGATCATTATCAGCACAGCACATGCTTAAGCTCAAAACAAATCCACGCTTTTTAACCGACTTCAAAAAAGGAGGAGGTTATCAATTCGTCTGTGTGTTTTGTTTTTTTTTATGTTTGTTACCTCATAACTTTTGACTGGGTAAATCGATTTTGATGATTCTTTTTTTATCAGAAAGCTGACGCTTCCCATTTGGTCCCATTTCAATTTAGTCCAGTTCTGATAATGGTATCCATGAGAAAACCATATAAGTCTTAAATTTGCATTAAGTACGTGCGCGACAAATAGATGAATAACTCAATAGTCGGTCTTATGAAGTCGGCTTTTGTTTTTTTGTTTTTTGTAAAAATAATTATGTTGTATGTGTAATATAAGATAGGACATAAAAAAATGAAAGGCTTTTGAGGACTCCTCTAGTTTAAAAAAACAACATGTTAACAAAAGTAATTATGAATTCATTTTTTTCTATATTCCAAAGAACACTAATAAAGTTAAAAAACTTTTTCATTATCATTATTAATCAACCGTTTACCGCCACTGCTGAGTATAGGTCTCCTCTTCAACGCGCCATCTTTTTCGGTCCTATGCCAGTCCACTGCCTCGCAATCATTATTGTGTCCAAAATGATACTGCAATTTATTATGTACATTCATAGCTTCTAAAATTTATAGGAGCCACTTCTATTCACGTACGTACCGCCTTGAAAGGCTTCATTCATCCCCATTTAAAGCAATGAATGCGTATTTAACTGCACGCGAAACTCGAGGCTCCTTCACAATCGACGTAAGCCACGTTACTTTTTAATTTGAAACGTTGCCGGCAAAGAGAGACTTTATTACACTCAGAGGTATCTAGCTTTTGACCCCCAGGCCCTTTGTGGAAGCTATTTTTTATTCATTCATGCGGATTCATGCGGGAGGTAGCGCAGTTACAGTTACAGCAGTAAGGCGAGTTTTATTATAAACCAGTTTCTGTCGACGGCTTCGCTCGCGCCAAGTTTGATTTGATTGATAAGTTGTACGCCGTTTTTCTCCTCTACGAGTTGTATTTTCAAAACACCGTTATTAACGGGTGCCTGCTTTGATAATAACTATCTGTGTGCCAAATTATTCAGTCAGTCAGTCACAGTTTCCTTTTATATAAGGAAACCTAAGGGGGGTCCTAAGGTAGGGGTTCTAAGGTTGCCTGGAAGAGATCGCTCTTAGCGATAAGGCCGCCAGTTGTCGCACTAGTTTTAGGTGCTATAATCCTTTTGTTTGTAATTTATGGTGTGAACAATAAAGAGTTTATCTATCTATCTATATTTAACACAAATAACCCAATTATGCTGTACTAACTGACACACTGTCGTTGAAATTTTTTATAGTACTAAGCGTTTCGCTTCGCGTCCAAGTAATGTCTCTAGTTACTTAGTCAAAGACAAAGTAATTAGTTCTAAGTGTTTTCCAACAAAAGTAGAACGAAAAGTAAAATTAGTAGTAAAGGTAGTTAAAGTAATAGGCTACTTAATTGTTTCTAATAAAATGTTTTGTAATTTGGGAAATTGAGGTTTAGTTTATTGGGGCCATACCTACACAAAAATATTTGCTACAAAAAGTTATTACTTTACTGCCATAAAAACTCGGAAAAAACTGTTTTTAAACACACTTAATTAAATAGTAAAATAAGATACTGCTCTCGTTTTATATTGTAACATCCTTATTCGCGAACTCACTTTATTAGTTCCAGTAAAAGTACTTAGTTATTTAGACTTAAAGACTTAGGTAACAGACGAAATAATGTTTAATTTCAGTTAATCTAATTTCAGCTGTAAAACATCTTACTAATGGCTATTTTCGTTTGTTTTCAGGTATGCATTCCCAAACGGATCAGTACAAATCTTTGCGGTTTGATTCATCACAGTAAGTTATTATACGGTTCAGAGAACTTCAGTAGAAAAAAAGGTAGGCGTTCAGTGGGTAGGCGTTGCGGAAAAAATAACATGTCGATATAAAGGCAAAGAAAAACAACTACTGATTAACGTCTTGGAAGGAACCCAGGAGATTCTAGAAAACACTCTCAATAAGAAGTTTAACACATACATAACACATAAACATTTGTTTAATATGTTTAGGTAGTATATAGGGTGGTTTGTAGGAAAATGGTGTGACTGGCTGTTATAATTTGAATATACCAAATGCAAATGGGAGATTAAACAACTTATATCTCAGGGTGACGAGCGCAGTGCTGTGCCGCGCAGGGTCTTGAATTCTGCGAGTTCAAAATTCTGGGTGGTGCAGACCTGTTATGGGCAAACGTGACGTTTAACATCAGGCGAGCGATTTGCTCGTGTCGTCACTCAATAACATAAAAAAAAATATTTCAATTTGAGTGACACACAACTCACATGTGTCAAATAAAAAGAAATACTTAAACAGTTACATATGAGTTGGTACATATGAGTTGGTATTATTAATCTCTTTTCTCTTCAAAATAACAGCCATTAAATTCAACTTAATTAGAAATCAATGTTTCAAAAAAATGTTATGTAGAAATTCGAAAATTACTAATTACATTTAAATATAGGGTTGTAAGGAAAGGGTATGCTAAGCCGAAAAAGGGTTAATAGTACTCATCATTTTCAACAACTATTACTATGGGACCAACCCAGAACTCGCGAAAAAATATTAGCTGTTCCATAAAAAAATGTCGATGACACTCGAAAAAATGTATGGAACTGCAATTTTTCTTTCTGCGAATTCCGGGTTGGTTCCATAGAAAAAGTTACTCAAAATGAGTACTATGAGTCTTTTTCGGCGCAGCATACTCTTTCTTTATAACCCTATATATAGAACATTTAGGCAGGGTACTTGCCGACGGGCCACCCTGTATTCCTCCTGTATAACTCCATTCAGCGACTGTGAATAAACAAGAAAGCCTTACTCACCATTAACTTTGATATGCATGTGAAACTTTCTGTTTGCCTCGTACTGGGGAGCTTTCGACTTGCTTTCGACGAGAAATTCCGTTTGAGAAACGTTATAAACAAAGTCATTTTAATGTTATCACAAATGAAACAACATTGTAGACGATATCATTCTTACTCGTATATGATATTTTATTTTAATTAACACGGAAATATAATATATCACACTCTTCTTATATGACGCCTAAATAGGGAATTGATTTCGTAAGAAGTCAATGATATAATATGTACAGGCAATGTCTCCTCAGATATTATTGGATATTATAAAGAGAGCTCAAGTGAGTCGGTTTGTTTGTAACGCTTTCACGCCTATACCACTCACTCAACTGATCATCTATCTTAATATATATAAATCTCGTGTCACAATGTTTGTCCTCAATGGACTCCTAAACCACTTAACCGATTATAATAAAATTCGCACACCATGTGCAGTTCGATCCAACTTGAGAGATAGGATAGTTTAAATCTCAAATTATAGTCGCAATTTTAATTTATTGCAAATTATATATATACTGATAATTTTTACTATAAATTGACAAGTTAGCATCAACATACTACGGTTGCTATAGTTACGCAATGGCTTTTGACAGGACAACGTCTGTCGAGTCAGCTAGTATATATATAAAAATGAATCCTTATTTCCCTTGGTCACGCCATCACGCGGGAACGGCTGGACCAATTTCACTTTTTTTTTTGTTGTTTTTGTTATTGTCAGGAGAAGGTTTATAGGAAAGAAAAATAAAATAAAAAATTTAAAAAAAAAAATCGCGAAAATTAGAAAAAGTAAGAATAGGTACTTAGCGCTTTGGACAATGTAAACTTTTTTAATGTAACATTTGACATTGAACGAGTTCATGGTAAATCTTACTAATAATATAAAGGTGAAAGTATGTATGTTTGTCACAAATGAACGCGGAAACGTCAGAACAGATTTACATGAAATTTGGAATGAAGGTCGTTCATGGTATAGATATAATACATTTGCTAATTTTTATCCAGGAAAACGCGGGTGAAACTGCGGCGCGCTGCTAGTCGACCATAAAACAAAAATCATTGACACCGTCATTTTTATCACCGAGTGTGTGAAATACTGCAAAGCGCAATAGTAGCTAGTAGGTAGGTAAGTAAGTAAAGCGCTGCGTATTTCAATAAATGACATAACGCCAGAACAGAGAAATGTATAATAAAACATCCAACCTTTCACACTCAACCGATGATGCGCTAGTGCGTCGAGTGTGAAAGGTTGGATGTTTTATTATACATTTCTCTGTTCTGGCGTTACGCGATCGATAATACGCGACGCATTTTCCGTCAGATGTGTATCGACCCTATCCGTCTATCCGTCAGATGTGTATGCTAAATAAGCAAATTCTGGGAATAGACAAAAGCCGCAGGTAGAGCATCCACACCAACAAATGATCCGGTAGCTTTCCAGTTACCTCTATTTATCAACCACTCGGTTTATTTCCTTAGTAAGTTCTTAGAAATCCTAATTGTAAGCTCGAACTGATACCAATTACTACGGTTTCATGGAAATAAATTTGTATGCTCTTCTACAAAGCCGATGTGTTTCCTGAAACTCCGAGCTTATACTCAGGAGTCTCACAATATTCCTGTATTTGAATTAAGTTCCCGTTACTTAAATAGTATTAGATACAGGTACAACCATAATTATATAAATCCGTATATAGTTTAGGTTTTTTTTAATTCTATGATAGGCTTGCGTCCTATGGTACGCAATGATGCGGTCTAATATAGAAGAAACCGATTCACTTGCTACTTGAATACACTTAGATTATATCTATCGGGATCTTACCACGATTTGAGCTAGATTCTCACACAAGACAACCAAAGAAGTTTACTGGAAAGCCTGACAAATTGAATCCGTGTCATTGTCGAGTATTCGATTTCACGCTACAAGCCAGTACAGTGGTCTTGGCTCGAAGGTCCAGTAAGCAAGGCAGTAAGTCAAGTCAAGATATCTGTCCACTTATCTATCTGGATAAACGTCGTGGACAAAAACTCGGCCAAGCGACGTTCTGATGTTAACTAATGTTTTCCTGTTCAGGAGCTAGATAGCTAATGTTCTGCGCGTTTTTGTCTTCCAAAATAGTTGAACCGATGTTGTTATACTTTGGTTTACTTGACAACTGAGAACGAGTCTTTTTAACCGACTTCAAAAAAGGAGGAGGTTCTCAATTTGACTGTATTTTTTTTTAAATAATCGAGTATATTTTAAGTTTCGAGTATTGTCGATAGATAACTCATAGTACACGAGTATCGTGCTTTGAGACAAGCTGTAGATATATTGCCAATTTATTTTTTTACAATTACCTAAATTCTTAAATTTTATTTAAAAATACCGGACAGACAGAAAGATGTATTTTCTATTTAAAGTCGATTAAAAACAGAGACTAGAGTGCCCTTTTAATTACATAATAACATATCGATCTACCAATAAATTTTTAAAGTAAAATCATCACATTTTGATCTTATAAAATTCTCACCTAACCTATAAACATTTCGACACATCCCAAACATATAAAACAAGTGCCCCGTAAACGCCTACCCGCGGATATTAATACCGATAGATGCATTATGTCGATACATTAACCGGTCTCCATAACCGTTAAAGCGAACGTAAAATCGACCATTAAATTAGGTATCGTATCTATAGAAGCTCCTAGGATTTACGATGAATCTAGATTACGGCCTTGAAGCCGTTAAGATGTATATAGGTAGTTTACAGGCATAATTAAGTATAGTTTTTTATGAGAGCACAAAATTGAGGGGGTTTGTTGTTGAGACAGACTATTAATGTTTAAATGTACTGATAAAGCTCTTTAGCTTGGACAAACATTTAGAATAAGATGGATGATAGAGGCGGTCATTTTGGTTCAGTCTTCAAAGTTCTCGCATTGACTATGTTACCGCGTTACCAACTGAGTCGTAGGGCCATAAACGTCCATAGGGAACTACTATGTTTCTATCTGATTTTATTCTAATCGATATGCGCCAATTACCATCTTACGCATTCCACTATGCGGCTCCATAAGACCCGTAGATAAATTATTTATGGCCGCACGACTCAGTTGGTAACGCGGTGTCAACATAATGGTACATCATAATGACTAAACTTTATTATGGGACCAACCCAGAAATCACGAAAACAAAATCAGCTGTTCCATAGATAAATGTCAATGACACTCGACAAAATATATGGAACCGCCGATTTTTTTTGTGTTGTGCTTTTTGTGGTTTCTTGGTTTGTATTTTTAAGTTTAAATCATTTTGTGCTTTTTAAATAGGTATTTTTGTGCGGAAAAATAAGCAGTTTGCTAAATAATGTAAGTCGTGTGTAGGCCACAGTAATCAGATGTAAATGTAAGAACGCACTCCTGAGATACTCGAGTTACTTTTCTCATATGATACTTTCAATTATTATCTCAATGTGTATCAAATTGCACTTAAGCGAGAAAACGTATGAATTTGCACCATTATTTATTTAGTGGCCAAATGAGACGGATATACGGTTACAGTACGCGTAAAAGGGATAGAAATACGAATTTCTAATGAACGTAACATGAGCGTGAGTCGGGTGAGGGTCGACGACCTTTTCTTTGGGGTGGATCCCCTTTGGACGGACATGGTTCCGAAAGGCGGTTTATTTTGATGCATTTTCTAATTGAATCGTTCTTCTATTCCGAGTTTGATGTTTTTGTTAATATTTCAACCCTATCTTAAGGAGAGTTCCGTTTGTTAATGTCTGCAAACAATATTTAATAGGATCCGAATGGGTCTTCATTTTGAAGCCGCCTTTGACGAAAGGATACGTAATAGATGCAAATATTTGTCGATTATGCATGTCAAATTGAAAATGCTTACTTGCTTCTTTGATCTAAGTTGGCATAATATTTGCAGAGATGTTTACATAGAAATATATTCGAGCCTGCGTACATAGAGAGACCGGTTTTCTCGTTGATATCTTGATTACTATTATTCATATTATTCATTATTATGATAGCTAGATCTGGAAACTCTTTACCGCAAATTAAAAAAAAAGAACAGATCTTAAAGATCGATCTTTTTATTTCTAATTATATTTGTGAAATAAATAACTATCCAATTAATAAGTATTTATTCACTTTATCTACTTAATTTAATCTTGTTTTATTACTTGGGACGAAGTTTATATCACTCAGCCCGCTCAGAAAATCTGTCCAAATCTCGTCTAGACATTAAACTTTTATGCATTTCCACGCCATTGCTAACCCTTCGGAATTCTACGTTTACGGGTAGCAAATTTTTACTATACACGAGCGGGTTACATCGGCAAACAAACTGCTTGTTTAACCAATTGGTTCGGATGCCGGCTCTAGCCGCTTCTGACCGGGTTTGACCGGTTCGAAAACCGAGCGCCATTGGTGCGTGAAAAACGTGTGCAATCGTGAACAACTGCCGCATGCGGGCCGTCTGTGGGTGGACACCGGGCTGCAGCTTCAATAGATTTTGTATATATTTAGATAGATAGAGCAAACACGGGAAGTTAACTACTGAATTTTATTGACACTAACTACGAGTATTTTATCTTAAAATAGAGCTATGATATCTCTGTCATTGCGGTCGAAAAGATAAGGACGTCAACACTTTTAAGCCAAATATATTCAAATACATTCATACGTGTGTAGCAGGCTCAAAAAACTATTATCCTATTTAAATTTGTTATTCTATACTGGCACTGCAGTAGTTGTCGGAGCATTTTAAGAAGTGGCTGAACTTTGAGCAGTGTTTATTATTAAGGCTTCCAGTGTAAAAGGTGCCCTTTCAAACAGGGCCTTGTAAATTTCCTTTTTGTGAAATTAGTGCTTGTGGAGTGCCTCCCCCTGTCAACCCAGAAGCACTAAGCTGCTTATTTACATTTTATTACCATAACCTTGTTATTAGATTATAGATTGCTGTAAATATCACAGCTACTACTCAGCCATTTAGCACCTGATCATGCCCTACGAAAGTTGAAAGAGGCAACACATTAATGGCTGACACTAAAAGCGTACCCGTGTTCGTTAAATTGAATCAATTTGCAAATAATCCCTGGCTATTGTTGCCTGTAGTGCCTACTGCGGTGGTTTGACCTCAGAATCATGGTAAATGTTTTTATTTTAGAATTGTAGAGTCGAATCTGCCCGTTGGGTAGGGGGGGCGTTTCCATTTTATAGGAGTAGAATTGCTACTTGACTCCCAAGCCAAGTTGCAATTCGATAATCGAAACGCTATACAGGGTCATTCATAAAGGGCATGCTGAGCCGAAAAGGGCACATAGTACTCATCATAATAAACAACTTTACTATGGGGCCAACCCAAAATTCGTGAAAAAAAAATCAGCTGTTCCATACATTTTGTCGAGCGTCATTGACATTTTTCTATGGAGCAGCTGATTTTTTTTCGCGAATTTCGGGTTGGTCCCATAGTAAAAGTTGTTCATAATGATGAGTACTATGAGCCCTTTTCGGCTTGGCATACCCTTTCTCACTCACGTTTTGTCTTCTCCCGGCATCGTTGGAATGATAAATCAAAAATAAAAAAGTTGAGTGAGAAGAATTGTCGACAATTTAAATGTTAAGTTAGAGGAATCATTGAAACGCGCAGCTGCTCAGATAACTTATGATTGTTCCCGCATCCACATGACAGCTTATTAAAAAACTGATGACTATACACGGTTTCTGTTAGGTACTTGCAATCCACTGTGCCAAGCGAGCGACAAAGCGCGTTAAAAATACAAAAATATTTTATTATGGAAACTAACATGGTTTTGAAACTAAAAAATATAAAAGATATTGTGGTACTTTATGCAGAAAAACTGTAGATTACTTTTATAACCACTGTCTTACTAACTAGGTGTAGGCAACCCGTGTCGTGTCTTGGAAGTCAGTGTCCTCTTGTTGGCTATGGGACAAACCTCGAAATCGCGAATAATAATTAGTTGAATGATAAATTTTGATGGGTGCCATTGCATTGTTTCCGGCTTGATCCCACTGTAGAAAATGTTCGTATTGATAAGCCCTTTATTTCAGCTTAGCATAGCCGTTCCTTCGTAAGTCATATAACTCTTTATATAACTCCTTATTTCTTGTACTATTATTTGTTCTGCATCCACGTGTATGAACGTTATGACGTTTTGATATTTGCTCTCTATATCGCGTCGCATAGCCTCGCGTTGCTCATTTGATACCCACGTAGGAGCTGTAGGTACACGAGTCCTGTGATGTAATAAACCCGACTGCGGTCGAGCCCGTTTCCCTTACAAAGGAGCTGTCACTCTATTTTCGCCGTTTTCGGTAATATTTGACTGCCATTGTTATATAAAGCTTAGTTGGCAGGGCGGGTGCTTAGTTGAAAATTGGAACTTGGTCGTGGTTTCTTGGCTATATCTTTATAATCTTATGTATTTTTACTGCTAATTTATTTTGTGGAACGAGAGAAAATCATTTCAACTTTTGCCTGAGGCGTACTTGTCGCTATTTCTTATTTATCGTACGCAATTAGTGAAGTATGTAAAATGAGATTCCATGGGTAATAGAGGTGCACCATGGCTTGTGAATACTCATGGTGGTGGTCTAGCTATACTTAATCAGTCGTCACCATTACACTTGGGTTGGTTATTTTTGTGCAAAACCATTGAAAACGCAAAAAAAAACGTCAAATTGAGAATTCTCGATTTTAATAAAAACCAATCCTGACAAAGACCGAAATAAAATCCGGATTCTTTCAAAGCATCCGAAAATACCAAATGCAGCAAAATGCAGGACGTTGTCATCCTCCCCTCTGTCCGAACTAAGCCGATTATAATCGCGATAAAAACGCCAAAACCACCCCCTCACACCCACCCTGCACACCCTGCCTTATCCGATCTCCTGTCAAAAGTCTTTCCAATTTATGTATTGCAGCGGACACCCTGCGGTACACTATGGAAAAACAGAATGACAGTATGGGAAATAGAAAGATTTGAAAGTTTTGGCTCAATAACATGACAGCATTGGCAACAAGTCTATATTACCAAAGTCGTATTCTATTCATGTGGCATAGACATAGACATAGTAACAAGACATTGTAATTTCATTTGTCTCATGGTAGAAGTTACGCCTGGCTGCAAACGTAAAGAGTCCTACATTAAAATATCAACATTTTGTTTGTAGCCAATAATTTCAACTATATTACTCTGCTACTATACTAATATCAGTTTCAAAACAAGAATAGAATAATAATATAATTTAATAGAAGTTATGCATCCTACTTGCCGAAAATATGCACCCTCCGTTGACTCCTAACAAAGTCCATACTGCTGCAACTGCTGCGACTTTAGTATTATTTATTGGTGGTAGCGATCCCAACTTTCCTTTTTACTATCGATATTCTCGAATCAAGATATATTGCAATCGGTTTCAAACGGTCGTGATCGTGTTAAACAAAGTTCAGTCTTTGTCATTTCAGGAGATAAGTTCGGGTTCAATTTTAAATAGATTAACTGAGATTTTTGGAGACATTTTAGGTTTATTTTTTAAATTGACTTTTTAACTTATTATTTTGAGATAGTTTTAAAATGTTCTGTTCAAGTTAGGAACACAAGATCCCATAGCGTGATTAATACGGTACTTAGCACGTATTTGCATCCTGATGCAGTGGCTGTCTCCGCATTTTTGCGAGGTCAAGACTTACCTCAGACGCATATAAAACTATTAAAACCATGAGGCATATGGGACCGTTGCACAGTTGAAATATTGTTAAAATCGCTCTCGCAATGAGTTTATAAACTATCTCAACTAATGCACCAATTTTGAATTAAAATGGTAGATACAATGAAGTAGTCCACCTAGAGCACCCGTCCGAATAGCACCTGCGCGAAGAGCACCCAGCCTAGTCCACGAAGAGCACCTATCCATTTTTTTGGCTGGTGCTCTTCGTGGATTCAAATTTATTTTTATATATTGCAGATAGATACTATACTCGTATAAGAGTACATTTATATATAGGCGCAATGATACACCCGTTTCTATCGGTTAAACTGCGGCTTACGCAAACGCGTAGACAATTAAAAAAATACCGTCCAAAGTTGCCCGTACACAAAAAGCACTCGGAAATTGTGTTCCTGTTTCAAACTCGCCGGAAACCACTAAGCTTTTAGCGTTAACTCGGTGAAACAACAAAAAAAAGGTCAGTGTCATTTAGAAGCGACAGGTCGCAATCAAAAAATCCTCCCTTTTACACACGCTGAAACTAAAACCGTCGGTCACAATGAATGAATCCTAGGTTCTGAGTGCAGTGCAATTACTGCACTAACTACTCTTAGAACCTAATATTTCATAGACAACCTTTTCCTTTAATGCAGTCTTTAGCAGCGCTCTGCAGTTTCACCCGCGTGGATTTGAACGGTGACCATGATAATTATGAAAGGACCTACTTTTTAACCGACTTCAAAAAAGGAGGAGGTTATCAATTCGACTGTATGTTTTTTTTTATGTTTGTTACCTCATAACTTTTGACTGGGTGAATCGATTTTGATGATTCTTTTTTTATTAGAAAGCTGACGCTTTCCATTTGGTCCCATTTCAATTTAGTCCAGTTCTGATAATGGTATCCATGAGAAAACCATATAAGTCTTAAATTTGCATTAAGTACGTGCGCGACAAATAGATGAATAACTCAATAGTCAGTCTTTTGAAGTCGGTTTTTGTTTTTTGTTTTGTAAAAATAATGTTCTTGTCTATAACCCTGACTGTTAAGTAGTTAAAGCGCAAAATCTGATCCTCCTATCACTATTACGTTTCAATTTTACGCAAAAAAAATGTCACCAACCCATCTCACACTATTTTTCATCTCAGCAGGGTACAGAGCGAGGAAAACTACGATTCCTTGGAGAACGGATAAGCAAGTATAAGGCATAGGCTTATACTTATGATGTGGCATTTCATAACGACACGGTAGTCCAGAGATCTTTACAAAAAGTAAGAATGTTTCTTATTTTAGTTGTCGATGTAAGTAAGTAAACGTAAAAGTATATTATGTCAATTAGATGTCTAACTTTAAGACTGGTTTAGCAGTGATTTGTAACTTTTTGATACCTTTAAAAGGTTATTTTTTTCCAAAATTAAATCAAAGTAAAGTTTAACGTCGACAAAACCGTAGTTAATGCGGTTAAATAAGAACGCTACAAAGTTAGGCAGATCTCATTCCTTCGACTTAACTCCATTGGGACATGAAACGCCATGACAGCTCTCGAAAGTTCGAGAATAAATCTAATGAAACAGCACTTGGCTAACTTTGTTATAATTTGATAGACGATTTTTTTGTATGGCAATATTTTTTAATTCTGGAAGTTTTTGAGAAAAAACACCGCTTTTATCTATCATGTAAAATATTATTTTAACACAATAAAAAAATCTAAGTATACCTTCTTACTAAATTAACGTGTAGGCAGTATGGGTACACTATTTTTTAAGCTCTGCTTGTTTGCATGATGATATCATATCTACTCAGACAGAAAGGAGTGGATATGCCTACCAAATTGTTTCTGTAAATGTTCTGTTTCTGAAAAATAAATCCGGATGAAAACACCAAAATAACCAGCATCTTTTAGCCTGTCTCTACCTACATACACTAACACACAGGTACGCAGACTAAACACATTCGTTACCGCCGGGTTACCGAGTAGCATTACAACATACGGTATTCACACGTCGAGTGCCACAAAAGAAACCAATCACGCTGTCTCGCGTGTTTCTAACATAAATCTGGTTATGTGTTCCACAACTTGAAGGAGTACATTTGTGGTCGAAACGCGTTACGTTCTCAATAATTGTTCAAACTAACTTAAGTTCCTAACTAATATTTTAAGTGATAGTTGCATAAA
This sequence comes from Alcis repandata, assembly GCA_949125135.1. Taxonomy (NCBI): domain Eukaryota; kingdom Metazoa; phylum Arthropoda; class Insecta; order Lepidoptera; family Geometridae; genus Alcis; species Alcis repandata. The sequence continues at coordinate 7,779,402 of OX421237.1, forward strand.
CGTTATTGCGGGATAAGAAAAGGACACTTTTTATCGTTGTCCACATCACCGCGCAGGAGAAACCACGAGGCGCAGCTAGTACAAATTAATTTTAATTTTAATACTTCATCATCATCATTTTCAACCGTAATCGCCCACTCGTGTGCCAACAATAAGCGCTAAGGCGGCTGACAGCATTTCATTTAACATAGGATAGCTATATACCGCGCTGAGAAAGAGACCTATACTCAGCTTTGACTCCGACGCCAGCCACTTTGTTAGGCACTGTCTACAAAACACGCAAACAAACTACAGTTCTATAAGAACGTAGGTATCTAAGACTGGTTAGCACAGTTCCTCGAAATTGTGACGTCACACATCGATTGGTTCTCCACACAGCTCCTAGTGCCGTTCAACCACTCGTAGGCTCGCTATGAATGCGTACATCATTAATCTTAGTAATAAATATCTGCTCCCCTTGTACTCCGCAGGCGGTGTTATGATCCTGCTTGATGGCCAGCGTGCGGGGAGCACTTAATAAAATGCGTTTTCCCAATTTCTTTTTATTTTTCGCTCTTATGAGATGTATACAAGGGTGGTGAAGTGTCACTCCCGTTTGGGGAAGTCGTTTAACATAGTAAAAGTCTTTAGGAAATTGGTTGAACGGTTGCGCGAATAACATTGATTTTCTTCGTGGAAAATTTCAAATAAACTTCGTGACCTTTATTGGCAATTTCGGATAATATAATTTTATTACCGTAAGTATCACTAAAGTTGTGTTGTTATAAGCTAGCAAAATTCGTAACTTCGCAAATAGTTATTAGTTCTGAATCTTTACCCACAGGGTATTTTAGGCTCTAGGTAAAGATACTGTAGGTACAAACGTTTATTTATTAGTGTACCTTCCCTCTACTCCCGAAGCATTTTATTTTTTACATCGGCAATTTCAAGACCTTCTCCAAGTTTATGCCCAAGCTAAGTTATAATTAAAATGTGTTTTACGACTTCATATGCTGCTACAGTCGTAAAAACGTGAGATTTCTAGGTCTTAAAATGGTAACCTTAATTATTTTAAAAGATGATTTTTACACTCCTCGTAAGTTATTATTTATTAATTTTAACTTGACTGGTTTATAACATGGCATTGACTTGACTTTACAAGTTTTCTATGCTACATTTACAACAATCCATTTTTATACCTAAGTAGGTATGGACTACGGTTTTGCAAATTTTATTCCAGGCATCAATCTTATGTTCAAAAACAAATCAAAAGACTGAAAAATGAAACAAATTGCAAGATTGAGCAGAAACAGACAAAAATTTAGAGCGAGAAGCAGGCATTTTGCGATTTGAGTTAGGTCTGCTTAAAATATTGAAAAAATAAACACACATAAATACAACCGACTAATCTTATCTTTTATTCTTGTCTTTTCAACCGTTTACAAGAAAAAGTCATGTCAAAAACAAAGAAACTGTATCGGCATGAATTATTTATCAGGAACGCAGGAAATGCTTCGATTTGTAATATTTTTGGCCGTTTCCAACCAAAGGTCCTCGCCTTCACTCGAACAATCTTCCAAAAAGGTCTTCTGAAGACGCGTGGGATAACCTAATCCAAAGCATATCTCGTTACAAAAATATGGTCCTACCGTCTTTAGCCCAAGGGCAGGAATCACAGCTGCCTCGTAAAGTTAGACCACAGTGGAGTCGGCAGTAGATGATGTTAATAGCAGTAGCACATGTAGTGTTTACAATGGTATGACTGTTTAAAAATAGAAATAAATCAGACTCTAGTATATCTCTTTTTCTAAAAATCATTATGACTTTACAATTCGATCATTTTCTTTCGTTAAATTTGAGATTCTTCCCTAACCATAGGTAGAATAAAAACTTGAAAATCTTTAAAAAACACGACAACCGTAATATGCTTTTAGCGGTTACAAATTTTTAGGAAGCAAAGTTTTACAGCCTTTCGGTAAGATACAGTAATTTCAAATCACTTTTCAGATCATTTAACATTTTCAGAACGCGATATTCCATGTAAAACGTTTATTATGTGATCAGTACTATGAATACTAACGTGATTTGAACACGTTTTATTATAATGAGCACGGAATTAATTCGTGAGTATTCCCGTATTAATTAAAACAAACGCGATCAGCGATCAGCGAAAAGCGATTGTTTATAAAAGCAGTAACTATTATAGTATTGTGCCATGGAATAAATGGTCCTTACTTAATCCACGGCATCTATTCCACTGTGGTATAAGGAATCAAATCAGGGAGGTCATAAATGCGAGAATGAGGTGAGCTGTAAAACACAAATATTCCCATGCGACGAGAAGTTTGCTAAGAATTTGTTGGAGGATCGGATAATATGGCTATTTATGAGTTCGGCTCGCGGCTGATTTTTCATATGGCGCCTCTCCCCTCTTGGCGAGGTTTCTGGGATGACGCAGATTCTTATTGCGGAAGTTAGGAATAATGGCGTAAGGAATCAGAGCTGCTGGAACTATAAAGAACTATTCGTAATATAGATAGCTCATACATATAATAATATAACATATTATGTAGTGGTTAGTGATATTTTTAACACCCGACGCAAAGAGAAGGGTGTTATAAGTTTGACCTCTATGTGTGTCCGTGGCACCGTTGCTGAACCGAAATGAAAACGGATTATTTTTTCGAAATCAAGTTTTCTAGCGGTGGTAGCTCTAAAAATCCTGTAATAACTAGATTATTCTGAAAAAAAATATTTTTTAGAGAATAGCAGGCACATCCGCGGTTGAATAATATCTTCTTTATGTTTAAGATTTTAGATAAATTTTATAACATACCTGACTAATAAAGAAAATAACGTCATAAATACAAAACACCGACCATGGCGTTTTACGTTTTCTTATTGCTTGCACCTTCAAATTAAATAAAAGTCAAATAAAATAAGATGAAAATAAAGTAGAAAATAAATGTCCAAACTACACTAACCGAGTTACAAAATTACATTAGATACCGACTCTCGTGAGGATCAATGTAACATATGAAATGGTAAACTTTAAAACTTTTTCCAACAATTGTTATTGCAACCCTCCAGAGGTAAACGCGCAAGAATGGAATATTGAAAATTCAACGCCACGGGAACTTGAAACCGTTCTAAAATTTATCAGAAATCTTTGAAAATTCTGTTTGATCTTGTATTATTATTTATTCAACTCGATGTTTCGAATAGACGGCGAAGGATTTTAGGGAGAATTGGTTCGCGAACCTTTTTCTAGCGTGTTTGGTTTTCAATTCGATTGAACCAATTTATAACTTTCATGCAACCAAACTGTAACTTTGACAGATTAATAAAGAGAACGAGAGTTTTGAATCTCTTTACATGACTAAGCCAATTTTGATAAATAAATAAAAATAGTTATCACAAAGTCCTTATTTGTAAAGCCATAACGTGGCTAAGACAAGAAAAAAATAAAGTTTGTATAGTCATTGTGACTTGGACTCTATCTAAATCACGTTAGCATTCTGTTGTGAATACTCATGGTCACCCATACGAAAACTGACCGTGTCATACGTTGCTTAACATCGGTGATCGATTACCAACACCTACTCGAGCCACCCTTTGAGCGTAAACGTGGTTAATCAGTTTTGATATCAAATTAAGGCAATGCGTCAGGTAAAGCCGCAAAAATAAACGAGCGGCTTTTAATGCCCGCACAGGCCCATGGGTCTATTAACTCCAACATAAGCCATTTGAAGCCCACTAATTGTTGCGGACTGTCGCCGTTCATAATTACATCGACGCGGATAAATTGGCGGAAACGCATGTTATGCAATGCGGATGTTTTGTGTACTTCCTATCGTAGATCGAGGGTAAACGATGCGCTGGGAGAAGGAAGAAGTCATGATGTATCATTAAAATAGTGTGTAAGAAACAAAATTCTGACGTCGCCGTCGGTGTGATAGATAGATAAATCTTAATTGTCAACACTTAAAACTAGTGCAACAACTGGTAGCCTTATCGTTAAAAGCAATCTCTTTCAGCCAACCTCAGGATGGAGAGGATACACAGACAAACATACAAAAACGGGATGTGTAATAAAAGAGAAAAAAATTTAATCTACCTACATAAAAAGTAAATCCACACATTGAAATAAAAAAACGTTGTTAGGAAATATCCGAGACTAGAATTTCATTCGGTAGTACAAGAGTGGTCTTATCGCCTAAAGCAATTTCTTCCAGGCAACCTTTTTCATTTTAGCCTTCTTAGAGCCTTTGAGATTTCAAGCCTAAAAACCTTTCTAAAACATTTATGTTAAAGCATAAATGATCACTCTTTCCGAGACCAGAGTCCTACACCTGACATAAACTAAATTCGCCAACGCTCGTAATGAATAGTCCAATTTTCCGCATTTTCGGCCATTAACGACATCCGGGCGGATGACGTCCGCAAATAGCAGCCCGTATGTCCGTTTGTAGATTTTTGTACATTTTGTGTTTGTTAGCACATGTGGTTCAGGTGTGCGAGAATAAGAGAATAATGGGGGCAGTGGGTTGGTTTTAAATTTAAAGAACAATATTACGATTCAGCGATTTTTTTCTTCGATTTTATCGTCCTTTTTAAAATCTTTTTTTAAAACTTGCAATAATTTGACTTGCGATGTTTGTTCGGATGGAATCTGGCAACTCTATTTTGAACCACTTCCCGATGTCCAATTCAGCTGAAATTTGGTACCTATAATCCGATGACAATGCAATGAAAGCGTGTTTTTTCTCATTTAATGGTAACTAGGTACATCTTGAGTATAAAAGGTGTATTTTGACTGAGTATCAAATAATTCAAAAGTTTTCGTTGAATATCGGTTATATTTCATACTGGGGCTTAAGTAAATACACCCCAATTACTTAACAGTGAAGTATGCTTCAGATTAGGTGATTTTGCTCTTTCAAAAGTATACAAAGTAAGTGCTGTACCGCCCTCTGGCGTCCTTTGAATTAGGTATCAACAACCAACGCACTACTACACCCTCTCATTTGCCTCTTTAAGTGTTTTTGGAAATGGTTTTGCAGTTTTCCAGTAATTGAAACTAGTTCAGTGGTTTCATGTTTATTTTTAAAATTAAACCTGAATAATACACTGTTGAAAATTATACCTTCTCTCTAGACAGTCGGATAAATAAAAATCCGGCAGTAATGGTAGTTCCCTCAGTGCTCGAGTAGGTAGTTTGAAAATATCTTAGAGAATATTTATTTCCGTCTATACCCAGCAAAACTTCAACCGTAATTAAAGAGGGTATGCACGCCGCAACATTTATACTTGAATTTAGTTCCTTTATTGTCTCTTGAAGCTCACTTAATATCGCCATAAAAGCTTTATCGCTAACTTGAATAAAGAAACACGACGTTGCCGCTATAAACTGCTCTTCTAGATACTATTAGAGCTCAAGAAGAAAAGGAAAGTCTGAATTGCATCTGGTTAAGCTACGATTTAACAATTTTCATGCATTTTTCCAATTTAAAAAGTGAGTTACCCATATTTTTAGTAGGACAGATATTTCATATGCTTACATGCTTTTTCGATTTTACTATGGAAACTAACGTGGTTTTCACACATTTTTGTTATAATTAAACTCGGGAAACCGGATGTGACCGAAACTAGTCGTAGTAGACGATTTATTTTTACGTAAGTATTCCCGTGTTTAATTATAACAAAAATGCTTTTTCGATGTTTGTAAAAATCGATATAGACAAAAATCCACTTTTATGAACAATTGAATGACAAAAATTACTCAAATAGTTTAAATAAGAATATTTAGTACAAGTACTGGTACTATTGTTTATTCTGTAGTACTACAAGTAAGTGGCTTCTTTAGTCAAAATATAGTCAGAAAATCCAAAAAAAAAATAACAAACAAAAAAGCTTTAAAGAACATAAAATGAAGCAACATTGTGTGCTATCTTCAGTCGTTTTGAAACCAGACAAAACATTACACTGGAGCATAAAAAGTAATTAAAAAGAGCTAGGCCTTTAAAAAGGCCTCAAAAAAGACCTGAGTGTTCCCACACAAGTCGTTAGCTGTACTAACCTTCCGTTATCACGGCTGTAACGGCGGCACACCACCAATCATAGCGAGGCGAAGCTAACGATTTCCGATATCACCAGCGACCGTTAACGGCAGCGGTTGCCACCACAGACTTGCGATATAGACAACGGCCGATTGAAATTATGATTTTTGAAAATCAACAAAGAGTTCATACAGGTACATACATAATTAATGATAATATTATAAGCATCGATTTTGACTGAGAGCAAAATCAAACTTGACTATTTTTTTAAACCTACCTACTCATTTTTAGACCTAGATTAACATAATATTTCAATTTAATTGATTCTTTGGCTTTTTTCTTTTTTTTTTTTTTCATTTCAAAGCGATACAGAAATAAACAAGTTCACAAAAATCTTAACTAAAAAAATAAATCATATTTGATAGGTGCTTGGTTTTGTCTTACGTAGTGGAAACTTTGCTCAGTCTTCCCACTTATGTCTGTGTTTTGCTACCAAATGCGAGATACGACAACGGCGGGTATCAAGCTATCGAGGCCGTAATGAATTTCCTCTTTTCATTTGGTGTCCGGCGCGGCTTATTCTAGCTTTTGCATCTTTTGCGAGGATATTCTGCCATTCAAAACATTTTTTCTGTATTATCGCCCTGTTTTTTATATCGTGGCGTTTAGGGACGCTTTTATCTCATTGTCTCGTTTTTTTGCAGGTAAGTACGATCGGATGGAGGGAGAGGGAAGATATCGCTGCTACGTGATAAGTCCTCGAGCTAAGTGCGGTAGATAAGAGCGGAGTCAGTAAGTTTAGAATGCTTCAATACTTTTGGAATTATTTGGCTTTATCATCTGTTGATGGGTACCTCAACTCAACGAGTTATCTTAGAACAATAACTGATATCGTAAAAAGTAAAGGTCTGTTTAAGCTGGTAATATTTCAAGTATTTTATTATTAATTAATAATCTTAATATATATAAATTACGTGTCACGTTATTTGTCCGCTATAGACTCCTAAACTACATAACCGATTTCAATCAAAGGAGAATGGGCACTTTTGTATGGGCGCCGTCCCCGTGTTGTATCAAGTCGTGACGTATGTCATTTGAAAGATGATAATATTAGCTTTATTTAATTGTATGACTCAACCTTGAATGACGTGCAGGGAAAAAGATATGATCGTTTTTAGATTAAAAAAAAAAATGCTGATTTTTTGCTTTCTAAAGCTATTATAAGGAATTTTATTAACATGTATGTCAAAAATTACTTTTATTATTGAATCCAGGGTTATTCATAAAGGGTACGCTAAGCCGAAAAAGGCTCATAGTAGGCATTATTTCCATTATGAACAACTTTTACTATGGGACCAACCCGAAATTCGGGAAAAATTCAGCTGTTCCATAGAAAAATGTCAATGACACACGACAAAATGTATGGAACATGTACTCGTAGAAGTCATTTTGGCAATAGTTTGCAAGAAATAAAGAGTAATAATATCTGTTCTGGGTCTAGGTGTTAGTTGTCCTTGTCTTTGTGTGTGTTCCATGGCATCCCCGACACAGGATTTATTCCTAGTGGGGAGCTATGAGTGTGAAACGTTTATTTATTTATTAAGAGTGCTGTTCGATAAAAGGCATTTTATGTCAGTCGCTATGTATCCAGTAGCTGAATATGCTCTCTCTGAAAACACACGAAAAAGCTAGTCGTTTCCCATTAACACCTACAAAGCTTTCACCAGGGTTTGGCATAAAAGCCTTATAAACAAGCTCCCTTTGGCTTGTTCACTTGGTTTGTTGCATGGCTATCGAACTTCCAGCGGGATTATTTGATTCGAGCAGTGGTCATTGGTGGTTCTTTATCTGATTTAAAAGATATCAAGGCCGATGTTCTCCAGGGGTCGGTGCTCTCCACAACGCTTTTCCTTGCTCACTATGATTATCTGCCTGGTGTTTTTGGGTGCGCAGACGGCAAACCGTTGCCGTTGCATATCCGACGCGCGGTTCAGCGGATGAAAAATCCAGCCTCCGAGAGAAGCAATGGTCAAGCGCATAAGCTTGTCTCTTGGCAGTTTTCGATTGAGGCGGTACGAACCTGGTTAAGTTTGACGCGCACTATGATATTTTATTGAATAATAAAGCAATACCTACAGTAAAAACACGCGTTTTTGCAATCGGTACACGTTCGAAAGTAGTGTTACTGATGGATAGTCTATTATGGATAGTTTTTTTTTGAGACTGGGGGAAACCTTAATAAAATAACCGGCTGCGTTGGGGGGGCAACCGGATCAAGGGGGTTTTTGTGGGGTTATACCTACTAAAACTAGCTCTGTTACCATTCTCTGTCGGTGGTGATATGAGCGCTTCCTCATGTTTTCGATAGTCTCTCAGATGTGAGTGGTAAGATCACCAGTAGACCAGTTTCAGCAAAATCCGTACTGCCAGTCACTTGCAAAGTCATTAGCTTCTCGGTACGCCAGGAGCTTGTTCCATAGTATGTTGTCTTGCAGAGTATGAATATGATCGGGATAGGCGTGTAGTCAGATTCAGCACGACTACCCTTCTCAATAAATACAATTCTCAATAAGATTTCTTAATTATTTTCTAGAACATCAATAATGTCGAAACAGCCGATTTTATCGATAGTACCTCACACACACCATTAGCAGTATTGTGATGTTTTGAGCCAAAATCATGGCTGGCTCTGCAAAGAAGGCCTAATGGACCACTATTTTCAAAGTCAAAAGCATTTAAAAAGTAAGAATCTCTGCATTTAGTCTATGATTGCTCTCTGCTCTATGTCTTTACTCTTATCTGTAACCATTATTTAAAGTTTATCTCGCTCGCTTTTATATTGTCTTGGCAAAGGGAGAGATAAAAAAAACAAACTAGTAGGTTCGGGCTTTTAACCTTTCGACAAGACAACTTATATAATCTTAATCAGACTTCACTTACAGGTAAGTTCGCTTAATTTTCCAAATATTGATAATATGAATAAATCGATATTATATTATGACATTATTCAGACAAAAACTGTCGATAATCAGCAATGTAAGGATTTTGGCATGTGCCAGTATAAAATTAAAATAATTACAACTATATAAACGTTTGTAAATAAACTATTATTATCTAATTGTTATAGGGGAGTGATAAAATAGTCACAGAAAATGCATACACGATAATAAAATTCGATAAAATAGTTTTATAAAACAAAAAAAAACAGCACTTTTTGGAATCTAAAAACCGTCATATCTTTTTCCCTGCACGTCACTCGGGGTTGGTGTCATATAATTGGGAACTGAGTCACCCTCGTCCGTGGGAAAGTACCCCAATTACGAAACCCCACACGTGGTCCCTGGGTGGTGCTAATCAGGTGACAACAAACTGGTGGTAGGCTTAGGCCGAGGCTAGTGACCACCCATCGGACAAAGTCATGCCGCCAAGCGGCCTAGCCGTGTTCCGGCATGTTGTCCGATGACGCCGTTCTGGGAAAGCGGGTCAGAATAGTAGCTCCGCTGCTGCAAGACCGTTCTGGCATTCGCCGCTACAATACATCGGGGAGCTGGTCACGGAGGGTAGCGGGATCCGAGGCACGGTGCACCGCTGGCCGACCGCAGGTAGTAGGGGGCCCAAGTAGTGAGCTAGCTACTCACAAAAGGCTGCCCCGCCAACTCGCGAAAAATCCCGGGATGCGCTATCGTGCCGGTTAGCGACCGGATGAAAGGGCCCGATAGACATCTCCGGGGGGGCTCGGGCGTCCCCGCGGTCTCCGTTCTAGTTCCCCACTGATGTGGCGTCGCGGCGTGTGTCCACAGGTCTGCAAAGTGGGGGCCTCATTCCACTACCGTTTTTCCAACCGACCAAAACGCAATACTATGACTAGAACGAACAAAAGGATAAGGGTTAAACAGCGGCTGCACGCCCTTTCGCTTAAAGTGCACCTCACAAATATCCGAGGTCTGCACTCAAATCTCGTGCCAGTCCACCATCACCTGGAGACTGACAGACCTTCGCTTTTGTTCGTGACGGAGACGCAGATTAGGAACCCGGCTGACGTGGCGTACTTGTTATACCCAGGGTATACCTTGGAGCATAACTTCAAGGCCCATGCTGGTGTATGCTTGTACGCCCGTGACGATATCTGCTGTCGGCGTCTCCGTCATCTCGAAGACCCCAAATTTTCTATCCTCTGGGTCCTGATAGACACAGGTATAGAGAAAATTCTCTATGCCTGTGTCTACCGGTCGCACAGTGGAGATCAGGAGACAACCAGGCTCATGGAATATCTTGGTGAGGCGGCGGAAGCGGCTCAACTTAAGTATCCCACAGCCCAATTAGTGTTACTGGGGGATTTTAATGGCCACCACCAGGAGTGGCTATACCCATACCAGGACACTAACCATGCTGGGTTAGAGACGCGAAAGCTTGCTTTAGCGTTAGATCTAACCCAGCTGGTTCAAGGGGCAACACGGGTACCCGACGTTGAGTCTCATACGCCTTATTGCTTGGACCTTCTGCTGACAACTGATCCGGACCGCTACTCGGTGTCAGTCTCTTCTCCGTTAGGGAAGTCCGACCACTGTCTGGTGAAATCTGTATCTGTCTACTCCCCGCCTGATCCCAGCCCTAGAGGCAGTCGGCGGGTGTGGCGATACAGGTCAGCAGATTGGGATGAGATGCGAGCTTTCTTTGCGTCTTATCCTTGGCAGCCTGTATGCTTCTCTTCGGACGACCCCTCGAACTGCGCGGATGCCGTAACTGATGTGTTGCGTTTGGCTATGGAGTATTTTATTCCATTTTCTGACGTACCATTAGCCGGCAAAGCTCGCCCATGGTTTGGCCCTCGCTGTGGTACCGCTGAGGCACACAAACAGGAGGCTTTCCTTGCCTGGGTTGATGCTCGACATCGCAAAGCGAGGGATATCCGTCAGAAGAAGAGAGCGTTTAACGCAGCTGCCAAGTCTTGCAAGAGGGTATTACAGAGGGCTCGCTTTGACCACATTAGCCGAATAGGGAACAAACTGGCTTCTTACCCAGCGGGTAGTAAAGCGTTTTGGTCCCTAGCTAAATCGGTAGAAGCGAACTTCTGCCGCCCCTCACTACCTCCACTGCTGAAGCCTGATGGGACGTTGGCTCACACCGCTGTTGAGAAGGCAAACTTGTTTGCTTCTCAGTTTGCGGAAGCTTCACGTTTAGATGCTGGTAGCGCGACACCTCTAACTCCATCGAGTAGCACGACATTTATGTCTGAATTTCGCATTCGTCAAGTGGAGGTTCGCAAAGCGCTGCGCAATCTCGATGTGAACAAAGCCAGCGGTCCAGACGGTATTCCAGCCATAGTACTCAAGACGTGTGCGCCTGAATTGTCTCCTGTGCTGACACGCCTCTTTCGTCTCTCTCTTGAGGCTGGTAAAGTGCCGAAGTCGTGGAAGCTTGCCAATGTGCAACCTGTGCCTAAAAAAGGTAGTCGTGCCGACCCTGCCAACTACAGGCCTATCTCGGTCACGTCCATACTCTGTAAAACTATGGAACGTGTCCTTAACAACAGGCTCCTGGCGTACCTAGAAGCAAATGACCTCCTCAGTGACCGGCAATACGGATTCCGCCGAAACCGGTCCACTGGTGATCTTCTAGCGTACGCCTCGTATATCTGGAGTGAGGTCATCGAGAAACATGGAGAGGCGATCGCCGTTTCCTTGGATATCTCGAAGGCTTTCGACAGGGTTTGGCATGACGGCCTTATAAGTAAGCTTTCCTCGTATGGTTTGGCCGCCGGTCTTGTTGCGTGGATTTCGGACTTCCTGCGGGATCGATCGATTCGAGTAGTCATTGATGGCTGCTCGTCCGATCGAATGGATATTAATGCCGGTGTTCCCCAGGGTTCGGTGCTCTCTGCGACACTCTTCCTGCTGCATATTAACGATCTGCTAAAGCCCGGTATTTTTGGGTATGCAGACGACAGCACTGTTGTAGAGAGCTACATTTCTAACGCACGGGCCAGTGGTCCTCAAATCCAGGCTCTGAGAGAGGCCATGGTCGAGCGCATGAACTTGTCCCTTAAGGCTGTCTCAGATTGGGGTGATGCCAATCTGGTCAAGTTTAATGCGACTAAGACCCAGGCGTGTCTCTTCTCCGCAAAGAGGAGCCCATTCCAACTGGCTCCTACTTTCCGTGGTGTGTCCATTCCGACAGTTAACAATCTTGAGCTCTTGGGAGTTACTCTGACGTCAACCCTCAACTTTGGCTCCTATATTGAGTCCAAGGCTCAATTGGCTGCCAAAAAGCTGGGTATCCTTTCGAAGGTGAGGCGGTACTTTATGCCGGAACAGCTGCTGTCACTATATATAGCACAAGTTCGGTCGTGCATGGAGTACTGTTCGCACCTTTGGGACGGATCAGCCAAATACCAGCTTGAGGCGTTGGAGTCCATTGAGAAACGTGCCAAAAAGCTCATAGGCAAAGACTCACTTGTTCGGACTAAGCTCCAGAGTCTCGTGCATCGCCGCAAGGTTGGTAGTCTGTCGGTATTCTATCGGATACATTTCGGGGAGTGTGCGTCAGACCTGCATGCCCTTATTCCCTCTAGCCCATTCTATTATCGGACCACAAAGGGCACAAAAAAGCGACATCGTTATATGGTAGATATACCAAAAACTCGTACGAAACGCTTTGATTCCACTTTTATTGTGCGCACTGCCAGAGTGTGGAATACTTTGCCCGAGTGGGTGTTTCCCGATAGATATAATTTGGGTGTCTTCAAGTCGCGAGTGAATCGGTTCCTTCTAGGCAAGCGTGCTCCATCGTAGACCGCATCATTGCTTACCATCAGGCGAGATGGCGGTCAAACGCAAGCCTATAAATGAATAAAAAAAAAAAAAAAAAAAATTAAATAATGCTTTTGTTATGCTCTTTCGAATGACATATGTCATGACCTGATACAACACCGGGGACGAAGTGCCCATCATCCTTTGCACACCGGGTGCAGTTCGATCTAACTTAGGAGATAGGATAGCTCACATCTCAATTTATAGTAAAAAAACATGAAAAATTAGAAAATTAAAAAAAAATTAAACCATAATTTAACTTTAGCGTTTTGGACAATGTAAACTTTTTAATGTAACTTTTGACATTTGACATTTGACATAGAATTGACGCAATGGCTTTTGACAGGACAACGTCTGTCGAGTCAGCTAGTATATATTAGGTATGTATAAATTATAAAACTGCTTAATGAGAAATTTTAGTTCGCGAATGAAACTGGGTAGCTTTTGTTTAAACGTTAGATGGCGCTATACTCGTATACCCAGGCACAGGCCAAATGAGCTAATGATATTATCCTGATCAACCACTGTCCAATCATTTTCTCTTAGTCAATTTAAAACAATGAAATTTTTTCTTGGTTTTTGCAAAGATTACTCTAAAAATGTATTGAAATCGTTACATATCAGTCATACCTACATTTCACGTAAAAAAATGGCCCATTTGAACGCCCCAAAAACCCATATCCCCAGTTCGAAGCCAAATCAAAAAGCTTCAAAAATTGCCCGCAACTTTTTAAAGTCCATTGTTCTGTACAACCCTTATACATTGTTGGTCGACTTGAGAAACTTAATGAAAGGCATTAAAAGGGTTTGATTGCATCCTCGGCTTCAGTTTGAGCACTTGAACAGTTATACCGCAGTTTTGAGTTGGTAATAAAACAGGCTTTCGACTTACCTTAGGGGCTTGTTGAAAGAAATTTGTTTTACGATGCTCTTGTTAGTCTAATCGAATGGAGATTGTGAGTTGTTTGAAAGTGAGAGAAAGTTGAATTTGACTTTGTTACGTAGTTTTTTAAATCAAAAATATTTAAGGTTCCGGAAAGACAACGAGTTTGTACTCGCTATCCGCTACCCCAGGCGTGTTTAGTCCCTAACAAAAATATGATCAAACCAGCACCCTACCATTTCACTCGTTGTCATGTAGTAACCGTTTTTTTTTTTCAAAATAAAAAGTGAAAAGCTTATGTGTAAATAATAAGAACAAGCTATTTTCACATCAAATATTATCTAAATCCTATTAGCGTTTTTGGCGTGATTTAGTAACAAACATCTAATCTGTCACAGTTATAAAAACATTGCATTTTAAGTAGGATTTTTTACTCATTTAGGTGACCAAATGATTGTTTTATTGCTTAAGATTAATTATATTCCATCTTTTTCAAACAAACACACAGGTAGAATATGCCAGAATATTTTCCTGGAAGCATATTTAATAAAAGAAAGTTGACTGATTGGTTCTTTGTTTATTGTCGAGATTAAGGTCATGACCCGCACAGGTTACAGAAGATAGGTATTAATACTCAATCTGGGAAAATCATAAACGTGCTATTCTGCCGTCCTAAGCCAAAGAGCGGTATCTAAAAAAAGTGTTTTTTCATGCATCTGATAGCTTAACAATTACGCATCTGATGCGTGAAAAAACATATTTTTTTTTAGATACCGCTCTTGGGTTTAAGACGGCAGTATTGTGTCTAAGTAAGTACTTTTAGTAAATACAGATGAAAGTTACTCACTTTTTTGTGCGATTTATTACCTTCTCCCACGCATAACGTTAAAAATAAGGTACAGTCTATAGTTAATTTTATTTTTCCCTAAAAGTTTCAAACATGGTTTTAGCCGTTGTTGTACAAGAATAAACCACCGAGAACTATGTATATAACTACATACTAGCTGCGCCCCGCGGTTTCATCCGCGTTTTCTGTGATAAAAATGTGTTATCCAGACCATGAACGACCTTAATTCCAAATCTATATATATAAAAATGAAACCCGTTTTCCTTGGTCACGGCATCACGCGTGAATGGCTGGACCGATTTCACTAATTCTTTTTTTGTTGTATTTGTTATTATTAGGAGAAGATTCTTACGGAAAAAAATATTAAGAAAATCTCTCAGTAATATTGAAAAACCCTAAAAACAGCCCTTTTTTCCCCATACAAACGTATGGCAGTACGAAGTCTGCCGGGTCAGCTAGTTTCATATAAATCCGTTCAGCCGTTTCAGCGTCCATTAGTACCAAACATACTTTCACCTTCATTATATTAGTAAGATGTGTCTGAATCGCGGTAACGCTATGTCGTTAACGTCACCTATATTGAGTTTAGAGGTAATATTATTTAGATTCCAAAAACCGGCCACATTCCAGTATTCACTCCAGAAATGTCATACAAAGATTGTCTGGAAGTTATCACTCTAAGCAATAAGACCGCCTTCAGTGCCTTTCTAATACGCATTTTTATTACACTTTCTTAAAGATTCACAATTACCTTAAAACCTAAATCAGGTTTATCTAGGCAATGATAATAGTTAACTAGTTATTGACGAAACTGTGTAAAGATTTCTATATTAATATATAGAATTATTGGATTGTATTACATACATACATATATTTAATTCAATTCTTCTTCTCAGACACACAAGCTTCAAAGACATATATTTCTCAAACTTTCGCACTAATGTTTGCCAAGATCAAGATAAAATATTCTCGTATGTATAATTCTTCACACCTAAAATTTTCCAATGTTCCACAACCTCGCATACGTTGATGGTTGTCGCTTTGATTTTCCGCTGTTGTAACCACGACTATTGATTTCCGAGGGCGGGACGCTTTTTCCGCTTTAATCGCGGCTCGAGATTTCGACTACCCCTACGAATGGTATCGAAAGTGCAAATGATTTTTTTTACGGGAGACAAAAAAGTCAAATTGTACCTAAATTAGTAAGTTAATTAATGGCCTAAACACCCTTCGAGGGTAGACCTGTATCCCAGCAGTGGGAGGATTAAAGGTTGAAAATGATGATGAATAAGTTAACAATTATTTTCTTTTATTTGTTTTCCTACAAATATTATAATCGGGAAAGTTTGTGAGTATGTTTGTTGCTCTTTCACGCAAAAACGGCTAAACGGATTTACATAAAATAATGAAGGTTGTTCATGGTCTGGATTAGCACATAGGCTACTTTTTATCCCGGAAAACGCGGGTGAAACTGCGGGGTGGAGCTAGTATTAAATATTGGTATTATTGGTACAATGAAAAAAAAATGTTATTTTGCAGTTTCGATATTGTTCGTAGAGGCACTCGATTTGTGGTTGCAAAAGGGGACACTTGGTGAGTTCGCTTACCAACTCGTTGTATTTCTATGATGCTTACATTTTGTTAGTAAGTACCTACTACATAAGTTATGGGTGCTTTTAGAAGCTGCTATGTACTGCGGTTAAGTTGTAAGTTTTCTTGTTTTAAGCTTTTATAAATAGCTTATGCCTTAAGCAACAACATAATAAATGATAAAAAAATATTTTTGAAATTACAATCAACAATGTTCTACATGACAATCATGGCCTGTAGAGAGCAAAGTAAACAAAAATAATGATAAACATCACTACTTCAGCCCTTATTGTTATACCTATATTAAGAAATCTTCTTCAGGTATCTTTTTCAGCTCACAATATTTCGATTCCTTGCCCATTTTCAATTCAAGTCTAATCTAGTCGTCTGTCCTTCTAGATCACCATATTGTGGCGGGTTTAAGGTATCTGCCTTCTATTCTTTTCATCAATGTGTTTCAATTCACCAGTATTTTACAGTAACAGTATATTTGAATTAGTCGCGATTTAGAGAGTAACCTACGTTCATAACATTCGTATTCTTAAGCATCTTTGTCCGTGAGATCGTAAAATCTTCATTTTAATTCAAACCTGGCCACGCAGTACCTAATCAAAGTAATCGGGCACCACCCTTTGTGCCAACTTCCGACCGTTCCTCGAATGGAATCGTCATTACAAATCGAGAATGGTTTTTATCTCGTCCCTGGAATACGGGATGAAGAATGGCATGGTATCATTCTGCCTTGTGATTTTTTTGGTCGTAATTTTGATGCTGACTTAATTTTTGTATTTGTAACTTGTTTTATGTTGGTAACTGTGAAATTGTTACTCTTGGGAGTGTTACAAGGCATTAACGTTGAATGATGAATTGAAAACAATTGAAGTAATAGTAAAAAAAACAGCAATTTTTTTTGTCTCATCAAATTACCTACAAGTTCAGTTTTGCGCGGTATTTTTATCCCACTGATTTAAAGGGATCTAAGGAAGCTAATGTTTTCAGGTGCATGTCAGTAAATTAAATATCCCAAGCTATAACTAGAGCAGTTAGTAGTGACAAGGACAAAAATACTACTAAGGGTAGATAGAGAAACTGGTAATAAAATAAGTAACGAACGAATTTTACATGGCTTTAGTTGATTCACATTATTTAAAAGTTACATGGTTTTAATTCGAAAAATACCCCACAATTCCCGACCAACAAACTTGAATAACAAGAGTTATCCGGCAATTAGTCCTATAAATCGAGCTCTACTCCCATTGAAATAACTTTTCCAGCGAACTTTTAACACTTTCGCTGGTTATTAAAAATTCAATAGCATCTAAAAGGCATGCCCGGGAACTCTGCAGCTGAAGCCAATGTTCCTAAAACGCTGTGACGGGAACGGACTAATTGGTTCCATTGAAAAAAGCAGCTGTACTTAGTGTTTTTAGTCAAACTGAGGTACAAGTTTTGGGAGTTCATCGGAGGCAAACTTTATGGGATTAAAGTTTTTTTTAAACTTTCCAGATAGTGTCACTTCATTTGCAACCGGAAATTGGATTTTCTGGTTTATGTGAGTTAGTTTCTCTTGCAACTTTTAATGTAAAGTATTAAAGCTGATGAGTATTACGAAAAAGTATCAATAGGTTTTTTGTTCAGAACAAAATGACGGATGAGCCAAATCTGCAAATATTGCTTCATAAAATACGTGAGAGTTATGCCTCAGTTTCTCATTTTCCTTTTGCGTCATTAAAGAACAAAATCACGTCCCGCTTTCCTTGTTTACCGATACACAAAAACAATGCGCGTCTCAGCGAAATAGAGTCGGCCCGGGCCGACATCAATCTTAGTCGGGGCCGTTCACTCATCGCCCGAAAAAAAAATCAAAAAGCCAGCGCAAAACCGACCGGAATACAGATGCCTTTTCAAGAATCCTGGCGAAAAGACTCGGCTATTATCGACTTACTACCCTCGCAAATAGTGCACTGACGTCATCGTTTGAACAGCTATCCACCGCTGAACTTGCAAATATTGGTACGTTTTTGAGGGATTGAATGATTCCCTAAAATCGAGTCATTTTGTATTGTACGAGGGGTAAGTTACATTGAATGTTGCATTTATTGACCACTTACAGTCGAGTGCTTGTGGGTTGAGAACGGCTTTGTCAGCAGAGTGTGCGCCGAATATAAATTTGTTTACGCTGCAAATACCGACCGTTCTGAATAGACAGCCCGAGTTGCACGAGCGTTCCTCAGGAAGTGTAGACTGAGTTAAGAGTATAAAGAAAATGTAGTACTACACCCTCTTTCACGCCCAGTTGTCACATTATCGTTCAAAATCATAAAATTTCCCGAAAAGCTTCCTTATCTTGGAAAGTTCTTTTATATGTAGGTCAAAACGCAATTTATATCATTTTTTGTGGGTGTCGTTTGCATTAATTTTGGAAGGCGGCATCTGCGAATAATGGCGTCTCCAAGTTCGTATATTATTATCATTTTATTGAATTTATCAACCCGAAAAAAATTGCTTGTGAAAAATTGACACCTATTGGGGAATTTGAAACTTGTTTTGAGTCTTGGGTTGTTAGAAAGTTAAGGATGTTAAACTCTATGATGTTCTTGCAAGAAATTGCTATCTGCGAAAAGGCCGTCACTTGTGGTCACTTTATAAATTGATCTCAACTCCAGTTTTATATTGTGCTAATATAATAGATTCTATGTATCCATCTATTTAAAAGTCTTAAATAGGTAACAAATTTAAAATGTCATGAATTCTCACACAATAGATAAGTAGAACTCTTCAGAAGAACTTTCTCTCTGGTTTTCTGCTAAACCATGAACTACTCACAAAACGTAAATAAAACAAATCTTAGTACCAACGCAAGCTGTGGATCTTGTCTCTGCGTCTAGTCGCAACAAGACGCAGAGTTGTCGTTTGCATCTTTGCAACTCAACTCGACGCCAAGTGTGCAAACCTTTATACAAAATGTTTGTGAGCTAGATGTTGCCCATGACTTTGTTCACGTTGGCATAATTGTCCACGTCAATGTTCAGTAATTATTTTTATTATATTTGGTACTAGAATATTTTAAATTCAGACAATTTAAGATCCAGACCAGACTTTTGCTACTAGGGCATTTAGTAAGTAAGACGTTTTGATGTCAAGACAATTCCACTAAATTTTGTTTCAGCGGCAAGGATAATCTGATGGAGACTTCTTGTTATGATATATCGTTGTCGCAGCGACTAAACGCAGCGTTTGCACCGACACTTATTGTCACTGTTCAAGTCCTCTTCAAATTCTAAGAATGTTTTACACATAACATGACTCATCTTATCCCAAGAATCGAACCTGTTGCTTTAACTTAGGAGATGTCATTAACATTTTGAAGACTTCATTATGCGAGACCGACTTACTTGATGAGAAACCTGTAGAGATAGCAAAACAAGACATTAATTAATACAGGAACAAAGGAAATTAAAAAATAATTATGTAATCATCATTTCCTTTTGTTCTGAAAGGACTGAAGTTGTTTTTAGAAAGTTTATTTTTGAACCTTATTCAATCTGTGGTTTAGGTTTTTTTCGATTTCAATTATAGGTTGAGTAATAACAAAAATAACTCTTATAATAGCATAGAAATAAACACAGATTCTCAACTTAACTACGCTGAGTAGATAGAAGTAAAATTCCAGTAAAACAAACCAAGAGCATTTATTTTATTGTCGTTGGAGCTGGCAACAAAATGCACGTCCACTTGAACATTTTTACTCAAATTCCGCGTTGGAATGAAATAATTGCATCTGTGCCAAATTCCGTCATATTCGCTGCTTTTGTTTGGTAGTTCTACATTTTGCTGTGTGCGACGTTTACTTAAATGGATACATTTTGCTGATACAGCAAGTGCTTGTTTCACCAAACATATTATAAACTTAATATTCTACTGTGCACAGAACTGGCGCACGATTGTCTGCAGATGCTATCTCTAAATTAAATAATAGATGGACTTTTATTTGAAAAACATGGCTGCCAGGACTTACATGGAATTTCAAATTTTGTTTTTGTTCTGAATCCACAAAATTGCATTTCTTGTAAACCTATCGCGCGTGTTCTGCATTTGATTTAAAATAATAGTTTGTTCGTTCCACCAGTTCTTAATCTGATTGTTATAAATACTGCTGAGACGTGAACTCACTAAAAAGAGTCAGACATAGCGAGCAACAAACAATGTGCGCTTCGTTTGGTACGATCGTAGAGTGCTGAAAATTCAGAACGAAGTCAGGTATCGTCAAAAAATCGGCAACAAGCAGAATCTTCCTTCAAGGTGACCTTAATGTTTGAGTAGGTGTGGCGATGTGAAATCTACAAAAATAGAAACAGTTTTGCAGTATTGAGGAGACCAGAGAACTGGACAGTTAGACAGACTATTAACATAGTAATTATACATCTATGTTAGATTATGTTGGCTGAATTTAGCAATCTTCTGTACGATTGCACGAGAAAGTTGTCAATTTGAGAAGAATGGCGACGGACTTTAAAACATTAACACTTAAACTTATGATCACGAGTCACGACCATTCCGTAATAGGTGTGAGCACCTGAGAAGAGTTCAACATATTTTTTGCGTTTCTACCTTTGACCTTCTTCTCTTTAACACAAAATACAGCTTTAATTCAATGAGAGGAGCATGTTTTGCTGTCGCTACACAAACATCGTCCGCAGTGACCGCGCGTCCTCGGAAGAGATCATTTCGTAAACGCAATTAAACTTTAACTTCATTAATGAAAATGACTTATTTTCTTTTGAAATACTGGGGCGGCATATTGTTCTCCGCGAAGCCCGCTCCATTGTCTACGGAACAATAAAAGGCGTATTTCACTCTTCAAGCAATTGAACGGCCCGTCACAGTTTTTCTTTTAATTGGTACACGTCACAAAATATTAAGTGCCTTAATAGAGGCTATTAAATCTTTACGGCGGTAGGTAGTGAGTTGAACAGTCTTAGTTTTTCCATTAATTTTATTGCTTTTCACCGTGTTCCGGTAATCACTTGAGCCGGTAATTAGAATCGGGGTTAACTGCTTTAACTAGTTAATACAGTTTAATGTTTAGTGGGCCGCATCCGAGTCGATGTAGTTCGGTCTGATCGTCGATTTTATGTGAATTTGGACTTCCTTACCATAACACGGTAGATAACATGATATGAAACCGATCATTATAGAATCTTGCTTAGTTTACAACCTCGGTAATTACAAGCTTTGCTCATACTCAGTTTTGCTTAAAGCTACATCTAAATACAAGAGCAGCATTACATTTAGTTTTATCGCATAGCAGCGAGAATATATTATGACTAGAAGTTGAAAATGTTATTTTTCGCACGGCAGCTATCTCCATGACAGGTGCAACTGTAGAAGCGCTGTGTTTGCTCAAATAACACATTGCGAATATATGGAGGAGAGGGAACTCGTAGGAGGCTATGAATTCGAATAAACGCGCGCTGACGCGCTTGGTTCCAGTTCATTCGGACGTCTGGAGATTAGGATCGGGTTGAATCTACTGGATTTCTAATACAATGATGCTGAAATGGAAAATCGTCAAGGAATATGTCTTTTTATGTTTTTATTGCGATTGCTAACTTGGACTCTGTCTACAAATTATAAATAAAACCCAGCTGCACTTCACGGTTTCACCAGTTATTCTATAAGGGCCGTAAATTTTTCCGGGATAAAAAGTAGGGTATCGAGTCAATCCATGGTATTGGCTACCT
Source organism: Alcis repandata (assembly GCA_949125135.1). NCBI lineage: Eukaryota > Metazoa > Arthropoda > Insecta > Lepidoptera > Geometridae > Alcis > Alcis repandata. The sequence continues at coordinate 7,801,313 of OX421237.1, forward strand.
CCTTACCAAATGATTGAGTTACAAGCATACACGCTTTGACATTTATAATATTAGAAAGATAGTGCCCCTTAGAAGTTTGAATTTGAATAGCCTTATATTTTAACTTCAGGCGTAATAGGCCTACCTGAAACCATATTATGCCAGTAAGAAATTTTCTTACCGGCATAATATTGTAGGTAGTCATTATGATAATGGTATGTATAATTAAGAGTATGAAAACAACCTTGTCTGAAAGATTTAAAGATATCTATGACCTTACCCTTACCCTTTATCTACCCTTATCACGCCGCTATGTCGAATTTTACGATAAAATTTAAATATTTCTAGATCCATCAATTCTCAGTATCTGCTCTACTATTTCATTTTACCGAGTTTCAATGACATAAATGCAAAGACTTCATAAAAAGTTTTTCTTCGTTCATTGGACTAAAACTGAAGTAAACTAGAGTTTAGCTTTAATAAACTTCTCGCTGGCGACGAGACATATTATATTATTCCAGTTGAAGATAAAACTGGCCTAATCGATATTTCTATATTAAAACCAAAGTTTGTTATAGATGCAATAGAGCATATAGATTCTCATATAAGAAACTCATCAGAAAGAAATATAGCTTTCACAACTGAAACTACAACAAATTCCGACAAAAATTCCGAGTGAAAGCACGTAGATTTATACCAGCGCTTTATCATGAAAGAAAATATTGGGAATATTTCCTGATTTCGTTTTTTCAGCAACGTAATTTATCTAAAAGCCGTAAAACTAGACGGCTCGAGGCAGACACGTCCGTCTCCGTATAAGTACCCTGGCGAAATGCCAAGGGTGAGGGTTATGGGCTTTCGGTCATTTCCGTAAGGATCTAGCAAATCGCCAATAGAATATCCACCCTGACAACAGCTAATAACGTCCAATTTCCTTTCACACCGTGTTCTCTTAAAGCTTTTCGGAATCACCTGAGCTCACCTCCCGCTATCACCACGTCATCCCGATTGAAAAGCTCCGTGAGCTTTATTGGATTAACTATAAGATTGAGATTCGCTTGCGATTTTTTGGCGATATTGCATCAACCTGCTAGTTCATCGGTGTCTTCGTCGTATTCCGTGTTCTTGTTTTGGATGGAATTATGTCTATGTACGATTATCGCTGAGACTTCGTCTTTCTCCGGTATTTTATTGTCATGAACTTGTAAAATATTGCTAACAGATTTTCTTCTCCAATTTCTTTCTTTCCGATGTACTATTTGTTAAGAGTCGGATGCCACTGCCAGTATCTCGGTTTGTGACTTCAGCGACTTTATCGCTTAGTAGTTTTTACTCGTTTAAATTGTCTAGTACCTAGTTAGAAGCGGTTACTTCAGCAATTTCGTGGGGGCAGTGTAACCAGGCACCTCTTTGTGGAGTTAACTCTTTGTGCTTGGCCATAATTAGAGCTACGAAGCGAGGCGAGGAAGTCGCCTTACGATAGAAAACCTTTTTCTTTAAACCGGATCCGGAACGATTTGGTACCCTGTCCGACTTTTTATTGCGGTTGATGACTGTTAGGGATTTCTTTTCTTTTTGTTTGATCGTGTTGAAAGTGAACGGTTCGTGAAAGCTGTTTAAAGATAAAAGTTGATACATAAATATTGTTATGGTGGTTGTATCCTACGGGTTTGCCACGTTTGATGCGTAAACCTTACATATTTTTAAGACAAATATAAAATGAAATATGTAGACGATGTGTTAATTTGCAAAAAAACTGCCCCAAATCCCGTTAGCCATCATGGAGTTTAGTGCGAACAAGCACCCTTACTAATTTAAATGGGAGATTTATGTAATTTTTTTTTAAAATTTTATTTTGTGTTTAATAAATACTCTAGCAAAATCATTAGGTACTAGCTAAATTAGTATTTTTTCATCGTTGAGTTAAAAAATTAATAATCTGCCGTTCTATTATCAACATACAAGCTTTGATTTGACACAAAAAACACCCTTATACTTAAGTCCGTATATATGACGAAACTTTAATCGATTACCGCTAAAAGGGCCAATACTTCAACCAATTAGTCCCAATCTTAAACAAGCGTGGGTAAAGTGGATCGTTCTTAATCGTCAATTCAAGTTTAGTTTGCAAAACACTCCTCTATTACTGAATGGAGTTTACCATCATAGTCCGATGACGTCATTAAAAGGACCTTAGGCTGGTAATTTTCAGGAAAACTGTTATTATCACAGTCTGCCAGTGGTTTCATGTCCGCATAAAATGAACCTTCCACCCGTATTTAGTCTAATAGGTCTCATTGAATCTAAATTGTTATTAAAACGATTTAGGTTATGGTCACTTACTTTTATTTTGTTCTCATTTGTATCCTTGAGGTCTATTCTTAGAATATTTTACGTACTTAGCTACTGGAGCCTGTCGATTGGTAAATTAGAAAAAGCTGTTTGTTTCACAAGGTTATTTCTGATTTACGCAATCGAATTTGAAAATGTTAGATTTTTTTTTATTACTTTTACCTCTTTTATTTTTAATCACTTGTCTGATTTAGTTTATATGCGAACTTGAAAAAGCTTATTTTTTTATTACTCTGTTTAAGTTATTTTAGCTTAGTTTTATTATAATTTAAGATGTAAACATATTAATTTGGTTAAAAAAATATTACTCACGCACTTAATTTATCCAACAACCAAACAAATAAAGGAAATAATCGTCTATCTTCGAAACAATCAAGTATTAAATCGAAAACATTACCTTCCTTCAAGAGAGATAATAATTATAGGAATCTCCTTCACGAAGAAACAATAAACATTTTGACTTCGAGGTCAATCAAAATTAATCCAAGCGCACAAATCCTTAGGAAATTCTTAACTATATTTTTCTACAGAAGTGGAAGCCTACTTAATCGGCAACAGATAAAACCAATTAGGAAAATTATATTCTAAAAATGTTGAAGGGAATCCTCCCTTCGTTACCTAATCAATTACTTGGACTTAAAGGATTAGGATCAAGATTAATCGTCAGTTTATAAAATGGAGTGTTTGGAACAGCCCAAAATATTTGCACGAGAGACTTTGTGATGAAAAGACGTGTAAAAAATAGGTTGTATAGATAGTATCAAGATTTTGCAAAAAAATACTAAGCTCAAAATAGAAATCATGTTGGTGACTATTGGCTAACGAATAAAGGTTTTTTTTTATGTAATTGAGTAACGAGACGAGCAAATCGCTCGCCTGATGTTAAACGTCACGTTTGCTCATAACAGGTCTGCGCCACCCAAAATTTTGAACTCGCAGAATTCTAGACCCTGCGCGGCACAGCACTGCGCTCGTCACCCTGAGATATAAGTTGTTTAATCTCTCATTTGCCCTGTAATTTCACTGGAAACAATGCCCTTCCAACGGGAACACAGTAATGTTTATCTTAAATATGTATCAGATTTATTATTAACCTTTTAACTTTAATTTTTAGCCCTTCATAGTTTCTAGAAAAACGTATGTATGAAAGCTAGCTAGATATCTACTCGTAGTTTCATTCGTATTAACTTTAGAGGTGTCAGGCTTCAGCTATGAAAAAGTTAGAGATCTACGTTTTGTAAATTTAAAAATGCTAAATGTTTGCACTTGAGCTTAAAAAGAAATAATAACTATTCAAATTCAAATTCAAATTCAAATACTTTTATTTCAGACATTTTAACGAGTCCATAGTTTGTTAGTATAAAAGAAAATGACTTACAAACTAATGTTAGTAGGTATGACAAGATTAGAACTAAAATCAATACGTCATGTACTTACGAGGCATGTCGTGCGGAACCATAGTCCGCACGAGATGCCTCAGCACAGGAGCTTGTGGGTCATCAGCCACTACTTTCTATCTACTATCCGACAAAACATAAAAAAAAACATACAATTTGTACTATTTTTCAAAAAGTATTTTCTGAAAGGTTTTGTTCTCAAAACGTTTTTCTTAGTTTGTTACTCTTGGAAAACCTTATATAAAAAGGTATTCAAATCTCAACTAGACAAGACACACCTGGAAGGTCATCATACAAGTATGCTTCGAAATCGGGCTTATTTCGAGCGCAGACCTTTCTTTATTGATATAGAATATTGAAAGCAGGACGGCCAAAACGACGCATTTGAATTCAAAGTGCTTTAAGGTCAACTTTGAATCTTATTGCAGCGGAGTACGGTTGTTTTGTGTATTGTTTTCGAAATTCATGGCGAGAATAGCTTTGTGGCAGATTTTTAAGTAAAGGGAGGCGCTGTTTTATGTTCCTACTGCTTTATAAAAATACTAGCGACCTGCCCCGGCTTTGCACGGGTATAAAATATAGCCTATGTTACTCAGGGATAATGTAGCAATCTAATGGAGAAAGAATTTTTGAAATCGGTCTAGTAGTTTTTGTGTTTATTCAACACAAACATACAAAAATACAAATCTTTCCTCTTTATAATATTAGTATAGATTAAAATTATCTATGTATATAATTTTGTACGGTTAGACCATGTCTTTTTAATATTTATGTACATTTATCTATTTATTACGATGCAGAAATATACCTATATTTAAGTAATATCAGAGGAAGAGTAAGTAACTACGATGAAAATACCCCAAGTACATTTATTTGGGCACTTAAAAGTCTTGCTGTATGTATTTCAGTAATACTCACTATAACGCTTTGTAATACTGCGGGTTTCTTTTTCGTCAATTAGCTTACAGGTGAGTGGTAATCAAACGCAAAATCCTAACTATTTTATCAGTTTTGATATGGCAAAGCTGTCAAAATCGTTAGTTTTGATAAAAACCGTGTTCATACAAAAACGTGAATAGGTCGATATCAGGCTTCAGGATGGCATGCTAACCAAATAAAAGCAATAGGTACTACCTAGAGCACTGTCTAGACGGTTTTGACAGGGTTCAGTAGAAGTCTATTTTGTAGCTTTAGGTGTGCCTGGACTGTTGCCAACTATCCGACGTGGTGCCCTGCAGCAGACCTTGCGGCGTTTTATCTATTCAATACTGAATGCATTTATAGTAAAATTGTCTGCCATGTTAACAAATTCCTCTTAAAGTGATGCCTAATGTGAGCTCAAATGGTAATTCATATAAGCTATGGGATCATTTAATGATATGCAGATTGATTATTTTTTTTTTTGTTTGAATCTGTGTATTGAATGAGTTTGAATCTAAAAAAAGTGTAATCTATTTCAATAGAGACTAAATTTGTCGTAGTATACTACGTAGTAGGTGCTTTTAAGCACCTATGAGACGTTTGACAATAATAGATGCAACTTTTCTTATCACTTACACAATTACTTGTACATAGGTAGATACATAACATGTTATGCGCTTAAAAGTTTCTATCATGATAGATAAATAGACGAACTATTTATCGTTCACACTAGAAATTATGAGCAAAAGAAACAGTTAAACTATTCCGCCAACTGTCGTAACAGCTTTTTTCTTGTTCAATTTATTTTGACGTGTTTCGCATACTGCAACTTACAGTAGGTACGTGTTATTTTAAGTGGTAGGTACCTAGAGTAGAGGGATTACTAAAACATGCGGTTTCATGTCTGCCCACGATCAAACCCTACAAAATTAAAGAGACCTCCAAAGCGCCTATTTATAAATGAACTCATTACCGCCGACCGCAAATTGCACCTCACATTATTCGGCGGTATGCACATTTACCATTATTAACGCACCCCCAGAGACGGGTGGTTTTAAGGCTGAAATACACGAGCTTTTTAAAAGACCTGACTTGGCACGCACTGAGCGACATGAGACTGCGGCAGTTCGACTAGACGCAACGACAGGGTTTGGCTAACAATTTTAATAGATAGGAAGTGAGTTTGTCGGTTACGGTTTCACGCCTAAACTTCTCAACCGATCACCATGAAATTTCGCAAACACTTTGTCAGGGGTATAGAAAAGAATATAGGGTACTTCATTAACATTATCATTACTGTTTTTTTTCACCACGCGTATCAAACTACGGGTTGTGTAGTTCATTTCACATATTTTGTTCAATATTACAAAAGCTTGGCTTCGACTTGTAAAGATACAAACGTACAATTTTAAGTCTTATTGCAGTGACTAGACGAACAATTTTATTTCTTTTTAGTTTTTTGTCGTGACCACTCTCTTTATTTTAGAGCCTTGTCAAACGCCCAACAAACGCCAGTCTATCTCCGCCTTATAGCGCCCCAGAGGCACGAGGCTCTTATACGTGATACACATTTTAATTCCAGCACAACACGCAATACATACAGGGTTGCCAGATCAAATTGACAATTCGAGTTTACTGTTGTTCTAGCTAATGTACCTACAAAGCGTATATACAGACAAATAAAACCAGATCCTAGAATTAAGTGTTGACTTTGAGCGAAATGCTGAGATTGTGAAGTTATTGTACCAGGACCTTTCTATTAAAAACAGTTCACGCAACGCTGTCTGGCAACAGCGCGCAAAACATTTATTAATCTGATTTTACAAATCTATAAATGAATTAGGAATATCAATAAACTTTAGAGATACCGCACCCTCATACCATTTTTTATGCCAAACACGGGTTTGAATGCTTAACAACTGGCAGCCCTGCGGATACATACGCTGGAATTTAATTTCCGTGAAATAAATTATGCTCGGTCACTTCATTGGACATTCGACAGCATTGTGTTTTTTGGTTTGAGTCCCCGAGGTGACGGCCATTTTAATTAGGTGACAGATATATCAGGAATCAGAATGAGGACCGGTAATGTTGCATTTATCTGTGGTGTATTATCTCTTTGTTCAAGCATTTGAATGAAATACTCATTTGTGACCGGGGGAGCGAAGCATCGCTGCAACAACTGGCAAATTGGCTTTCATCTGTCCGGATGTTTGTGGATGTTGGTACTCGGTCGAATTTTTCAACAAATCTCAACGAAACTTAGTAGATATTTAATTTGATAGACTTTGTCGTCGGCGATTTTTCTATGTACTATAATAATTAATGTAACTATTAAGTACTAAGCAATACGTACTTGAAAGCTGTGCAACTGGAAAAATTAATTTCTAATTTTGATCCGATGTGGTGAACAACCAGTACTGCCATTGATGTTCCATCTTCAGCAACTTTCTTTGGAGTGTGATTTAGGAGCTTTGGGCCATTGCTGATATACCTATCTACATTCTACAAAGTTACTTCAGTGACGCAAAAGATTATGAAAAAAAAAAAACAGTTTAGTTTAAATCCTCAAGTAATATTACGGTTCCTTATTTTCCTAAACAACGTAAGATCCAAAAATCTTGCTACATATCTCTCAACAACAAAATATGAAAAGTCGCTAAAACAGGGGCAATTTTCGCAATCTTTTCCCTTATCTCGGAAAACAATTAAATCTAAAAGAATACAATCAGTTTATATCGATTCAATTTGTGTCGGAGTAGGGTCCTGGCTCTTGGCAGGACCTCCAGATAAACGGATTATGTCAGCCTGTCATGCCGCCGGGACGCCGCAACTAGTATTCAACAAATGTTTAATATTAGAAAGTGTCTGTAAACTTTAGATTAAGGAGCTTTTCTACAAAAAATAATTTAAAAAATACTGTATTTTATTAAAGGAAAGGAAAGGATGGCGAGATAAAGAAACCTATACTCGGCAGTGCGCAGTGGGTGGAAAAGGATGATTCTATTTGCAGTTTTGTCATCATTAATTTTATTAATACACATCTAAGTTTATTAATAAATAAACTAATCTAAACAAAGTTATGCTAATCAAGGCGTCTCAACTGCACTAACAATACAGTGTGATTGTGTGAGTGAGACGACGAGTCGAGCGTCGCTTCGCTTAGATTAGTTTCTTTATTGACAAGGTTTCTAAGAGCGTACATTCATAAGTATTATAGATATCACTTGTAAACTTTTAATATTATTGCACTGTTTGCTTTTCAAATTTTATCCATTCTGAAATTTGTTCGCCAAACCAATTCAAATAGCCATAATAAAGACGAATTTCCATAGCCAAGCAAAGTTTCCTTGTGCAATTTTAAAAGCTATTATTACCTACGTGAACTAAAATCGAGTCATTAAAATGCAGCCTTACTCCATAATATGATGAATGCATGCAACGTAGCGTTTGCATAAAATTCATCTTAAGGAAGAGATAAACTATCAGCTATCTCTTTTGCGCATTTCCACATTTATGAGGACATAAAATCACTGTGTGGGAGTTTAAAGATCACAAATAAATTCATTAAAATAACATAAGTTAAAAAAAAAGAAAAAGAAAAAAAAGAAAAGAAAAAGACTGGACGGCGCTGGCCCAAGACCGCAGTAACTGGAAAAAATTGGGGGAGACCTTTGCCCAGCAGTGGGACAGCATAGGTTAATTTAAAAAAAAACATATAAGTTAAAGCAAGACTCATCTTACTCCGTAATCCTGCGCCCCATTTCTTAGACCAGACTTTTTGCTTCAGCATATTTTTACTCATATTTTAAGTGATTTAAATAAATGTTTCTATTCATTTATTCACTGAGAAAATATGAAAAAAAAAATTTTCTTCTTTCAATCTAAAAGATATAACCAAAATTCCTTTAACACATTTTTGATGTTTATTAAAAAAATTCAACCATAATTTTAATTATCAATGAGTGAAAGAGCTGGCTAACAACCATTTCTCTCCGCCTGCAAGTCTACTTAAGGTGTTAAACCTACCGAATAAACTTCGGATCAGCTTAAGAAAGAAAAGCTGTCAGGGGATGCAGCGGATGCAGTACGTATTTTAATGTTAGTACGAGTAGATTCAATTTAGAAATGGAAAGAGGAAGGATTTTGGTAGTCTTATACCGTTCTTAATGGATATATACGAAAGGATATCTAAAATAGGTAGGTTTTAAAAGCAATTGGATTAGCATAAACGTGGCAGATTAGCTATGGGTTTTTTGTAAACATATTTGGTCTAAGGAGTTTTGTTTGCTGAAACCGCGGTTTTGTCAGTGATTTATTACTGTCTGCATTTTATACAGAGACAGAGTTACTTTCTAATTTATGAACCTATAAAGACGATTAAAAAACATGGTTCTTCTAGGCGAATTGCAATTTACTGGTTAGTCATCATAGTTCTGTTTTGGTTCTTATGAGGTATTCTTGCTTTGTGAGTTTTTTTTTTAATTGAGTTTAAAACTTGTTAGTTTGGCTCTGTGACATGTGTTTGGACAGTTACTGTTGTTATTTCAATTTCATCATCCAAAAGAGGGAAAAAGAATATCTCAAAATAGAATACTGGACAAACACCCTGCGGCAAAACCTCCGCAAAGCAGAACCCCCAGAAATGTTTCCAATCCCAAATCCGAATCTTGCGGGACAAAATAAAACAAACCAAAATAATACATTGCCGCGCGATGGTCTTACGTTCCGTTCTACGTAGGCCGCAATAAGCAGCCGCCATTTGTCAGGATAAACACGCGCCTTAGGTTACCTCCATAGATACTGCATAACAAAGTTATTGTACCGAGATAAACATACTAAATTATGGGCTTTTCAGGGTGAGGTATATTTTAAGTCTGCTTTATCTTCGATCACATTAGCGCTATTACAGGCAAGTTGGTGATCAAACGCGAACCTATAAGCGATAAAAAATGTTTTAGGCGTTTCCATTGACAATGCAACTCATAGCCGTGTCTAAAACAAACCAATTGTTTGTTTAATTAATTGTTTGTTGTTGTGTTTTGTAGTGGTAGGGCTCTTTTGCAGAGCCCGCCTGGGGAAGTACCACACCTTTGCCAGATATTCCACCGCCAAGCAGTAATGTGCAAACATTACTGTGTTTCGGTTGGAAGGACATTGTTTCCAGTGAAATTACAGGGCAAATAGGAGATTAAACAACTTATATTATATCTCTGGGTGACGAGCGCAGTGCTGTGCCGCGCAGGGTCCTGAATTCTGCAAGTTCAAAATTCTGGGTAGCGCAGACCTGTTATGGGCAAACGTGACGTTTAACATCAGGCGAGCGATTTGCTCGTCTCTTCACTCGATTACATAAAAAAAAAAAATAATAATAATAATGTAAATTCTCATCAGTGTATCTTAACCGATGCAAGGTGCACTTCGTTTGTCTCCGTGCGGAATATATGGAAGGTAATCTGTGTACGCGCCACAAGAAAAACTGGTTCAGACACAGACAAATATTTTTCAGCAGACTTGTTTGTTTCAACAGTTTTTGCTTTTAATTTAGAGGAGTTTGTTAGAGTACTTCGTAAACTAGCCTTGCTTTATTTTATTATAATTACACTGTGTTCTTACAGTTAATTATATTAAATTGATATTAAAATAAACCTTTGTTAAGCTTTTGGTCTTTGGATGGGTGACCGCGAGTGGTATTTGCAACGGAGCTCAATCATGGTTCGCATATTTAATAAGGGCCCAGTTTGTTTCACAACAATAACCGCCGAGCCGTGTAGAAGGCCTTTAGGCGGCCTAATAATCTGACTCCAAGGTAAGCCGTCCTAAACGAACATTTTATTAAATCAAAACAATCATAACCACGTAGCTAAGTAAATATACAGGGTTATTCATAAAGGGTATGCTAAACCGAAAAGGGCTCATAGAAAAATGTCAATGACACTCGACAAAATGTATGGAACAGCTGATTTTTTTTGCGAATTTCGTGTTGGTCCCATATTAAAAGTTGTTCATAACGATGAGTACTATGAGCCTTTTTCGGCTTAGCATACCCTTTTATGAATAACCCTATATAATATTACTACCTTTTCAAAAGCTTTATTAAATGGAACTGCATGTGAAGTTCAACTAAAATAAAGTTGGTCATTCAGTCTTTACCGCTGTAAAGGCAGTTCCGGGCTCAGTTTTACTAAAAACTGACACGGCCACTCGTTTGAATTTAGCTCTAAAGTTGGCTGCTATGTGATTTAGCACCCGTTTTCATTTTAAAACCAAAGAAAAAGCACACTGTTGTAATTAAACCTATCTTACGAAATAATGAGCTATTTTGGTACTGTATAAAAAAGAACAGTGTTTGGATTTATGGTTATTAAAAAAACATTGAAAAATTAGCTTTATGAATCCCGGGAAAAAAATGATTGAGTATCGAGTAATAAATATTTTATTTGTTCCTGTTTATTCAATTTAACTCGAAACTTTTTTTTTCTAAATGGTTAAATAAACTGATACCAGCAATTTTTGAAATCACATTATTGATATGCACAGATATAAAACACTAATCTACAGCTGTATAAAAAATTTACAAATAAAAATTAGTCAATAGTCTGTAAAACGTTTCATTTTGCAGAGATATAAGACAATTTAAAAACATGTTGCCGGAAAATTTTAAATTTTGCAATCAAAATTCATCGCATGCGAACGTGAGAATTTAATAAAAAGCAGTACATTGCTTGTACCCCTAACAAAACAAATGCATTTGAAAGACCAAAAAAGTTTTATAAACAAAATAAATAAATCATACAATTTTCAGTACACTAAGTATACACTCTTTATAAAATCGTCTACAATGGTTTTAAGGTAGTAGTTAACGTGGGTAATATAAAAAAAACTACAATATCCCAAAAGAAACAGCGAGATACAAGTTTCGTTCTTTTAAATCTTAATTAGAGAACAATGTTCACGCCATTGTTATTATTTGTTATGCGAATAATCCTCAGAAATTACCAAGGATTTTTTCCAAGAATTTCTAGAGGTAAGTCGATTAACCTTGCTGAGACACGTGCAAAACTGGGGTGGATCGATAGCGAGACCGATGCGTATGACTAGTTTGGTTCAGTACAGTTCATCATCATAAGTTAATAGCTATCAGGTTACACTTTCTTTAATAAAAAAAAACATGTAAATATGTAGATATGCTCCACTGAAAAACCGGCCAAGTGCGAGTCCGAAGGGTTCCGTACCATTATCTATAAAAACGGCAAAAAAATCACGTTTCTTGTATGGGAGCCCCATTAAATATTTATTTTATTCTGTTCACAAATACTAAAGTATTTGTTGGTATGGCGGCAACACAAATACATCATCTGACAGACAGACGGACGGAGAGCGGAGTCTTAGTAATAGGGTCCCGTTTTACCCTTTGGATACGGAACCCTAAAAACTGAAATACAGAGAGTTTATTTTGATTCAAAAGAGTAGATCCATAGAACACTGGCATACCACAACAAAACAAAACAAAAGACAGAACAGAATGTTATACGTTTGACCCAAAAACCAATCCCAACTCAGCTTATGATGGCTATATACAACCAGCGCTGGTTTTCTATGGCACACATGCCTACCATTTTCTTACTAAGAAAGTATCTAGATCAAAATATATTTTTTTTAATGTAATTTTTATATGGCATATCGAAAATTAAAACTGAAGGCGAAATAGTTATTTAGATACTAGCTGCGCCCCGCGGTTTCACCCGCGATTTCTGGGATAAAAAGTAGCCTATGTGTTAATCCAGACCATGAACAACCTTCATTCCAAATTTCATGTAAATCCGTTCAGCCGTTTTTGCGTGAAAGAGTAACAAACATCCATACATACTTACAAACTTTCGCCTTTATAATAGTAGTAGGATAGTACTAATAATGCGGAAGTGTTTGTGTGTGTTTGTGTGTGCTTGTTACTTTTTCGCGCTGAAAATAGCGCGCTAATAGTGTGAAAAGTAGGTACCTACGATTTCATTTCGCGTAATCCCGTGATGAGAATTATTCCAGAATGTTCTCAGTTCTCATTACGGTCGCTTAGCAACCGAAATGAGCATCCTCCATTCTTGATTGTTTGGCAAAAATATTCCAAAAATATATTTTGGCTATTTGTTACGGAAATCATATCCCAATTAGTGGCATTAGAGGTAGATAAGATTTCACGCTTCACCAACGCTTTATTTGGAAATATTATATTATCATTTCAGGAAAGTATAGAAGTTTTCGTATTAAGTATCTGGATCCTGGCTAGATGGTGTTTTTGATGGAGTTTAGTTCATTACTTCCGGCATAAGTATTTGTTTTGTGATTGATGTTTGTTTAAAAAGTAAAGTAATGCGAAATACTCTTGTATTTGGTATAATTCGTATAAGAAACTCGCCTAAGACACGATAAGACTAAATTTGCAAGCGTACTGAGCACGCTTAGCCTAGAATGGGAACCAAGTGACAATTCTAAAACACTAAGTATCGGTGCTTCAGAAATTAGAAATCAGAAATATTTATTGGCTATAAATGACATTGAATGTTAGGTTTTGTTGTTGCAGACAGGTTGTTCGTTGTTGTTAGTGTTGCCGAGTTGAGGCTGTTGTTGTGTTCTTGCTTTTCCATACTTCCAACAACTTTTCGATCTGAACAAGAACTAAACATTTCTTGTTAGAAATTACTGGAACTAAGTCGGAGCTCACACAAAATTTTTCATAAAAAATTACTGGAACGTGTAAAATTACACACAAACACATTTCTGAAAGTGTGAAAAGAGTGACCCGTTCTATAACACGCCTTTTGCAAATAAAGCTATTGATTACGCTCGAAAGGTGTGGTTTTCGCTGAAATTATTCGTACTTGTGTTATTTAGACCGTGGCGTTAATTTTGTTTAGAAACACTGAGACATTATTTATTCAAATCGAGTTAAACGTACGTGTGTAGAGAGCGAACTCTAAGAAGATTTCACGCTCCTAAATAACTCAGATAATTTGTGAAATTAAATTAAATTAGGACTAGTTTAATTTCGACATAGCTATGGCCAGCTTAGTTTTTTACAATAAGTATATAAATTTCAGTCGGAAAAATGATAATTTTATAAAATTGAATAGAAAGAAAAAAAAATAAAAAAGTCTTCTAAGTCTGCGTGCTTCATCTTCGACCACATCGTCGCTTACCATCAGGCGAGTTGGTGGTCAAACGCAGAATAGTTCACGTTAAAAAAATAATAGAAAGTTTTAGGTCCTCGGCTATACCTATAACCCGGTCACAATATCTGTGCACCTCGCTGGAATGCGTATAGCCTTATATAGTCGCACTGTCGCACCGGGGAGTGCGCGGAGAGGTGACAGAGGAAGCGGGAGCCTCTCCCGCTTCCCCTGTCAGCGAGGTGCACAGATATTGTGACCGGGTTGTACCTCTTGAAATAATGATAGAAAAATTAATTTCAGAGGAAGAAAAAGTTATTGGCTTAAAGGAAGTAGGAAGAAAACAGATTCAGAAAAGCAAGTAAGTAGCTGGTCGATAAAATTGATCCACCACCTACACATACACAATCCACATACTTGAGTAGACTACTGATTCATAGACACAAGAAGCAAGTATATATTTTGATGCCCGTTTTAAGTGTTATTATCCTTTTGTCTGTAATTTCTGGTGTGAACAATAAAGAGTTTATCTATCTATTAAAAAAGGTACTATGCAATAAATAGTTAATGCAGTGACATTTTTTTACCTCTGACTAGTCATGACGTTGACCACAGCCTCACCTGATGGAAAGCGACGATGTGGCACGCATGCCATGAAAAAACCTATTCACTCTATTTTGAAAAACCCCGGGTTGTACATTCTCGGAAAAACAGACGCAGTTAGTGAGTTCTATACTGCTGTTCGAATTAAAAAAGTCGAAAGTTTTTAAGTCACTAGACTTCCAAAAAGCCATCACACATCAACATAAAATTGATTACCTACCCACATACAACGGAGTCCCGTCCTAATCCTTTGGCGGTGTCAAAGAATAAATTAACGCAGAGGTGCCAAGCCGGTCAAACGCTTAATGCCGGCAAAGGGCGCCCTAGCAAGGCAAGATTAAATGAAATGGAAAAGTGAACAAAAAGGTGAAACAGGGACAAAAAGCGCTCCTTGACCCCTTGCTAGGGGAGCGCTTAAGTTATTTTTCTTTAATTATCACGAGCTAAAGGTATTGAGTATCGCCAATTACCTCCTCAGTCTTTAATTATAAATGTGGATAATTGTCAATGGTCTTGTGTAGGGATTCTTTGTGCTTTGTATTGGAATTGTTTGAGCTAGATACCTCACGTAAATAAAAGAGTAGATATAAAAGTAAATAGACACACATATTGGGCATATTATTTACTTTTACTATTATATTATATCAGAAGTAGGTAAATCATAAATGTAGCTAAAATTTGTGACATTTTGATTTAGTTTTGAGAATTTAATCACTAGAATTACTTGATCAACGCAATCGTAAATTAATCACATCTGAAGAATTCCTTCGAATGATTTAAGGTAATGACGGTGCAAGGACTCTGTACTAACAGAGCTTAGACACGAAAGAAAAGAATACGTAATTATTGTAAAGCTACGTTTGGTAATATATAACTCAGTTAATATTATCCTAAATTAGCAAAGTAATTTATCGTTGTGCCATAATTTAAAAATATTTACAAAGTTACAAACAGCTAAGTTTTGAGTTTGCCTAAACTCAAAACTTACCTACCAGGAGAGCAGAATCCCCTGACATCGGCGTGCAAAGTCATAGGTGCAAATCTGTTTCCCAACATGGTCCGTATCGGGCTGTATCGCTGCTCTACCTGTGCCTTATCTTGACAAATGTTGTTCGCATTACGCATCGCTAGTGATGCTAAGCTTTGGGGAAAAGTGGGACAGGCTGGTTAAATACGGGATATCTTGGTTAAATACGGGTTATATTGGTTAAATAAGAGATGGATTGGTTAAAACAATATAGCCTGATTAAGAATTGAGTTTATTTTGGTTTATAATTAACTTCGTTATTTAAAGACACATCTAACTCCCAAATTTTTTATGACTACGTCCATCTGAACAGTCATCCTGTACAGCTTTTTCCGTCTGCATGACCAGACTAACGGCTTGCTCGGAAATTTAGAGTAACGTAAAATTTGATAGAATGATTCCATTGAGAAATTTTTTATTGGTTTTAAATACGCACTATTACTAACTATCGAATAAAACTATTTTCTATACAAACGCTTTTCATCTAGAGCATCTTCACTAGCCTTTTTCTCTGACACAGAAAACCCAATTTCAGTCCATTTCCTCGTCCGGACGGAATTCTCCGATCTTGGTGATAACGCTCCGTTTTTTGCCAAAAAGGACTCCCACACCGTCCCGCTTACTGGTCACACTACGCATAAGCTCGACTTCCGAAGAATAATAAGACATTTGTTTGGCCAATGTATTGTGTTCTGTATTTCCGTGTCTTTTTCCTCGAAATACGGCCGTGATACTCTGCCAGCGGGTGGCAGTGTTTTTGGCATCATTTTTATAGTTTGGATGCCACTGCGCGATTATGGCCCTTGTTTTTATATTTTGGAAATATGTGCCTACTTTTTCGTATAAATCACGATTATAATGTTGTTATTGTTGTGTACCTATGGAGTTGTGACAATTTAGGGGTTTTTATGTTGCTTCTTACATGCTTTCCTGCTAAGTATTTCTCAATTTAACTACGTTGTTGGATTGAAGAGGAAACCACTTAAAATAGTAAGTACACTGAGAAAAATGTCCCCTAAAGTACGGAGCATACTGACAATCACCAAAAAGTACGATGATTTGCACCATTTTTTACGGTGACAACTATCATAATATATGTTTCTCACCCTAAAAACTGGTGCTAGTACTAGTTTTTACGGTGACAACCATATATTATGATAATTGTCACCGTAAAAACTGGTGCTACACATCGTAATTTTTGGTGATTGTCAGTATGCTCCGTACTTTAGATGAATTCATTGGAATTTTGATTGCCATTTTTCTCAGTGTGTAGAGAGGCTTATTATACCAAGCAGTAGGATAAACAAGGAAGGTGATGATTATGCCCTCAGGGCCAATCTTTAGCTCGTTGCTCGTTCTTTAGCTGCCTCACTCCCGAAGATGAAGTTTCCAAACATTACACTAGTATTAGATTAACAAAATATACTACGACAGTTATCCATAACTCAACGTTATCCTAATGCAATTTAAATTCTAGCATTCCCGCCATTACAGCTCCAAATCACATAACAGGCCATTTATACAAACATTTAGTCCCATTTGTGTTCTAAGGGCTTAATTTATGTCCATACGTAATCCAAACTGCTTATAAAGTTGTAGTGGCCGGGATTTATAATTTATGGGCTTTGGTACAGCCGTCGAGGGTCCGGGATCGATAGATCAGAAGTGGAGTCCGTTTGGAGATCATACACTGGGTGGCGTATTGGTTAATTAATGTGTAGTTTTGAGTGGTCGGTACATTTTGTAGATATCTAATTGATGTAGTACTTGAACAATTTACGAGTAGATGTGTTGAATAAAAACGGTAACAATTTTTTTTTTAAGTTAATGATAAATTATAGTAATAACAATATTTTCATGATTTGAGTTAAATTAGTAAATGAAATCAACTAAATAAATTCAGAAAACCTATTAAATATTTAAAATAATTCTGCTGATCTCACTGCTATAAATCGCAATACAAATTATTAAGAAAAAAATTAACTATCCAGACATCCCCTATTAATCGTTGAGTTAGGCAGGCTAGCACTCTTGTAGTATCTGTAATACGTCTTCTCATTCTTTTTTAAATGAGCATATCCAAAGAAACCATTCCTACGCAATATCCACATAATCTAAAGAGGCCTACTAATCTACATGTAAAGTTCTAACTATGCAGATCCGTATAAACCGTTCCTTATCCGTTCCCCTCCTTAGGACTCCAAATTTAATCTCTCGACCTGCATACCACGACTTATGCAATATATTACGTTCTAAGTTCTAACTGCAACGTACGTAAGGTACACGTACCAGTTCGCGTCTAGACAATGAATTATGGGTATGATACACCGTGATTCGGCCGTGTTTGTACTAGGCAGTAATTTTGCTCACCTACTATTTTCATTTGTCGTGTTGATCATTTGGTTCTAGAAGGAATTTCTGGGTTCCGCGTTCGTTGATAATACGATAGATACGGGCCCTCGACTTGCGAGTTTTCGCGTTATTAGCGGATTTACTGTATGAGTAGGTACACTTAAAACGTCATAAGACGTTGAATCTGCCAGCTATATGTATAGATATGGCGTTGTAAAAACTCAAGACTGCTGACTCTACCTAACCAGCACCGACTTTATCTCTTCGACCTACATACTTCGCCTCACATGCCACGTTTCAACTGCACCATACGTAAGGTCCATGTACCAATTCGCGGCAAGACCATGAATAATTTCGGGTATGTTACCCTGTCACTCGGCCGTGCTTGTGCCAGGCTGTGACGCCCACCGCACGTACTGCCACAAATAGGGCGCCCATATATTTGGCGAGGGCTTGGGTCGATAGCAGTGCTATGGTTAAACTAGATTGCTAAGTGTTCAAGTAGGTATCTAGTGTTTCTCGCGTGGTTGATCTAGCCCGCTTCTATAGGCCACTAATACTAAGAAACAGATGATTTGGAAATTCAGGTAGGTGGGCCCTCAAATTATTTATATAATGGAGCATTACCGGATGGTACGTTAAGCTCTAGGTCTCGGTTGATTATTTTAGAAAAACATTCTGTAGGCCTTGTTGGAAACATATGACTTTAAGCCCCCGAAAAGCCCAAAATGCTTTCCTGAAGAAAAACATCGTAATGTAAAAAAATCAGGGCTCATTAGGATTGAAAAACATAATTGCCGGAAAAAAAATCAAAACATTTTTCCGTCTTGGTTTCCTTTTAATCCAAAAACAGTAATAAATCAAAATGGAACATAGATTCCTAGATTCATTCCTTCCAATCTTGCATGACAAACATAAACATGTTAGCTGTCTTAGTAAAACATGACACATTGCCACCCCGTGCTGTAGAGCCTAAACTGTAAGACCACAGAGTAATAAATCTGCTGCTACGTCGGCCAGTGTACCTGTTAGATTACTGGCTGGAGACATGCTAAGCGAATTAATGTTTCCCAGGCTGTGGCAACAACGGAACTGCTTTTAGGAACTTCATAGAAATTGAAAAGTCTTTAGCACGTTGCCGTGTGTTAACCAAATGGACGATAACTTGCTGGTACATTTTTGTACGATTGATTTTTACAATTGTGTCTCAGTGCAGACAAGCAATGTGGAATGCCCGTTCTAAGAAGGTCTTCACAACATGAGGCATTTTAAATGGTCTAGAAACATCTCTCTGGGCTGGCAAAGCATCGTCATCACCGTAAGCGTTGAAGGTTATAGGAGGCAGTAAGCTTACCTTAGGCCGTCGACTGTTTTCCTAATCTTTGTATTTTAAAAAACTAACCCGCTCCAAAATTTACATAACGTATCGCTAAATGTGAACGTATCTTGATGAAATAAACCATAAATACCAAAACAATATTAGCTTCAAAAAAATTCAATAATACTAATAATAATACTCGACAAAATGTTAGAAACAGCTGATTTTGTCCGCGAATTCCGGGTTGGTCACGTAATAAAAGTTGTTCATAAAGATGAGTACTATAAATAAATAAACGTTTCACACTCATAGCTCCCCCACTAGGAATAAATCCTGTGTCGGGGATGCCATGGAACATACACAAAGACAAGGACAACTAACACCCAGACCCAGAACAGATATTTAAATTCATCATTCAATCATCCGCCGGCCGGGAATCGAACCCGGGACCTCTGGCTTATAAGGCGGATATATTACCGCTGAGCCAAACAGGCCGACAACGACAACTATGAGCCTTTTTCGGCTTAGCATACCTTTTCCTCATAAATCCTGTATTTCAGGGTTGGCAGGAGTCTGTGCAAAGGTGCGGACTAAGCCGTATCAATCTGAAGAGGCTCACAATTTCGAACATTAACGTTAAAATAATTCGCTTCCAATGTATCGAGCAGGATCCTCAATAGCGGAGCATTATGACGACATAAGGGCCGGCGGTCATTAAACCGGGTCTGCTGTAAGGGTCGGCGCACACAGCTCCAGAATACAATTACATGGATCGTTCGTTCGGATGGATTAAATTCTATGCCCGGCTGGAACTGGATTCCGGTGATTTTGAATAGTAGAGATAAATTGTGACAGGGTGATTCAACTGGTGAAATGTGATAGTTTGCTATTTTCAATTGGACAGAATTCAATTTTAATATTGGAGTGCGGACGTTTTAAAATGTGTCCAGTGTGAACTCTTATTTTTTTTATTACTAAATAAATGGACCCAACAGGAGTTAAAAATAATTAGAAGATATCTTCAAGATTATAGAATCGGCGTATCCTTAAATGCTATTGTCAGTGTCGATAAAAATATGTTTTTAAATTTGAAAAGATTAAAGAGTTGAGCAAGTTACTGGCCCCATGGTCACGCTGGCTACAATCAAATTACAAATATTTGCACACTGGTTGAATACTGGGTAGTAAAATGCAGTTTCCAAATAGGAATTATGTTTTACATACATTTACAGTAACTCGGTATCCCGGATCAATGAATAAGTACAGCCCGGGGATGTCTAAACGAAAAGTGAACAGGTATTTCCTGGGCAAGCGTGCTATATCTTCAACCACATAGTCACTTCCCATCAGGTGAGATTGTAATCAAACGCATGCCTATCCTATCCGTTTGTTTATAATTTATGGTGTGAACAATAAAGAGTTTATCTATCTATCTATGCCTAGTTGGATAAAAAAAAAAACCAAAAAGAATATGAAACTATTACAGATAGTAGTGATTTCAGACTTTGGTGAAAGTAAACGGCCCGTGATAGAGTGCCCCGCGCCAGCTTGCCTCCGTTCGCGTGGACGCCGCTCGCTGACACAGGCCTATTCGTCTACACGGCGTGTGGTGCGGAGGCTATAGCACGTCAAACCTGGCACGGCGCGTGTTATCATTAATATAGTTTTCCGTACTTTAAATAAAATGTTTTTATTACAGGCAAATTACCCATATTCAAGACAAGAATTATCAGAAATTATAGATTAAAAATTAAATTAAAATGAATTAACTGTGTATAGATTGTTAACAGGAGGCAATGCTAATTTAGTACGACGCCTTAATTTGCTAAAAATACATATTACTTAGTACTCAATAGGTATTTCAATCCTACATTATCTATCTAGAATTATAGAGGCAGTGACTATCTTCAGGAAAGTAGGGGACTCTTACTTTCTTAATCCCAAGACCGCAGCCGCGTAGCATCAAAAATCTTGCACGACTGAACCACCCTTGGTCCATTGTTCAGCCTTGTCCTACCCCTTTGTTCTTCACAAATCAAACATGGCCGACTCATTGTTATGTTACCAGCCCCTCAGCGGTTCTTTAAGGGTAACTTTAGCATTTCGACTATGCTCCCTTTGTGTTTTTCACGTACTAAGCTCGGGAACAAAACTGCTTTGTAATTAAGATAAGAGCGGAGAATTTTGTGAATTTTAAGCTCGCTGTGGTAGGTGCGTTATTTGTGGTTTCCGGCGCTGCGTTTAAAACTGTGATGTGTTGCTCTGATATGAAAGTGGATGTTTTACCTAGCTAATTATGATAAAATTCCCGTGTACTTAAAATTGGATTTTATATACATTTTCATTTTAACTGAGTGTGATGACTCTCTTGGCTTAGTAGAGAGTACATCTTTCATGTAAACAGTTCATGTTGATTCCCGTTCGAACAGATAAGCAAAATAAAAGCTTAATTTACCCAAATGTTTTACCCTTTTTACCGCAATATACGCAATATATGGTGAACTAGCAAATTAAGTATGTGCATTTATCAGTATCTGTATCAAAGCGACTGTACACTCTGTTTTGTGTAAAACGATTATATTCCATCAGAAGAACAGTATCTATTTACCGAATTACCCTCCACTAATGGTCCAATCCAATTAGCTGCCTACCACTCAACGTTTACCACACTACCTCTAACTATTATCTCCAGGAAGAACGTTTACAGCCCGACCAACTTATTCGTAAAGCCAGCAAAATGGAGAAACTAAAATTTGCTACTGGAGGCTATCAGTTTTGTTCACGAACTACTATAGTAGCGCCCCCGCTCAGCTCACAGATAAGTTGGCCGCTCTCGTTGCAATCTCAGCGAATCCTCTAACCTCCTCGGTCTCATTTACACCAGCAGTACTAATTCAGTAAGGATAGGTGGTACGCAATTTTTCGCCCGTTACCTCACCCCGCGCCCCTCTATTTACCGCTCCGCGCCCCCTAGCGGACGTGATTCGAAAACAAATACGTACATCAGTAGAATACAGTATTTGTGGCGGTTGGGGCAGTATTTTGGAGAACAGTCGAGTTTAAGTTACATCAATACGAAAGCAAGCACAAATTTTTTCTAGTTTTGATATGCATGCTTTTTTGTGGCAATTTTTAAACACATCTATGAGTATGTTAAATGGCATGTTATCCGACTACTTTCGAGTGGGTGACTGCGAGTTAATTTTCAATAAATATTTTTTTTAAATAAACACAAAGTCATGCTTCAAGTCAAGAATTGGTAAAATTGCAAAAAAACTGTGACTAAAAACGAACCCAAAAATAAATTTTAGAGGTACGAGTATTCGTATGTAGGTACGGGGTTGCAAAGTCAATCTTAATAAAAAATTAACACGACCAAGCCACCTTCGCATAACTTGCTACCCCACTTTATGCTAACATGGAATAGTTTATATCGCTTTCCTATAACTTTGTACAACAAAACCTTCCCCGGTAATCCAATTACAGAACAAGTTATTGGGTACCATTTTCGCCATTTTCCTACAAAGGAACCTATTTCATATCTGTGTGTAATTATTATTGCTGCCATTGTTTCGGTTAGTAACAGTAAACAAGGGAGAGTGAAATATGTGGTGCTATCATCTCTAGATAATGTCCGTTGATGGCGCGATTACGACTTTAGTCTTTACTTACTACGATATTAGATAGCTAATTGCTTGTGAAACATCGTTTTAAATTACAACGTAAATTGAACTCAAATTAGGAGGACGTAAAAGTGTTAGGTTCGTGTTAAGTATGTAAGAGATAGGTTTAAAAGAGCTGAAGTAAACGTGTTAACGTCGTTTTATGTTTTAAGTAACATGTTAAACTATTAGGAACGCTTCATTAGAACTCGTGAAAAAGGTATTTGTGAGGTTGTTGTTTTGTGGCACTGTTTAGGTAACTATCTAGGAACAATGTAGATAGAGAACCATGTACCTACTTTAATTAGATACTTACGAGTATTACACAATGCTTTTGTATTATCTACAGTAAAGAGCAATGCAATGCAAAAACTAAGTGCAATATTTTGATATTTGTAATTAAATAAAGTATTCAATTACATGTTACCTATTTCTAAATTACTATTCAAAGCAAAACAACACATGGAAACAAAATATTGTTTTAACTATTAATCGCACGTTCACGCCTAATCTTAATCTAATTCTAATATATATAAATCTCGTGTCACAATGTTTGTCCTCAATGGACTCCTAAACCACTTAACCGATTATAATAAAATTCGCACACCATGTGCAGTTCGATCCAACTTGAGAGATAGGATAGTTTAAATCTCAAATTATAGTAGCAATTTTAATTTATTGCAAATTATACATATACTGATAATTTTTACTATAAATTGACAAGTTAGCATCAACATACTACGGTTGCTATAGTTACGCAATGGCTTTTGACAGGGCAACGTCTGTCGAGTCAGCTAGTCTTAATATATAAATTACGTGTCACGTTGTTTGTCCGCTATAGACTCCTAAACTACTTAACAGTCTGTCGCAACTCCATAAAAAAATAAAAGTCTAGGAAACTGGCAACAAGTTTCATGGCGACTAGTTTCATTTCATTCACTTCCTCAGTCTCACTCTTTCTTTCATAAAATGTTTCGCGGCTATGGACATTGACAGTGACTGTATTGTGTTGACGAAGCATTGTTTACCTGGATTTCTAATTTCTCTAAATTTGTTTAAAGATAATTTCAGTTAGCAAACAAGTGAAACGTTGTTAGGACTTGTAATTGTCCTCCAGGACTTGTAAGAAAGTGATAATGAACTTTCGGCGCTGTGAAATATGTGGCCTAAGGTCAGGAAGAAAAGACGGCATTAAACGCCAATTTTTGGCTAGATTTCCTCTCGATGAAGCCAGGTGAGATGATTTTTCAATGATATCTTAGTCATGAACTCCTATTGGAATGTTTTATCATACTTTTTGTGTTCAGTACGAAATAGCCGGTTCATCTCCATAGTGTGGAAAATTTTTACTTTCATCGATATCGATATTGTTTTCAGATGTAAACTATGGGTCAAAATGACAGGTAATGAAGACCTGGCATATATACCTATAGAAAAATTACATGAACTTAAATATGTTTGTGGAAAACATTTTAAGGACAAAGACTTCCAGAAAAAAAAAACTCAACTCAAAAAAACTGCTGTGCCATCAATAAGACTAAGTGCCAAGCCATTGCCAGATAATGTGCTGATCGGATTTCCCTGTAAAATGTACAAGGAACAAAATTTATCAAAAGAAGGTAAGTGGTAGGAAAGGGTGCGCGGGACAGAATAATAATAAAAACAAAAATCTTCAATAACACTTTTTATGGTAGATTCGGCTAGATTACGGCGAGATAAACACAATTTACTATTATAAATTCTTTTCTGTACGGCTGATAGTTACAGAGTAAATTAAGGTTTTCATTTTTTTTTACCATAGCTTAATTTTTACGCTTTTTTCGCTCGGCTCATGCGTTATGGTCACACTTCTAAACTACCCTAACCCTAGCCATTCGGCAGTCTGTTCTGGCACAAACAGTTCGATTCCCTAATATCTGTGTCTTTCTCGTTTATATGCCGGCTAAAATTTAGAAAGTCGGATCCAGAACTGGAACTGAATATTTGACCACAGTACTAGTGCATGTTAAGATTATGAATAGCTCTTAAAAATTTGATAACTTTTTTTTCAGAATCTTTTGCCGAACTAGAAGCAAATGTGGTTTTACCAACTTGCGAAAAAAATTATATTGAGAGCGAAATTCCACCAATTGCAAGAGTTGTTGAAGTAAAAACAAGTCAAGAACAAACTCCGAGAACCAGTCAGTACACAAAGTGTTGCAGATGTGTTTTGATGTAGGTAGAAAGATAAATGAGTATATGATGATGATGAATTTTTTTTTTTAATTTAGTTGCAGATGTTGCTAGCACTTCTACTACAATTCCTGAAATGGAAAATGCTACTGGTTTAAGTCGAAATTTATCCACATCATTGAAAGGTGAGTCTGCAAAGCAGTACTTTTTTCATCAGAGAATCACTGCAATTTACGAAAAAAATTTGTAACAATATATATTTTTAAATTTAAATTGCAGATGTTCCTAGCACTTCAACAATTCCTACAGCGGAAAATTGTAATATTTTGAATGAGAATGCTTCGATATCAAAAGGTTAGTCTAACACATAAATTTTTACCATTGAAGAGAGATGACTCTTCAAACCAGTTAATTTTTACATTGTCCTATTTTATTGTTTTTTTTATTTTATATTTCAGTTATAAGAAAAAGACATACAAAAAGGTCGAAAATAGCAGGAAATCCTAATAATCAAATAACTCCAAGAAAAAAAAAATTGATCAAGAGACTGAAAAAGTGTAAGCTGACATTGAAAGCATTTAAAAAAAAGGCAAAAGTTTTTGATAGTATTCAATCGAAAGCTCTCAAAACAATGTTATTATCAGCTTGGAAAAATCAAAACCGCTGTTCGCAGGGTAAACGCTGGTCTAATAATGACAAAGCACTGGCGATAGCTATGTTTAAAAAATCTCCAAAGCTATATAGATACATGAGACAGTTAATTCCTTTGCCCAGTGTAAGGACTCTCCAGAATATCCTTAGCAAGTTACCGATTAACCCTGGAATAAATAAAACGATCACAAATCATCTTAAGAAAAAAGCAAGTCAGTTATCTTGCAAAGATAAAACGTGCGTTCTATTGTTTGATGAAATGTCACTAAAAAAGAGACTTATTTATAATCATAATAATGATAAAGTTGAAGGATACCAAGACTTAGGAGAACACGGGCGGACTGCAGATCTAGCGGACAAGGCTTTGGTGTTGTTAATACAAGGAGTTCACAAAAAATATAAACAACCCTTAGCCCACTACTTTGTCAAAGGAACAGTATCTTCAGAAAAACTGATGGCTATTATTAAAAATGCTATTAAAACTGTTTCTGAATTAGGATTAAATATAATAGCAACCGTGTGTGATCAAGGGCCGACTAACGTCGGTGCTCTGAGCTTGCTCAAGAAATTCTCAGGACTTCCGCCAGACGTCAACTACTTTTTAGTAGATGGCAAAAAAGTTAATATTATCTATGACGTACCACACTTGCTAAAATCGATACGAAACAATTTTTTTGAAGCAGGTGAAATTGTTTATGATGGAATGAAAGCCCAATGGCGGCACATAGAAGAGTTTCATGAAAAAAACAAGGAAACCCTTCACTTCAAAAAAGTCACCGCCCTCCATGTCTATCCTAAATTTCGGGCGAAAATGAAGGTAAAGCTAGCGGCGCAAATATTAAGCAACGATGTTGCGGCATTTTTAAAATTGCTTGCTGAAACGTATAGAAACGAAGAAGAAACATTTAAAAACGAGAAAGAAAAAACTGGTTTGATAAAACGTGAAGCAATTTTACAAACTGCGGAGGTTATTGGGCAATTAGACAGATTATTCGATGCAACCAACGGTCCAGCGTCACAAAAAGATATAAAGCGCGGAATAAGAGAAAATGTCTCCAAGAACAGTATTCATCACAAACTGTGGCCCCAATTGAAAAACAAGATTAAGTCTATGCATTTTTTAAAGAAAGACAGTCAATTAAAATTGAGAAACGTTCGCTGCGTTAATGGATACTACACAACAATATCTTCTCTACAAGATATATGGAAGTATGTGGAATCGATTGGATTTAAATATCTAAATTTACGTCAACTTAATCAAGATTCTTTAGAAAATTTGTTTGGTTTGATTCGCCAGCATTCGCCTACGAATCGAAACCCTACATGCCACCATTTTACTGCCGCACTAAAGTCAACGATTTTAACCAAAATGAGTACTCCTATTAGAGGTGCTAACTGTGAATTTGACCAAAATGAGTTAGTGTTGGACTTTCAAGACTTGGTATTCAACTCTGATGCTGATGCAGATGAAACAGAACATAGTTATACCCAGCCCCAGGAATATTACTATATGGATCCAGCAGCTTTTTGCGATGATTTTGAAGATTCTATTATACATTTACCCGAAAATGATAGTGACGTAGAAAAAAAACTTTTTGACACATTTAAAAAACAACCTGTAGTGTATGTGAGTGGATACTTGGCTTCTGTGTTAGTGAAGAATACAAACTGTCACTTATGCTGGGATAGTTTAAGAGTAGAGACACCCTCCGAAGACAAAATGTACAATTATATTTCACTGAAAGAATGGTGGCAAGACAAACAATCCCTCACGTATCCAACAGTAGCACTGTGTAGGACAGTTGACACTTGTGTTACGGTGTTTGAACAAGATGTGAAACCACATCTTCACAATAATGATATTGGGAAATATTGCCGCTTGATGATGCTTAAAGAAGTAACGATATCATGGCTTTGCGAAGAGCACCATAAAGATATTATGGACATGTTGTTGTTTCGATTGTCGACATTATTAATAAGAAATGAATGCAAAAAACAAAATTTGCTGATTAGTGAAATTGAGCAGATAAATTCAGATAGCAACAAAAAGTCACAACTGATGAGTACAGCAAAGTAATAAAAGGCAAGTATGCACTGACAACAACTCTAATTATGAGTGAGCGTTTTTCTTCTCGGAGAGCTCTCTCCATCGTCGAATGTCTCTGTCTCCTCTGACCAGGACTAGAGTAAAAAGTAGCTTATGTCAATCTGTATACCAAATTTCAATTTAATAGGTCCAGTAGTTTTTGAGTTTATTCATTACTAACAAAAAAATATATAAACTTGTATTGTTTATGCTTTAGGCACTTCTGCTGCTAGTTGAGAAGACAATAATGTATTTAACATCAAATACCCCAATACCATCGATAGGTGAGTTAAGTAGGATATAAAGGTTTATTAAATGGCTACAATAAACGAAATATGTACAAAAAATGTATATTATATTTATTATTATTTTTTATTGCAGATGTATCTCCATGTATCTCCAATTCAGAAGTGGTACTGAGTATAAGTAGTACATTGTCTTGAAGGGAGCCTACCATAAATACCCCAATACCATCGATAGGTGAGTTAAGTAGGATATAAAGGTTTAATAAATCACTACAATAAACGAAATATGTACAAAAAATGTATATTATATTTATTATTTTTTATTGCAGATTTATCTCCATGTTTCCATGTATCTCCAATCCAGAAGTGGTACTGAGTATTAATAGTACATTGTCTTGAAGGGAGCCTAACATTTCTGAGGTGCCTACTTTGAGCGGCGCAGGATCACTAACCGGTGCCATTTGATTTCACAAGTACCGAAATAGAAACCAAATAGGTATATACTATGCAGATTGTGTGAAAATACCAGTCTACGTACAAAAATGTTCGGATCCCTTTAGTAAATAAAAAAAAATTAAGAAATTATGGTCTTGACTTATTTATTGTGTAACCCTGCCTAAAATTTTGTTTTAATGGTGGAGGTATGATATAAAATAAATATACTTCCACCATTAAAACGAAATCGAGATTTTGAAAATATTTTTCAATGGTAATATAATTCGATATAAATATCGATATCGATATATTTTATGTAGTATATGCAGCACATCACTATTTTGTTTGTAATGTTGGTAAAATTGACAGTTTATTTGCGTACTGTTGGCCACAGATGTTGTTGCCGGTTTTGACATTTGTGCAGATTCTTTTGTCTATGGAAGTCCCGTCTCTTAAAACGTAGTGTATTATATCCTCATTGCTACTTAACCGATTTCAATCAAATTTGCACACCGTGTGCAGTTCGATCTAGCTTAGGAGATAGGATAGCTCACATCTCAATTTCTAGTAAAAAAACATGAAAAATTAGAAAATTTAAAAATACTTAAACCATATAGCGCTTTGGACAATGTAAACTTTTTTAATGTAACTTTTGACATTTGACATAGAATATTGACGCAATGGCTTTTGACAGGACAACGTCTGTCGAGTCAGCTAGTATATGTATATATAAATTACGTGTCACGTTGTTTGTCCGCTATAGACTCCTAAACTACTTAACCGATTTCAATCAAATTTGCACACCGTGTGCAGTTCGATCTAACATAACAGATAGGATAGCTCACATCTCAATTTATAGTGTCTACCCGTGCGAAGCCGGGACGGGCCGCTAGTTTAAAATGTAAAAGAAAATCAAATGCAGACCCATTTACTCTAACAATCTAAGCTCTAAAGATGCTTTTATGTTGTGGCGAGACGAAGGTATCATAGTCCAAGATCCCCTACCAAGATACGTGTCAAATCTCAGACTGTCACGTCCGCCGAAATTTTCCACTGCATCTTCGTAATTTATTAAGATCAGAGATAGCCGCGCAAATCACCCCACCTGGGGTGGATCTCGGCTATTTTTCAACAAAGATAATGAAGAAGATATTAGAGATTTCTTTGAGGATTTCTCTTGTTTTGGTGAAAAAATTTAGGGGAAGGTGAGGTTTTTAATCAGGTCAAAGTACAGGTTTATCAAAATATTTGGCCGCGACCCGTTGTTTTCTATTTTTTTCATTTCTAAATAGGGTTATCAAACAAGATATTTTAAGTTGGGTCTCGTTCTCTGTCTGTTATATTTTTATAAGAAGCACAATATTTTAGCAATTTCTAAATACGTTACTACATACATACTTTATCTATTGGTTTTATTTTGTGATTCATGTGTCGTGTTTGCTTCCTAAACTAAGTTTAATCAATATCCGACCAAGATAAGTTTTATCTTAGCAATCCACTCGTACTTCTTTAAAACAATTCAATGCTTATATCACTTAAGTTCTCGATCCCAATTCCTTTTGTAAAATAATTATCGTTAATTAAAATTATATTTTAATTAGTCCGCAGTTTTATAATAGCGCCATCTAGTCTTTATTTTCGGCAATTTCAAGTTATCCCCGTGTTTTCCCTTGTCTCGTAAAGTCGTAAATATAAAGGCATACAGTTAGGGGTCAGCAAAATAACGAACAGCCAGCCCAATACGCTCTCTCGAAGATTTATCGGTTCTAATTCAAAGTGCAAAGGCAGTTTGTCTCGAATACAGTCATGTGCACGTAATTGTACGTTGAGTGGAGAAAACGGAGCTACATTTATCAACAGTAGAACTATGAGATTTGGAAAATGGTGGCAGAGGGAAATATACAAGTATTTCTTTGAATCCTTACATGTTGGTATTCTTTAAACAGCGAAACAGATTTTCTTGAATTATACGAGTAGCTTAGTTTATCATTCATATAGGTTCCCACTAAAAAAAAAAAGCTCACCGACTGCCACGCCGCCACTTTTCCGATGAAGTTTGTAGACTCCTCTAGAACCGCGTTGTCGCTGTGGCGTTGCGAAGCTACAGAAGAAATCAGAAACGCCACCGGATTACATGGGGCTACTTTAGCATCATCCATTTCACCTCATCGGCTTGCATCATTTTACTATCTGCGACAATGGAGCAATTTTATAGTGCCAGTAGCCCAGAGCCTACCTACTTCTAGTATTGAAAGAAGTTAGATTAGTTCTACTGACCACTGGTAAAGAGGAAATGCACATTGAACCCCTTGCGGGACTCCGGTACACGATATAAAGACCCCATATCGAATAAAAACCTGAATAAAAGTACTCAGCAGTAATAATCAGCCAACGCCCACAATCATAACCCTCTGATCACAGCCACGTGATTACACTAGTTTGCGTAGGCCCTTATTAGATAAATACGCCTACAGCCTTACCTTGTACCTTTAAGCAAAACACTTTTCTTCGAAACATCCTTACTGCTCTATCTCCAACACGCGTAACAACCACAGAATTAGAGCTCTCAAAACTTCTCGATCTGGAAGCGCTATAAACTGTCTGCTAAGTTGGCTGACGGGGCAGGTAAGCAGACGTTAAGATTATATCAAAGGAATTTGCGGGCGCAAACATGTTTGTACGGACAAATAAGTTTCTGTTAGGCATTAATTGGCTGGAAGCGACTTGAGCGTGGTTGAATAGGCGGCAATCAGATGACATAGATTTAGAATTCTAGGAACTAGGTCGTACTCGATAACTCTGATGTAGTATGAGGGTGATATTGCATCAGAAATCTTGATTGAGGAATGTTGGTTTCGTTTTGCTACTACTTTTTCAAATTCGTTTCATTTTGTTTGTGCCATAACAGGGTATTTATTGGT
Source organism: Alcis repandata (assembly GCA_949125135.1). Taxonomy (NCBI): domain Eukaryota; kingdom Metazoa; phylum Arthropoda; class Insecta; order Lepidoptera; family Geometridae; genus Alcis; species Alcis repandata. The sequence continues at coordinate 7,832,598 of OX421237.1, forward strand.
GTGAATTAAACATTTATTTTAAAACTTACCATGAATAACTGTATTTTTTTTAACTGTAAAACAAATTAAATCCTCACTTTATCCTGAAAACATCATTTAAATCATCTTTCAAAAGTAAACATGCGATTGAATCGTTACGGAACAACAAAAATAAAAAGTATTTAATGTTGGTTTTTAAGATTACATACCTACTCGTATTTGCGTAGGAAATAAGATATTTTTATCTGTGAAAAGACAACAAACGGATAAATACAGTGCTACGTAAAAAGGTAATAAACAGACAGGGACGGCGCTACTTTTTCATTTACAAAATTGTCACGCCGGTTACTTCCAGCAGTTTGTAGGTCCACAAACAAAACGCTGGATGCAGCCACGTCTAATGAATGCGATTAACTTTCCCGCCGGTCGCTATTGTGGCCGACTGTACTTGATGCTGACTGTACTTACGTAGCTAACTGTACTTCTTGCTCTTGGTGTTATCTTTGTGCTTATTGTTGTGGAAGATGCACTAAGATATGAGCTCTGTTTTCTATGGTAGAGTTGACTTTGTTTTTGTTCTCGATTTTCATTCCGGTTTTTATAATAACGAACAATTTGTGATTCTCCTTGATGTGAAACATATTGATAGTGCTATTGATTGGTTGTTAATATTTACTTTATTGTTTCAGGTACGTTTTGGGAGGCTTTATTATCAGCAACTAGAAAGCAAAACTTGCAAATCAAGGATCGTATCAAGATAGAAGATTTTGAGTGCCGGTTGGTAAGCATAGCATATTTGGTTGAATCCGACTAAATCATCGATGTCAAAAAAATTACCAAAACGCCTCATTTGTTTTAAAATTATTACAAAATGCCTAACAAAATAGAATATAATTTATCATAACAATTCGACGTGAATAAATTAGTTGTCATACTTCTCTTACATAAGTATAGAACTCAAAAAAGGATTTCAATAGATAAAAACAACAAAAACAAATAAAAAAATCGACACGAACATTGTAATAAACAAATTAGAACATAAATAGGTAAAATGCCCGGATACCACACCACGTCCCGAAATCACACCAAAATTATCCCGAAACTGCCGCATTTATCCCGAAATTATCACAAAACGGAGAAGCATATCCCAAAATTATGACGTAACGGAATTCATAAAATACCCTGCGTTTTCGAATAAATCGGGATGTGATAGCAATGACGATCCAGTGATTTATATTCAGTGCCAATTTGGTAGCTCTTTTTATAGCACATTTCCATACAGCTGTGCCAAATACGCGGGTGTGCCTGCAACGGGTCGATGGATGAATGGGAAACGAAAATGTATTTTGATTGATACGGTGTTTTGGTTGAATATCATTTGCGATGATGTTATGATTGAAGCTGGCTTTATGATGCATTCATTTATACGATGTTAGGATATTTGGTGAAATTGGGAAGATTTTGATTGGTTGTGTTGATTGGTGACTCGGGCTGATGACTAATTAGTAGGCTTCTGACAGCCTAAAGGCTCTATTAAAGCTACAGCAGAGGATCAGTTAACATGAGTTATAGAGCTATTAGAAGACACATACCTAACCAATGTCATCGAGAAACTATTTCTTTTGTAGAATATATAACCTTTCTAAGTACTTCGAATTTGTTACTATGTGAAGTACCTACCCTACAAAACCTAACTTAACCTTGTAAGATAAACAGAGAACAGTTAATACTAAATAATTAATCTTTAATTGCTGACCTTATAGGTCATTCATTAATGGGAAACTCATAAAATCCATTATAAAGATCTCAAAAGCACGTACAATATAAAACTCATTAAGGGACCTTAAATATTAAGACGCCGAAGCCACTGTCAAGTGTCGGGCTCTAATTGTCTGCGTTCGTTAATTAGTGTCGCTAGAGTGCGAGCGATGTCGCGAAAGATGTCTCGAGTGTCGCTGGAGTGTCGAGTATATACTTGCGCTACATTTGCCAAGGACACTCGTGAGATTGTTACGGTAAAGTTGATACATACTTATTGGCGAGATGTGTTCGTTTAAGCTTTCGCGATACAGATGAGAAATTTAAGATGGTCTGTTGGTAAATGTTGTACAAAAGTATATTTTTATCGAGAACTTAAGTTAGGTTATGACAAATTTATCCACCAACATGTGAATTTACAGCACTTACATAATTATTAAACTATAGTGCCTTGTTTTATAGCTTGTGTTTCATTTACTATCTATACACCAATCTATTTGCGATTTTTTAATTTAAATCATCGGGAAAAGCTTGTCAGCTAATTTGTATCTGAAGATTAGTAAAACATGCGAACATGACACTAACTTGCAACTCAAATCATAATCAACATAAACTCAAATATTGAAGTTGTCTTAGCCCCTTCAAGATAGTTACTACGGCAAACAACAATAGTTTCTACTTTACTATGTAAACTAACATGGTTTTCACACGTTTTGAGTGATTAAGCCGGATACTTCGACAATAGTTTCAATCACATTCGGTGATCTTGTTCAAGGAGCGATTCCGAGACGCACTCCCTTAGTCTCTACTGCTTGATAAAAAAGAAAACTTATGAAAAAGCCATTCATAATACGATAAAACCATAATCATTTCCATTATAAAATAATCTGCCGTAAACAAACAAACTTTCCATTCCAACGAGATGATAGACGCCAAATTATTAAAATACTTTTTAAAACCCATTTTAATAGAAGCATTCGAACTAAGTTTTATCTTCGTAATCCTGGCCACAAGGCAAGTTTCACGAGTAAACGAGTTAACTTAAACGATTTCCTTGCGACTGAAAAAAGGCGAAAAAGGAGGAAAGTGGGGAAGAACTCAGAAGTAATGGCATTTCCTTGAGAGCTGCCATCTATCTAGCGTTGAATGAAATCGTGCGAAGATGGCACGTTATGATTTGTTGTGGTTAGTGCTGGTCTTGTTGACTCGAATTACTTTATGTATACCTGTATTTATCTGAGAGAGATTTTGAGTAAGTTGTTCCTGCTATATATCGCTTCCCGCTTGCCCATAGCTACCCAGAAGTGCTACCTTGGTTTTTTTAAGACGTACACTTTTGACAAAGTGGCCGTTGTTGTATCCCTTCGTCCTCTCTGTCTCTCTCTTCGACTAAAGCGGTTCCACGTTTGGCAATGCTCCTCTATTTCTGGTGGTTCACTGCGTAGTTTTCTTTGCGGAGTCGGTCCAGCGATTTGGTGATCAGCCAAGGCATTACTTGACTTTCAATTAGCCTAACCACTGATGACTTAAGTACCTGTGCTACAAGGGCGTCCTTATCACCTTATCAAGAGAGTGTAATATCATATATTATAAGAAGAAATACCTACTCGGTGCCCTTTACGTGCACGACTTATTTTAATAAGCATTTTTATATGTCAACTTCTTAAAATGAATGTAACACAAGAAATTAATATTAATAATTCACTGGACCCCAATTAAATTAAACAAAAAACGCTTGGGAATGGCGAATGAAATATTTCGCAATTATTTTTCATGGCTAAACACGGGAGTCTTAATTAAGTGAATTAATGAAGTGAAAACATTCCAGAGATCATTTTAATTGAAATCCTTAACTATTTCTAAGCTACTCAAGTGGTAATTTGCCTGTTCGTTAATTTCGAAAAGTACATCGATCTAGGAAAAGTAGATGATTACTACGAACGAAAAATTTTAAGAACTAATCTTGGGCATATTTTTTTAGTTGTATCTAACAATTTTCGTAGTAGTTTTTTTTATTTAAAAAGTAGCCCTATGTTGTCGTTTATTATTAACATGTATTTTGATCAATTGTGACGTAATCGTGTACAGATTTAGGACTGGTAGATAGGTATATAATAAGAGGATAGAAGTAATTTTAGCATTTAAGAATGTAATTAGCTGACAACGTGGCACTATAGTACGAAACAACTCTTTTTAAGTAATAAATACTGAGATAATAAGCTGCGCATACAAGCACCAAAAACTCGCCACACTTCAGTAGCGCATGTCGGCCACAGTCACAATACAAGTTATTCGATGCCAAAACGGAAAAAACAAAATTAGGTCAAGGAGACGTCTCAAAATACATCTGTATCAGAATATATCCTACTAAACGTGCTGGTTATCGCGGCAAAAACATGAAATTTCTCGCATTACTTTTGAAGGGTTAAAAGGCCATAAATATGAGCGTATCTCGCGATCTCGCCGTAATCATGCCGTTTATCTTGTACCGCTACATTAAGTACGAGAGCTCCTAACATCTTGAAATATTCCCTTCTCTGATATTAAGATTCATTAAACTTGCTTTTAGTTTGCGAGATAGCCGCGGGACGGTAACTTCTGGCAGATGAGATGTTGGACTTGTTTGGAATTGCAGGGTATTGCAGCGGGTTAGGGTACTCGCACACAATGCAAGTGAGCGGCGCAACTCGAGGCGACGAGCGAAAACATTATGCGCATTGCACGCGTAACCAGCATGACTTCTATTGAAAACGCGTAGGTACCATAAGTCGATGTACGTCGAAATACAGGTATTTGGTAGACAAATGTTTGAGAAATAGTGTTGAGTACTATAAATAAAAAAATATATTTTCCATCGAACGTTCATTATGTTTTTTTGACAAAAGTGCTTGGCCAACTAGATGCTGCAAGAAGTCGCTTCATCACACTGCGAAAACGATTATTCGACCCTATTCTTGGGCACTCGACACTACTTCCGTCAGTTTGACTCTTATGACATTAGTAATGAGAGCGACAGTGACCGAGAATAGTCGTATCTCACTCTTCAGGGCATAGGCATAGGGCACCAGATACGTGGAATACGTTACCCGAATTTGAAACCGTTTGGTCGCCTTTGTGTAAAACTGGCCTTACTTTGCTTGTCAATTCAACGTATTAATTTCTCAAATAAAAAATACACAGTAAAAACTAACAACCTTACCGAAATGCTTTTCGAACGCTGTTTAGAAGACTCGTTCCATCGAAACACGTACCGGGCCACTTCATTAAATTTAGCCCAAAAGTTCATCGTGCTGATTTGATATTCAATTTTTCGCTTTCAGGGGATCCTATAAATGTTTAATGGAGACATAAAGCGAGTCTGCTTGGATCCCTTTTTTGGATCGTGTGGGACGACGCTTGGGAATCGGAATTTTTGCAGCGTATTTATTTAGCTGTGGGTATTTTGGGCGATTTAAAAATAAATGGCACTGGGCTAAGCTAAGGTGTTGACACACTGGATCCATTTTGATAAGGTTTATATAAATTAGGTTAGTCTCTCTGTTTCTCTTTCTTATGCAGTTTTTAATGAGAGAGGTAGTGGTTGAGGTAATTTAAATCATTAAAAAAAAAGTTAATAGAATCTTGATAAGAAATATCTTACAATCAACGTGATCGTTTTTCCAACTTAAAAATAACATTTTTCAAATTAGAATCAGAATGTTGCATAACGCTGCTTTCTTTGATAACTCTCTACATTTCTTTTGTTGACATAAGAATATTTTCTACACTTAAATTTCACTGCAAAACCAACTAGTTCACGCCAAGCATTTAAACAGCGATATAATTTCTAGCGCTTATTTAAGGGTGAGCGCACAATACATTCCGTAATCCGACCTCATTCCGACCGGGGTGAGGGTAGACGTAAAAAGTGCGCCCTCATTATCGTTTTCCGGAGTCGCACCGGTTTCTCAAGTGTTGGGAAACAATACAATTCCGCTTGAAACGCTTGAATTTACTAAGGAGTTTAAAACAAAAACTTTTGTTTTTAAATGAAATAGACGTGTAAAACGAAAAATAGTGAAACAGGAAAATACGTCGTAATTCACACTGTTTCCAATGATTTAATGATATGCTCTTAGTATGTGAACTTTGAAAATAGTTTGACCCAAATTCACGAAGTATAAAAATCGTAATTCACTGCACTGAAATATCGAATAAATTAAGGGGAAAGTCTATGAATTGGAAGAATTAAGTACATTAGAGTCACACAATATAGTTCTTTTTTCATTAATCAATATCGATGTATTGCAAGTCATCATCGAGGGAGAGAACCGGAAGTACCCGCCCGGAAGCGAAGGGAAAGCGCGCCGTTTAATTGCGCGAAAACGGAACCCTTCGAATATAGAACGGTTATTATTTACCAAGTTCTGAATGCGGAATTTATGAGTGCTCGTTTTAAAATCAATTTGTTGCGAATAAATAAATGTTATAAATAATTATTGTTACTATGCTAGCACAAATCTGGGCGAGATCGTGTAAAATATAATAATGGGTTCAAATCGAAACAACAACTTTTTTCTTTCAAATTTGACATATTTTTACTGCACTAAAAAAACGCGTAACTTTAGCTTAGACGACTATTACTGTTGTTACAATTATTTTTTTAAAGTATTTTGTGAAAAAAATAACTTTCTTAATTTTCAACACAAATTCGTTTTCCCAGAAACTCTAAGCCATTTTTCTTAAAATCTACTATACCTCAATTCCAATTTAGCGGATCATATTCGTAGAATCTTCGTTTTCGCGCTCTTCATTTTCTGAATTTCCCGAAAATCCACCAAACATCCCGATTTACCTGACCATATTCGCGGAAAGTTTGTTTCTCGGTTAGGGTTTAGTCAGACGATGTGTGCGGCGGCGACGCGACAAAAAATAAACGTTTGAGCGTAACCATTCTAAGTCACATCCGATTGGTTAATCTTACTCTCATGACTTTTCTAACGAGAGAGTGATCAAGATAATGTAGCACGTGCCAAGATCCCCTGTAGTTATATCGTGTTACTTATAAAAGGAATTTCATTGAATTTCAAGTTTTTAAATGGGTAATACATATAATATTTAACGTCAGTGGCATTACGACATAAATGGTGGTGTCGATCGTTGTCCCTAATGTCGCCTGAAATTAATAATTATTCAACATAATAATATTACAACTTTTTAAATAAGCATACAATTTTAATATTGCTCAGCTCAATAAGGCATTGTAGTACTCGTATGTTGCTTTCCTAAAATGTGATAAAAAAAAATTCTAGGTAAGTTAAAATTTTTTTACGCCATACCTACCTTCGTCTTCTTCAATTCATCTTGACACATATTTTATTGAGAAATAAATACCAAATCATGTCATATTCTCGTTGCGCTGCCTCTGTCGCAACGCATCATGTGCCTCAGCCTTACCGTGTCACGTTAACTCCGTCGCGGGTTAATTCTGGCCCGAATCCGGCGAAATGCATGCAATAAACTGAGCTTACGGCCCGTGCTCGGAGCAATTTCAAATAATATGAAATTATTATGATTTCGTTGGATTTTGTTCGGAGGAAATTTCGGCTGCAGAGCTGTAGTAGGTGAGTTTGGGTCCAACCACTTAGCAACACGACCATATGATGCTTCCGTAAATAGTTACTTAACAGATTTAGGCCATGTAAATACTTAAATATCATTGATTTTGTTTTTTTTTACTTTTAGTAAAATAGTTTTAGTATATAATATGTAAAACAATTCGGATTGAACTGGATACTTTACAATTTAATTCAATCTAGCTGAAACCGCACGCACGTATTTTCTAATAAATATATTAATGTTTCAATTTGGTAGTTTAGAGTTTATTGTTTTGATTTAAAACAAAAAAGTTATATGTCTCACAAATAATCAATCTTAAAAATGTAAATGTAATTAGTAAAAAAATTTACCTTACTTTTGCAATTAGAAATAGTAGAGCAAAAATTAGTTTCTTTCAGATCTGGGTACCAACTCTTCTTATCATTCAACTAGCTGACTCGACAGACGTTGTCCTGTCAAAAGCCATTGCGTAACTATAGCAACCGTCGTATGTTGATGCTAACTTGTCAATTTATAGTAAAAATTATCAGTATATATATAATTTGCAATAAATTAAAATTGCGACTATAATTTGAGATTTAAACTATCCTATCTCTCAAGTTGGATCGAACTGCACATGGTGTGCGAATTTTATTATAATCGGTTAAGTGGTTTAGGAGTCCATTGAGGACAAACATTGTGACACGAGATTTATATATATTAAGATTACCATTCTTAATAACCTAAATACTAGTTCCAAATTGAGTCCATACAAAATTGACACACTTACGACGACCGGAAGTTCGCGGGCACGTACGAAAAACACGAGTCACATCTATTTTTGAGGTTAGCTCGGAATACAAACGAAGTGTTGTTTGTGGAGATTAATCACAATCACTGCCGGTGATTTATGGGCTGAGTTAGTATGAGCTCTCTTGATTTAGGAGTGTATTTCAGTGGGAACCAAGGTCACTGAGGATTTCGTCCCGTTTTTAAAGAAAGACATTCGTAATCCTGCTTCCTATAGAGTTCTATAGTAAGTGAGTTTGGATCTCGGTCACACTGAGAAAAATGTCCATCTAAATTCCGCTAAAAGAATGATGAATTCACTTCACACAATTCATCAAAATTCCGATGAATTCATCTAAAGTACGGAGCATACTGATATCACAAAAAAGTACGATGATTAGCACCAGTTTTACGGTAACAACTATTATATATGGTTGTCACCGTAAAAACTAGTACTAGCACCAGTTTTTAGGGTGACAATCATATATTATGATGGTTGTCACCGTAAAAACGTGCTAATCATCGTACTTTTTGGTGATATCAGTATGCTCCGTACTTTAGGTGAATTCATCGGAATTTTGATGGCCATTTTTCTCAGTGTACTGTCGCTCTCATTAGAAATATCAAGACTGTGAGAATGACCGAGATAATCTCGAAAGGCTCGGAGTGAATGAATGAATGAATCCATTTTTAGTGCTGTCAAACTCAGTTCAGTTCAGTTTAAAGACTGATACAGAGTCGTAACTATTTAGCAGCAATAAATAACTAAATAACGTTTCACACTCATAGCTTCCCACTACGATAAATCCTGTGTCGAGGATGCCATGGAACACACAAAGACAAGAACTAGCACCCAGACCCAGAACAGATATTTAAATTCATCATTCAAACTGTCCGGCCGGGAATTGAACCCGGGACCTCTGGCTTGTAAGGCGGATATACTACCGCTGGTTAATAATTAACATTAATGCAAGCTAGCAATGATTTAGTGATCATTGCTACCCGAATGTTTTTCATAGAATAAAATAATTATGATCATCATCTTCATCATCATCCACAGCCTTCTTTATCCCACTGCTGGGTATAGGCCTCTCTCTCACTGTGCCATCTGCCTCGGTCCTGTGCCAATCGGATCCAGGTTCGACCCGCGACTTTGAAAATGTCGTCGGTATTATGATAAAAGTAGCAAAACAAAATACTCATTTGGAACTTCGTAGAATAATATTGTCGTTACTTTAGCTTAAGGTGAAATTCCTTGAAGCAATATTTGAGTTTTTTAACTTAGTAGCAGGACTTTTAAGCCTGTAAGAATTCCCTTATCTAGTTTTATTTTCTTGCCGTATATTTCTGAAAATTGTTAAATGTTTAGATTCAATATACTTGTGTTTTAAATACAAAGACTATCTGTATTATTAAAGCGTTTTTATTAATTTGAAAAACCATTATATTATTAGAATTAAATTTTGTGTTTTTAAAGTTACCAAGCATTGTTTTCATCCTATGGTCCGAAAAATAAATTGAATAAACTAGGCATTTTAACAAACACTGGTTTTTAATCACTTCAACACGAATCAACCAACAGAAATCATCGAAGCCTACAAATTAATGCCAACAAACAAAATATAATAAAAAATAATGGAAATTGTTGTTTATTTTAATTTTATTTTAAAATCTATTTTTGACTGTGTACTTTTTAACGTTGATTACCCGGTGAGAGTAAACTGATAATATTTAAATTAAAACACTGACATCTAGCATAAGTGACAACGTATCAGTGGTTCAATAAATATCTTCAATAGACTATTGAAATGAATCTACTATTGAATAAATCTTCAATATATTTCAATAGTATATGTACAAAAATGTAGTTTAATTCCAGCCGAGTGCAGTCAACATACGCCGCGAGCGAGCGCCTCGCAACACTCACACTTTTGTAGCCTTCCACTTGACCCACATCCTCTTTACGTGTCTCCTGTAACAGGAAGCGGTCACCCCCTTCACCCCACCCTATCAAACAACCCCGGCACAAACAAAAACACTCCATCACTCCACGGCATAAAGATCAAACTCCCTCCAACGATATCCGACTCAAAGGCGACTCCCCACACAATTTAACACTTTGTTTTTCCTTCAAACATGGCAGAATATTCAATGTCGGCAGAAAATGAGTTGGATGTTCCTATTTAGCGATTTTCCACTCACTTGCTCTCGCAATAAGTTTCATATTCAAATGGCATGGCTTGGCTTGTAATGAATTTTTTATGCCATTTCGGCCTACACTAGCAGCAATAATACGTGTAATCTAAGCCTTATTCGCGATATGTTCATAACCGGAATTGATAAAAAATTCAGTAAAAAATCAATTTTTTATGTCACGGGTTCTGAGAAAAGATTAACAAAATCAGCAATTTGGGGGTTCGTATGGGTAAATTTTTAGATTAAAGTAGAGCAGCCTCTAAATAAAGATAAGAACATCATCGCAAGGATTACGCAGTAAAGTGGGAGCGAACGCAATCAGTGGACCTAGCACAACTTTGACGTAAAAATACGTAGCGAGTATTCGATAGAAAAGTGTACGCAATTTACACCCGTCAGGAGCACACTTGACAGTCGTAAATGGCGTACACTTTTCTATCGAAAACTCGCTACGTATTTTTACGTCAAAGTTGTGCTAGCCCCACAGGCTGTGTGGGTAGACGAGCATTGAGCACTCTGTCCACAAAATCTGACTACAGCATGCGTGGTAATGGTACTCGTAAACCATGCGCTTCTAGCTCGCGCCGTATGCTTCGCAGTGTCTGTGTCCGCCCTAAGAAGAGTTAATATACAAATTCCGTTGGATATAGAAACATATTCGATTCATTTCCTTAATCAAACAGCCAGCTGTAAAGTTATACTGGACATAGCATTTTTAAATCGTAGTAAAGGACCTTGTATGTATAATAGTTTTATATTTAACTTTGTCCAGCAAAAAATTATTTTAATTAATTCTGATTAGATTAGGAGTTTTTTTTTACTCACCCTTACTTTGCTATTATAGATAATGGCTAATTGAAAAATATTTTTCACACCACACATATAAAAAAGTTTCATCAAATTAACCCGTCCTTACAATATGTTTACACATTCATTAAAATCATGTAAACTCCCAAAACGTATCACATCACCAAATCGTAATCTCATTCTTAAAACTTTTTACGCATTTATGAATTCCAAGTAACTCAATGAGTCGAAATCTCGCATTCGTACAAAGTACAAACGTAACCCTTCGTTTCGTAAATTCTCAGCAAAATTTGTTGTGCGTTGATTCATTTAATGTTGCGAACTTTTAATTGGTTTAATAAAGTCGTTTTCTGATCGCTATTTAGGTATAAAATGTTAACTTTTTCAATTATAGTTTTGAAGTCTCGGAGCCTATGATTGACGGTTTCTCTTTGCTGTGTCGATGTTTTCAATTAGATTTTATCATTTTGACGCTGAAAATTATTGGTTTTTGGATTAAATTTTCAATTTAATGCATTTTCTCGTTTAAAGTTTTAGGATTAGACGAAATAGTTTTGCTCTCGATCTATGTAAAGACAATTTAACTAATTAAAAACTCGATTACAATCAACTTTAATACAATAAAACAACAATGAAAATAGTTTTGAAAGCCGAACAATTATAACTTAGTTCTTTGGGCTATCTTTGGATAGATTTTAAGATAAGAAGCTAATAAATCCACATAACAGAATTCAAAGTCGGCGTTGCAACCGCCGCTCAACCAACCCTTCGTCAACTTTCCAAAATCAAAATAAAATCCTTTTTTAATTGCCAAATTTTAACCTTTGTTTTGCCTCTGAGTTATTTATTACCTCACAAGCCCAAAGTTGTTTCGTGGCAAAAGTTAACTCAATTTATATCAAAAACGAAATCGACGGCAACAACCAGCAACAATGCTTACCCTTGCGACACACATGCTCGAATTTATCAACTAACTTTCAGACCAGTGCGGTTGTTGTTCTAACAGTAAGTAAATTTGGTGCAGTGAATTAAGTCCACACCAATCCAAGTGATCGTAAAAAAAGTTCCTTAAAACAAATGAAGAAAAACGAAAATTGTAAAGAGATTTTTATCTTTTTATCTATTGTGCTTTGACTGGGTTTTTTTAAGCGATACGCTGGGTCTTAGTAGGTGGCTAATTTTTACAACTGAACACTATAGTGCGTTAGATAACATGTAAAATAGTAACCCCCAGCTCCCCAGTTGTTTGGTCTATCACAACAACTGCCTTTATGCCAACCAAGACTTTATGTCTAATCTGATTTTAGATATTGAGGTATTCTTCTTTGCACCCGCGCGGAGTATCATTTTACATTTAGGTTTTTTTTCATAAACACTTGATTACGAACTTTTAAATAGTAAACGATAGGCTTGCGTTTGACCGCCATCTTGTCTGATGATTTCGTGTATGTGAGCCTGAAACGGGCTCTCCTTTCAGTCCCACCTTAGCAACTGTCTCTTTCTTACATTTCTCGTTCAGAATTAAACCGTAATTAGTCAGGGCCGGTGCCCTTCTGATTTATAGCAGTTTTTACGGGAACTAGCCGCACTAATGTTATCACCCACGCGACGGGTGCGCCCGTTGTCAGATTTGATTTGATTTTGTTAATGAATGAGTTAGAGCTTAGCCTGGTCGACCTGTAATGAGTCTGAGGTGAGTTTTAAGGGCTAACGATGATGGTAGAGCTAGCTTTAGCTTCTTTAGTTGTGTGTGTTGACTACCTGCGTCTTGTGGTTGCACCTGGTTCCTTGCAGTAACTGTTAAAAAGTAGCTGAATTGTAGCTTAGCGTGGTCGAGCTTGAGTTGATTGGTTTTAAGCTAGCGTTTGTTTTTTCAGTTGTGTGTTGTTTTTCTTGATTTCATGGATGGTCCTGTTGGTCCCACAGTAAAAATGATTAAAAAAAATAAGATACCTAACTTTAAAACTTGGTTTATGTACTTGCTAACTGTACTCACAGCTCATAATCCTGTATATTACAACTACAACCTTATATACTTCAACATAGCTTATATATGTATAACGTAGCCAACACTTATATACTACCTGCAAATGTACCAGCACATACTCACCCAAATAGCACTTTAAGCTACAGTAACTTTCCATACCCAATTCAAACCCATTAAAATTCAAAAACATCTCTTTTAAAAGGGCACATTCATCATAACCCTCCGTATCGTAAAAAAGCTTTGCGCCGACCGGCGTCCCCTCATACATAATTTGGCTAAACGTCATCGGGTCATTAACCCCGTTGACCGATCGCCTGTGACGTAACAATTCATTTGCAAAATTAAACTGTCAGCGGACGGCGACAATGTTTGTTTACTTGTCTGCTGGACTGTTGGTAATGGCTATTTATGAACAAACAAGGAGCAAACATTGTTTATTTGTACCTAATTCACTTTGTATGATACGAGTACTAGTATATTCTGTACGTTTTGGAAGTAAAGCTGTATTTAGTACCAGCAAAACTGAGCATTGTTGGGACTGCTTTGATTAAATATCAACGACGCATTTATAAGGTGGGTTCTCACGGTTCGTGATATTGCGGACGGACGCAGACCAGCCCGCACCGATGCACGACTGAAAGAGTCATCTATAGAAGACTGTAGTGATTGTGTTGGGTACGTGGCTGTCTGTAGTGGTCCGTAGTGTATGATAGTCTGCAGAATCACGCGCCGTGAGAAGGCACCTTTAGATGAAGTCGAGATTGTTGTTAACTTGCTGAAATCATTGATCATGCTGTATTGTATAAAATAACACAATAACACTTTATTGACACGATTAATGCGGTTACATTGCTAAGAATAATTTCTTCTAGACAACCTGAGTACAAATTATATTTCAATATAAAAAAATTAAAAGGTATCTTACTTGTAACATTCAATGTTATCTAAGGTGTTTGAAGAACTCCTTGTGTGAGGAGTTCAAGAACAACGAGGTAATTGTGGTCCAGAAGGCTCAAGTGGAATAGGGAAGATTCTTGAACTCCCAGGAGACCGGGAGGAAGCGGCAAAGCGGGGATTCAAGTAGAAATCACGTTCCTATAAAAAGCTTTCATGCTTTGGGATGCACCTTTTTATGTTACTCTTATGTAATCTATGTAATTTGATAAGACGTTTTTATGTCACGAATAAATTCGTTTGAGCACTAACTGTTGCCTGTTTAAAAATGACGATGTAGTCGAAGATGAAGGCTATGTAATGATGTTGATTTCAGACATTACTGATCTAACTGATGCTATTGATAGAAATGATAACTTACTCGCATCATCGCTCTAGCGCCATGTGTGCGAGCAAGATAGCTTGATAATTATTATTGTGAAGATGGTTACTATAAATGAAAAATGAATGAATAGAAAGATCTTCTAATGATTTTGTAATGACGTTGTGACCTATGTAGTACGAAACTGTAAAAATCGAAGAAAGCGTGCATTTTCAAAGTTTAAAAATAAATATACCAAAACTATATCATCTTTTATATGTTACTATATTGTAGCACTTCATAATACAAAATGTAGTAATCTCGTAGCACGTCGTAGCACTCCATGTCTACGTCTCGTAGTCACGTAGCACTGTAGCAGCGTAGCTTCCGTACGTAGCACATGACTACGAATTGTACGTTATTTTGTTACCTGTCTGAGTAGTTTTCTCGCTGTTTCGAATATCTGCAAAAATGTTCTTAAACTCAGTACATTTCAAATTACTTTCAATTTGTTTCTCAATTATGTTTCAATTGCAGCATGTAGTTTTTAGAAGAAACTAAGACTAAACACCACCAACAAGTCCAACAAACTAGATTTACATTATGTCTTATTTTTAGTCTACTAGCCACTTTATACCTGGTACTGCTCAGCAATCGGCCTCGCAGGCTTGAGACCATAATAATATCAGTTTAAGAACTTTGACATCGAACTTTTAGTTTCGGAGATGGATTGCAAACCTGCAAACTATACTTCTTTATAATATTACTAGCTGTTCCCTGCCACGCTTTGCTGTGAATAAAAAAATAAAAAATAAAAAAAATTGCCTATGTTACTTTGGGATAATGTAGCATTCTAATGGTGAAAGAATTTTTGAAATCGGTCCAGTAGTTTTTAGTTTATTCCACACAAACATCCAAAAATACAAAAATACAAATCTTTCCTCTTTATCTCTTAATATATATATATATATATTAATATATATAAATCTCGTGTCACAATGTTTGTCCTCAATGGACTCCTAAACCACTTAACCGATTATAATAAAATTCGCACACCATGTGCAGTTCGATCCAACTTGAGAGATAGGATAGTTTAAATCTCAAATTATAGTCGCAATTTTAATTTATTGCAAATTATATATATACTGATAATTTTTACTATAAATTGACAAGTTAGCATCAACATACTACGGTTGCTATAGTTACGCAATATTTGACATAGAATTGACGCAATGGCTTTTGACAGGACAACGTCTGTCGAGTCAGCTAGTAATATTAGTATAGACGAGTAGCTTAAAAGTATCATCACCACCATTCATAGCTTTCTCTCGCTCATTACTGGGTATAGGCCTCTCTAATGTTATGCCATTTGCTTCGTTCACATGCCAATCAGGTCTAAGGAACCTATTCTTGGGCACCCGAGAGTATTTCCGTCACTCTCACTCTCATGAAACTTCCAATAAGAGCGACAGTGACCGACATAATATCTCACTCGCCAGCACAGAGCCCCATGTTCAACCCGCATTATTGCCAGCCCATCTCACCAAACCAAAACCGATGCACAGCAAACTACGTTAACCAATACAGTACATAAAACATACAGGCTGTCACAACACATATTCAGAATTATTTTACATTAAAAAAGCGCACAGCGACACACCTGCCTGCGAGCGGCCCACGTTGAATATTCATAGCTCGCCGGAGATTGTATCGCTTAATAAACACCCTGTATACTAGTCCGCTCACGTGCACCTAATGATCTGAACATATTAATGAAAGGAATTTTAATTTTCATTTAGATAACGCCGGTAATTGGACGATGTGTGATTTTAGTGCTTTTGAAATTGATTTTTAATGTCATGCTGATAGAGTTGGTATTCTGTTGTTGCTAGTGGTTGTGGAAACAAATATATCGAATCAATTTATTTCAGGCGTTTTCACCCATGTTAGTTATTATAAATTATATTAATTAAAAGCTTAAATGACAAAATGTCAAAATTCAAATAACATAATAAATAGCAGTTTTTGAAACTTTTGCCTAACGAGGTGTATTAAAACACGAGTGTGTGTTTAAATACAGAGCCGTAGGCGAGGTTTTTAATAGTATCTAACGAGTGTTTTAATACCTAGTTATGTGCTATTTCATACACGACCATATTTGATTTGCAACGAACGTAGTGTGAAAATGTATAAAATGTGAAAGTTTAACTAATACGAGTATTATATGTGTGAAAGTTTGTATGTTCAGATCACGCAAAAGCGGATGAATGGGATGCATTAAATTTGGTATGGACGTAGCTAATACTCTGGATTAACACATTAGATACTTTTTAACCGACTTAAAAAAAGGAGGAGGTTCTCAATTCGACTGTATATTTTTTTTTATGTTTTTACCTCAAAACTTTTGATTGGGTGAATCGATTTTGATGATTGTTTTTTATTAGAAAGCTGACGCTTCCCATTTGGTCCCATTTCAATTTAGTCCCGTTCTGATAATGGTATCCAATTATCCATGAGAAAACCAAATAAGTCTTTTTTTTTTTTTTTATCTAACCTATGCTGTCCCACTGCTGGGCAAAGGTCTCCCCCAATTTTTTCCAGTTCAGGCGGTCTTGGGCCAGAGCCGTCTAGTCTTTTTCAAACCGCCCGAGTTCGTCGCGCCATCGCGTCGGGGGGCGACCTGGGGGTCGACTGTCCGGGGGCACCCACTCTGTGGAGACCTTTGCCCACCTGTCCGGGTGCATTCGGCTTAAAGTAAATAAGTAGTATAAGTAAGTAAGTATAACCATATAAGTCTTAAAGCATTAAGTACGTGCGCGTCAAATAGATGAATAACACAATAGTCGGTCTCTTGAAGTCGGTTTTTTTTTTTTTTTGTAAAAATAATTATTAATTATTTCTTGAATAAATTAGCGATTCATGCAAACTAGCGGCTAAAACCGCGGGCCATTATAGCAATAGTGCGTTTGTTGGTTCGTTTGTTCTTCATTCACTCAGCAACAGAAACACAACTCGACGTAATTCTATACAAATTAGTCCGAACGTCGGAAAATGATATAGGATACTTTTATCCCTATTTTCATTATAAAAATAAAGATCTTGGGATTTTCCACGCGAGTGCAACCGCGGGTGGCAGCTAGTTAGAACTACACTAGCGTTATGACTCAAGTCAGTGACAGAAAGCAGATCTTGCAGTTTTATTATATGTAATTGGATCCATTCTGTTTCAGACGACGCTTATTGTAGTGACGACATGAAACAGTGTCTGGGATGATGAAAGACTTTGTAGTGCTTTGATAACTGAGTGGAAATAGTTATATTGCTGTCTAACTGGCTGGCGATTTAAACCTTTTTATTGTATTTACAAGGGATTAATGTATTGAATACTAGCGGCCCGTCCCGGCTTCGCACGGGTAGACTTTGGGATAAACGTAGAGTAAATTGAAATCGGTCCAGTCGTTCACGCGTGATGGCGTGACCAAAGGTGTTGAGAATAATTATAGGAACTCTTTGTTATAACCTCTATTCTCATGCTATTGCGTAACTATAGCAACCGTAGTTTGTTGATGCTAACTTGTCAATTTATAGTAAAAATTATCAGTATAAAACGCACACTGTTTTGATAGATATGATTGAATTTGAACTTTGTACAGAGGTAATAAAGTGCAAATTGACTCTTTGACGTTAGGAACATACCTACATTGCTTAAACAACAGTGAGAACTTGCAATTCAATATGAACTTTATACAATAGCAATAAAGCTCGTTTTAGTTAGAAAACGTTTGTATGAGAAAAATAAAAGGGCTGTTTTTAGGGTTTTTCAATATTTCTGAGAGATTTTCTTAATATTTTTTTCCGTAAGAACCTTCTCCTAATAATAACAAATGCAACAAAAAAAGAATTAGTGAAATCGGTCCAGCCATTCACGCGTGAGGCCGTGACCAAGGAAAACGGGTTTCATTTTTATATATATAGACTAACCCCGCGGTTTCACCCACTATTCTTCAGGAATATTTTTTTTAAGAATAGAATGGAGATAGCCTATATTAGGCTATCTCCATTAATTATCCAAATTTGTTCAGCCGTTTTTGCGTGATTGAGTAACCAACAAATAATTTAAAACATGTAAAGTGATTTAACTTTAACATGTTTTACAACAAGCGCAATGAATAAACGTTTCACACTTAAAGCTCCCCACTAGGAATAAATCCTGTGTCGGGGATGCCATGGAACACACAAAGACAAGGACAACTAACACCCAGAACAGATATTTAAATTCATCTTTCAAACATCTGCCCGGCCGGGAATCGAATCCGGGACCTCTGGCTATAAGGCGGATACACTACCGCTGAGCCAAACAGGCCAACTTTTTTGAACTTTGAAGAGGTAAAGTAAAAGAGTTTGAAATTTGAAGAGCCAGATACTCGTAGTTATTCAAACTTTTACAAAATCATAGCTTCGAAAATCTTCATCCAAAAGCGAATCTGCGTTTCAAAACCAAAGATACTGTCTCCATATATCATGTTTAAACGCGGACATGGCATTTATCTTCCCCGTACATGAGGCGATCCCGCTGGCTATTGGACGCCAATATTTTTAAGGGACATGTCCTGCAGGCGCCTGATAACGACTATCTGTTTTTATTTACTACGAATTTTTGTAACTTTTTGTCACGGTATTGGAAAATGTACATAAAACACGGACCATTAAGTAAATTCATTTTGGATGGCTAAATAAATAGGACAAACAAACTTTACAGGTTAAGTTTTATCGTAAGTTCTATAAACGAGTACGTCCTATTTACGTTTTTGTACGAGTTATTTGTATGTATAAATTTATCAATAAAATAATTTGTGACATTATAGGTTAAACAAGTTATTTAATTATGAAAGATCCTTGTAAGAAATGCGAATAAATTATTTGATTTTAAATATGTTTTGTCTTATTTTTAGGAATAAAAATTGGTGACACTACGTTTAATCGTTTACTTCTTTGCTTATAATTAACAAAATTGCTGTGGTCATGTTGTAAAATGGTAACACTTTATTCATTTGCATGATAAAACATTGTAAAAAGTATGGCATAGAAACTGACGTTTAAATGCAGTCTTAAATGATTCTAGTGTTTGATTAAAGTTCTACTAACTCGTAATTAATTTAGATTTTGTTTTTTATTTTCACGAAATACAGGGTATTTGCTACAGCGAGCGTGCCGATGTAATTGAATCTGCATCCACAAGTGCTGGGCTCCTTTAATTTGTGTAAGAGTGAGGTACAGATTGCAAATAAATCTTAAATCTGAATGCAGTTACTTTTTATTATTTTTATGAATTAGCTGCGGCAAGTTTCACCCGAGATTTCCTGGGTAAACAGTTGATTATTTGTTATAAAATTCAAAATTCAAAATAATTTATTCAAATATGGGTACATCAATGTACACTTATGAATGTCAAATACAATTTTTACGAATAAATTAATACACAATAAATTAAATGTCAAAGAAAATAATGTCAAAAATTATATAAAATAATTGCAATGTCAAAATATCAATGTATAAAATAACTACAATAGTAGGTATAATCAGTCAAGTATTATTATTACAGTCTAAATACAATTTACGTAAAGAGACTTTATCACAGATGAAGTCTTCAATTTTGTAGTAAGCCTTTTCAATTAAAAAGTCTTTTAAAATTCTTTGAAAATCTGTGTCTTTCTTATTTACTAGAGTAACAGGCAACAAGTTATAAAATAGTACGCCGTTCATTACAAAAGAGTTGCCAGTTTTGGCTAATCTAATTTTAGGTAGAACAAGTTTAAACTTGTTCCTTGTTATGCTAGTATATTGACTTCGTTTGTGATATTTATGAATATTTTTACGCACATACATAATGTTCAAGAAAATATACAAACATGGTAACGTTAAAATTTTCACCTGCGCAAAAACTTGTCTAAGAGATTCTCTATAACCTAGCCTATAAATAGCCCTAACAGCGCGTTTTTGTAAAATAAAGATGCTATTTACGTCTGCTGCATTACCCCAAAGCAATAATCCATACGACATAACAGAGTGGAAGTAACTGAAATAAACAATTCTTGCAGTTTTAATGTCTGATAGTTCTCTTATTTTCCGCACTGCAAATGCTGCGGAACTCAATTTGTTAGACAGTTCCTTGATATGTGCTCCCCATTGAAGTTTGCTGTCAACGATAAGGCCAAGAAACTTAGCATCCTTCGACAAAGTAAGTTGATCGCCGTCAATAACTATACTAGGCAAGGAAGGATTACTAGTCAATGTGAATTTAATAGCTTTCGTTTTCTTGGCATTTAGCATTAAGTTATTGACGCTAAACCACCTATTAATTAAACTAAGCGACAAATTGATTTTGGATATATCGTAGTTTTTCCTATTGATTCTAAATAACAGAGATGTATCGTCGGCAAACAAAATAATTTCACAATGCTTACGCGCTAAGAAAGGCAGGTCATTGATATAGACTAGAAAGAGGAATGGGCCAAGAATTGAACCCTGAGGGACCCCGATTGAAACGTTAGCCGACTCCGATCGAACCCCATTTATGTCAACATTTTGGGTTCTACCACACAGATATGATTTCATCAACATTAACGCATCACCTGTCACACCATAGTGTGAAAGTTTACATAATAGAATTTCATGGTTCACACAATCAAACGCTTTCGACAAATCGCAAAAGATACCTAAAGAATCATGCTGAGACTCCCAAGCCTCGTAGATGCTCTCTACGAGATTCGAGGCTGCGTCCACAGTTGAACAGCCCTTAGAAAAACCAAATTGCTTATTAAATAATAAATTATTAATACAGAAGAATGAAGCTAACTGATTTAACATTATTTTTCAAATATTTTGCTAAGACATGGTAAGATAGATATTGGTCTGAAATTACTAGGGTCTTTCTTACTACCACTTTTGAACAAAGGTATAATCTTGCTACACTTCATAAGATCGGGGAACTCATTACTGTCGACACTGCAGTTAAATATATGGGCTAAATAAGGAGCTAAGTTATATATTATTTCAGCAACGAAACAGACTGACAATCCCCAGAGATCTTCCGATTTTTTTGCTTTGATTGATTTAAATGTTTTGATAATAGTGTCACTTGAGACTTCGTGGAATTTAAATTGGTTTGGGCTGGCAGCAACATTTTCAACTAATAAATGAGCAGCTTCCGTGCAATTGGTTGCCAGTGATTCAGTGGTTTTATAAGGTATATCCCCAAAAAAGCCTAAAAATTGATTTGCAATATCTTTTTTATCACTAATTATTTCATTATTTTTCTTATTCTTGTATTCCGATTCTCGACTTTTGGTTTTAGCAGTTTCCGTTTTTATGATAGACCAAACAGTTTTTGAGGTATTTTTTGACTGCTTTATTTTGTTAAGTATATACAAGGTTTTTGCATATTTGCATATCTTTTTAAAAGTTTTACTGTATTTGCGCACATAATTTATCAAACGTTCATCATTGCTCCCTGACTTTTGATTGTAAAGTTCATACATTTTATCTCGACTAATTCTTATACCTGGAGTTGCCCATTGATTGAAGACTAAATTGACGTCAAGTTTTTTGCAAATAATGGGGAATGTGGAATTAAAGTTTCGTATTAGAATTTGGAATAAATTATTGTAAGATTCATTTGGATTATTGCTAATTTGTAATTCAGATAAAAAGTCATGTTCTATATTATTTTGAAACTGATTAATTTTTTCTGTGGTAATATGCCTTTTACGAATTTGTATTTTAGGGTTACGTCTATTTAGCGGGACAGTAATAAATTGACCAGTATGATCCGAAGTGAGGCATTTAAAGATAGATTTGTATAATACCTTGTGTTCACAGAAAACATTGTCAATACAAGTGGCAGTTGTATTAGTAATACGCGTGGGCTCGTTAAATTGAGGAAATAAATTGTAACTTTGAAACAGGGCAAGTAAATTATCTCTACTATTTGAATCCTTCAGCAGATTTATGTTAAAGTCACCAAGTACTATAACTTGTTTTGTTTTGTTGCAAACTTTACTTAATACTTCATCGGTTACAGACTCAAAAATATTATAATTACTAGAAGGTGGTCTATATAAGCTTACTATTATGTATTTATCTAATTCTACGCAGGATATTTCAGCATGACGTTCGGACGACAGACGTTCAATGTCCTTTCTTTGTTTGACTTTTAGAGATTTTTTTACTACTATCAAAGATCCGCCATGAGTTGCAAGCTTTCTGCAGAAACTACTAACTATCTGGAAATTCTCGAAGTTCATTAACACCTGATGTTCTTTTAGAAATGTCTCGGTAATACACAATACATCAATATCGTACTTTTCCAGAAATAGGCCAATTTCCAGTTCCTTGTCTTTCATGCCTCCTTGAATGTTTTGGTGAGCTATGGAGATAGTATGATCACTTGATTGTAGTCTAAAAAATTGGTTGGACGTAACGGTATGCATTGTTCCATCATTTCGCTTTGCGCAGGTGGACCTTTGTTGACATCATGATCCATATTTGGGCTACATACTATTTCTGTAATAGTCTTAGTCCTATTCCCATTATTGGGCGAGTCAATATTCCATAACAATAAATTACACAATCTTCGAGAAAGTGAATTTGTCAAACTTTGATTTTTGTAAACATTCATGTCAAGATTATTATTTATGTCAATTAAATGTATATTTTCCCGGAGCGAAGCAAAATTATACAGATCACAATTCAATTTGTATAGGAATTGATTGTAGTTATCAGAATATTTCCGGTGGTATGGCAAAGAGCAAATAATTAGTCTCGATGTCTTGCTTAAGGCATCTAATGAGCTTAGACATTGCAAAAAATCCTTGCGCTTAACAATGGTTTTTTCACCGACTATTAAAACATAGGTATTTTCTGGTGCCGACTGAGCTACCATACACAATGATTTCACAATATGTGTCAAATGATAACCAGGTGTGCAATGATTGTAAATTTTCTTCGATGTGCCATTTTGAAGACGTGCGCCTAGTCTGACTCCACAATTGTCGGAAAAAATGTGGATATATTTCCCTTCCAGCTTGGCTACTTCCCTCAATGTTTGCATTGATTTTGTATCTGCATCCAAATTTCCGGAAATTTTCTTCCCCTTGTCCACGTTATTTTCAGTAACTGCTACCATGTCATTTTCTTCTTCAATTCTGTTGTCAATAATTTTCCCAATGGTATGTAATTTCCCTTCAATAAAATTTAGTGTGTTTAAAGAATTATCCTTTTTGTGTAAGTCAGTCCTGAAAAGTTCTAGAGTCTCTAATAATTTTTCATTTAACTGTTGTTGGGACTCAATTGTCGCGTTTCTTTTTTGTAATTCGTATATAAGTAGCGTGTTTTCTTGAGACAGCAGTTCGCTATTTAGTTTAGTTATAAGATTTTGGTTTTCGGCAAGAGTAGTACAATCTTCGTTAGAAAATTTCGTTTGTTCTAGTTTGCACAGTTCTTCTTTTAAATACTTTATTTTCTTATTAAGCTTTGATATTACTTTCATTAGTCTGTTTATTGACTTATTTTTACCATGTGTACGGAATTTAATTTTGCAGTGTTTATTTTTTACTTTACTCGATTTCATAAGGTTTTCAGCAGATTGTACTAATAGGGTACTATATCTATTTTGTAGTGTGTTGTATTGGTCTTTCATATCAGCAAGTTCTTTTTTCAATGGGTTCATACTTTTCATTAATTCGGATTCGTATTCATTGTTGATACCAACTAATTCTTGGATTTTGTCTTCTAATGAATGAACGTCGGATAGTTGGTCATTTTTAAATGATTCATAGTCTGATAGTTTTTTCTTGAGTGTACTTATCTGCTTACACATATTTTCAAACTCATTAGAGTTATTTTCATGCTCTTCTGTTAATTGATCTATTAGTCGATCTTTTTCCTTTACATCTAATTTGAGGACATTAATAATTTTCTCGTATTCTTTGTTAGTTTGCTCTAAATCCCTATTTTCATGTTTGGGAAGAGATTGTATTTTTGCCGAGGCAGCCATTGCTTTTGCTCGTGTATTCATGTTGAATTTAGATTTCGATCGCTAAGGTAGTGGGTGCTTTTATAATTTACCGTCGCACGGCACGGCACGGCACGTTTTTATCGTCACGGTAAAGTAGGAAAGCAAAATGTATGCATTTGTATGCAAACGCTTTTAATTTACCGTCCACGGCAACGGCACGCCGTGAACAGCAACGATCTACCGTGCCGTTGCCGTAGCATACTGCGCTCCCTATCAAATCGTCGCGGCATTGTTGAGAGTGTAGTGTGTGCGTACAAGAAATTTGTATGTGTGCGTGCGTAGCCAAAAGGCGCGGGTGCAGTGTTGCAAAAGTTCCCGATTTATCGGGAGATCTACTGATTTTGGACATCGTCTCCCGATATCCCGATTTAGCGACAAAACAAAGGAATAAACTTTCCTTTGATTCGATAGTAGGGCTTCTTCACACAAAAAGATTTGTGGAAGAAAACAATCAAAATTGTTTTAATTTCCAAATTGATGACAAAATGTTTTCCAAAATAGCGAGCAAGGGGTGGTACGAAGATGCAAATAAATAAAAAAAAAATATTTATTGTTGGTATTAGTTATTACCTAAGTGATTTTATTCATAATAATATATATATTTATATTATATATATTATATATGTATATATAATATATATATATATAATAATATATATTATATATATTTTATATTATATTATATTATTATATTTAAGTACCTATATTTATTTTTTACCCTAAAATAGGGCGAAATCCCTAAAAGTGGAAACACTGGCGCAAAGCGTAATAATTTCACGGCGAATTATAAAATCCCCCTACGGCACGGCATGCCGTCCACTGCCACGAAACTTCTATCACGTCCACGGTAATATCGTGCCGTGCCGTGCCACGATAAATTATAAAAGCACCCAGTTTCTACTATAATGGTAGAATTTTAAAAGATGCTGGCAACCCTTTTGATGTCAGATTGATGCAACTGTCAGTTTCGAATTTGTTTACGTTGATATTGTCACTTTTGTAATGTCATTTGAGAGACGTCTGTATTATAATTTGTATAATCATGAGCAAAAATGTTAGTCTTGGTGGGAACCGAGCACGGTACCAACAGCTTGCCAGCCAGTCACTCAGACCCCTGAGCCACTCGTTCGCTATTGAGATTGACGAAAAAGTGAACTGGTAACTGGGTCTAATTGTTGGATCGCAAAGGCAGTTAGCGGTGACTCAGTTCGCCACAATTTAGCACTGTTTACGCCACACTCCGTTGATTAGTTTATGCACTTTGAGGGTGTTTAGAAAAAAGTTCAGAAATTTTAATTTGATTTTGAATCTATTTTGTTTTATTTTTCAGTCTTTATCACTGTTCCCTCAATTATTCTTAACTTATTTACACACAGTACAGTTTATAGTCACAGTCACTTATATTAAAACACTATTTACCTAATATTTTTGCTACTTTATTTTGATGAATTTATAGGAAATCCAGAAATAATTTAGTTTAGAAAACACTATCACTATATTATTGCAACTAAATTTACACGTTTAACTAATTGGATAAGCTTAAAACTGCTGTTTTATATTTATAAATATTTTTTAACACGGAGTCGATACGTTCGCGACGGCACACACACACACACATATAAACAATAGTAGTTGCACTACGTGGATTTACTCGCGTTTTCTGAGATTAAAAGCAGTCATAATGTTAATCTAGGATAAAAGCTATCTTCACAGCAAAATTTATCCAAATCCGTTAAGCCGTTTTTGCGTAATTGAGCAACAAACTCACAAACACAACTTTGACATTTATATTTTTAAAAGATTTCAAGGGTACATTCTTAGTTAATTAAAGATGCTAATCGTTAGTTACTTACAATCTGTCTTCTAGGGCATGATATCTGTCAAAAATGCGTTTTAAAGTTGACGAATTGAGTTTTTAAATTGAAAACGCGTATTCGATAATTATTCATGGCTTGAAATTAATTTTGTGATATGTCTATAATATAGTTAAACAGCAAACAAAATACCTAAACCCTTAAGGTGACTTCGGACTCTTTTTCGTTTTTGTATAACTCACCTAGTTTATTATAGTTTTTTGTTCAGAATTAAAAGCAGAAACGTATCGCCGTACGTTTTTTCCAACGGTACGTTAGTTCGGAAGGCGCATCACGTCTCTCTCGGACCGTACTTCGGCAGATTATGTTCCCTTTGTCGTAAATTTTACGACTTCAAAAATTAGTCGCCCCTAGTCGAATGGCCGTAGTGCACGTGGATGGCGAAATTGTTTTGTCTTGTTGCGGTGAAAAATAAATTGAGGTAAACTCTAGAACTATTTATACGGATTTTATTTTTATCCGATAGTGCCGCACGAAGATAATCTTTCTCAATCAGACAAATATGATTTTGTTTGTTAGTTTGTATGATTTTCTGTAGCAAATTAAGTAGAGAGTTGAGAGGAATCAAAATAATAGCGACGACGACATTTGATAAACGAGATAGCGCCCCAATCGAGAGCATGGAAACTATAATTGTTTATTCATTTTTCTATGGAATAGTCTTGTCAGAAATTCAAGCTAGGCCACATGTCACACATGTCATAATCAAAAAGTAACAAACTTATTGCAATTGCACACAGAATACATTTGTATACCGTCCAAAATTTTGTGTACTGTCAAAAGTTTATTTTTACTGGCATTTTTCTTTATTTATTAATGCGGCAGTAAATTAAAGCTTTAATATAACGAAGCCAAAGCAACCGACGGCTCGCTTAGCTTCAGTTTGGTTGGAGTGTGGGTTAAGACATAGGCGGAGCGAGCTGCTGTAGTGAGCACAATTCATTGACAAAACATATAAAATAAAGTTTTTGTGAGCTTTTCTATGATGAGAATATTAGGCAATAAGCCTAATATTGGTTGCATATTCATATTTATTAGGTTACATGAAATTTGCATCATACTTCTGCACAAGTAAGTAAATGATGTCTAGTTACACATACATTATGCAAGAACCATCTTATATCAAAATATAGAAAGTAATTTTAAGAAACCATCATGATCTAAACAAACTATTTAGCTAATAGGTAATTTCCTGTGAAATAAAACATTATTAGGAAATCTAAGTACTAATAAAATAATCTAAAATGCTAAAAAATAACTGTAGAAACGCTAGCGTCTATGATTTATACCATCAGCATTTATAGTCACGTGATTTATCGCTTGCTGTGCCATGCAGACTTATTACAGCATTTATGTAAAACAAACATGGCACGTTTATTTATCGTACCTATGTGCATAAATTCGGACTCATATAGCGACTATACGAGGTTACGAGGAAAGGGTAGGCTAATCCAAAATGGGCTTACAGTGCTCATCATTATGAACATTGTTTAGTTTGCGACCAGCCGGGAAAATTGCGGAAAAAAGTCATTTGTTCCATAGAAAAATGTCAATGACACTCGACAAGATGTATGGACCAGATTATTGTTATTTTCGCGATTTCAGGGTTAATTCCATTTAAGACATTATTCATAATGTTGAGTATATGATATGAACCCTTTTCGGCTTAGCATACCCTTTCTTTACAACCCTGTATACTAGGGTGTAACTCGGTAAAGCCTATATTTTTCCATAAATAACCCCAAATACACTTATTTTCACAACAATCCCACATTGCATTACCAATTATATTAGCACGAAAGTAACATCGATTTGTGTTTTAGTATTCAAACACACATACAACCGAAACATTCCAAAGAAATATTGTATATTTCCGAGATAACTCCTCAAAAGATCTCGAGATAAAGGTCAAAAAACCCTCTCGATTTCAATTTCCTTATTCTACGTCGATGATTAAAGGGCTCTTTTACGAGAGTTCCCTTTTATCATAGTTTCTTTAGTTCTTACAAAAAATCATTATATTGAATGCTTCGTAAGCCGTGGAAGGGTCAGCGATCTGTTTGTTTACATATTTAAAGATGTGTTTTTAATAAATAGGGGTAATATTGATACAGTGAGAGACGTTTTGGTGCTTGTGATGGTTTGATTTGATTTAAGATTGCTAGTATAGTCTTTTGCTTACTTAGGATTATTCATTGAATCATTATCATTATCCTACCCTTATGCCACCTACGTGGGGTTGGTACAGCATGTACACTTCTTCCATTCATCTCTATCACTCGTCATATCTGAATTCACTCCCTTCTTTTTCATAATTATCATCTTTTGGCTGAATTAAAACTAGTTTTAGTTTTAGTTTTATTTTAGTACCAAAAAAGCACATGTCAAATTACATTTACAATTACAAAAAATTAATACATTCAAAAACAAAAATAAAATAAAATAATTAATAATAAATTCTAGCAATGCTTATACTCTAGGCAGAAACTCATCTACTCTATAGAATGATTGCTCAACAAGCCATTTTTTTAACCGTATCATAAATGAGTTTCTTGACGGAGCGTCTTTAACTAGCTCTGTATACTTTTCAGCTCTGTATACTTTTCAGTTCAGTCGTGGGAAAAAACATTGTTGGTAAATATTTAGTTGATTTGCCCCATAATGCCTCATAGTTAACCAATAAGAGAAAGAGAGAGAGAGAGATCATACAGATAGAGGGAAAATACAAATATGGAGATAAAATTCAAGGCTGGATTAAGCTAGATACTTGATAATATTAGTACTAAACTGAGAAAATGGCAATCAAAATTCCGATGAATTCACCTAAAGTACGGAGCATACTGATATCACCAAAAAGTACGATGATTAGCACGTTTTTATGGTAAAAACCATCATAATATAATGATTGTCACCCAAAAACTGGTGGTATATAGTTTTTACGGTGACAACCGTATATCATATAGTTGTCAGCGTAAGAACTGATGCTAATCATCGTACTTTTTTTTTATATTAGTATGCTCCGTACTGTAGGTGAATTCATCAGAATTTTAATGAATTGTGTGAAGTGAAGTGAATTCATAATTCTTTTAGCGGAATTTAGATGGACATTTTTTCCTGTGTACATTCAATAATTACAAAAATCTCAAAACGCAATAAACAGTACTGAATGTATCTACTAGCTATAAATTCCCGGATGTGCCCGTCCGTTTGACAGGAGCACACCCTGAATAATGGGCGGAATCTCGCACCATAGACCAGCGCATAAACTATTAAAGGCCGCTGCAACGACGCACCATTTTATGATCCGCTTTTGCATGTTGAATGAATGAAAATAGTTGAGAATCGATATCTATTTATTGGTTTCGTACGCTGACGCTCAGTTTATGTAAGTTAGTCTGAAAGAGTGTGCTATACCAACAGGAACTGGTACATATATTTTGCTATGGAACCAATTCTGAAATCACAAAAAATCTGCTGTTGTAAACAAGTCTTTCACTCTCTTTGATCAAACATAGCTTGCAGTCGAGAAAGTATACAAAACGACGACGAAATTTTCTTTTCCGCGATTTAGCTTCACCTTACAGTAAAAGTTTCTCATGATGATTGATTAATGATTAGAACTCTCCCTTTCAGCTAAATATAGCTTTTCTGATACACCTGGGATGTACTTGTAACTATCTTGGGATACACAAATAAAAAATTATATTAATTACTCAATTCATTATAATATAACATAATAAGAACTATCAATATAATTATGTTTTATTATTACAAATTACAAATAAATAATAATTCGAACATATAGCAAATGTAAAATTATTTCCGTATAAGTGTTTATTCAGCTGGTGTTGCTTCAGAGGGAGCGTCTGCTGGTGGTTCAGCCTCTGGAGACGCTTCTTCTTCTGGTGGTGCTTCGCCCTCTGGTGGGGCTTCTACTGCTGGTGCTGCTTCACCTTCTACAGGCGCTTCCCTTTCTGGTGTCGCCTCTCCTTCTGCTGGCGCTTCTTCAGGAGCCTCAGGCGGCGCCTCTGATGGAGTTTCACCTCCTTCTGTTGCACCTTCTGCTGCAACTTCTTCTGCTACCCCTTCCCCTTCTGGCGTTGGAATTGCTGTAGCACTCGTAGTTTGTCCTACGATGCTCTTTTTAGCCATACTCTTTCTAGGTTCTGATACCTGGCTCTTTCTAGATACTGGTTCTGGTGCTTCGCTTGGTGGTGCTTCACTAGGTGGTGCTTCACTGGGTGGTGCCTCCATAGCACCCTCAGTAGGTAGTGCTGCTTCTGGAGAAGTTTCTTCTTTCCCCTTCTTTTTCTTACCTTTTTTCTCCAACGGCAAATAAAGTTTGTAGTCTTGAGGCAATTCCTCTTCAGTGTAAAGTCGCTCCGCAAAATAAATCCTCCGTAAGCGAACGTTTGCGTGCACTTGCACTCGCAACGTCTCAATGAACTGTGTGCCATACGCCCGCTTCGTGAAATCAGAAAGATTGAATTGTATTTGGTTCCAACCCCCCGATAAGCCGATGGGCATGGTTGTGCAAAAAGGTTTTATCTTCGTCGTCGATTGAAAGTTCGAAATACGAAATCGTCTTCTCATGTTCTTGTCGTCAAGTATAGTGATTTCGAATGAGAAGTACCTCTTTAAGTTTTTGACTATCATAACGAGAAATGGCAGTTTTATGCCCAAATATTGGTTGTTTGGGGGGCATGTTATGTACGTAGTGGCAACGTTCGTGCTTACAATCTCCAGGACTAGGGAGTTCACTTCGTTGTCCGTGAGTCTCTTAATGTGTCCGTTGTTGACCTCCATCTCCCACAACGCCAGAGGGTGGGAGCCGCAGCTGTAGAATACTGACAGCAGACCACTTTGATACGAGTTTTTGAACATGGTTGGAAGTCGATTAAAAATTCTTGAATTTTAACAGCATACGGTATGTCAGCCGCATTTGACGTATAAATAATAAATACTGCCATTTGTCAATTTTTGACAGTTATTTTAGTTACATTAAAAAAGTTTTTATCAGATATTTTTGTCAGATAAATACAGTAGTTGTTAATGTATCAAAATTCCTATTGTATAAAATGATTTTGCGGCCACAGTAGTTGCGCTAGTTTTAAGTGTTACTCGTATTATACTCGTACTTTTGTTTGTAATTTCTGGTGTGAACAATAAAAAGTTTATCTATCTATCAAATCATGTAGATATTTTGAATCTAAATTACGTAAACTTATGCAAAATATGTATACGAGTAGGTAGATACAAAAGAACCTCAGACTGCTAATGTATTGTTATCGAAAGGTGAAAGACCAAATTCAAACTCTAAAGCACTTAAAGGCGGCGCCGCCGGAAATTATCGTTTTGACACCCCTCTTTTATCATTCGTCTACATTCAGATTTCAGGTAACATTCGACCTTTAACTGACATTCACTTGTGAGGCATTGTACTAAAAACGATGTGGTGAGTCAAATATTTATTAAAAACTAGCTGTGGCCTGCGGATTCGCCCGCTTTTGTTTTCTTAAGCCACCAAAGTATTGAGGTGAACAAAACAAAACAGAAATCAAAATCAGTCGAGCAATTTTCGAGTTTTTGTGATAATAACGCACGGTGATTGATTTTTATTAACAAGCACATAGGAGATGGCTGAGTGAAAGGCACTTGAAATATTCAATAAAACATTCTAGGAATATTATGTAGATTATATTTTCAATCAGTTCACTTCATGTTCTATTTCTTTCAAAATTGTTCGAAGCTATAAACCTTTTACCTGACTGCAAAGACTACAAATCTCTTTCAGCAACAGAAGATACAAAAGTGCTCCAACAATATCTTCTATTAGTCAATAAAAAGTAAGGTAAGTTGAATGCAAGCACCAAAAGACCACCAATAGACTTGAACAGTCGAAAATACGATCTAACTGCAATAGAACAATTGCTGTCGATAACATTCGTAAGCGCTATCCTGCTCGCACGCATTTTATAAGTTAGATACGTGAGCGAGATGGCTTGATTGCGATTGCGAGTGACGTAATAACGCAATATTGGCCATGACAAACAAATAACTATACTAAAATTATAAAGAGGTCAAGTTAGTAGGTATGTTTGTCCGTAGGAGATACTCCGAAACTACTGGTTTGATTAAAAAAGTACTTTCACAAATAGGCAGCTAAATTGTCTACAAGTGCTATTTGTTGCCCCAAAACTTGTAAATACAAAGGCCGAATAGTACTGGGTACAGATTACCAAGCATCAGCTAGTATTTCTAATATTTTTCAGGCTATGTATAAACCCTAGATTTTTACTCAACTACTATGGCCTACAAAATTGTTACAACGTTGCTTTTTCACGGTTCATTAAAACCGATTCGGTTGGGTTCGCCTTCACAGTGTGACACCTCTGACAGCTGATATAGGGCTTAGGTATTAAACCTGAGTGGGTCTGTAAGATTTACCTTTGGAAGCGTAAACAACGTAGGGTTAGGCTTTTTCGCAGGTAAAGGTTAAATAAATGTATACAGTTTTATATAATCTGATACAAAAAGTGGTATTTCTAATACTATTTTATAATATGAGACAGAATAAGCAAACACATTAATAACACAGAGTAAAAGCACAAATCCAAATCAAAAGGCAAATTGGCAAATAGATGCAAAAAGTCTTAAACCCGATCTCTTCCAGACGCGTTTCTTTTATTTTAAAAACAATAATTATCATTATAATGATCATTGAACACATAATCATGTTTCCGCGTGTAGCGAACATTAAAATCGTATTAGTTGTTGATGTCTATATAACTCTAAACTTACATCCCTGCTTGTCTTTCTCTAAAAGTTTGTCTTCCGGTCGCTTCAAACTACTTTAGTTTAGATCATAGTCCCATATTCCCAGAAACGGCGCAAAGTTAAAAGACCTTCAACTTACTCAGAAACAAAACAACAAACTAGATAATATAAATGCGTAAGTAAATTGAAGTACAAATACGCTCAGCCCCGGACCAGTTACATAACTTTCCGTTAAGCCAGGTTAAGCGCTGTAGTCACTGGCTTAGATTGCCACCGAACATTGCCGAAATAAATGAGCCGGCCTGACGTAAACACAAAAACTTGTACGAGAAATAAAACTTTTGAAAGAAAAGCTCGCTTTCTCCATGATTTATCTACCCATTTGTCATCCTCGACACTAAGAAAATATGTCACGCAACCACAAGTAGCGTTCAGCCGCGCACTGCGTAACGAATAACATTTTTGTCATCTCTAAATCACATGACTTCTCCACTATGCGCCCTTAGAGACTCCACGCTAGCAAAAAACACGAGTAGCAGAGAACAAAAGGAAAAAATGAAAAAGTGCTTTTCGTCTGTCGCGATAAGAAGTGCATGGGCGTGTTCCCGGCGCTGTTATAGCGCTGCGATGCGAGCGAGCCTTTCCCAGATGTTCGGACTATTTTTTGCTGTGAGACGTTATTTTTGCAGTGTTTTTCTCCACATATTGGGGGAACACCCCTAGCGTGACGCAGTTAAGATATCATTCTGATTTTTTGGAAATTAATGGCGCTGAAACCGTGTTGCCGATAACGGAAGCGGTTGTCTCTGACTGATAAATGAATTAGATTTGTGAGGATTCGCTTTTCCTGTTTTGTGAGATTTGTGTGTTTATTGGATAAGTTGGTTTATTTCTAGAAGTTTCGTGGAAGGTTCGGGATACTTCTTCCGTTGCTGTACTAATGAGATTTTATTCCTACTAGTTCGATCAGCGGTACTTCTAAAAATAAAACAAAAAATATCTTTAATATGCTTATAACAAAGCACTGTCAGAGCATTACCTCCGACTTACGTTACCTATGGGTTACTATGGAGTTTCGGGGAATTATACACTAGAATCACATACTCAATCGGTTCTAAGGAAGCTACTCACAATTATAATAATACCACAGCACTTCACTATTCACAATCACAATCAGAGGACAGGCGGCTTAGCCTTTCCAATCTTCCATCTTTTGTATCGCCTCCTATTATAACCGGCACCGCCATCGTGCCGATACCCTCACGACTCAAGCCAGCCTCAGTAGTGCCTCCATCAAGAAGGGTTGGGGGTTGCCATGCTAACACCACATATTATTTTGTATATTTGTATGACTGACAACAATAAAATTATAGAGATTAAGTTCAATCCAAAAAAAAACTCTTCAATTTCTTTAACTAGTAATCCTATTGATTACAAAACCACACAGTTCCTGTGGATATTAATAATAAAAAAATGTATGACAAAATAGTCACAATTTATTAGTGAAAACTTTTTGCGAAATACGACCCGCCGAAAGTTTTCAGATTTTTTTTGTTTTATAAAGAAATACCTATTATCAGTACACAATAACGTGCGACTATTTTCACTATAGAACACGTAACATTTTTACAGGAATTCTTCTGCAGGAATCATCGCTCCATATTTACAAAGCTCATTGGCCAACGCAGCGGAGCGTGGCTTGCATAATGTATCGAACGCCCGAAGCTTTGTCTGCCTTATTTACAACCGGCCTGTGTATTCAGGAAATTGGATCCGTATAGCGAGACAGTAAATAATCTTAAACCGTGGTTTGGTGTCATATTTTGAACATCAAAATATCATTGTGCCGTTGCTTTCCATCAGGCGAGGTGGCGGTCAAACGCAAGCCTATCACATAATAAAAAAAACACTGTAAAGGAAATTGAAATATATTTATTTCTACAAAAAAATAAAAAGCACAAGCACAAAAAATCTAGTGCATTTTCAATTATAACTAAGGCTAATTTTAACTTTCTCAAAGTAATGCCTGCTTCAATAATTTACAAAAAAGGTACTATTAGCATAATATTCGAGTAGGTATACGAGTATCTCTACTAAGCAACAAATAAGATGCAAGAAAATCTTTCGTAGCAACTCTACGAGAGACGTGCTACGAATCCAATACTTGTAGCACTGCTACAAAGCTACGATTCGTATCACTGCTACGGTGTTACACAATTAATTTTTCATTCAGGCACTTCAAAAACATCACTTTTACAGTCTCTTTTCTTTGACTTTTTTGACTTACTTTAAATAAACGTCAAAAACCCGTTTTTAAGTGAGCGTCAAAACATAAGCGCCAATTTATACGATGACTTAATTACGTCATGGCGTTACGCGATCCAAGCAAACCTCATGTAAAGTAATATGTACAAGTACACGTATATAATTAACATCAGCCTACCAACTTATCCCCGAGGAGCATTTGTCAGATTACGCCCATATCTTTGACGCTAATAGCGCCATAATATTCACTTGTTTATGTGTTTTGAGTTTCTTGTTGCTGAGACTAACTTAGCTTTTATCGTGGGAGCGTGTAAAATATTTGATGAATTTTATTGAGGCTTATACAGATACAAAATGATATATGTACCAGTGTACCTATACAACCACATGAGGTATTTGCTGGCAGGAGGATTGGACCCCATTGCAGATTTTTAATAAGCAGTGAGCCAACTTTAGACAACTTTTCGGAGCTATTTTCGAGTTATTGCGAAACTAACGTATGGCGATTAGTTTCATATTTTTTGAATTTGAAGCCACTAGTCAAGTAACATCGAACGGTACATTTAGTGTCACGTCGTGACTTGCCATAACAAAACAAAATAAGCACAAAGCTCTCTAATAAAATACTTGAGTGCGATATCGATTAAAATAAATATTTTAAATTACCGTCCGAATCTATCTTTACCGTTATTGACACATCTCTAGCTTGTATCTTCCATATAAATTCGTGCAACGATTGAACTATGATAAAACTAGCTTTTTCGTTGACAACATCCAAGTTACAGCGACGTTCCGTTGAAAATAATCGTCGTCCGGTCGCGGCGGGCGGGAGCCGGGACAATGTATCGAAATTAATATCCGGCCCAGCCCGGAACAATTTGTCCACCCGGAATGCGGATAATTAAACCGGCCTGCAGCCGTTTCCTAGCTTACATGAAGCTGAAAATATATTATGGCCGCAGCGCTCGGAATTTAGTTTGAACCGGCCGAAATTGCCGACGAAAAATGGTAGTGTCAGTTTGGGAGCGAAATTTTTGCGAGTTTTTTAAGTGTCGCACTGAATGCCAAGCAAAAACTGGCTTTGAATAATTATTTGCTCATCAAAAGGTACGGGTTTCATTTATAGTTGACTAGCGGTCCGTCCTGGCTTCGCACGGGTAGACACTATAATTTGAAATGTGAGCTATCCTATCTGTTAAGTTAGATCGAACTGCACACGGTGTGCAAATTTGATTGAAATCGGTTAAGTACGAGTAGAGTCTATAGCGGACAAACAACGTGACACGTAATTTATATAAATTAAGATATAAAAGTGTGATTTTGACTTTCAAAATAAAACACTTGGTGTACGTTTTTCCTACATAATGTACATGGACTTCAATTTATACAAATAAAATACATATTTCTTGATACAAAATTATTTATTAAGCCAAAATTATAAAATAACTTAATTTGATTATCAGGTTTTCAATAACAAGCATTCTTCAAGTACTATCATTTTAATCTATTATTAAGTATCTATTTTAATTCAATCGCCTCCAAAATTTTGAGCGTGAACAATTAGATTCTTTAGACGTGTAGGAAAGTGATGTAATTAGAGTCAGTCCTCAATTTTAGCATAATCTAGACTGACTCGGAGAATAAATTTTAATATCGACCTAGCTTTTTTCTGAATTCATTTATTGCGAACGAACCAGGTTCATGGCGTCTATCTTTTTTGGTGCCCTTTTACATTAAATATTGAAGTAGCGGTTTAGGCTGTGTATTAATATATTAGGCAGAACTTTGAATGTTATACCTTATACATAGATTATAGATTATTTTTACAAAAAAATATGTTTTAGAGCCACCATTGGCTTAGACAGTTTCTGTCAGTCAGACGTTATGTTATACCCTACCCTACCCATCGATTTAATATAAAGTTTCTGAAAGTCCCTTAAAGGTTTGGACGTTTGGTACTCAATCGCCCAGAAATGGATAAATAGATTATTTAATTCAATAAAATAATAAGTTTGAAGGTTATGGCCTGGATTAATATTGAATAGTTTATTTTATTAACTTTTTTGCATAGGCTACTTTTTATTCCGAAAAAAATACGGTCTCACAGAATATCTGGTGTAACCGCGAGGCTCCAGTATATAACACTATGCTAACATATCTCAACTGACGATAAACAGTCATCGATAAATCGTCATTACCGTTGTTGACCGTTAGAGGGTACTCAATTTGTTGTTGATCGAGTCAACAACGGTTACTGTCCAATCATTAATCACTTCGCAACGCGTGTTTGGCGATTGATTGTGATCAGTTGAAATTTACGTATTTACTTAGCCGCTAGCATACATAGAGAAATGTTTTAATCAAAGCTATACCACAGAATAAATAATTGTACAAGCATGAACTCGCTCCTAAATGGTTTTTAGTAAAAATGGCTCGATATATTGGGTAGAATGTCGGTAGATAATTATTATAGGTAGGTGACATATCCGACCAAAAATATTAGATATCATCATATAATATTATCATGCGTCATATTATTACTATTATGTATATTGAGTTTTGAGTATTAATATATTATCAATAATAAAATATAATATTATCATTACTCTCCGTCTGGCTTTACTGATATCAGTTAAGCATTTAATATGAAATCCTCTCCAAAAATACGTATCGAGTTTTCGATAGAAATGTTTGTAAATCTACCTATAACAAATGCTGTTTCTTTTTGAGCTTTTCCATTTTTCATAAATCTATTTGCCAAATACCTATCTATTAGCTATATTTTTCGACCTAATTTCACGCTAGGCGTACTACAGTTAATTAGATGAACATTCAAATGTATATTTAAAAGTAGTATATGAATAAGTAACGTAAATCGGCTTAAACTCATTTCGTTGAATACGAAAACATTACATCCATTTTCGACAAGCATTACGCTCGCGTCTCTCCAGAGCCTCAGCCTAAAGCAAAAGCTTTTCCATTATAAATAGGCTAAAAAGAAAAATTCAGATTTATGTTATTACTATATCTTCTTGTAAAAAGCCGAACAATGTAAATAGAAATCCTGCCAAGATTCGTTGCGGGGCCGGCGGAGCTATACTACCCGTGCCAATATGTTGTTATTATAAAAACAGAGACGCCTCCATTTCTGATGAAATATTGCCAAGACGGAGGAAATATTCTAGGTTTTATGTGACTCGAACAAATATATCTCGTGACCTAGCTCTCTGATAAAAGAATAAAGCAAGATAGCGAGTTCTGAAGGCTTTACTTGACAGATCTAAATTGAATATAATAAAAGTATTCGACCAGTAGACGGCAATAACAAATACAGTATTTGAATGATAAAGAACTATTTAAGACTTGAAACATATCTTAGTAAAGAGTATAGTGCAGTGATATATAGTGTTCTAAACTTTGAGAAAGAATGTAGTTTAATGTAGTTTTGTATTTCGATAAACAAAATTATGTGTCAAGCAACTATTATGGTGTCAGTCATACAAAACACTGCATCTAAAACGTACGAGTATAAATCAACATTCTACCCAAAACCTCACATTATTATTTTAAATTCCAAAACTCAAACGAATTAATCAACGCAAAAGTATTACTCCAGTGTAATCCCTAAAAAAGGAGTCCCACGACCCAGACAATTATTATCCCGCGCAATTTGACATTGGCCCGAATAGATTGAACCCCACTAGCTCGTTGGACCAAAACGTATCAAAATTTGTCCTATCTCAGTCACGCAGACCCTCACACGGTCCATTTAGCTGACAATTAAACTGGGCACAGTATAGCAGTGCCTCACATAGATTGGAATAGCTGACCTGGACACGAGCCCGCACTTATAAAACTGCTGACGTAACGAAAGAGTGATTGCTTCTGCTCTTTCCGTGTTTTGATAAGTTTCTTACATTTGAGAATTGGATAGATAATTTGGCAAATTTTATTGACTGCTTTTATATATTAGTTCATAGCAATTTTAAATAATTTTAAGTTTAAAAAAACTGTTTTCGTAACTTGAAAGTGGTCCAAAGTTACCCATAGAAAAATAATCCTTAAAAAAATTAAATCTATTAATTCTTTAAAAAAAACCCACGTCTAATTTGAGCACAAATGAAATAGAAACATTTATTTTTAAATCTATCCATACTGGTATTTTCCAGCTTTTATTTAATACCGTTCTTGAGAATAGATTAAATCCATGAATGTACTGGACCGCGCCGATCCAATCAAGCGATCCAAACTCATAAGTCATGCTAGTTGGGCTACTGTATGTAATTGTTCTGTGATCAAACCAGAGGATTAGTTGGGATCTTCACATATCATTAACTTTTTACAGCCAAATGCGAACTAATGATCGGGTGAGGGTGAATGATAAAAGGGTTACGAGTAGTTGTCTTGGTGATGAATTAAGTTTGTTTATTTTAATCGCCGGCGCTGTTGTTTAATTTTTTGTTTAAAATGGGGTCGGAAAATATTTAATTTTATGGAAATTTTTGTGGCAGTGATTTAGGCTTTCATTGTTATAGTCAGTTATTTTTATAAAGTTTGAACAATAATATATCAATCATTAGTATTGAATTTTCTTTCGATCTATATGAAATAGAGACAGCGGAACGAGTGGCTAGAAAATTCTGACATCAGTGTTATCTACTCAGCTTATATGTTTTTTTTGCAAAGATACAATATTCGAACATAAATCGCATAGCTTTTTTACTACAAATTTTATTACTTTGACAAAAAATCCATGCGCAGCAAAATTTGTCAAGTCAAGCTGTCAAAGCACATACCTAATTCACTTCATTACTTATCCACCACAACGATTTCTTCCAGGAGACAAAAGAATTCTGCATTGCATCTAAAACGTCTCCACTAACCTTCCCCAACAGTTTGTTCTAGCAAATGCATACAAACACATTACGGAAGGACTTATCGCCGCATTCCAAGGCCCACATTTCTCCGTAACGACGACATTCAAACAGCCCGATGGGCGCATTGGGGCACGTTTTTTATGTGACGTCACAAAGCCGCGTTCCTACTAAAGACAAAGTAGATGCTAGGAGAGAGAAGCGTAGCTCGCTTTTCTTATTGGTAATAGTATCACAGTTATGTGATGGAGTTGGGGAAATTTGTGTGAATTTGGTACTTATAGGGCTTTACTGACAGTCTTTTATACGCGCACTTTTTTGGGTAATTGATCGTTTATTACTTTAGTTTTATAAAGAAAAAAAAATGTTAACCCATTAAAATTTACGTCGTTTGGTGATCCCAACTCAATAATACGCGAGCACTCCCGTGTTAATTAAAACAAAACTTATCAACTCAAAAAACTGTAACTCATAAAATAGGTCTTTTTTTTTACAAACTTTTACAAAAACGCGCAAGCTCGGCTACTCGAAACAGTAAGCCTTCGAAATAGGTTTTAATTACAAACTTGTACAAAAACGCGACAGTTTAACTTCTCGACCCTGCGCCTGTGACACATGAAATAGGTCTTGAAATTTTCATCCGCTAAATGCAATTTTGAACAATAAAGTGCACACAGTCCATTAGAGGTAGTAAGTGGCGGCAGTAAACACCCACCCGGGACCATTATACCGTTTTATATTCACACTTAAGCTTTATTGAATGCGTCTTTGGAATGGAACGAGCGTGACTTTGCCGGCACGTAGCGTAGATGCAGATGCGTCTACGAAAATATATCGTAACTTACAATTTTCTTGAAATATTGTTTTATGATAGATGCTTGGAACATAAAACGGTGGTAATAGTCGGTATTTGAACTATAAGAAACTACACTAAATAGTGAAACGGTTTTAATTGTCTCAATCAGAATAACATTTTCTGAAAAAATATACTGAAGAAGGAAATATATCTTTGAAAACCTCCAAACATAGGTATTATGTCATAGGTAAGAAACAAAATAATAACCACTTCCATTTGTATCAATAATATTGACGTAACATTATATGGCTGTTATTCGTTAACAGCAAGGATCGTAAATACGTTTCTAAGTCATAACAACATATTTTAGTAACAAACGTACCTTAACGATGTTGACTACTACGATGTCAACGATAAACATTGAACCTAATAAAGCAATCACTTCAAAGAAACCCAAACTAGGAAAACATACGACCGCCGCCGAAATATACTTTACGCCCCAAAAACCACCCAAAGTAGGTGAGGGCCGCGCCTCGTTGCAAAATTGTGTTACGTCTTAACATCACTAATGGCTTGCAAATAGGTTCGCCAATCGTCTTACACTCTTATATCATTCGCGAATCGTCGACTGCATTATTCAGTATTTTGCTTTTTAATATTCAGGCGACATATTTGAGTCTCCTTTCAATTTTTTCCCGCGTCTCTCGTGTACCGCTGTGCGCGGAATTTTGAAAGCTACTTATTGATGTTCGATGCTTAATCCCAACATATCACGTTGGCCGTTCCGCGGTTCCATTTATATTTTTTATCGATACCGAGGGCGCGCTTGTTCCGCTCCGCTTTTTATAGAGCCCCGATTTGTTGTGGTTGATTTTCAACGATATCCACGGAGTTATCTAGGCGGCGAGTAATTTATACGAGGAAGAAATAGATTCATACCCGCGCGGATTAAAAAGAAATGGAAGCAAAATATATGGAGCCCGCGCTGAAATAGCTACCTGCCGGTTTAATTATCGACATTCCGGATCGACAAATTGTTTTTGTCCGTCGTGTTCGATATTTCATTATTATAACTGATATTGAGCACCGGCATACGACAGCGCGTTACGCCGACATACCGATATTAATTTTATATCTGTGGTTTTTTTTAATATTGAATTGGTTTTTAATTTATTGCGCATTGGTATGACGAAAACTTCGTGGTTTCTGTGAAATTTATAGTGTAATATAGAGTTTCGGTATAAAATTTTCGATTTATGGGGCCATTTGGCCTGTGCTTGCCGGCCAGCAGTTAGGATTCAATTGGTTGAATATCTAGTGCGCTAGTAAATTATCTGGTACAATATTGGCAGTGTCTCTGCGCTGCCCACGCCGGCTTGTTACAGCGCCCGTGCCGTTGTCAATGATATAAGATACCGGAAGCGACATCGAATTGAGACGATACGATATCTACTTTATGGAGAGTTCTAAAATGGAGCACTGATAAAGTGCTCTATAAACTTTAGCTTACAATAAATTTGGACTCCATTGCCAAGTAACTGAACAGTGCGGTTACTATCACTTTACAAATCACATCACACACTAATACGAAACATTATGAATAAGTGTTTGTATGAGTGTTTTAAGGTGACTAGTTTTAGTGAAATTTGGAATAAAAACAGCTTATAAGTACCTATTTTGGATTAATACTTTTTTGCATTTGCAAAAAAATTACAGATCGTGTAGTATAGTACCGTCAAAGCGTCATTAATATCATCAACAGCTACTTTCCACCCACTGCTAGTCACGTGCATCTCAAACCAATTTTCCCTTACTGTTACTCAAAAAACCTCATTTTGCCGGCCAAAGTTCAATGCCACCCCAACCACTTACGATTAAACAGACGCTGACTTATAGCGCTCCTCAAGCCATACGCCCACCGATAACTCACGAAGATAATGGCCACATTTATTCTGACAGCGCAAACAATGTTGGACGCCTGGAATAAAGGAATCAATGGTCAGTTCTACGTCAGTTCTGATAGATCATTCAACTGTATTTGTAATTTGCAAGCCTTGACAGCTTACTAGCATAACAGACTTACATGATTTTGTTTCAAAAGGGCCGTTAATAGTGTCTTAAAAGGTCAGCAGCGCCTCCGGTGTTACAGGTATCCATATACAACGATGATTGCTTACCATCAGGCAGCCTGTTTGCTTGTTTGTCACTTATGCACTGTTTGCTTTATATTTACAACAGGCTCCCCGAGAACGTCATAGAAGCGCCAAATATTGACATATATAAAATAAGGATAAAACGCTGGCTGATCGATCAAGCGTTTTATGACATAGATAACGAATTCATAAAATTAAAGGTTATTAATTAGATTATTATATTTTTACAATTAAGTTATTATTTTATACAATTTTTGTTGTTCTGTACTTATTATTTTTACCTTGACATTTTGACGTATGCTATTTGTGTGAATAAATGAATATGAATATATGAATATGGCATAAAAAATAAAAATTACACGTCGTTTTCACGTATGATTGAGTCAGATAGTTCGACTAT
The DNA here is from genome assembly GCA_949125135.1 of Alcis repandata. Taxonomy (NCBI): domain Eukaryota; kingdom Metazoa; phylum Arthropoda; class Insecta; order Lepidoptera; family Geometridae; genus Alcis; species Alcis repandata. The sequence continues at coordinate 7,876,160 of OX421237.1, forward strand.
AGTTTCCATCTCACCCGCTAGTTTTTTCCAAAAAGTGACACCAAAAGTTGCGTGTGCGCAAAGCTTTAGTCAGAATTACAAGTACAACGTATTTCTCGTCTACAGGGTTATTCTAAAGGGTATGCTAAGCCGAAACCGGCTCATAGTACTCATCATTCTGAACAACTTTTACTATGGGACCAACACGAAATTGGCAAAAAAAAAAATCAGCTGTTCTATTGAAAAATGTCAATGACACTTAACAAAATGTATGGAACAGCTGGTTTTTTTTTTCGCGAATTCTGGGTTGGTCTCATAGTAAAAGTTGTTCATAACGATGAGTACTATGAGCCCGTTTCGACTTAGAATAACCCTATATAAAATGAAAGTACCCAATGGTCACTCCTTAAATGGCTTGTCATTGTCAGTTGCATTGTATCGAACAAATAAGTTGACCTTTGTTATCACTTCCACTTTCTTACAGAAACACAATGCCCTTCCAGTCTCATTTTATATCCTTTAATAAATCAGTGGTCCATTCCGGTGGATTGGTTGCAGCTACCCTTGCACTTATTGCCGATTCTGCTCCAATCTCGACCCTTCTTCCTCCCCTCCCCTTTTATCTTCTCTTCCCCTTTATCCCCTGGAAGGTGCATCGTTAACACGGCCGGTTCATTTGTTTGGCTTTACTAGATAGTTGGGGTCGATGAACTTGACGGAAGGGATGGCTTAGTGGACAATGAGGTGTGACAAAAATAGTACAATTTTTGATTATCGTATCAATGAGTTTCCATATTTTATAATACTAACACAACAACAATAAAAACTTCTAACACAGTCTGTTACCAAAAATATTGAAATGTTGGTCGGATTCTTCATAATACGATTTATTTATAGATTTAAAAGAAATTAGATAATTATCTTGACAAAAAGGTTTGATAAAGCTTCTAGATACGGCATGCGGAATCGCATATAAAATTCGTACAAGTACCTAAAATTCGAGCGCTTCCCATTACCCAATTTACGCATGTCAAAGAAAGGGATGCTCTTTTGTATTCTACATTTGACGTAAGCTCGTAATTTAAAAGGGGCGAAAGCTCGCTTTCCCCCCCTACTTATGGGCGTACTTAACCAATTAGAGTAACCGATACGATATTTTCCCCGAATTGGGGTAATTACCCAATTTTTCCATTTTGCGAAAACCGGCATCGTTTAAACATAACGCAATAACAGGAGCCATTTCACGCTACTTAAGCTTGGATGACGCTTAGGAAATATTACTTGATTTTCTGGCGGATAATCAGTAGTTAACGTAGTTGTCTGCAATTTTGCAGGCGTTTATTTTGGCGCGATAACTAATAAAGAAGGAATGGTAAAAAATGTATTCTATCATCAACATTATATAAGAACGTAGCTCTTCTCGGTGGAGTAGTTTCCAGGCTTGACAGTGTTCTGATTGCGTTTTTACTTCCTTGTCGTAAAAGACATCTGTATTTTTGGTGTCCCATTATCTCTCAACTTCATAATGCAGAGGTCAAGAAAATATTACGAAGATAAAGTTTGATAAAATAATAGACAAAATAATAAGTCAAGTAGTATAAGTCGTAATAGTCATTTCGTAATAGACGCGACAACCTGTTTGGAAAATAAATCTGTGACATATAAATTACTATTTTTTCAAATATAGATTGCAAAAAGTAATTGACACTCAAACAAATATAATTACCTTTCTGTGTAGGTATAATAAACTCGTACATCCTTACATAATTTATAATATAAACTGTATCTGTAACAGTATATTATACGGAACTGCATTTAAAATAACAGTTTTAACATCGTTATCCAACGGTGTCCTTTGTAATTTTACTCAGGGAAAACTGTGGTTGTAATTTCAATCAAGGTAACTGGCAGCTTCAAAGAGCTTTGTAACGTCGTGCACTGGACGCCGAATATTTCTGTTCCTGGAAATACCACTACTATAAGCTCAGTATTGTGCCAGAAGCTTTTGTGTGTGAATTTGATTAGTTTTCGTCAGACCATAGACAAAAAACTGTGTCAGATTTCCGGACGAAAAAATTAGGAATACTTACGTACATTACTGAATAATGGCAACACTCTGGCCTGTATTTCCTAGTATTTCTTATTGGATGGCGAGTTCTGCAATGTTACTGGTAGTGGTTATTGAGAATACCATAGAAACACATTTTCTTATCTAAATCCGTTCGATTGTAATACAGCAGAATCGCAACAATACACGATTCCACATCTTTCATCGACAACCGTTTATTGCAAGAGAGGCAGCAATTTTTTTATCAATTTACCTTTTTCAAAGTTAGCGAGTCCAGCGGGATTCATACCTGCACAACCGACTTTATCCCCTTGCGCGTTGCCATCTCTAGTGATCCCGAGTCACGTCTTTGCAATTCTTGAACTACCCATTGCAACTAAGTACAAAGACTAGAGAACAAAAGTGTTCTTTACCTACGTTTTACTCAAAATATGTGAGAAAACAGAATTTCCACGCTTGTTTTCGTGTGATTATTTAGCCGCTGCAATTCCGAGGGCGAGAACCAGTGGTTTGGGAAACAAAGTCGGTCTGTTATGTCCATAACAGTAAACGGTTCACTGTGCCGAAACTAATGGTAATGTAATTAGTCTGATTCTGATGGGATTAGGGAAGGACCCTATTGTGTTACGTCTTAGTTTTGTTTCTAATTAAGCTGTTAAAAGCATATTTTGTTAAGTGGTTTAATTCAGAAAAGTACGTTATGTTGGCTATCGTAGCGTTTACAAAAAGTGTTTTGTTACTTAATTTTTTACAAAGACTTAAACAGATAAAGTATCCGTAGGTAGTTCTAGAATCAATAACTCGATTTTAATAGGTTCTCTCGAACTGTAAATTATACCGCTCTAATTACTTTAGCAGTAAGACGAGAGGGTTAGTAAGTAACTTTACTTTAGCTATTGCCTAGTATAAATATGTAAAATATTTTCAGCTTGAGGCTACATTAGAAATTCAATCTTTGCACAAAAGAATTTTTATATTTACCTCTTCTTCTTTTATTAATAAAAAAATATATCAAATAAGCAAAAAGTTTTCGTCACCAGAAAAATAGACATCACTTTTCTATCATAACAGTGAAAAGGTAAAAACAATTTTCTCCCGAGACGTGGATTCTCGTACACTTTTATATTTTAATTTTCATTCAAAGTGAAACGTAACAGTAACATAAAATTTGATTGCGTCAACTTCATGTAATCGTTTTTTTCACTCATACTTGTTGGTAGTTTTAAACAAGTTTTGTCTAGACGCATAAAAACAATTTCTGGCACAGAGAAGTATTTTTAGAACCAAATGGTTTTCAGTAATAAAAGTTTAAGTTTTGTGTTACCTTTAAGGTTTATCTTACTACTGCTTGTAATACTCTCATTATAGTTATGAATTTATGAACTATATCATAAGAACAGCTGGATAGTTAGATATTTCGAACATCACAGTTTCTTCAAAAGAATACTCGTTATTTACTTCAATTGTTATCGTAAAACAGGGTTCTAGCGGCAAACCGAAGGCGAGCGAGACGCAATTTCCTTGCCAAATCGAGTGTGAACCGGTTACCGCCGGTTTAAACCAGAGCTTTCCTGTTTTTCCTAATACACAGACTAGTTGTTTACTGCTGGAGGGGAATGCGGATTGGAAATTGTACATGGCATGGCAGACACCAGACGGACTGGTAGATTTCATGCCTAGAAATAATCTGCTGTTTTTCGGTTTAGCATGTGGAAGATCCGAGATGCATTTTAAACTGGCAAAAAATGCAACATTGTATTAATGACAGAGACAGTCGACTGTTTTTGTCAACTCTCGACTGTCGACTGTCTCTGTAATTGGTGTGATGATTGTGTGGTGGTTCAACCAGTGGTGATCACCACTGGTTCATTGAATAGAAACGCCTTAAGCGTAAAAGACAGATATTTGTGATGACTTACCACTTGAACAAGTTGGAAGATAGGCAATTTAGCAGTTTGCTAGCAGAGCCCAGCTCTGATGCAGCATGAAATCTGTTCAATTATGTGATTAACCTCAATTAATAACCGGTTAAATAGATCGCCTATGATTCAAAATATAGTCAGAGTATGTTACAGAGTCTTAATTACGTGGGGATCCCGTACTAATAAGAAATTAACCGGTTTTTTAATGTGTCCTTTCTGGAGTCCTTTTTAATGAATTGCGTGGATGCTAAGATGTTTTTATTTTAACTTATTTTTGGTACTGTCGTGTTTAAACAAGAGTCCCAAAATCGAAATAGATTAAAAAAGAAGCTGGTTAAAATCCACCGAATTCCACAATCTCACTAACCGTAGTTTACGGGTTGTGTTACGGTTTATCGAAACTTTTTTCACACAAAACGCATCGCCGAATTGTCGGGTTTATTCTTCTATTGTGCAAATGTATCGACAATATTTGGTTTTTGTTTTGTTAGTAAAATGTACACGGGGAAATGAAGGTAAACAATTTTTGTGGGCATTTATGTAAGCAGATAGTTTTATTTTAGTAAGTATTTAATTTTTTCGATTAGAAAAATAACCGTTATGATCACCGGATCTTTCCTTTTTGTAATATAACTTTTTAAACGTTTTCTCTTAATTAAATGGAACAGTCGCACAAAATTAAAAAAAGTATGCTAATATTATGTATCGGTCGTATTTTTTTATTTGAAATAAACGTTTAAACGTTTCACACTCATATATGTACGTAGCTCCCACTAGGAATAAATCCTGTGTCGGGAATGCCATGGAACACACACAAAGACAAGGACAACTAGCACCCAGACCCAGAAAAGATATTTAAATTCATCATTCAAACATCTGCCCGGCCGGGAATCGAACCCGGGACCTCTAGCTTATAAGGCGGATACACTACCTCTGAGCTAAACAGGCCGAAATATTAATTATTAGGTATGTAGACAATAAATAGCTATTTATGTTGATATCCATCAATATTACGAAATAAAACAGCTCCTGAGATTTTACTTCTGCTATTTATAAAATAACAAAATTGTTTTTATAACAATTGACTAGTACTAATTCTATTCTCTAACTCACTTACACGGTAATACTGCACACTAAGCTAAGTACTAGTACATTTTACTAAATTAAATCGCATTTATAACAATTGAACTAGAAAACTGAATCAATTCAAAAAATTGCTTCCTCAGCTCAATCACTGGGGTGAAATAAAAGACAAGCGGGTCGAAGACACCATATAACCCCAGACACCATATACATGGGGTGTATTGGGGGGTTTGGTAGTGTCTTAAATGTCAGGTAGCTGCTGATCGTCTTTGCTTTTTAGCGAGAGCACAGCTCTTGATTTCACGTCTAGCCGCCCATAAACTCTTCACTAGTGGCTCCACGTAGTTGCAGTGTACGCAGCGGCCACACCCTGGTAACCACGTCGATCCGTGGGCAAAACCTAGTGAAGGGGGCTGTAAAATATCTCAGCTGAGTCAGATGATCCTCTGGAAAGTACACAAAGTCTGCGTCGGCGCGGAAGGCGAGCACCGTCGATAGGCTAATGCTTCCGGCGACCGCGGCGATGTAGCAAGGTGATGTGATATGCCTTAAAGGGCGTCAACCAGGATCTTTTATGGTTGGCGGCCAACTCACTGCATCCTTCCTTCCACCGATCGTATCAGGTAACTGGTCCATCGGGTCCTGGTAGTATGGGACGAGAGAGTGGGTTTGCACCAGCGCAACCGCTTACCTACTTTAAACAACTCCCGCGCAGATGAACCTTGGCTAGATCATGGACAACGAGCAAATAAAGACCTGTGGCGATGGGGCAATGGTGGTGGGAATTCGGATCACGGTGTATCCGGTTCTTAGCTGTTTCCCTGCACATTGGCGGTTAGGTGAGAGTGGTCGCTCCTGGATTCGACCGAGGCGGGAAGACGGGTTCGGCAGCACATCTAACGACTAAGCAGCCCTGTTTAGGATCGCTCTGCTTACCCCTGCACAGGGGAGGGGCCTAGAAAAGGTGGCCCAAACATAGTCCGCTTCACCCTTCACCCGGATGGCAAACCGCGGTCATCGGGCACCGACTTTATCGCGGTCGAAAAACATATAGAAAAATTAAAAAACCACAATCATTTAATATTGCGACTTGGAATGTACGAACCCTTTTAGATAATCCAACTAATCTATGCCCTGAGCGAAAGACTGCTCTCATTGCTAGAGAACTTAAAAAATACGACATTGATATAGCTGCTCTAAGTGAGACCCATCTCTCAGATTGCGGTGAACTCTGTGAAGACCGCGGTGGGTACACGTATTACTGGATAGGCAAACCATCGCAAGAGAGAGCAAGTAGCGGAGTGGGCTTCGTTATTAAAAACAGTATCGTAAAGACACTGGTAGAAACACCTAAAGGTATTAATGATAGACTCATGACATTGCGTCTACACCTCAGCACTAACAAATACCTCCACCTTATAAGTATCTATGCTCCTACCATGGCGTATAGCGATGAAGACAAACTCCAATTTTATGACGATCTGAAACACGTTTTGAAAAGTATACCTTCCAGCGATAAGATCATCCTATTAGGTGATTTTAATGCTCGAGTTGGCTCTGATCACCACGTCTGGAAACGGGTCCTTGGACAGCATGGAGTCGGTAAGTGTAACTCTAATGGAGAGCTGCTTTTATCCCTATGTGCAGAATTTAACCTATCTGTTACAAATACCTTTTTCCGTATGGCTGACAAGTATAAGACATCTTGGATGCACCCACGCTCTAAGCACTGGCATTTGATAGACTATGTCATTGTGCGCAGAGCTGTTTTGAAAGATGTGCTTATTACCAGAGCTATGCGGGGCGCTGAGGGTTGGACTGATCACCGGTTGATTAGGTCGAAAGTCCACTTCAGCTATAAACCGCCTCGTCGAGCTAAGCATAAAATTCCAACCAGACTGGCCTTTGCAAAACTAGTAAACTCTCCAAAAGTGCAGGAGGATTTCAACGCCGAATTCAGGGCAAAAACACTTAATTCAACAAACTCAATCGATGAACATTGGCGCTCTTTAGCGCAATCACTTCATGATGTGGCTCAACGAGTGGTCGGTAAGCCTGAGAAGAAAAACCAAGACTGGTTTGACGACTCCGATGCAGAGATTATGACACTCGTCAAAGAATCAAGGCGTTTAATGAAAGCCTCCTCTAGCGATTCTCAGCGAAAAATGATTCAACATCAGCTCAAGTCTATGATTCGGGATCTAAAAGACCGCTGGTGGATGATGAAAGCGTTGGAGTTGGAACATCTTGCAAACATTAAACAAACAGGTCTCTTCTTTCAGTCTCTTAGAACAATTTTTGGTCCACGCTTCAAAAAATCGTCACCTATCTACTCGCGTGATAAATCTGAACGTCTAACCGATCACAGTGATGTGTTAAGTCGCTGGGCTGAACACTTCTGCGAAGTGCTGAGTCCAACTGGTCATGCCGCTGATCTTAACTATATAAATGGTCTTCCGACTCTGCCTTCATCCCTAGAGCTCGATAACCCTCCATCTTTTGAAGAGTTTTATGCTGCAGTAAATCGGCTCAAAAATGGCAAAGCGGCAGGTTCAGATAGTCTACCAGCTGAACTTTACAAATATGGTGGACCAAGTGTTCAAAATAGATTGTTTGAGCTTGTGCTGCGAATCTGGGATACTGGCGAAATTCCTCAAGCATGGAAGGACGCCAACATCTCCAAATTATACAAAGGGAAAGGCGATACCTCTGACTGTGGGTCATACAGAGGAATCTCGCTACTCAGTGCGGCTGGTAAAATACTGGCCCATATTATAAATCGTCGTTTGGGAGAGTTGGCTGAACGCATCTTGCCTGAAAGCCAATGTGGGTTTCGTCCGGGCAGAGGTACGGTTGATGCTATCTTTGTCGTCAAACAGCTACAAGAAAAGTCTCTGGAACAACATCGTCCTCTGAATATGTGCTTTGTCGACTTGGAAAAAGCTTTCGACCGTGTACCGAGATCTGCTCTTTGGATTATTCTCACTAAAGCTGGTTGTCCTGAGAAGTTTGTTAACTTAGTGCGCCAATTTCACGACGGCATGATGGCCAGAGTGCAACACGAAAATGACTTCACAGACCAATTTTCTGTAACCAGCGGCGTCAAACAGGGATGTGTTATGGCACCATCTCTCTTCGCTCTTTACTTTGCCGCCGTTCTGAGAGATTCTTATAGCGACGACGCTGGACAAATCTGCCTTAGCGTCAGAACTGACAAGGGTGTCTTTGATTTAAGTCGTTTTAGAGCGAAAAAGTCTGTACAAGAGCTCTCTGTCGTTGATGCCCTTTACGCTGATGATGTGTGTTTAATGGCAAGTGATGTCAGCAGCCTGCAATTGTTTTTGGACCGTCTCAATGAGTCGTGCCAAAGGTTCGGTTTGGTCATCAGCGTCTCCAAGACTCAAGTGCTTAAACAACCTGCACGCGGTACAACACCAGACCCAACCCCGATATCATTGAATGGAAAGGCTCTTGAGGAAGTGTCATCTTTTCGGTATCTCGGGAGCTTTGTTCGTGATGACAACCGCCTAGAAACCGAAATCTCTTCACGAATTGCGAAGGCAGCGGCATCATTTGGCATGCTTCGGAAAAGAGTTTGGGACTCGCATGACCTCCGCTTACACACTAAAGTAGCTGTGTATAAAGCAATAATCTTACCTATATTGCTATATGCCACTGAGACCTGGTGTCTTTATAAAGGTGACATTAAGCGCCTTGACACCTTTCACATGAAGTGCCTAAGATCTATACTTCGCATAAAGTGGCAAGATCGAGTATCAAACTCTGACGTGTTAAGAAAAACCAAGCTAAGTGGCATAGAGTCCTTGCTTATTAGGGGACAACTGAGATGGTGTGGGCATGTTGTACGTATGGATGACTCCAGGTGGCCCAAGGCTGTATTTTACTCACAGTTGAAGGAGGGAAAGCGCACAGCTGGTGGTCAATACCTACGCTACAGAGACGTGCTGAAGCGCCATCTTACCGCATTTAACATCCCGTGCGAAGGTTGGGAAGAGCTTGCGCAACAGAGACGAGAATGGCGCCACTCTGTTTACAAGGCTGCCGATAATTTTGAAGTCAAGCGTCTACAAGATCTGGATGCAAAGCGCCTTGCTATCAGGACCCGTCCAAAGCCTTCCTATTCTTATACATACAACAGCGAAGGTCTATTGCATTGTGCGCCATGCAATAGGACTTTTAAAACTAAATTTGGGTTTGCCAGCCACATTCGTGCTCATAAGCGTATTTTGTAAGCCAGGTTCGCCATTGACGGACACGTCAAGGAGGACCTTGATAACCCCAGAGGCGACGCCGCAGGGGGCTGAGAGGGTGAAAGCGCACTAAGATGCCCTTCACATTCCAATACACAGTTCTACTATCCTAACTTCAATGTTTTAAATCTGAAAGTTTCTATATTTGTTGTTACATAACGACGAATATAGTTCGTATATTAGTATATTGTAAGTATATTGTTAGTATATTGTAAGTATCGCGTGGTATTGGCAAACCACACTCGATGACAGAAACTAATTCAATGACCATATTTTCGAGATCATCTTCGATTCTGTCTCTCTGTTAGAAACTAGAAAATAGAATAAAAGTTAGAAATCTCTTGAAAACGTTTTCTTTTTTTTTTTTTTTTTGTAATGATGCATTTTATCGATAAGTACATCATTAAAATTACGATCTAGCCTGAAAGACTAATGAGTAATTTGCGTTTAACATAAATTGCTAAGTAAGTTATAGCTAAGATTGTGTTCATTAACACATTTCTTACTGTCTCTATTAAGGCGAAGACACTTTGTTAATGTGTTCTTTACTAGTAGATTTAACTAAACTACACTTCACTGTCATAACACTACACTAACTCGAAAGGTTTTTTCCTTTTTAGTCTTCTCACTAAAACCTGTCTTGAAAACGTGAAGAACATAATATTTTCGATTACACCTGGGAACTGTAAGTCCATTTACCACAACACTGAAAGATCAACCTGGCCTGAAAAAGATCACTCTTAGCGATAAAGCCGCGAGTTGTTGCCCTATTTTTTTAAGTGTTAAGATCCTTTTTGTTTGTAATTTTTAGTGTTCAACAAAGAGTTTATCTATTTCTAACACTATTTCCGTCAATCATGATGCGCTGCGTAGTCTTAGTGTAGTTTTACCCTGAGGGGGTTGAAAATCTAATTTGCAAATGCATTTCCTGCCTTTCAGGCCGCAGTGACGCGCCAGTTGTTTTTAGATGTCTGATTTGGATTGTTTTTCTGTTTTGACGTGTAAATACGATGAATAGTCTTTTGGGGCTGCTTTGTGGAGATGTGGCGGTTGTAAAATTTATGGAAACGAAAAATTTAAGCAACAACATATTATCAGGCGTTCTGATTTTTCTGATAACTGTAATGCAGCTTATCCTAAAAGCTTTAGTTAACAGTTATAAACTTACTAAAAATAAATCAGTATTTTTATTGTGCTCTGTTAAACGATAACATCAACACTTTTGTGTTTTTTTTTCTTTAATAATGGGCAGTCACGACGCTTAACATCAGACTAGCGGCTTGCTCGTCTCGTTACCGAATTACATAAAAAAATTGTCAATGTAACAAAAGCCTTCAAAATTCGCTTCAAGTTTACCTAATAGTGAGCTGAAATGGTAGCATTCATATTTCCAAGAAAAATAGGGTTAACGAGTTATAGAGTGGAACCTCCATTTAGGCTAATGTAGAGTACCTAGGGCGCCATGCGGTGGCTTAATAACTCTGAGGCTGGCCTCAGGGCGAGGTTTTTAGGAAGTTGTCTTTATGGACTGAACTATATTCAATTATATTAATTTTTATAATATTAAGCCAATATGCGACAGGCCTCCCGATGTTAGGTGTTCTCCGCCGTCTATGGTCATCCCTGATACCCAAGGCATCTTCAGTGCGTTTCATAAATATAATTAACTAGCTGACTCGACAGACGTTGTCCTGTCAAAAGCCATTGCGTCAATTCTATTTGCGTAACTATAGCAACCGTAGTATGTTGATGCTAACTTGTCAATTTATAGTAAAAATTATCAGTATACATATATATAATTTGCAATAAATTAAAATTGCGACTATAATTTGAGATTTAAACTATCCCATCTCTCAAGTTGGATCGAACTGCACATGGTGTGCGAATTTTATTATAATCGGTTAAGTGGTTTAGGAGTCCATTGAGGACAAACATTGTGACACGAGATTTATATATATTAAGATAAACAGCTGAGAGAGCCAGCTTAGAAGGCTTTCTATTGTAGAAAGTCTCTCATGGGACTCCTAATCATGAAATTCTGTGTCTATGAATCTGTTATTGCATTTCATTTTTTTCTTTCGGTTTTTTTAATTTAAATATATTTTAAGGGAAGAACCTGAAGCTCTCCCGACACAGGTCACCCTAGTATGTAATTCAGAGCACGCCGACGAAACACTAAACTCGTTTTACAATCTATTTTTAAGTGTAACACAGGTGTTTGTAATTACATATTAAGTTTTCAAACTTAGTTGCTTCTCCAAATACAACAAAACAAGTAGGTAGGTATTACTTATGTTTCTTATTTACAACTAGAACCTTTTAAAAATATAAGTACCGTAACACAGACATTTTGGGAAAGTGACATCTTTCATAAATTGGATATATCTTTTATATACAGCATTACGGTGCGTCTAATGTCTGAAAATACTTTCGATGTCCCATTTCAGCTACTAAAAGGAAAGTTAAGCGAGTCGCTCATCCCACTCCGGCATCTATACAATACATCAACTGAAGACCGTTTCCACTACGCCTGTATTACGAGCGATCGACCTATAAAGGATCTGTACGATGTATTGGATTGATGTTCAAGATATTTGAGGTGAAATTAGGCTTGACTGTAGCTTATTCGGCTAAGAATCTGGGATGGAAACTGCCTAGTAATCGTTCGTACTTATGCACTCACTACCTTTGCAGGTTCCCTGAAAAATAATATTGAGACGTGTGTTCTGGCAGTACGTGAATAGGCTCTACGTACTTTTGGAACAAAACGTACAGTCACTGTAGATTTTAGATTACATTTACTTAATTCTTGAGAAAAGTTACTTTCACTGCTGTTACATTAATTATTGGACAGGTATATTAAGGCTTCAGGGATCTTTTTAAAATGTTGTAATCTCGAATGTTTTGATCGATTCCATTTTCCTATCAATCCTCTTAAACCGACCGATCATTTTAGAACGCAGTGAGAACGGTCCCTCGCAAAACATGTGCCTTTCGCGGTCCGCTTAATAACGCCGATTGGCGGAATTTTCGGCGAAATTTTACCAGAGCTCACGCTCCATTGCCGGCGGAAATTACGTTGCGTAGGAACCCCAGCCTTTTTGCGCCGCCTTGTATTGTACACAGTATCGATTAGCCGGTATTTTCAAGCGAAAACTGCTAACAGTTGCCTCCAAATAGCTGGTTTATACTTATCGCTCGCTAAAACGCGAATTGCAAAATCTTAAAGCTTTATTTTTTTAAACGTAAAATGTTATAGTGCCATAATTTTTTGGAAAGGACTTTGAGTGCGCGATATATTTTTCTGAATGTTTTTCTGTACAAAATCTGGCAGTGAGTAGGCAGGCTTGGTTTGGCGTTGGCGACTATAAATTATTTTAATTTCTGTATTTTTCTATTTGGTGCGGAATGTAGTTGTTAAAAAATTTATAGCGCGTAGGACAGCTGATCGTTGGAAAAGTGTACCTTAATTCTTGATGCTTGATTTACCTATCAAAATGTCAAATACAAGACGTAACCTTAATAAATACTTTACAAAACATTCATACTTAGATAAAGTTTCTTGGAAATTTATATTGGAGCTGAAATTGAAGCCGAATTTTCTAGAATAATATATGTAGCAGTAGTTACTTATAGGTTGTTAGGTTGTAAATTAATAAGTTAATTTAATATTATTCTATTAATAAACTTTGTAAGACGCACCCACTCATTTTAACTGTCATCATCATCATCAAAGAGTATCATTCAGGAAATTTTTGGAGCTTTGAACTTGGTTCAACGCGTAAACTGAGTTTAGTCTAAACTGATCGCGTTTAACTTCTACAGTGAAATTGGCCCTTAATCTAAGATATTTTTATTTCAACTCACTGTCCTTAATAAGTAGGTATATAAATATAGGAGCGACGAATGTTTCCACATTTTCATCACGTCATAAATTTAGCGAAAGTCCAAAAATAACATATTTTTCTTCACATTAGTCATTAGTAATGGACTAAACGTGTCCCAATAAGCCGGATCCAACAAAAGCACTTTCTCGTCACAAAATTAATGTCATAAGATATTTTTGCTCCATTAGACGATAACAAGACTCATACCCACAAGAATTTATATTTATAACTTTATATAGAGTCCCGCAGTTTCATCTGCTTTTGTGAATTACATTTTTTATCAAAAATTAACCTTTCTGCAAATCTTGGATTAAAGCTACTCGTAGATTAGGCCCAAGTTTGAAGGCTTTTTAAGACAGATCTAAATTTTTGTAATAGTATTGGCATCCTTGTCTAATGGCTTGCAATGATAAAGACAGATATATTTTTAGTTATTTTAGATCTGTCTTAAAATGCCTTCAAACTTGGGCCTATTATCTCCATACGAGTTTTAACCAAAATCTGTATAGCCGTTTTAGCGTGGTTGAATAACAATAAACACTAAATATACAAACTTTATATTCAGAATATTTGTAGAAAAAGAATTAAGAATACAGTCAGACAGATTCTTTTTTACTTTATGTTCTGTATTCAAAACGTAAAAACAAAATGTCTATCGACAAATGTTCAATGAACAAAGCAACGCTTTTAGTACCTACAGTCGTAAATGTTCCTACTAAATGCGTAATAATATTTAGCAAAGTAGAACTACAAACTGTAGCGGTTGCTGACAAAAGTTACTTCTTGTAACTTGCGCATCAGAAAGTCGTAACTTCGGACAGATTCTTCAGAGATGAAACTTGTGCATTAGTGATGGAACTCGACTTATGAGCTTGTCGTCTCAATGAATCTTGGAAACTTATTTTTTAACGTGAACTAGTCCGCGTTTGATCACCAACTCGCCTGATAGTAAGCGACGATGTGTTCGAAGATGAAGCACGCAGACCCAGAAGATATCTATTCACTCTGACCTTGAAAAGCCCAAGATTGTATCTCTCAGGGAACAAGGAAGCCGGCAGTCTGTTCCATTCCTTTGTTTGAAATGTTGTTTCTTGTATAATATCGACTATCTGGTTTATTTGAGTTCTACTTTCATTTCTAGGTTATTTTAACATCAATTCAATGAATCATAAAAAGCAACTTCTTTTTGTTTTCAACTGAAACTTGGTAAATGCTACCCAATACCTAAGTTATCGACACTAAACTCGATCATTGCTAAAGTTTAAAGTTACAGCGACAGTGTAAGTTTAAGCTAAAGGCATTTTATCTAGAATATGACAAAAATGGCAGACCTTATTTTATAGGTACTAAAGTAACGTTTCACATAAAAGGTTACGGAGTGCTCTTGCAATTTTTAACGTAAAATATGGGTTAGAAGCTTTAGTGTTAATTTTATAGTTGAGGGAAAATGCGGTTTAGTTTACGCTAAATTTCCTTGGAACAAGTATTATACTATGAGAGCATGGTAAAATAGAACATATATTATCATGTGGATAATTAAGTTTAATATTGAATTTACCTCTAATGTCTTGTATTTATTTTTGCAGGTACGTGTTATTCTTGGATACAACCCTAACATCCTGCGATATTGTAAGTACAGTCTGACAAAAACTAAGATTATTTGTGGTTGTAAGCCTAAGTTTTTTGGTATTGTTCATCTGATATGAAATAGCTCACAAGTGGCTCCTGGTTCACAAGTGTTCTAACGTTTTCATGCCTGTATCGACCCACTACTATTATAGCCTTGTCTCTTTGGTGCTATAAATTATATTTTATTTATTTATCGAATTAGAACACCAGTATTTCTCTAACGTAGTTAAAAAGCCGTCATTCCAATGTCATCCACGTTTACGTAGACCCTTGTCTCCCAAGATAGCTTTCTGATAAATAAACATAGCTTGCCAATACCGAGTCAACATTTTATCGTCCACCAGAGCACGCCCGTCAAAAACCAATAAAGTACCGCTTACTTAGTGAAAAAATGTCCATACACCGCCTATAATTTCGCGTCATTACATCATCGGCTTCCCTTGGGACGTTTGCAAATCGGCTTTATCGACACAATAAAATATCTACGGCGATAAAGTGGTATGAAGCAGTATAAAGCGGTATAAACCAGTATAAAGCGGTATTCGGAGGCTCGAGTGATATTGATGTACTGTAAACCGAAAGGAATACAGAATAAGGCTCCGGCAGTTTCAATTCAACAATTACTTAAGGCCGGGTGCTTTCATGCGACAAAAATGTAATAAAATGTGTTGTTGGACCATTTCTATTTGTCGGTGAAGGTTTATAGGCTGAAGTGGTTATAGTTTATAGTTTTTAGCGTTTTATATTATTTTTGTTGGTAATTTCTAGTGTGAACAATAAAGAGTTTATCAATATAATTCTATCCTTTTTCACGATATCACCAAAAAGTACGATGATTAGCACCAGCTTTTACGGTGACAAAAATCATAAACTGGTGATATCATTATGCTCCGTACTTTATGTGAATTTATTAGAATTTAGAAAGCCATTTTTCTCTGTGTAGATACACTATCAATACCGAACACAGGTTAATATAGTAGTCCTTAACGTCGCGCAACAAAAGACCAAGATTTCGCGACAAGTCGAGATTGTGCAGCCGTTCTATTCCATTTGCTACACCGCACCGCACAGATTAGGTAATAGTTACTACGCACTTCTGTCAATTTTCGTAGACCCCACCAATAACTGTAATGGCATCCGTGCACGCTCCTTATCGGTCAAGATTATGTTCTTTACCTCACAAATGTCCTCCCGACCCTCTAATGTGGTTTGATATATTACTTTATTTGTCAAATATCAATAACGTCGGATCGGGACAGTTTGCGGCTGAGATGCCATCGATATAAGGATTACAATAAGTCAATGGCTTTTGAATACAATCGATACTTGGAAAACAATGTTCAGGAGGACAAAAACTTTCTCTTCTCTTAAAATTAGGTATGTCCTTTTTGTTATGACTGGATACTAAAAAATATATTAAAAACAAGCTTGTGTTGCATTATTTTTAAACTTACACATGTGTACTTAGTAAAAGCTCAATAGGACATCGGGAAGTGATCCTAAATTCAGTTGTAAAATTTAACCTGAACAAACAGCTAGCTTACGTTGCAAGATAAATAAAAGCTTATAGTTGTACGGGAATACGAGTCGGATACTCTTAGACTCTACCCAGTTTTAATTTTAGGTAAAACCTATTTGTTAATGTATTATTAAGTCAGACACTCCGACCATTGTTTCCATTGTGTATGTCTTTTCATGTTGTACTTCGACTTTTGTTTCTGCCCCTCACTACCTTTGTGTGGGCCAGCAAGGGGTCCTATTCTGAGCCACTCGCATTCGATTGACGGATTAGCATCGTAATTGCGGTGTTGCGTGATGTTATCACTGTAATTGAATGCGGGACACCCGCGTCAAGCGCTGTCCCAGGGTTGCCACTCCGCCACTCGATAAGAATGCTAATACGCCGCTCTCGGCTTCGGTTTTCTGCATTTACATGACATTTTATAGGCCTGCCGCTATCTAAAGTGCAGATTAAAAACGTGGCTAGGAAGTATTATTTTTCACTTGCTTGGATAACGTGAGGTTTTTCAGAATTTGCGATGTGAGATTAATAACTATAAACATTTCAAATTCAGCCATATAACTCTACTTTTGCATAAAGACGCTTTTTATCTTCTGCCAAATTGCACAATTTCTGACGACTTAAAAAAAATGTTTGTAATATCTATTTACTACCTGCATTGATTTTGTTACTCTGAACTTTTCTATGGAAATGTAATGAAAAGTTTCATATGTCCTTACGAAGCACACTGAATCCTTAAAAGTTTCATCAAAATCAGTTCAGCAATTTACTGTTCAAAAGTTCACAAACAGACAGGGAACTTGTATAGCTTTGTTCACGTTTTGTGACATCCATACGCATGACCAGTTCGACCCCGCTGTTCCCGAGGGTAATGTCAAAATGTATTTCGTTATTGATTCATTACAGCATAACGTTGTGATGCGACGAATGACAGAATTGGGCTATTGCGGTAATAATCCCCCTTGTGGGTATCGATGTTTTATGCATTGACAGTTTTGGACTGAAGCTGCTATTGTAAATTACAATTATCAAATAAACAATTGTTGTTAATGAACCTATATTACATCACACGCTTGGTTGCGCATTTTAGTGTTTTCTAATTTATACCAATTTCAAACTCACCGTTATTTTCTACAATCATTTTTCAGTTTTATTCGTGTACATGTTTCACCCACGCTGCCACTTACCAGTTTCTAAGTGGCCAGATAATGCGTTGTGGTCTAACTCTCAACTAAAAAAGCCCCTAAAAAGTTCGGTCGGGCATTTTTTGAGTGTTAAGTGGGGCCACAGCAGAGTTTGAAATTTACATTTTTAGACTAGCTCTCACAAATAGTAAATCGCATTTATTTTAGTATAAGCTTTAGCTATTCATGTATTTACTTTCATAGAAGTAAACTAACCTTATCTTGTTTTACTATACCGTTATTTTCACTCGTTAGAGCTGCTAATAGTTCAAATTTTTCAAATTCAAATTCATTTATTTCAAATGTCAATGATTCATATTCACGAAATAAGTCCATCAGTCACATTACACATCAAATTAAATTAATCAAATGATATTAGTTAAACAGATAAAATTGAAATGTCAAATAAAAAAAAGTAATCCAATTTGTAATAGCACAATATGCATTTTATAGCAGGGAGCAATATGGGGACAGTCTAGCCTAGAGCAAAATAGTGTAGAGCAAAATTAGCTATTTCCTGTAATAAATTCCATCACTCATGTGTCACGTGACCGGCGCAGCGGGTGGCTATTAGCATAATATTGGATGTACTAATTTAGCCAACTCAATATCCGGCTGCACCTGGGACCTGGACGCAGTTTTCGTACCTATAGGTATCGGTATGGACAAGGGTTAGACAGATTTGGTTTTAATGAGCTGAAAAGGCCATTATGTACAAGATGGATAGGTGCTTAGCATTTTGTTTAGTGGGGGCGTCACGTAACAACTGCAATGCTGTTTTATTAGATCTAATAGGTATCTTTAATAACAACTCAGTTTAAAAAAAAATACAATGTTATCACATGTCCTAAACTTAATCATATAGGTGTTTTGACTATCTTTAAATCATCGCGTAACATATTATATAAAAGGTTTTGTGGCTCCCTATTCCCTAATATAAAGAAAACGTATATTAAAAGTGTCTACGTAGCCTCATGAGACTATCTCTAAGCACGATGGCCTAGTTCAGGTACCGATATGCAATTCGGCTGCACGACTGTGACACAGTTTCAAAAACGTTCTGCATTACCCACTAACCGACACAGATTTCCAATTCAAATTCTCAGATTGCCAGTTAAAATGTTCCAATTGCTCGCTCCGTACGAGAGTCGAACGGTTGCAACTTGCAAAAATAATCCAATCTTCGACCGCGGTGTCATTCTGAACTAACAAACTAGAAATTTTCAAGTCGATATTTCCGCTCCGATTCCGAGCTGCGGGCAAAACGACCAGAGCAAAATTTCTCGACTTGCTACTCTATCGGCGGTTTTCTTATTGTGGAAACTTAGACTTGGAACTGTCGAGTCCACGGTGACACTTGGAGATTTTTTTAATGCAGTTAAAGTTTATTGTAAGCGGGAGAAATCGTGCGAGATGATCTCGTTAACTGCGTTAGAAGTTTTGCAGTTTCATTTCTAATTACGATCATTTCTAGTTTCATTTCTATAGACTATTTTTATTCCGGTAACAAAGTATATAACAATGGTTTGTGTTGTTGTCATACATGCCTAAAAATATTTTGTATGTTATGATTACTTCACACATAACGTATTACAGGGGTTTTATGATTATTTCAGTTTATTAAAATTAACTTATTTCTGGCAATAAATATTATTTCTCTAATAATTTCTCTCTAATTCATAGGCAAATTTATATAGCATGTTTGACATCTTACGATTTATATACCTACTATTGCCCTGTCATATAGCCACTATAGTCATATGAAGGCACACGAACGAAGCCTCAATGTATCCTGACAGAAACGGTGGTCTCCATGGCTGAAATCAGCTGGGAACTACAATACTTATACATTACACACACACACACACACACACACACACACACACACACACACACACACACACACACACACACTCTCACACACACACACACACACACACACACACACACACATTACATTGCCCTGCGCTGTGATAGATGACGATGACGACTATGCCAACATTTGTGTCCAGACATTTTTTGTTACGTGCAAGGCGACTTATGAAACCGTTACGGAGAAAGTACATGGTTTATGTCTGTCTCCCGAGATCACACCACAATTTAAGCAATGGTTCCAATGCTATCTTATCCTACGCTCAAATCATGCTGTCGTTGAGCTGTCAAACACATACACATTGCAAGTGTGTTTGATATAGAGAATTTGGGGAGAGCTCAACAAAACACGAACCTATCCGCAGTTATCATATCCTCCGAAATCTAAGCCTCCTACATCTGTACGGTACATTTACTTCAGAAATCGCCTCATCATATCTGTGAGGGTTAATCCTTCGCTTACAATTCGCTTTTTAATTGTACCTCACTGTCTGACCCTCGTCGGGATGCTTGTTTTTCACAATTTGCCGTCTCGTTTAATCTACGCGGAATAAGTTCTTGGTTGTGGTTCGATTGTAGAGCTTCTGGAGGTTTTTTTTTTTTTTTTTTATTATATTTTTGGCTGGTTGAGTTCTACTGCTGAACAAAGGTTTTTCTTTGGCTTTTTCAGTGTTGGCAGTTTTGTGTTATAGCACCAATACCTGTCTCTATCAAAAGTGTCAAGTTTATTACGGGACCTACCAGGTAGCCTCGCTAAGCTGAAACTTATTGTGGTGATTTTAGCCCAAAACTCATCACGCTAAATTGGTATAAAATAATTATTATTTACTATTAATGTCGTATCTAGTGAATATTATCGACGTATTACCACTCAAACATCCTTTTAGTTGGGCAATTTGACTAAAAACGACAAAACAGTACTGTTACTTTACTCTATAAAATACAAAAACAAGACCGAATGCCATACATTTCTAAAAACAGCTTTCTTTCACTTAACAACATCGTATATCGTGCGGTGTTGCCATATCGTCTTGAGTGTAGCCAAAGTTGCAATTTTATAATCGAAACGAAATAAAAAAGTAGGAAAATGTATGAAAATGCCATTTCTATATTCTACTTATAGATTCTATATTCTATGACAGAAATATCATTCCCATTCATTTTCCTACTTTTACGTATCGTTTTGATGTAGAATTCCAACTTGGCTACCGATGCCACTCGCTCAAATCCTAAAACTTGTCCCGCGCCTGTACCGCTATCGCGATCGCGCATCCTCCACGATGCCGGTCCCTTTCGTTACATAATTTTATGATTAATTAAATCCAGCTCTCTCATACATTGTTACAGATGACAGGGCAATTTGTTTACGGCGAAATTTTTAAGTTACACATCGTTAACTTTTAGCTTAGAAGGGATGTTTTATCCGCTGGCTTGGCAGAATAATTTAAACGGTGCTGGCAACACATTTAGTATTTTGATCATGTATTTTTTACTTCTGGATAATGGGTAAGGGTAAGCCTCTATCTTGCAATGTCATTAAAAAACTACATGCTGTTTTGACAGAAAAAATATATAAAAAGATAATTTTAACGACAACTTGCAAACCAAAGTCAGACTAGCTGTTGCAGTGATACTCGTAAGAGGTTCCATCGGAGCTTACATTCGTACATACCTACTAACATAAAGACATAATTATTATACCTACTTATACTTTGATTCTGCTTTCTGATTATTTTGAAAAAAAAACATTGCCATACTTATTTGGGCGATCGGGTAAAACAAACCCAAGGATTTAGCGTCAAAAGAATTATCCCTCTCGAATTGTTTTATAAAAGATTCACCGAACAAATACACTTAACTCCCCTAATCTTTACTGCTAAAGTAAAAGAAGTTTCTGTTTACTATGTTCCTAAGTTAATACTAGAATAGAAAGTTTGTAGTGTGCTCGGTGTCCGTAGAGGTACATTTATTGGTCTATATTACCTAGATACAGCGCAAGTTTGAAACTTGGATTGGATGTTTGCTTTCAAATAACTTTTCTTCGTATGTAGCACAAATATATTTAGTGTCTTGAAGATACCTAAAGATAAATTTTAATTTTCTTACCCTTATGTCACTTATGTGGAGTCGGTACAGTCGTTTCTTTCATTTGTTATGTCTGGATGCGCCATCATTTTGTATGTACTACCTAAAGCCTTAAAAGTTTATTTATTCGTCTCTAGAGAAAAGTATAAATACCAATCAAGATCTCTCAAATATGAGAATAGTGAGTTAGTCAATGATTTTCCAGACTTGGCGCAAATAGATTTGCAAGCCAAGTAACTTATTTGTAGCGCACCCATAACTACATGCCTACATTTTTAACGAGTCGTATTGAGTTGAGTAGCTCAGCGAGGGGTGCAGGGGGAAATGATAGGGTAATAAGTAGCAGGAAAAATTGAAAATGACAGGGGACTTGTTGAAATATTGAGTTATTCCTAGCTTTTCTGCACATTAGTCGTTGTAATCTAAAGTAGTTTGAAGAAATCCTGGGTATTAGAGGTGTTCACTGTCCATAGACGGCAGACCAGCCAGAGGTGGCCAGTCGCTTGCTTGCCACTTATTTGTTTTATAAAAAAAAAAAGAAAAGGCTTGAAAGTTGTATAATATAATAAAATATAGCAACTTCCTATACTCGTAGTTACCATAAAAACTCCTATAAGATTTGTCATGGGAAATCCTCTGCCGTAGCCGTGTGCAAATCTTTCCAAAAGTCAATTGAATCTCCAAATCGACTGGTTCATATTCTTTGTTTCTGCAGAATTTTGCGTAAACCAATAAGGGCACAAATCCGAGTTTCCAAAGCTATATATTGAATCGTAGTTTGGTGGAATGCAGTCCGCATTCGACCCGAAGTGGCAAACTTTGGAGAATGTATTACAGTTGTGTATTTATTTGCAGTACCTTAGCTCGTAATCATTTGCGTTTAGGCAAATATTGGGATATTATTGTTTTAGAATGAAAGAGAGCAGTTTGTGATTTAGACTATTTCTGTTTCTTTTTTCTAGAATATTTCTAGCGTCAAGTAAGTACCTAAGTACGAGTACCTGTATAAGTAAATGGAAGAGATGCTGTGGACACTTTCTTACTCATACAGACCTTACAATAGTTGGCCTTTCAAAGATCGCCAGTTGAAGCGTGATCTTGTTTCATCGTTCTTCTTTGAGAAGAAGAAGAATTCTTTCAAGAGTGTACAATAAGACTAAGAAGAATAGAGAGATGTGAATTGGCGTATGTGAATCCACCAACCCGCACTTGGCCAGTGTGGTGGAATACGGCCTAATCACCCTTCGAGGGTAAATCTGTATTCCAGCAGTGGGAGGATTAAATGTTGAATATTATGAAATAATAGATACAGAGAGAAGTAAATTTTAGTCCGGCATACTTTAAATTTAAACTGAATCTGGGGGAAGAAACTGAAAATCTTCAAATCTGCTTCCACCGTATTTTGTCCCACCAGCCATTTCCACTCAGCTACAAATGTGGCTTACGCCGTGCGAATCACATATTGCCCGGATGCTTGATCAAACTACGTTCACAAACGTACAATAATAAAGTTTCTTCATTACTTAGTCACCTCAAACGCTTATAGTGCGGAGTCGTCATGGCACAAGTTTTCCGCGTTGAGAGAAAACAATCTGTGCTTTTTCCGCTCCGAAAGCAGAATAAAAGTATTTGATACGTATCGTCTAATTACTTTTGTTGGTGAAGTCGGGACTTGCTGACTGTTCCGTAACAGGTCAACAGTATATAAGATTTCAGTAATTTTATGTTTTATAGTTATTATAAACAATTAAATACAGAGTACTTGTAGTGTCGTTTTGCTGCAAGGGCGTTTTTGTCATATGGTTTTTTAAATAAATATCCTTGCTTAAGAATCTTAGTTGTTGTTTCTAACTTCTTTTTCTATTTCCTTCAAAATATTTGCAGTTTTAAATTAATCTATTTATTTGATGATTTCATGCAGGGTTTTACGGAATGTTGGTATGGTGTTTCTTATTATACTCATTATAAAACTTATACTTTGAACCAGGCCATTGCCCAGCAGTGGGACACAACAGATTGAGTGAAAAAAAATTGAGCAAACGTTACTATGCTTAAAAAAATCATAGAAAAATGACACGAACATTAGATTTTAAGATTGGTGCATTACATTGTAAAAATTGTTCAAATTCTTCATGACAATGATCTCTGTTCAGCTAGTACCCCATTCCAAATAACCCGGTATAATGGTGACGGATGGTTAATTACTAAGCTTAGATTCTATTTATGGGTAAATAGTCTGCCATCGACCGTGTTAGAAAGGTTTAGGCTAAGCGTATACTGAATTACTGAGACGCAGATGACGCAGAGCAGCACAAAACAAATTTTACAAGGCCGAGCAGACAAGATAGGGCGCAGAGCAGGACAGACACATGCGTCGCACGTGCCTACACCGCAGCGTACGCAGCCCTTAGTGCATTACAAAATCTGCTCCACCCTGCACTGCGTGGACCTGCGTCACCTGTGCCTCAGCACACGCTTAGCCTCATTCAGAAAGGTTTACTGTTTTACGAAGTCTATAGCATCTCAAGGGAAACAACCATCTGGCATATGACGAAGCAAAATTGAGCCTATTCAAGAGAGACCCAAACTGCTTTTATAGCCAAATACATAACATTTCTACAAAATACCACCAGTCATCATTAAATTCCCCAGGACGGACGTCGAAATAAAACGACCTCCGTACCAATAAAGTAATGTACCCACATAAAAATAACTACCAAAATTTTCATCGACTCGTAAACCGACGACACTGCGTCACCCTTTTAATCTCGTAAAATTTATGTCTTAGTGTAACTTTATAACAAGTAAGGGAAGTTACGTCGAAACCATAACATGGTGTGTACGAGAACAAACATATTTTCGTGTCTAGGTATACAGGGTGACTGGTTAGACACATTAGAAATTCTAGGTTATCATTGTACTCTTCATAATGAACAACTTTTGGGTACTAGGGGACCAACCCGGAATTTGCGAAAAAAATCAGCTGTTCCATACATTTTGTCGAGTGTCATTGACATTTTTCTATAGAACAGCCGATTGTTTTTCGCGAATTCCAGGTTAGAGCCATTGTAACAGTTGTTCATAATGATGAGTACTATGATAACCTAGAGTATCTAAAGTGTCTAAATACCAAAAGTGTAGATATCATTTGTTTACAAAATTATAAAAGGATAATTTCTGAATATGATGTGGTGGTCCATACCATATATTTCATGTCATGTAACAGCAAATTATGGGGTATGCATCCATACTGGCAACACTCTGCCATTGTAATGCTCCAGTACAGGGTGTTCACAACCAAAACGCATTATTATTTTAAGGGTGATCTATTTATTAGTCGGTGGTGGCCCCTAGCGATGCTATAAACAATCTATTAATAAATTAAGGTCCTTCCTTTGGGATGGTCGGACGTGCCACAAATATTATAAAGCGAAACTATTCGGTGTACGGACGTCGACGGGTGAGGGAAAGGATGACGGTCGGGCCCGGGACGGTCGACGTGTCAAGAGGACAATTTTATTAATATAATTCATAGTTTGAAGAATTCGGACACGTTAAGTACATTTAAAGTGCTTTTGGGATCCAATAATTGTACTCTTACATTTACTGCGTTCTTCTAAAATGGTTTTCAAGTTTTTTGTCAGCAAAAATATTTTTAGGTTTGTCTTTTTATCTCCCAACGACTAAGCAACTAATCCGATCTTGACAAAATTAGTAGTAAGCAGATACTTCGTTCTCAAAAAAAGCTTAAGAATATTTTTATTGTGATAGAATCATAAATGAAATTGTAACGTTATATCCCTCCTGATGATCCCGTATTAATATTGACACTTAGAAATATTGGCAAAACTTCCCCCTATTGCAATCGCATTATCTCTGCGCCAATTTAATAAATGTCACTATCAGAAATTGAGACGTCAGAGTCGGGAGCGAACTAAGCTAATAGATTTTTAATCAATTTAGTTTCGTGTCGGCCATTTTGCAACGTGTCGGGCGCCGGTTGGTCGGTTTGAATTTGGAATGAGCGCGCGGCGGCGCGGCGGCCTCCATCAATCATTGGTCCGCGCCGGCCTACGGTTGACGCACGCAAATTATGATTGAGATTTATGCACCTTTGCTACTGCTTCTGTAATGATGTCACGATACTGAACAGCTATAAAAACTATCACATACACGAGTTCATCTGGTAATCAGTACCTACATAAAAAGTAAAAGTAATGTAGTAGTATTTTCAAGATGTAGCCTGTACCTCGGGAAGTCATGTAAAATCTTAGAGAAATCAACCTCAAAGTAGGTGAGACTTGTAAAGACGCACTAAAAACAATGATGATGAAGTTATATGAACATCTAAAATACTTTTTTACGCGTGAAATCTACATAAAAACGTACCTAATGATACGAAAAAATCGTCGAGTTAAGAGTCTCTTCTGTAAAATGTTCTTCAGTAACAAAATACCTACATTACAACTACATCGTTCGAATGTCTACCTAAGTTCTAAACAGTACCTATAATTTATTTAATCCAAACACCTTAACGCCCAAGATCGGATCACAGACCGATACGATCCCACGGAGCCTCGGATCGTCGTGTAGGATCATTCCGGATCGAACACGTGGATCATTGGGGATGAAGCCCGTTCTCTCTAAAATTGCTAAGCGCTTCGCAGGTTTATCTGGCTCATTGTGCAGTGACGTAGTGCTTACTGATATGAGGCAGGCTATTTTTGGAATGGGTTTAGGCAATAAGTTTGTATAACTGTTAGCGGTGACTGAAACGTATTGAAGGTCGTCTAATAGTTATAGAATTGTATGCGATAGAAAAAAGATGTGTCTAAATATTTATTTAGAAGTAGTTTTAAAGAAGCTCGATTAAGCTAAGAGGAGAGAGAGAGAGAGAGAGAGAGCTGCAAATCGGCCTATATTTAACTTTTTTAAATCACGAATAAATCTGTGTGCACAAACTCGCCTGTTAGTATGCGACGATGTGGTCGAGGCACTTACTCACTGACAGAGTGTCCAAACCGTTTGAAACGGTTTTGATTTGTTGCTACCAACGATTAGAACATTGAATTTGGAGTGTCATGCAATACGCTCGGTTGGAAGTATCACTCGTGGTCACTGGTCACTTATATATATCTTCGCTTCACATCGGTGGTCAGTTAGCGAGTAACACTAGCAATTGTAACGGCAGAAAACGGCTAAGGCAAACAACGGTCATTCTGAATACTGATATTAAATTTCTGTACAAAATTTGTAAGTACTTTGATCTTCCCCATTTCAATCTCCACGAGAAATATGCCCAAGAACTTTTAAACGCCTTTCACAGTACCAAAGTATCACCATCAACAAAGATCCCGATAACCTAAACCGTTCTTATCCTATCGCAGTATTGAATGCCTTTTCAGGAGGCTAGAGAGATCATTTTATATTGGCTATCGCGTATAGTTAGGTCGCGCAGCGCAGAAGATAACGCGACAATGCAGCTCACTTCAGACCCATTTATTCGATCGCTGCCACAGAAAGGTAAGAGCAGCTAGCTTTTGTATTATCGCAGTCATACTGTTTTTCATCTGAATCTTTTTCTCTATGTGTTATTTGTAACAGATTACGGTAGCATACAGTTTACATTCGAAAGATTAAATTAGAAAAAATTGGATATAAATGAGATAATAAGATAGATATTATAAATGGACATGAAAAAGTATGACACAAAATTATCGGAAAATTGTAAATATGAGCTGCCTTGCACAATTGTTTGTTGCCGTGATTCACGATCACAGCGCAAACAACTACTCGTAACAAATACACATACAAACATATTAAATTTTCAATCGTACTAAAATAAAATTACCGTACTAAATTTTTCGAAGCTATGACACCATTATTGGATAAAAATAATAAAGAACATAGTTATTTTACCTATACACAGTTACTCTCTATTATATATTTAAAATATATATATATAAAATATATAAAGTTACTTTTTTTTAGAACTTCGTAACTGTTTTCCCTCTGGCATTGATTACACTGTGGCAGCTGCCATTTACCTGATACCTTTACGCCGTACCTTCCGCACAAAGGTGCGCTACCCCTGTATGCTAGAATCAAGATCGTGGATGAAACTTACGTTCAATTTCATAGCGAAAATCTTTACGCGGTGAAAATGTTCCCACATTGTCATTCATTCATGGTTCTTCCGCCCTCCGCTTGCGGGGGAGGTCAGGTTGCAGATCGAAGCTGTGCTTCTTTCCTGCGGCTGGACTCTGGAGGCAACTACCTCCAGGGAACTTCTTGAGAGCGCGCGCATCAGCCCTTGAGGGGGCGACGCAGCAGCGCCCTCGGTGTGGGACAATTACTAAGTAATCAAAATTACCAAGTCTTGTGCCCGTGGGGTGTGGAGCGCTCGGGGGGCCTAGGCCGCACTGCTCGAGCGCGGCGCTCGGGGAGACCGAGGTCCGCGCTCTCGAGCGACTCCGTGGTGCGAACGAATGGAAGGGTGCGTGCCGGGAGGGAGCCAGGGGGCTCGCCTCGCGTGGTGCGAAGTGCGGCCCGGGGAGTAACTCATCCGGGCATCTTGCTGGTGCGTGGAGTGCTTCCTACTACGTCGTAGGATCTTCGGAACGGTCCCCCCTCAAGCCCGGTTGGGCCGAGGGGAGCCCGTCCCTGTTCGGCGCGCCCGGGGAGTCCTCTCGACCCGGGCGTCTTGGCGTGCATGGTGATGCGGTCCCGCGGAAGCGGGGCAGGAAGTCTGTGTGTCGTCCGTGATGTCCGACGGCGGTGTAGCTAGTGCAGCGCGCTCCCTCGACGCTCGTCGGGAGCGGAGGGTGCGCGTTAGCGGATGCACGGCTGGGACGGCGCCCAGTCGTTGTAGTTGCCGGAGTGTGTTGCCGCCCCGCCCGCTTAGGCGGGGGGGACTGTCGAGTCAAAGGCCGGAGGTACTCCGGCCGCGTCGGTCGTTCCGCCAGGCGTCCTGACGTCAGCAGCGCGCGGGGAGCTCGACTGACTATGGACCAGATAGCAGGAGGTCCCCGACCGCAGCCGCCGGAAACAGGGCGCCCTCGTACTGGGCCGACGCGGTTGATGAGGGCTCTCAGCAGGCGCTTGCCAGGCGCCCGGTGAGCCCAGCCGGGAGAGAGCGTGCTGTCGCGCGCCGCGCGGAGAGGCAAGGCGCGGCGGGAACGGACGCTTGCGCCCGAAGGCGCGGGCGACGCTTATAGCGCCAGGTAGCAGTGGGGGTCAAGTCCGGGATGCCACAGTCTTGTCAGGTGGGGTGGGCGAGGGCCGAACAAACTCCCGAGTGCCACGACCCTCGCCAGGTAGTTTCCATGGGGCTAGGCGCCGGGTGCGCTTGGGCCGGTGCGGGGCGAGTAATCTCAATCCCTGTATATTCCAGACGGCTTGGCGCTCGAGTGCACTTGGGCCGTAGGTGTGTACGCGGGCGGGCACCCTCCCGAGTGCCGCTGGCCCCGCGTACGTGGTAGCAGTGCGTCAGTCGGTGTACGGGGGGGAAGTCAATCGACCCCCGTGTAGATGTGGTGGCAGGTACTTTTCGGAGAACGGGGGGAAATAAATCGACCCCCGTTTCGTTGTGGTTGCAGTTGATTGAGTCGGTGTCGGTGTCCGGGGGGACGCAAGTCGCTCCCCGTGCAGGTCCGGAGGGGCGCCGCGCTCGGCACGCAGTTGGCCATCAGCGGGCGCAGGAGGGCGTCCCCACCGGCGCCGATGGCGGCCGGTTGCGGGCGGCGAGGCGCGGCGGGCGCCGAGCTGGTGTCACTCCGGCTCGGCAGGCTGGCGCGGACGGGGCGAGGCTAGGCGTCGCGCTCGTCCGCGTGTGGAGAGGATCCGGGACGAAGCACCGAGCGCTCTCTGGGCTCTGCACGCACTACAGGCGATACAAAGGGTCAGCCGGGTGAGACTGCCGGCGAACCGGCAGAGGCCCAGCTTCGCCCGATCAGCTCTGAGGCATCGGCCTGTGAGCCCAGGACTGCGAGTCGGTGCTTCGGTGGTTGACCAACGGCGTCGGCGGCTAAATGGGCATCTCCGCCGAGATGCCAGGCAAGCCTTCCGACGCCGCTGGTGTCTTCGAGCGCGGCCGCGGTCGCGCGGTCGTGCCCGAAGAGGCGCCGGCATCGTCCGACCGCGGTGTTCGACCACAACTATTTCTAGTTGCAGGAGCGGTGCAGTCGGGCCGAGCGAACAGCGCCAGGAGGACGTCGCGAGTATCACTTCACGTTGCTGGGGAGGGGAGCCTCATCGCCCGGGCGGAATGCACCCCCTCCCCTAGCACTGACGGGAACTCGGGACTGTAGTCAGTCGCGGGGGTGGACGGAGGCAGATCGGTCGCGCTCGACGTCCACTCGCTCTCAGACGACGGGACCAAAAAAGTCCACATTGTAGTCCGAATCATGAGATAGCAATAGATATATCGGTCGCCTTCTCGCTAATGAAGAGAGTACACATGATGAAAAGAGAAAGCACATTTAGACTTGAACATTAAGGTTCATTAGCGAGAAGGCGACCGATATATCTATTGCTATCTCATGATTCCCACATTGTAGTCCGAATCATGAGATAGCAATAGATATATCGGTCGCCTTCTCGCTAATGAAGAGAGTACACATGATGAAAAGAGAAAGCACATTTAGACTTGAACATTAAGGTTTCTCAAAAGTTTCTGATACCGTAAGAAAATAAATAATTAAAAACACTAATTACAACATTTAAACTAATGTATTTAAACACATTATAATAACGTAATAGGCCCAAGTTTGAAGGCTTTTGAAGACAGATCTAAATTTTCTAAAACTATTGGCATCCTTGTCTAATGGCTTGCAATGATAAAGACATATATTTTTAGTTAGTTTAGATCTGTCTGAAAACGCCTTCAAACTTGGGCCCATTGTGATACTATCTCAATACTATGATCGTTTTGTTTAATAAAGTATTGTAATGACATGTGTGGTGTCTTTTCTGGCCGATTTCTAGCTGTGCTATCAATAAATACCTACTACATTTCGTTTCAATTATTTTAAAAAATTCAGAAAATGAATTACATAATTTTTGAAATAATTTGTAACTGATATTATACCAGTCACAAAGTAACAATATTATTACAATTACTGTAATACTAATTAATATTAACTTATTCAATAGGATTACTTTTACTACAGACCTGGCTTTTCAGATAATAGTTCTACCACCGCACCAATTATATTCTGGCAACATTCGCCGATAATCCAATACGGAGATGGCTCTCCTCGGCTGCTTTTTGACGTGCTATCGTTAAGGGAATCTGTCGAATTACTCTCATGAATATTTACCCGTCTGCGGCCCGGGGGCTGCCAGTAATGACGGCACAATGCTCCCGCGTTCCCGAATATTGGATCAATATAGCTTTGATAGGGTTACTGGAGATATTACAGCTTGAAAGTGAGAGTTACTGCTGGCCGATGCTGGAAGGCTTCGAATTATGGCATAAGTTTGAGCATAGACGTTTTTTGAGCTGATTCTATTTTAATGAACTTCCGCGGTATGTACTAATCTTCTAATATATAAAATTCTCGTGTCACAGTTTTCGTTGCCATACTCCTCCGAAACGGCTTGACCGATTTTGATGAAATTTTGTATGCATATTCAGTAGGTCTGAGAATCGGCCAACATCTATTTTTCATCCCCCTAAATGTTAGGGGTAGTCCACCCCTAAATTTTTTTTTTGTTTTTTTGGACAATTTTTTTTTTTTATAATGTGGCTTATGTGGCATTAAAAATACATACAACCCTAAATTTTCACCCTTCTATCACCAACCCCTATTAATTTATATGGCAAAACAACGTTTGCCGGGTCAGCTAGTATTATATAACACTCACGTACAAAGTGGTACTAATAGTTTTTACTTTTGTGTATTCTGTGCAGTGTGGTTAAAGCAGAAAATCGGTAGGTACTCTTATTCCAAAAAATTATCGATAAGTCAATCGAACTGCGATTTTTCTTGTTTTGAACGTGAAAGTGAACCCTAAAAATTACAACTCTCTCCACCTCCTACAACTGTAACAATATAAGTATATCTACATCTATATAAGTATCCATACATCCAACCCATTTGCAACCCTCAAATACTTCGTGATGACAAGGGCGAAGAGTACTCTAAAAAAACACACGAAACCATCCGACATGTAATCAAAGAGGTCTAGTGTCAGAGCTCTTGCGACATTAATCTCCCCATCACTTATTGCGATTTTTCGCGCGAATAAAATCCTACAAAAACCGTATACGACATTCCATATAGCCTTATATATCTTGAGTTATGTATACGGCTTTTTTGTCGTGGAGGAAAAGGGGAAACCGCTGATTGCCCTTATGAAAAATTACACATCGCAGCATACGGCTAAAAGCTTGTATTATGACGTATAGCATTTCGGTATTTCAGTACATGGGTATGGGTACGCCTTTCGGTATATCGACATACTCGATGTTCGGTACATTTTGGTACTTCAGTGGTACATAGGTACGACCGGCGCAAGTTGATGAATAATGGGAACATTTGTGGAAGTGAATGAGAGGTCTTAAACATTTTTACACGATGAGTTCTTTCTTAGAATAGGAAAGCACTTAGCACGATGTAGTGATGTTTGACATTTATTGATTGAATGTTTTCGTTTTATAGAATACGAAAAGACATTTTACTTAAGTTGGAACTAGCATACGTTTATGACTTCGGTGGTTATTCTTCATGAAATTCCGACACAAATGGAATTTCAGACTCTCTATCTTACTCTTACTACCATTTCTCCTCTCTTTTCCACCCTCGAAAAGGGGTTTTTTGCGTACAGGCACAAGTCTCTCGTCAGTGGTGACCAAATCACCAATCAAAATATGTACTGTACAAACCATAATTATTCGCCAAAATATTAAAGCCCAAAATTATATTTAACGCATAACAAAATAACCATCTTTATGGCACAGCATAAAACTCATTTTACCTTATCAAACTTATTAATAAGATACCAAAGTCTTACACCAGTACTGAAGCACCCAGCTTTAAATTCATACAACCGTTGTACATTCATAAACAACGGTTGAATGTTAAGGGGACGTATTAGCGTCTAATTTTCACAGAAATTTGTACCACCAGAACAAGAGTCACCTTTTTATTTTTGGTTTTTTCTTAAACTGTATGGGGTCTTACTTTAAAAACTAACGGGGTTATGGCTCATTTAAAATGTGAGTATTCCCGTGTAATTATATCAATCTATGGGTCAAAGTTATAAACACTGCTTTATTTTAAATTACATTAATTAGCACTACGCATTTCATTTTTGTATTCCACAAAAGTTCAATCTAAGCAACGTTTATTATTAAGACCGTATTAATTTATAAAGAAATTGCGTAAAAAAAGGAGCTTTTCATAATTTATTTTCATTTTACAGCAGGTCGTTAGTTGTTTGTAACTAGATAACAAAATAAAACAAAAACGTTTTTGTTAGTACAAAGTTTTATGAAAATTAACGCCGAGCTTGCCCTTAATAATTAAGGGTAGTTGGCACAACCGAACCTAGATTCCCAGGAATTCACACCACGTACAGTACAGCGTAATTCCACTTGAAGAATAAGATGTGTAAATAGTAAATACGGGCGCCATTAGGGACGCTCGGCACGAATTTGCATTAAGATTAACGACTCTGGCCGAAGCAACCTTGTGCAGCGTGCAACTGAAGAGGAATAAAACAGCGGGGTAGCTCAAACGTTTTGTCAAGGTTTGTGGAAGACTAAAATTGTCAGTGCACAATATAACGTGCATGGCAGTATGTTATGTACCTGCCTTTTCAGTTGTCACGTCGAGGGCAAGTGAGTGGTCAGGTAATATGGTTAATTTCGGCTTTATATGGCGTTCATACTAAATCCTTTTTGTTTTTATGAAATATTTTTTCATAACTTACTTTTTATAGTTTTTTTTTATATACAGTCGTTTCATTGACTTGATAAGTAATCTCACCAGTGAGATAACTTTTGGGTAGAGTGGATTAAATCTTAACATTCGTGCATCTTCCCATATAGCAATGTCGACGGATTTGACTTATTTTAAGTATGAAAGACATAATAGTTATTAAACTTTGTAAATTAGTTAGATCAAATCATTTATTGTGTTCGGGTGTTAAGTTCATCTTCAAATAACTGTTTTAAAATGTATTTCTATTAGATCTAGAAATATATTTGAAAATAGTTATTTTTAGATCAAATAGTACATAATTTAAAATATAAATAAGATAAAAGAACTAAAAGAAACCAAAAAAAAAGATTCGCGATAACCAAAAACATAATTCACTGACTATTCCTCGACTGTAGCATGCAACATTTGCACAAAAGCCTTTGTCAACACCCGCGCCATTCTCAGCTCTATCACAACAGCAATAAAGTTGATAGCCGCGTGAACGCCCCCGTTATGGTGACTATGACCCAATTTTGTGTTTGTCGAGCTATTTTATGGCTAATTAATTTTAATGGCACTTTTCACAGTTTCAGCGACTTATCGACCAATTTAGTGGTAATCAGTACCGTAAATTGACTTTTGCTGTAAGATAAGAGGTTTACGATACTATTGTTTTTAAGACGGACCTGTCTCAGAGTAAGTTTTAATTTGTTTGGATTTTAAGACGTTTTTAAAGAGTTATTGAGAGCGTTTCGGTTCTGTTTTATTAACACTTTTAGTATGATTATTTCGGTACAATAATGATTGGAAAGTTTTAAGAAACAGAATATTTATTTTTTAGGGTTTAAAAACTGTTACATTGTTTTTAGCAGGATGGAAGTTATATCATTATACAGATCATTAAAGGAATAATTTTCATTGTATGTCTCAGTGAAAAATACACTACTTACTTCATATTTCTTTTATAAGTAATAGAATTTAAAAAAAAAAAACAAAATCATTATTATCGGTAGCTACGCCAACAATGTAAGGGTTAACGTGATAACCGTGAAATTCATAGCACAATAGACTCAAATTCACACTGCTTATTTAAACCGCGCTCTATGGGTACAATTCGGACATTTACCACAACACCGCACATAGGCTCTTGATCCAGGGCCGTAAATGGGGCATAACTAGGCATTAGACAAATTTGGCGACACGCCAGCTACGGCGTAGCAACCGTTCTGTTGGATAGACACAATACACGAAGTGACAGGCTGATATTCTTTGTGACGGCAAAAAGTGGGCGTAGAATGTAGACGATCGAATACGAAAGTGACAAAGATACGGAATTTTAAGCTAAGAATCCACAATATATTGTTAATTTACTTGTAGCTTTAGTAATTGCAGATACACAGCTAAAGTACTACCAAGTTACTAGAGATGTATCTTAGCTGTGATACAACGTAACTGCGTAGCTGCGTCGTAGCCATAATGCTACGAAATCATGATGCTACGACGCCATATTACGTCGTGGATATAATGCTACGTAGTGATGATGCTACACTGCCATCGTAAACCTATTGTAGCCACAGCGCAGTCAATCAGTCATAACACAAGGTATGATTAATAAAGTTTATGCAGTACATTCTACAGGGTTATAAAAAACCTTTCCCTATATGCTAAGCATTTCCCTTTCATACAAGCTAAGACGAAAAAAAACACTTATTCCATAGAAAAATGTCGAGGATACTCGATAAAATTTTTGGAACAGCTGATTTTTTCGCGAATTCCAGGTTGGTCCCATAGTAAAAGTTGTTCATAATGATGAGTACTATGAACCCTTTTCGGCTTAGCACACCCTTTTTTGATAAACCTGTATTGATTAAATCAACATCTTTTGATGAAGATCAAAAAGTTTGCTTCAACACGCACCACAAATTCTCTATTCTCTTTTCACAAACTAAGTGTAACATCGTATAATCATAACACCACCCATTTTAGTTATACATAGCAGCTATAGCTAGAAAGACCAGGCAGCTCGCCAACACGTTTAATGTATGTTCCTAATACAATAATATTATCGTATTATTTTAACCATTACGCTTTCCGATAATGTCCCCCATTCGTTTTGGAAGTGGTCTAATTTATTTCGCTACCAGTGGGGAATGGAGCACGCGAGCTGATGTTGGTAACATCAGTTATTATGTTGGCTTCTATTCATTTTTAACCGACTTCAAAAAAGGAGGAGGTTATCAATTCGTCTGTATGTTTTTTTTTTTATATATTATGTTTGTTACCTCATAACTTTTGACTGGGTGAATCGATTTTGATGATTCTTTTTTTATTAGAAAGCTGACGCTTCCCATTTGGTCCCATTTCAATTTAGTCCAGTTCTGATAATGGTATCCATGAGAAAACCATATAAGTCTTAAATTTGCATTAAGTACGTGCGCGACAAATAGATGAATAACTCAATAGTCGGTCTTTTGAAGTCGGTTTTTGTTTTTTGTTGTGTAAAAATAATGTTCTTGTACTCACGACGGAATGGAGAAGGTATAGACGTTTAGTTCTTGATGTTCTTGAGTAGTTAGAAGTTGTGTTTGAAATTTTGAAAGCAGGATAAGTTTATTTTTAAAAACAAAACTCAAAGTTTCATTCTATGTGTTTATTCTTGGAAGTAGGTACATTTTATTGGTGGTGCGCTACTCCTCAAGCTAGTTGCAATAAACATATATCTCTGTATAAAAGAGTACGAGTATGTATGAGGGCAGTGGATGAGACCAACACTAGACGAAATACCTAGTTATTAACACGCTTATATTAGCTTCACCTGTATGTTTGTAACCGACTCCTTTGGGCGCGATTTTGACCCACTTTAAACGGCCGGATTTCGTTCAAACTTTGTAGATATATCGAGGATCGATGACAATAAATTATTATACAAAAAATAAAAAAAATATACTTATAAATAAATTAAAATAATTATATGCTAATAAATTGTGTTTTTGCTCCGAACGCGATTTCTACGATTACTGTTAGCTATGCTGTGACTCGGTACGCGAATTCTGTGACTACTGCTGGCTAAGCTGTGGTTCCCCACGGCTACTGGTACATATTCTGCTACGTGCCGCGTTTGTCAAAGAGCGATGACAATGCGTGTTTTTTAGTTTTATAAACTATTCTATATTATTTAGTCTAATTCGTCCCACAGCTGGGCAAAAGCTTCCCTATCCTTCTTTCACTCTTCACTATTCAAACCTATAACTATACCTTTCTTCATCATTATTATTAGCTTGTATCGACCCACTGCTGCGTTTAGACTTTGTGCCACTTTTTCCATTTCAGTTTTTAGTTTAACATACTCGTAGTTAAAGATAATGAATAAGTGTTTTTATGTTACTACTCTACAAAAAAAAATACAAAACAGTTTTCATTCCAATCAGATCCCTTTTCGCTTGACCACTTACGTTATAAGAAACAGACGTTACCAATGTATTTTCTTATTCTAGAATTATTTTCTACGCATGTGAGCCGTATTCAATCAATCAGATACAGACAAGCACTGTCTCGTTAATTAATGGAACAAGACCTGAATGTTAGCAAAAACAGAAACACATTGGCTAAAGAGATAATTTTAGAACAGAAAAAAAGCGATACAAAAGTAAAAGAAATTAACGAGCACCGCACCTAGTAAAATCGTGTGAAAATCACAGGTCCAAAAAACAAAAGCTATAGAGTTCTATAAAAGAGAAACTTACGTTTCTCTTAGGAAAATGCAGCGTAAGCGCAAAAATAAAACGCTAACGCAAAGGTAAGGCGAGCGTAAACTTAAGTAGATAAAGTTATAACAACTATATTTAAAAATCGGCACAAAGCTAAGCTAAGCTAAAACTGCCCATTAATTAAACATATGCTTCTTTTATAATGTTAACAAGGATAAAATTACTAAACAGTTTTGAAAAACTAAACAGCTTTGAAAAACGCATCGTAAGTTCTCTCTTTTTAAAGGCCAAAACACACTAATAAAGACGCAAAAAAGAGCATCAGCGCTAAGCTAGCGTTTTCAAAGAATGTAAATCACATTGTAAAACAGCGTAAGTGCCATACTGGCGTTCACAAAGACAGTAATCACTTACGCAAACATAAAGGCGTTATACGAGGCTTATTCACATGACGGGTCGTGATCAGTTAATTGCATCATACGGATATGAGAGGGAATAAACTAGGAAAGTGTGAAACGAGACGAGTATGTGATTCCGTATAAAATTATTACTAAGTATTCATTTTGAATGAGTTTGTTTATAGTTACTGTTTATAAGTTCACTATTTTTTGCTTTGATGAATCAATAGGATATTTTATTATTTTGTATATTCTGGTACAATGCAAAATCAGCAGGTTTTGTTAAATTTTTGTCGTTAATGCGGAAATAGTTACGTGTAGTGCCCGTGTATATAGGTATGTAAAATGTAAATAACTACAATCTGGATTTAATCTAATTTAATTTTTTTAAATAAGTAGACTAAAGCAGCAAGTAAAAAAAACTATTTGTTGATTCTATTTATTATTTCCTCATTCCAAGATCGTTTCTGAGTATTTCAGATGATTCGTTTTCTTGTCAGCGGCACGGTACCCTAGAAATCATGAAAACTTCGTTTTTAGAGGCATGCAGGCCATGCGGTCGGCGTTATTGAATTAGAGTCCGACTCGACGCAATGCAGTCTTTTTACTGTTTGCAGGCGAAACTGGAATTGAGTAAATTTAATGTTTTCCCCCTTTTTTCCCTCCCTGAGAATTAGTTTAGTTTTGCAAAAGGATTCGGAATTTGAGTGGTTCGCTTTGTTGTAATAGAATTTGAAATATTTTGGCTGTAATTGTTGTTATTGTAGGTGAAACGTAGCTTACTTTACGCCTTACAAGACGTAATACAACACAGCATTTATTGTCAGACAGACCAAACACTGAAGCAGTTAGAATGTTTAGTCCATTCAAAATAGAGTAGCGTAAAATGAAGAAAATTTTCCTAACATTCAAACAGATATTATTTTTCTCAAAAATCCACTACTTTCTTTTTAAGCTAAAAACTATAAAAGTAAAATTGAAAACCTTGTAGTCAATTAAATAGTGGCCAGGGCTAAGCTGGTAGATAGAGTAGGTTTGAGCTCCGGTACTTTTCTCGGCAAATCCTTAGTAAGTATCCGATACTTTAAGAGTAGGTTTTTTTTGTAAGTTAACACTTTTTCTAATACAAAGATTTTTTACAATGATTTTTTTTTCTTTGTTAATCAATCAGCACTGATTCAAATATAAACGTTAGTATAACATCACCAATTTATCATCCCCAATCAAAGTTACACATCATAACTGCATTTAGCAGGCTCCACCCGGTAATAACTGACAATAACCGGTAACAAGCGGTAATCGAGGCCCTGCGATTGGCAGGATCGATTCACTGTCAGCTTATAATGAGAAATCACAAGTGTCAACAAATAGGATGGCGACAAAGTTGTGTTACGGGCTAACTTCGAAAAGCAAAATTTATCGTTTTTTTCCTTGTTATAAACAAAAAATATGTTATGCAAAAAATATATATCTATATATAAAGTTTTTATATGAGTTTTTGTTAGTATAAAAATAGATGCATCAAAACCGAGGCTCTCATGAGTTATTCTAGCCTGCAATACACAATAATAAAATACCAACAAACCCCGCCCAACAGTTACTACTCTTTAAAAAACCCTATTCTCAATTCAAAGCTAATTATGTTCCGAAATGAAAACGTCCATACAAAAGCAATAATTTATTAAAACGCCTATTACGCCTTTACACGGCTATTCATGACATCCCTAACTGGCCTTATTAAGGGGTATTCACCCCCGAGCCACAAGTGCGACAGATGTGTGAATTAAAAACACTGCCTTTAATTTATTTACTTTGCGATATTTGACTATTAATCCGGCTGTAGGGCACTTAATCCGCTAATGCTCATTTTATTTGAACACTGTCACTGTTTCGCATACGATGAAGTAACGCTTTTATTTCTATGCCAATACGATGCATTTTTCTTTACGTCATAATTAAGAGTTTATAGCTATAAGTTTAAAAATGTATTGAGCATCGCTAAAGTGTTTTTGTTTCGATTAAAAAGGAGCGTCACAATAAGCAACGAACTAAAAACGCGTTATTATGATTAATAAGATATTACTTTTGAATTTTAAATATTGGTGGATTGGGGTTTTTTTTTTATTAATTTAATTTTAATAAATTTGTTGCATCAGCGTAGATAAAAAAAGGGAAATAGGTTAAAAAGTTAAACAAAAACAAATTAAAAGAGAAATGGCAATCATTATTTTATTCCTAATTTTTTTTAATTCTAAAAATACATTTCATTCAAAAATGCTTTCTAAATTTGTTCAAACAAATTTAGAAAGCATTTTAAAAGTTAAAAAAAGTCTTAGTAAAATTCAGAGAAATTGGTCTGATATAATTTAGCCCGCCAAATCACTCCTTTCACGAATTTACAGTAATAAGGACTGTTGAGAGGAGATGGACTTTCTATGTTACTTTTATTTCTATTTTATCATGAATCCAAAATTCTGAGAAGTACTAAAATAACTCTTTTCAGCTCAAAACTTAAGCGATGCCATCACAACAAAGCACCACACCTCAGTAATATTAACGAAGCTTAAAAGCGAAAGCTTCAGGATATCGCGTTACGCGGCACTTAAGGACGACGCCAAGACTAAGGCTCTGGTCAAACTGACGCGACAAACCTAGCAAATGCGCGTTGAGAAAAAAGACAAGCTTTATTTATTTTATCGCGTGCATACGAGACAGAGTATACCTACACAATCCTAGGACATGCCGCCAACCAAGCGGACCTATGGACAATTTAACATTTAAGGCAATTACAATAACTTGTGAATAGTGTTTAAAAACAAATATTTAAAAATAAAGCTGTGGCGGGCATGCCATTTCAGTTAAATATTAATGAATCAAGAATACCATGCGCATGAATGACGCTACGCAAGACGTACAACAGCGTAGTTCAAAACCAGTAGCGCCAAAACACGCAGAAAATAGTATAGCTTTTATTTTACTGACGCTTTAGTCGCATCAGTTTAACCGCACCCTAAAGCACCAGTATAAGTGACGGTAGACACTCGACGACTCGACGAACACTTGTCACTTCCGCGGGTTGGGATTTTTGCGTGTGAAATATTTAGCCTCAGCTTGGGTTATTTCGTGCTTTCTTTCACGTAGGTTACGTCAAAATTGAATATTCGTTCGTTCTCTCTTTTATGTGATCATCATTTTTATACTCGGTTTTAACGCCCTCACTGCGAGTATACAAAACAAGAAGCGTTCAAGTGATGCAGGAAAAGGTTGCGTGTGAAGTCAAAATAGACCTCGCGTCAACTGACAACGGGTCATTCCTCTGCCTGCATGGTACTTGTATTTTTTTATTCAGTAATAGGCTTGCGTCTTAACCACCATCTTGCCTGATGGTAAGCAACGGTGCGGTCTACGATGGAAGTCACTTATGAGGTCGTTTAGATCTCATTCGCTTGTCAAAACGTAAAAGCCGATCAAGGGTATTTTACTATACCAAAATTTATTTTAAGCACTCGATAATTTAAGCCGTAACAAGTACTATCTTTCGTAACAGCTTTAAGGTCGGCTCTCATAACAAATGGAAAATAATCACCAATCAAGGTAAACATTTTGAGGCTCTTCAGATGCCATCCGAATAAATTTACTCAACAATATTCACAAATTGAGCCCAACATTGAGTGTGGAATAAAAGGCTCACTTAATGGCAGCAAATTATACAAAATATTGGATTTAATGACACGAATTTGAATTAAAGATCGAAAGAGTTATTGAAGTAACCTACTAAATTTCAAAATTCGTTCGAAGTTCTAATAACAATTTTATTCTAAACATATTTTATCTTGAAACTTGGCCTATGAAATACTAAACAAGTAGATATGTACTTCTTTAAGATATTTACATTAATCCACAATCCTATCAGTTTAGCCTATGTATTTCTTAACTAGGCAGATTTCGACTTCAAGGTCATAGTTAATTCTCAAGTCATTCAAGTCGTTATACAATAAAGGGTGTAAGATTTTTATTTTTACATATAGAATAAAAGTACTGTAACAAAGCTTTCATAATAGACTATTTCGTGAGCAAATCAGACTTACGGGAAAGCAGAAAAACAGGACTCGCAAAAGCTCCTACTCAGAAAAATGTTCATTCATAAACACCATGAAACGTTCATTGTAACACAAAAACTATATCGCACAACCTTGCAGATTGTTACATTTGCAGAATATTTATTGAAAATATCGATCCGAGCGCGATTTTTCAATCGAGATCTATTCTTGGTACTCATCTTGTATTCTATACTCTGTCAAAGACTGCAATTTATGTTATGAAAAATTCACCGAGCTATTGTAAGAAGGATTGAAAAAATGTTGTAGATGCGGCTGCAGCTAATATTGAAAATTGCTAACACTGAAATTTTTTCGATCTATTTAAATATTGACTGACTTATAAACCCTGCTTAAACTTAATTACCGCTTAAAATTCGCGTCTTGTTTTCGCACGTGACATTTTACATCATCAAAAAGTTGCCAGAGCATTTTAAGTACGTACTTTAGGCAGGTTTATAAGTAAGACCAGAAACTTCACAGAACCATGGTATTGAAATTACGGATCTATACACCTAGTAATTATTATCTAATATATGCCTATATGCTACGAATTTACTACCAGAATTTAAAATAATATGAAATTTCTTTTGTTGCAGGTACCCAGACAACGTCACATCAATTTCTAGATAATCCCATCTCCTTTCGAGTTATAAGTACGCCAAAGTTAAATTCCACGAGAATAACTAACTTTAAACCGAAGCTCTTCGCAAAGAATAAACGTAATTAAACAAATTTGAGAAATTTAAACCAAATTGTACAATACTTTCTTTTTAAAGCCACGTTTACTCCGTAATTAATTTTTAAAGTTTGTGAAATTCACTCTTAACCGTACGACAAAGATTTTTTCTTCTATTCGCTCGGGCCGCTCTATGTTTATTTTTTCTTCGCTCAATTTTTTCGCTATCGCTTCGTAATTTTTTCTCGGCGCTAACGATGGAGAATTCCGAATTGCAAATGTAGCTAATTGCCCGATGGAAGTAAAGTTGGCGTTCGCACTTACGCCGTCGCGACTGATTGTTGAAATATTTAACGTTTCCAAAACGCTCGAATAATTAAACGGGATGCTTTCAAATAATCACGGGGAGACTAATCTGAAATTCTTATTTTTGTTTGTCTGTTTCTGAATTGCATTAAAGGGTGAAGTGAATTTTGAACACCCGTAGGGTAAAAAAGTACCTAAAGAGACGATTGAAGCTTATACATTCATATATACATACATAAACAAAACAATAAAATAGTAAAACTAGCTAATACAGCGACATACAAAACATAAAAAGATCTATAAAGGATCGTCACAACAAACTATCAAAAGTAACTCAATTAAACATAAAACATCTTACAAAATCAGTCTTGCTTTTTCGGAACAAAATAATATTGCAAATAGCTAAAAACATCGCACAACTTGTAAGTCGGAAATACAATATAATGTAATCAATTCATTTATATTTCCTTCCATGTTTTCTTAATACAACCTACAGTCTACAGAAAATGTTAGGGCTGTCAATTCAGAAAACAAATTATCAATTCAAGATTATTAATCGCCCCAGCATTCTTCCAATCATCACCCCTAAACCAGCTAAATCCAGTTTGATTTATGTCACGGCGGCCATGACAGCTCCCGAGTGATTACTTCCTATGCATTAGATCTGATGAATGTATTTGCATTAGAAATCCAGGGCTTAGATCGACGGCACAGTTGGCGGTGACTGAGACTGTGTAGCGATGCAAGTGAGATAGTAGAGCGACATCTACATTTTACTTTTTAGGAATTATAGAGTCCCAAATTGCTTTATTGTCTGTTTTTAGAATGATTATGCGAGTCAGTTTACATTAGAATAACTTGTCAGTAAAATGGGTATAGATTTAGCCGATAAAAAAAATAAGCATTGGTCAATTTTGGCCATAACTTTGGCGATTTAAGAAGTTTAAAAACTGACCGCCACAATTACAATTACAGTACAATAAAATTCATCAGTTAAAATCAGATTTTTATAAATTATAACAGTAGGTAATTCCATTGTTCCAATAAACCAACGCAAATAATGTCCAATGATTCGCAACAATCATTTATGTTTAGGCGAATTCAGAAATGTGTAGTAACACTTTGTAGAAACACTTGCTTTTAGACCACTTCCAAACAGCGCGGGCTCTCGACAGATGGCGCGGCTGAGCTGCCAACTTAATCATTTGTTATTGCCCATTGACACATATGACCCAATCAAGGGGACCGAGTGCACTCTAGTGGTTTCTGATAATCAATTTTGGAGCCCTACTTAAAACGACTCGATAGTGCTCACTTGTGTTCGATGAGATCATTCGATTGAGACCAGTTGTTAAATTAAATGGAAATCTGTTTATTTTGTCTGAAAAAAGTGAAGAGAAAAAAGAGTTTGCTATATAACTGTACAAGGCAAGTTGATCAAACACGGTTTTTTGGCAATAGAAAAACTTAGAATAAACTCATGGTTTTCACCTAATTCGATTATTTATTTTTTTTTTAAATAAAAAAGTTAACAAAAATATTTCCTTGACCCAAAACCACTATTCCACTTTTTGATTTTTTGGAAAAACAACCATTCGGAGAAACGTATTTTAGAACTCACGACCATTCTACTTAAAAGCTTATAACGAAATGTAGAGACACTTTATCATATATCGTTATAAAAGACATATTAATTGGT
Organism: Alcis repandata; assembly: GCA_949125135.1. NCBI lineage: Eukaryota > Metazoa > Arthropoda > Insecta > Lepidoptera > Geometridae > Alcis > Alcis repandata. Next base: position 7,920,475 of record OX421237.1, read on the forward strand.
ATACTTTACTTTACTTAGGTACAAAAGTACATTGTACATTGTATGTATTCTTCAAATAAAAGCCGAGCCAAATGTTTGAGAAACATCCCTCTAAGTCCATCTAGAGACCGTGACGTCACAAAGCCTGTTGTCCGTTATCTTTCTTCTTCGGACACGGTCATTAATTACGTCTCTCTTGATTCTATAACAGTTTTCTTTTTATCGTCCTTCCCGAGTTCTGCGAGCAATTTATTTTAGTCCGCTGACTTCGAATTTTACTTACAAATCGAGAATAAGAACGATATTTGCGTAAGCAGTAGGTATAGTAAATGAGGATGTGTCAGGTTTAGTAAAAAAGAGACATATTGTTTCCTGTGAATTGTTTGACGTCTAGTCTATTGACAATACCAGTTACAGGTAATGAACAAATTAGGCTTATTTACTATGCTATTATTACGGGACTGTTAAAATAATAAAGAACATTTTGTCGGCATCGTTTAGTTACGAAAGCATTTTGGGTAAAATGATCCTATAATATTACGCACCTTTATATAAGTATGCTTAAAGTTTGAGTTCTAATTCGAAATAGTTATTTAACTGAATAGTATCTTACCTCAATCAGAGTTAAGTAAATTGAAAACTAATAGCAATAACATAAAGTTCCCCGTATAGGTATCCAAATAAAACAGACCGTCCATTTCAAGGGTATTACATTTTAAATAAGTTAATTTCAAACTGGCTAACCAAGTTGAATGTTAATTTGCTAAATTGAGATCATGAGGCCGAAATTTGGCTGGTTTAATTTGTTATAATAACAATACCATTTGGTAGGTATTCAGTCTGTACAGCGTACAGTCAGCAACAGTAATATTTGAACCAAAATTACCCAGAGAACACGAAATTTCGAAGATCGCATGATCGTCACTCTAAGCGAAATAATATTAAGAACATTTGAGATAGACAACATAAATCATTAAAAAAAAGACAGTCAATAGACGGAGAATAATAAAAAAAATACAACTCAATAACACGATAGTACTTTCATGTTAATTGGAACAAAATGTGTCGAATCCACGTTGTTTTTCATAGTAAAGTTCTAAAATAATTATTTTATGGGAGATGTAACTTCTGACACTGATTGTAGGTACCTACGTATTCACGGGAGAACAATCTTAGTAGGTTTGGGTGAAACTGAGTGAAATAATAGTCCGAAATAACAATCGCACCTGTAATTGTATCTTGTGCATGAGGAAGTTAAATTTAACGTCGACTATAGCTGCCTGAATTTACTGCCCTGGAAATGGTTAGCAACATTTCGTAGAAGAAATAGGTAGGTAGATACCTGAAGTATTAAATTGTAGTATTAACATAGATAACCAAAAATACGAAATCATTGCACTTTTGACTAAGTTTCTTAAACTAAACAAATTTTGGTTTTTCTTTTCTTGCCTAAATAATGTTACCAGATTTTCTGCCTGTGTGCAAATTTAGACTTTCAATCAATGTTAACCAATATAACATTTTGTTATAAAAACATTCAAAAAGCCAGTTGTGATCTGAAGAGTTGAGAATAGGTGCTTCAGCTAGTCTAGACAACTAGATAGACTCATGTACCTACTTTTCTTGAAAATTATATTTTGACGGCATATATAGAGAGGTCTAAAATAAATCCAAGGGTAATTGCGTCTAATGTATACTACTAATGTATACTTGGAAAAAATAGGCATAAAAGTAAAAAATCTATTAGGATTTCGTCAGACTCAGAAGCTAATTTTCATGCCCTGTCGGAGCCTAGCACGTGACTGACAAAAGAGCTTCGTATAATTCTCTGCTAGGACTTATTCTGTTATAAATGAAATCTTATACCGGTGATGTAAATATCAGGACATTGAGCGCTAAAAACAGCGCTCATGTGATGTACTGTTGTTCTAAAGTCAGGGTTACACTGCAAGTAATGCTCCAAGATTGGTTAGACATGCAGGCTCAATGGATTAGGCTATATTTCTGTGCCAGAACTTACTGTGTAATTTTGAGACACTAAAACAACTACTATTTTTTTCAATTTTAATTTTTAATTTTCTATGATTTGTATCCACTTTTGGACCATTTTGAAATCATTTAGCTATCAGTAACTGTTTAATTATAGAGTGTATCACTAAACACTAGCCCTATGTATAGGTATAATACTTGCACCGAGCTTATGACTTTTGTGACCGCAGCAGATTGGCAGCAGTGATTGCAGCCCAGCATGCCCCAATTACCGTGGAATCAATGATGCCCATTAATTGGTAACTGCGCTGACCAAGATACATTTTGCTATTATATCTGTAATATTGCTGTGGCAATGTAAATCACACATGAAAATGAGCCGAAAATGCGTCTAAATTTTGCGAGGCATTAACATGACCTACATTGTTTTTCACGCGTCACAAATTTAGTTTCATATAAATTCTGATTATATTCCATTTATTTATCTCGCTCGGTTAGGCTCGGTTAGCAAATGGACTGATTACAGTTTTTGTATTGTTTTTAAGATTTTTATTTAAAAAAAAAAAACAAATATAATGGTAATTGAAAGACGACGAGGATAAAATAGCAGTGAGATGAGATACAGTAATGTCGAATAAAAAAGATGATCGGAGTAATTGTACATACTGTAACGACCCCATATAAGTGCGACAAAGATAGAAATATTCAAAATTAAATTCTTATCTTTTAATTACCAACTTGAACCGTTATTAATCTCAAGAGAAACTTAATATAAGTTCACGCCATATTTTGACGTCGGGGAAAAAATTAATTTCGACACATAGGTAAACGTCGTTCCCTCGCAATATCCATCACAGACTATTTGCATAGAGGGTGATAAATCTAAGAAAGAAATCTTTTATGGGAGGAGATATTGGAAACGACTCGGCGATGTATCATGGCGGTTTCGTGTGTTGACATATTGCCCCATATTCTGGGAGTATGAGGGTTATATGGCAATTTTACGAACAGTTGTGCAGTGCTCGGTGTGAGGACTTTGCAAATATATGTCAGTTGTTAGAATTACAATTACTTTTTTGTTTTTTATTTTATTTCAAAGACTTGTCCCAATTTTTATTTTTCGTTTGTAAATGTTTCAATAGCTCAAAATCGTGACAAAAATAAAATAGGGAGGACTATGGGACGAAGTAGGCTTTTAATAACAATACTATTAGGTTCAATTTGAAATATACCTACTTGAATTGTGTTTAGATTATCAGTTAAATTGGATTCAGATTACTCGCGTGTTTTTCCGTAGATTAAAATAAAGTAATTTTTCATAATAAAATTATTCTGCGTCCGTCCTGATGATGAATATCCTTACCTTTATCAAGTACCGTTTTCGTTGTTTAGATCTAAATAAGAAACAAACAAGTAGAGGCACGGTTCACTTTTTGCTCAACTACTGTAAAAGTAGGGATATATTTTCAACAATACTCTACAACAACAATTTTATTCTGATATTATTTTATTTGTTTTCTACATTATTTTGACCATGATACAAGATTTTTACCAAATAATCTTGGCTCCCAATGTGTTGATTTTACGAACGTGGGGCCAAAGTGCCACTCTGTGCCCACTCATAAATATAAAATAGAGATCTGCTTAGTTGACTGACTTTGCTCGTAAAATAAGTGTCCCTCAAAATGGAGTTCTTACAGACTTGTTTAATTTTATCCTTCTTATAAAGATATTTTTATCTACGTACGAGTATTAAATTACACAAATAAATTATGAAAAGATAAACTTAAAACCCGACTAAAAACTTAGAATACAAATCACCCCATACCTAAAATGAAATCTAAATTGTATGCTCTAAAATCTTTGCACCGTTTACAAGAGATTATAAAGAAAAATAGATACAAAAACACTAAAAAATCTAGTTTTGGACTGTGAGGCAATAAGTTTTGCATAGTCCGGTACTTCAAATAAAAGCACAAGCTTATCAAATCACCGCTTGCTATTCGTAGTGACGACAGTGCAGAATTGGACCGAAAATTGAATACGCGATATTGTAAAATAACAGAAATATTTATTCCACATTCAGATTCACACGAAATTGTTATCGCAAAAATATTGCAAGCTCACGCAACTAATGACTTTTGTTTATTTTTTGAACGCGATTTTTTTGGGGTTTGAAGGCAAAGTGGTTCTCTCGAAAAGCGTGCTTTTTTTTTAATATATAGCTACAACTGCTCGACTACTTTGGAAGCAATTTTGCCTTACAGTGGCAGTGGACAGTGGAGGAAGGGAAAAGCGCACACTTAAACCAATGCTTGCTTAATAATTAATCATAAAAGGAAACATGAGTTCCCCGAATAGAATAAAACAACTAAAGAATAGAGCAAATCGAAGAGTCAAACATAAAGTACGTTATTGCATTAATTGTAATTTTTTATGATGGTGACATCAAACTCAAATGTTCGGAAGTTTATTACATATAGTGAAGATATAATAAATAGAATGCAGGCTATAATATAATATTTATACAAACACACTTCTCGCTATTTCTTCTTCTAATTGTTTAATGACTAATTTCTTCAGTTTCAGGTGAGTCTTGCCTCTAGGAGGACTCCAGGTACTTAGTACGAGACTAAAGGAATGATTGTTGTATTCGATTCCTTTTAAAGTTATTTTTTCAGTTTACAATTGGCTGAAAATTAAGTACGTGTAAGTAATTTTATTTTGGATTCCATTCGCGAACCCGCAATACTGAAATTTTAATAATTTCATTCGTTCCACATTGAATGTGTTAAATCAAGATCCGTTTTATTCTGTCGAATACATAAATGGAATCCAACTTTTACAAGCCAAATTAGTAGAACCTCGAAATATCGAGCTCGGCTCATTTCTCTCAGAAAATTCAAGACAAATCTAAATTTAATTCACTTTTCAGTTACTTTCGGTCATGATTTAATTTGCTGTTTCATTCGATTTTATTTGTGAATTTTCAAATCTCATTCGCACAACCTCCTGACAACTTTTTCCTTTTATTTTTCTTCTATTTTTGGTTACGCCTTAAATGTTCACATTATCTATGTTACTTTATCACAATGTTTTAGGTAAACCAATCCAATGAGACTTAGTCTAAAAACGCCGAAGCTAAGAAAAGGCACTCTAAGATTAGATTATTTTGCCCTCATGTCTACTGTAAAGCTTTTGGGAACTTTTGCATAAACGATTAACTATTTATATAATGCACTTTGCCATAAAAATATAGCATTACTTCAAGACTGTCCTAAAACTAACTAAATGAGTACAGACCAAGTGGCGTCACGTGCACGTCGTCATAAAATCTTGTTTTGTTTTACGTCTGTCTCACTTTATCATTTGCACTATAAAAAAGTTATCAAAGTTAACGAACACTGAAGAAGAATGCAGCACTAGTAGTTGCATTTCATCAGTATAAACAATCAACAATTGCAAAGCAGTTTTGGAATCGTAAATTCTCGTGGTCACTGATATGTACTTTATCGGTTTTTGGTATTTGTCACTTCATTGGTTTTTGGACTGGGTCTCAACCACAGCTACTCTAAGGTTTGGTTTACCTCTCTTTCTATCTCTGCTTATGTCGTATCATACTGCTTGCCGTCTCTGTGCACTGTATTTTATTTAAGTACCCTCTTTTGTTCAGAGCATTTAACTGTAGTCGAAATAATTAGATCGATGTTACTAGATTGTATTCGAATGAAATGTAGATAAAAAATATATATTTCTAAGATTGCTGTGAAGAGAGAGTCGTGTTATTCGCCTATAAAGCTCTCAAGGCATCTGATGGACAGAGCTGTCTGATTTATAAACTGATTAAAAAAACTCCCAGAGTTTACATCATTTCGAAATTAACTGATTGCTGTAGTAAATATGCATGAAAATATTTGTTATGTATACATGCCGATTAATAATAATCTTAGATCGGAGAACATGACAGCGATGAACAAATCGGCGTCGGCAAGTTTTTAAGAAAGCTGTATGAAAAGGTGCGTACAAACCATAGATTTAAATCCTAAGGACGGGAGGTGAATTAATATTTCAAATGGTGACTACAGACTCTATGGTGCCGACAAGTATAAATCGCCGGCGGGGGATCGTCGCGGCGCTTGCTCTTAAGAGAGGCGCACATGCATATCTGACATGTAGGTGCATATATGCATGCTATATATGTCAGCGTTAGAAACTTCGCTTCTAGTATTATCTCTATGATACAAACAGCGAAAAAATGAGCAATCTAGATCGAACAGGCCTCATTCGGAGTATGAGTTGGATGCTGTCCAAAAACTGGGCTGTTACCAACTATGAGAGTATAGCAGCAATACATGCAAAAAGGTACCTATAGGCATTCGTGAAAAGTAAAGTCATGGTGTAGTACTCGTTTTTGGTCGTCTTAGTAGACCTAGTATCACGTTTTAGTACCTCTGTCAGTCTTCGGATGGGTGACCGCGGGTTGCATTTAGAACTGAGCGCTGCTGTTCATTAAGTTAGATTGTAGACTCCGGTTGTCTGTCCTATGAATACAACTGCCATGTCACAGGCCTTCAAGAGGCCAAAAATCTCTGACACCAGGACTAGCTACTCGGCCTATTCGCTCTCAAATACTAACTTAGTCAGTTCTGGTCATTGTCCTTTAACTAAATCACGCCCTAATCTATGGCATCTTTTTATTATAAAACACGGGTTTAAAAGAAGCTCTACGAGTACATTTTACTGTAAGCATTCTGGTCATTTCACAATGCGAGTTGGTTTTCGTAACAAAAGTTTTAATACAAATTGCGCATCTGCATAAATTAAACTACAGAGCCGGCGTGGCGTAACGAAACTACTAAAAATTTCATAAGTTGGACCCAAATATTGATCGCGCCCATTCATGCCAGGACGTGCGACAAAGGGAACTTTGCTCAGCGCTGCCACATTCAAAACCAGTAGGAAATCTACGTTATCTACGTACATTTGAAACTGATAAAATGTTCAGATAAGGTGGCTGAAGGATGGTTAGATCAAGGTTAGTTAAGCAGTAGCAAGATATCGAAATCGATATCAAAATCGCAAATCGTATCACAGAATACTATTCAATACTCACAAGGCACTGCATGTATCAAAATAGTTTATGACCTAAACAGACAGCATATAAGAGAGAGGCTTATATACTAACAGGCGTATATAACTGACGAATGTTGTGGATGGCGCCTGAGAACTACCAAAATGTCATTTTTACGAACTTAGTGCTGCCTTCATTTTATATAAATAATTTTGTTAGTTAGACCAGCAGAGTTTTTCTGACAATTGTTTTTTTTTTCTAAGTATCTACTCAAAAATGTATTTCTTCTGGATTACGAACTTTTTTTACAGTCATTATATCAACCACTAATAAATGAAGGGAATCCTCAATTCGTGTTTAGCTGTCCTACTTTCCAAAATATCAACATTGTTTGCTGTACATAAATATACTGTGGCTATACCCAGCAGTTACGCACACATTCAAAACCGCACACATGCATAGAAATGCGTCGTTTCCAGTGGGCGTCAGCTGACTTTCCGGGGGTGGCACGTAGAGACGCAGACAGTACCATAACTAAAAAAACGAAATCGTTTAATAATACTTAGTTGTTAGTAAGATATAGTAAACATAGTTGGTCGTACAGAGTTAGGAGTTGAGTCGAAAAAGGCACTTACAACCTTTCGCAATAATTATGATAGCACTTTGATTGTTACAATCAGTCAGAATTATTGAAGATAAACTCACGCACTTCAGCTGCAGTATGATTCTACATTACACACCTAACTGGGGGGCTCAAACTTTTTTAAGAGCTTAAGTACTGACCACACTGCGCTGGGGTCACGGACGCATGCGCTTTGTAACTTGCAGCGGTTACAGCGCTTTATTTCCGAGCCAAGTGTTAGACTAACTAGTAGCGGTTAAGCTGGACGCTAAATCTGCGGCCGTTGAGAAAACAAACTGCATATAGCTCGACTTTATTGCTCTGTTAATAAGTTTTATTGAGTGAAGTTGCAGTCGAGTACTAAGCTTATCTAGAACTGTATATTCTAAGACACATAATATTTGAAATTAAATACTAACTCACGCTCAGAACTTTGTACTCGGAGGTGGTCGGCCTTCAGTGTTTTTGAGGTTATGAAACATAACCTATAATACTCACAGATAGTGTAGCTTTCTAGTAGTAAAAAAAATGAAATTCGGACCCGTAGCTTCGGAAATTACTCTCAGCAAACATACATACGCTTTTATTTCTTTTGTTTCTATGACAAAAAGACACATTACAGTTTAGAAGTAAATTTCAAGGTTTCTGTTGAATCGAAAGAGATTGCCACCAATGATAACTACAGAACTAAGTTACGTAGTTTTGCCTCGAAGTTAGGCTGGCGCCACAAAGCCTTTGAGCGTTGATTAGCACAAATCTATTCGCTTTCTGTCAAGTCATCGCGGTGAAGTTTGTCGCCGAGGAGAGCATTCTGATAGCTCTGGGGCTGTGAGCTTTACAACGAATGTTTGTTCATTTACACGATTGGAATAAAAGTCAGTTTGATGGCTACAGTAGCTTGAAGCCCGTATCGCGTGTTCATAACCGATCACCGATGCTGAGCAAGGGATGATACAGTTTTTCGGTTAAGGCATTTACAACTGAGATCTACTGTAATTTGGATGACACGTTAAAATGTATGGCCCGTTTGTCTGTCTCATAACAACAACTGCCTAGCCATGGCCAAGATCAAGGCCTTTTTTTAGGTAGCCTCAAAAATCTACCTGAAAACTATGGTGTCAGGGCTAGTCCATCGGCCTAAACAAACTAACTTTTTGAAGGATAGAGGCCATAGAAGGGCTTTAGTTGTGATTTGAAGGGTATGCTAAGTTCGTCTATCAAATTGCTCAATATTTAAATGATATTGGAATTAAATGGCTGTATAGAAAGTAACAGCCAGCTGAAAAAGTTCAGTAGTCAAACATAAGATCAAAATTATCAGCAATCAATTGAGAGCGACTAGTCGAGCTGGGTGCTATTTGTAACTGTACAAGATTCCTCTCTTCCCTTTCCTAAAATACAAAATCGATCTTACAAACGACTTCATCCTTTTCCCAATTGCAGTACAAAAACTGCAGTATCGAATAATCGAGTTTTAAATGGAACTTATTCGAGTCACGGCCAAACCAGCAGTAAACAATAATTAATTCGATGCTCTTAACAGAACGTGCGCCGCGTCGGGTGTGGCGAGTTTTTAAGAGCTCGTTAATTTCGAGTTCTTTCGAGTTATTCGCCGTTTTCGAGTTATTTTCACGTTCGCTATTCGAGTATTTGGTGTAGGATGGCCGATGCGACGATTAATAGTTTGGGAGGTCGTTAGAAAATTAATTACACAATAAAAAACTAACTTTGTTGGCGCAAGAAAACAAATTGTGTTTTGGCTTCCGAAACTAAGCGGCGCCATCCTTCTTTGTCTTGAGATACTCGTAGTTCATGTTAAGCATTAACTTCAATTTCTTGAAAGTCTTTGTTATTAGGAGCATAATTCAAAATCCAACTCCTACGAAATAATACGCTTCGTGAATGTGCTTTATAGAATCTATATCAATATGGCAGAGTGGCATAATTATTATCCAACAAGTTTTCAGACACGTCGCTTAAAAGCTCGCTCATTCAATATTCAAAGAATTTGTATGAAATAAAATCACGCACGTCACAAAAAGCCGTCACCAGAACTACGAGTAAATCAACTATGCAAATCTAAATATAGCGAGGACACAAAATAAATTCTCCAGCCGCTTCCAGCCTAAAATGAGCCAATCGGCGGGAAGCGCTATGAAAAAATGCCGCACGCTCATGAAAAATTCCAATGGGCATTTCGCAGTTCGATAAACGCACGGATTTGTATTGAACTGAACTCTGTGCCTTTTCGGAAAGCTTTTATGGCTAGTGGCCGTGTTTATTGCACTCCATCAAAGGTTCTATGTATATGCTACTAATATATACGTAAATTACATACTGTAACATTTGGGTTTAGTCTGTTTGTAAAATTTCTGTCCTTGTATGCTGTGTTGGGTTTACATAAATAAAAAAATACTTATATATATAGGTAATTGTTAAAGTTTCTATATTAGGATGTTAGAAACCAAATCACAAAAAAACGGCTAAATGAATTTGGATGGATTTTAGCATGGAGGTAGCCTAAATCTTAAGTTAACACAAAAGTGTCATTTTTCCTTTAAAAGCAACCGGTAATCGCGAGGCGCAGGCGCAAATAAATCTAACTAATATTTAAAAGGTGAAAGTATGTATATTGGTTACTAGCGTCCAAACGGATTTACATGAAATTTATAATGAAGGTCGTTATGGTCTGGATTAACACATAGGCTACTTTTTATCTAGGAAAACGCAGGTAAAACCGCGGGGTGCAGCTAGTGTTTAATAAATATATGATTTGAAGCATTATCACAAAATAGATAGGTAATGATGTCAAATCCATTCTCTAATACATTTTTTCAGCGACACATCCGTGCCCCAGCAAAACAAGTCGTAACTTATCGGCAATATCATTCATTTTCGCTCAGCGCACTGTTGCAAAACTCATTCAAGTTTGGCAAGTTCCCTATTTATAGCCCTTGAATTTTTATCGGGTTTATTACGTCATTTTGGGAACATTTCAGAGCTCATATAACTTACTAGGGGCGCATACTCGCGTGCCATTTGTCGGTTACAAAATCTGACTTGGGTTTGGGAAACTTTTTAGAAATTATCAGTACGTATACTTACTTTTTTTTTAACGTGAATAAGTCCGCATTTAACCAAGGGTGTGAATAATAAGTGTTAATAAGTCAAGTTCCTGTAAATTTCAAAACTTTCAACTCGTATAATTTTCTAAAAATTTTACTTTTCGTTCGCAAAAAACAAATCTGCTACTATGCTGCTGTAGAAATTCTGAGATATCATAAATAATTGACAGAACGGTGTCCTCTAGCATCTTTACTTTGTCATTCATCTCTTTGATCTATCACAACGTTTGTCCACATCGTCACAATATCAGATGAACTATTGGTCTCTCAGCTTAAAAAGGATTGTAAACCGACATATTTCAGACAAAGCTCACCAACCCAAAGACCATACAAGCGATAGATCCAATTGTAAAAGGGCAGTCACCCAGAACAAACGCGCTTTGTTTTTATTCCATTCATAAACATTTTACTGTCGCCAATAGATATCTCGACCGTTTAAGCGTTCGATAAAATATCGTTTGCTGGGTCGATGTAAAAACGTCAGTCGGTATTAGAAGCTTGGTCAACTGGTGTAATGAACCATTGCGGACACAGTCCGGAAGACTCTTTTTTTTTTTTTATTCAGCAATAGGCTTGCATTTGACCGTCATCTTGCCTGATGGTAAGCAACGATACGATACGATACTCGTTAATGTTAGGCTAGGTGCCAATAAACTACAAATGAAAAACTCAAGTTTGGCTAAAAGATCACCGCGCTTTTATGTCTACTAAGTAAATTGGAACAAGACCTTGCTAGTTATAAGTTCCTTACAATATAGAAGATATAAACAAAAGCACAGACAACACCTTACTTTAGATCTTTTTTTAACTTTTTTTATTTACTTCTTTTATAATACAATGGGTCAATGAGCCCTGGCCCTGGTTGAGGTATCTAATTTTCCTGGGGTGCTAGGTCGGGTAACCTCCACGTGGTGCACCCTGGGCAACAGCGTGCGGTACTACTGCATAGCTTTTATGCAGTAGTACCGCGCGGTGGCCAATAACCCGACACGGTGGGCCCGTCCGCGTGTCCCTCTGACTAGCAGAGGGCACAGCGGATGGTGTGTGGTGGAGTGTGGAGCGTCGGAGGATACGGCGCTCCACGCTTGGCTGGTGGCAGCAATGCCACCAGGGGGGTTTTCCTTGTGCTCCTCGCCGCGTGTGGGTCGCGGTCGGGAGTGCAAGGAAAGGAGGAGGGGATCGCTCGTTGCCGGGCGTGGTGAAAGCCATGCTCGGCGGCGAGAGATCGTGGCAGGCCGTGGTCTCCTTCTGCGAAGAGGTAATGTCGCAGAAGGGGCCGCGGGGCGGATCGGGGAGGACGACTCCCGCAGGATCCGCTCCGGCGCAGACGACGGGGAGGGTGGAGGGGGCGATCCGATCCATCGCCTCCTTCCCTCTCCGTAGTGGGGCCACTGGCGGAGGGTCGGGGGGCTCTCCGCTGGCTTGCACCGGCTCCACACGTCTGGGGGCGGCCTTGGGTGACCAGGGCCGTCCCTCTCTTGACGCACGGAAGACGGGGCCGAAGGGCCGACCCTGGCTGAGGGTGGCGGAGACTCCGAAAGGGAACCCCCGGCCACAAGGGAATGAGGTCAACTTCCCAGTGGTTTTAGTGGGTATGCCGCCGCAGGGCGGAGACTCCCACATAACCCCGGCTCCCCCGGGTTAGGGGTATCCATAAAGGATTTCCACTGGGTCAACAAAAAAAAAAAAAAAAAAAAAAAAAATCTAATTTTCCTAAAATTGATGTCCTTGTCTAATAGGTTGCAACGACGAAGATAGATATATTTTGGGTTAGTTTAGATATCTGTCAAAATAAAGCCATCAAACTTGGCACCAATGCCTCATTAGCGACGCGTTGCGGATCTCATAAGAGTAATTTTTATTCTGAAAACTGATGTAGTTTTGGTCCTACTTTGGCTTATCATTCCTTGAAAGAGATTATCAAATGTGATTAGAACTATAGTCGAACTCAATCAACTCAACAATACGTAATTACCTTGTAATTATAATAAAATGATTTTTAGTTGTGGAAAAATTGTGTGTAAACACAACTAAATTTTTTGTGTAAACACAATTTATCCCTTCTATTACTTGGTACTCATTGGTCAGGTTTTGGGATAACCAATTGCCTATTCGTCCGCGTCAAATAAACGATGTTTAATTAAACTAGTGATTTAATTAAAAAAGTATTCGGTAAAACACGCTCCTGTTTGTGTCGTCGATTTATGCTGCTCGCGGATTATAATCGGTGAATAGGGATTTTTTAACGGCTCTTCAGCCGAAGTACGCTTTTATGCAAATTCGGGGTGAAAAATAACAATCGTTTGGAATTACTGATTCAGAAGGGGTTAAAAGTGGAATGATGGATTATTAAATGCCCATGTGAACGACTTTATGAACGTAAATTTAACTACCTGCACCTCGCCACTTTTCCAACGACTATTATTATTTTTTTTTTATTGTTGTACCTATTATAAAAATATTCTGAGTCTACACGACTCCACAAACCAACCTAAACTTCAAAGTTCAAAAACGCAAGAAAAGTCCAAGTAGCAAAGCTAAAGTGTTTCTTCCAAGTTGACTTTGCCTGCAAGATCAGGTTGGACAAGGTTTTTCCGTTTCGTTTTATGTGACTCAATACACAGTGCAAAGTAATAAATAAGAGGTCTAGGCGGACATATTTCAGCATCACGACACGACACGCATCTGCAAGTCTAATGCCTGAAGTTGGCTCGGATAAGGACTCCGCATAATGTGGCCGCGTCGCGTGGACGAGACTGTCCTGTCGTACTTCTACGCGGAAATACTGGGTTTATAAGAAAGGGTACGCTAAGCCGAAAAAGGCTATACTACTTCTTATTATGAACAACTTTTATTATAGAACCCGAAAATTGCGAAAAAAATCAGCTGTTCCATTGAAAAATGTCAATGACACTCGACAAAATGTATGGAACAGCTTATTTCTTCGCGACTTCGGAGCCTGCTCTATAGTAAAAGTTGTTCATAATGATGAGTACTATGCTCCCTTTTCGGCCTAGCATACCCTTTCCTTACAAGCCTGTATATGTATTACATACCAACCTACAACCCACATACATACCAGTACTAATGGCACCTTGACTTGCACTCACTATTTAAAACTTTTTCTCCGAAGAAGCTTCATAAGCCATGTTAGAGCACACCATCTAAGCTCTAACAGGAGCAAAATACTCCATTTCGTCTAGAAGAGATCGCTCTTAGCGATAAGGCCGCTTTTTGTGCCTTTCTCTTGTATGTATTGTAACTATGGAGAAACGGGTGAGGATTGTGCCAAAAAAATGGTTTATTTGGGATTGCCAAAGGGCCGAAGCTCTGCAGCCGTCTCAAGTATAGATGGAAGGACGAAGTTGCTAAAGATCACCAGGAACTTGAAGTTAATGCTTGGCATGAACTTGCTCAAGACAGAGAAGGATGGTGCCTCTTAGTATCGGAGGCACAATTTAGGTTCAAGTCGCTGCGCCAACAAAGTTAGTCAGTTGGTTTTTTGTAACTAATTCTGCCAAAGTATCTGTAAAATCCGTAAAGGCTGCGAAATACACGCAGCGGAATAGAACACGTTATAAAAATAATCCTACTTAGCTACTTGAAGTTTATTGCTTCAAAAATAGAATAAAAAAAATAACGTTTCACGCTCGTAGCTTCCCATTAGGATACTATGTGTCGGGGATGCCATGTAACAAACACAAAGACCAGGACAACTAACACCCAGACCCATAACATATATTAAAATTCATCATTCTAGCATCTACCCGGCCGGGAATCGAACCCGGGACCTCTGGCTTAAAAGGTAGTATATTCGATACTACCACTTAGCCAAACAGGTCGTCAAACCACTATTTATTATATATATTATGCAGCTAAGAATGTATGTGTTAAATTCATTATTTAATACATCTAAGTGAGTACGTGTTTAAAGTGATCTCTCACTGAATAATGAATGTCTGGTCATAACAGTCTTGCATCACAAATGCAGTGAAGTTAGTCGCAGACGCACGCCACTATCGCTCTGCATTATTCCGGCTAAAATTCGGCCTTTGTGAATAAATAAATACATTTGGGTAATACTCAGTTCGGTTGAGGAGGTTTGAGGTAGATTGTAGATTAGAGGAGTACACTATACCTACCTACTATATTGTTGACATACATGAAAAATATAATATAATATATTTAATAACATTAAACGGTTTTTTAAGAGATAAAACTAATTGTATTTATCATTTAGTTTATGAACGCTATAATAATTCATTCCTTACTTTTCAATAAAGTCTTTCTCTTTTTTACTAGTAAAAATAAACAAGCAAGTTACTGGCATAGACCTCTCCATAACAATTGCATGGCCATTAACAATTCTGATAGTTAACAGAACAGGCGGATGGGTAATTTAAAAAATATTTATAACTAGCTGCGCCCCGCGGTTTCACCCGCGTTTTCCGGGATAAAAAGTAGTCTATGTGTTAATACAGACCATTAACAACCTTCATTCCAAATTTCATGTAAATCCGTTAAGCCGTTTTTGCGTGAAAGAGGAACAAACATTCTTACTAACTTTCGCGTTTATAGTATTAGTAGGATAGTAAGTATTACAGTCTATCACACGATAAAGTATTAAACCATTTTCTGATGTCTGCTGTAAAAGTTACGTAACCTTCAACCAGAGATAAAAATAGCCAAATAAAATGAAACTATAAAAAGCATATTACTTAACTAACCATTGCACAGTGCACACTGGCTAACTACAAAATATATACATGCTTTACATAACCGCAAATGAAAAAGACAATTTTATAAATTCGTAGCAAAACAGGAATAAAACCATTGCAACAAAAATCCTCATTCAAATACAGTTTTCATTGTTACGTATTTAGAATTGCGGTACAAAGCCACCTGGAATACCACGGTGCGACGTGTTTTGTTGTGTGTTTAACAAAACTCCTGCTTATATGGTAAACGGACATCATGTGCGAAAACCTAAGACCCCTCACAGACGTACGAATCAGGTAAAATAAACAAGTGAAAAAGATAGAGAAAGAGTAACACGTCTTCCTTTTTAACCGACTTCAAAAAAGGAGGAGGTTATCAATTCGTCTCTATGTTTTTTTTTTTATTTTTTTTTTATGTTTGCTACCTCATAACTTTTGACTGGGTGAATCGATTTTGATGATTCTTTTTTTATAGGAAGCTGACGCTTCCCATTTGGTCCCATTTCAATTTAGTCCAGTTCTGATAATGGTATCCATGAGAAAACCATATAAGTCTTAAATTTGCATTAAGTACGTGCGCGACAAATAGATGAATAACTCAATAGTCGGTCTTTTGAAGTCGGTTTTTGTTTCGTGTTTTGTAAAAATAGTGTTCTTGTATTTCCTCTAGTAAACTCTAATCGGTTTGCCGTCAGTAGTCAGATGTCTTTTTTCCGCTCATAACACACAGCGGACATGTGTTAAAATGCTCTACCTCAGGTTTTTATTGCTTGAGTGCTGGAAAAACACAAATAGAGTTATACTACAAAAATCATTACGTTAAAAAAACTAACTCTATTAGAGTTACTGACTTCAATAATTCACTGCTGCCGTCAAAATTATGTTTAAGCACTTTTTCTTTACCAAATCTGTGGAAATTGTTGTTAAACTATAGAGTATAGTTATTTTTAGAAACATTTTTAAAAACAAGCTTTTATTGCATTGTCATCGGAGTTTACACATTTATACGGATTTCCAGCTCAATCTGAAACGGTTCAAAATTGAGTTGCCAGATTCCACCCGAACAAACATAGTTAAATAGTTACACACATACATTGTAAGTTAAATAAAAGCTTTTAAAAGATACAACTGTGCCTCTCTAGTCCATTCCGTCTAACTATCACATACCTACTTAGAAGATAGAAGCATGTACAGTCGTCACCAAAGTACTTCGTCGGGACAGACAAGACTCGGACTCAACTGGTCTCGTACAACCCTGGTCACAAGTGGCAAGCAATGCCCGCGGTGCTCTAAAGTGAAAACCCATGTATGCTGCAAACAGACGAATTTGTACTTCCCAACCGAAATATGTTTAGGTCTTCGCACCTGTGCGCTAACTGCCATTTTGGTGGAGCTGAATATTTAATTTACTTAGCTATTCAAGTGCTGCGATTTGAATAGTATGTGCTACGATGTGGAAAGAAAGAAATATTTTAGTTTAGTCCGGTTTGTCTTCTTTTTGCCCGTACGATTTCTTTTTAAAACTTTTATCTCACTTGTCTTGTTTGTATGTGTAAAATCTTGCAGTTAAATGTTGAACCAGTTTCCGCACTTAATATGCAAAATTTTGTGAAAAAAACCACGTTTGTACGAAGTTAAATTTTATATATTGAACTAACACTACATGCGTGTTAATAAATATTATCCCAGAAACAGATACAGTTCTTCTAGAGTAAGTAAAAAAACTGAAGTGTACCGATTGTATTACTATACGTTGCTGATTTTCGATACGGAATACTTAGGTATTTTAAATTGATTATGATATTCCTAACAAAACATTGAATACAACAAATTGTTAAAGACAGTATTTCATTTCAATCACCCAAGAATGTCCAAGATACAAGAAAATACAACCGAAGACCGTAATATTACTTTCCGATACAGAAAAATAACAAACAAACTTTGCCATTGTCCCTCCACTCCCTCCGTCTAACCGGTATCAAACGAAGATTGATTTCTGATTCCGCGACATCCATCACGGGCGCAGTAAACACTGCTGCGTAGTGACAGCGCCAATAAGCGTCAATGTACACTGAAAGTCTGAAAGTACCTAGACAGAATGTCGATATGAAAGTGGGTGACGGTCGCGTGGTGTTTGAGGATGAACTGTTGACTCGTCTGTGGTTTGGGGTGGTTTGGACGTAAATACTCGATTTTATTGAGGCTTCGAAGCTGTCACAATATCACCCAGCCACAACCAGAAATAAACCAGTCCAGTGCTTATTTCAATTAAGTAGGAACAAATTAAGGAACCTTTTCTTCTAAAATGTACTAGGTATGTCACTAATTTTAAAATAGTGAAAGTTTATTTAACTAAACGCCGAAACGACTCAATGGATTTGCATGAAATTCGGAAATAAAGTTTTTCAAGGTTTGAATTAGCACATAGGCTACTTTTTATCCCGAAAACGCATGTCAACCTTTTAACTGCGGGTGAAACCGCGGGGCGCAGCTAAAACAATGGTTGGTAAAAGATTATTTTCATTATTCACTTTGGCCTATTAGAAAGAAGTTTGGAAAAGACGGCAAGGCAGCCGGCGGCAAAGCCGTGTGAACAAAACGTGTTCAAACACATGCCATGTTCAGTCAAGTTGAAATCAGGTCGCCAGCCACTTGAAGCAACCGAAAACGAGTCGTATTTTTTAAGGGAAAGAATATTTTTCCGGTTAAAGAAAAAGTAAGAAAGCGCGCATCAATGTTAGATAGGAAATGCTTAGTTCAATTATGGATCTTTAAACACTACTTTACTATAATTTGATGGAAGGATTAGGCCATGACTTGAGTGTTTGGTGGTACTTATTGTTTACTTATTTCACTTGCAATAATTCCCAATATTTTATTTAAATCTAATCATAATCGAACTTAATGTCACAATATTATAAATATACTTCAATTATAAATATTAGATATTTATAATTGAAGTAGTTTTTCCTAGAACATCTTGGCTATGTTCGAGAAAATCAAACTTTAAGATACGCACTATTATACAAGTCTTTACCAAGTCATTGAGAACTCACGTACCATGTACGTACTTCTATACTCGAATCCGATACATTGTCTCTGCCTTTCTTCGGACTACATAAGTACTTCACGTTCGTCAAACTCTTTTGCCTGCCGCGTTAGTAACGTACTCTTTATTTTCCATCCAAAATAAAGGCATGCACAGATGCTACGTCTCCCGAACGGCAGGCTCGGCAGCACGAGCCACGACCGTGCGTATCTGTAATTCCCATCTCAGAGCACAAAGCCCGTTGATTACGGCGCGCGCCGCGGGCGACGCAGCCGTCTGAACGCAGGCTAATGCGTTCTCCGCCCCTTGTGTACGCTGCCTTTTTATTTAACGATCGAAGCTGAATTGTGGTACTGAATAATAATGCGGCCAGTACCAGTTTCCATATTTGAAATTGTATGACCAATTTAATGATCGATTAAATTTGTAACTTTGGGTCGCTGCTCCAGAAGACTCGGTAACATTGTATGGCAAATGTGGAACGCTCTGTCTTGGAGTATGTTTTGATAGTCGCTCATCTTCAATCGTCGAATAATCTTCAAGTCGACAGTGAATCGGTTTTTTCTTGGTAAGCGTGCTCCATCGTAGACCGCATCATGGCTTACAATCAGACAAGACGGCGCGGCGGTCAAACGCAAGCCTAACAATTACAAAACAACATATGAAAACGACATATAAACGTCGCAGGTACAAAGATATTAACATTAGTTAACGCGTCGTAGGTATTATGTATCAACGAAATTAATAAGTGAAAATTCAAAATATTTTTAAAAACAAGCCTTTATTGCATTGCTATTGGAGTTACACACGTATACCAATTTTCAGCTCAATCGAACTTCGGAAAGTGGTTCGAAAATTGAGTTGCAAGATTCCACCCGAACAAACATAGTTACATACATTGCAATTTAAATAAAAGCTTTTAAAAACAACATAATAACGACAAACGCCCGTGGCACGTACAAAGATATTGCCATTCGTTTACACGGCGTATTATGTACCTATCAACAAAATTAAAAGGGGCTCCAGCTTAATGTTGGCAACTACGTACAAAATTGAAAAGTATTCTAGCTTAATGCTGGCCAGTAACAAATGAACGCTGAACCTAAACTGAGATATCTGTCTGCAACCCAGCAAGGACGTTCGGAAATCCCACCGATTTTCGCCTCGCAATCAGTTACGAAGGCGACAATGTCTCTGGCAGAACGAAGATTGATACCCATCGCGAACCATCAATCAAACGGTGCTAACTCCAGTTCCACACGCGGCAAACAATGACTTAACAACAACCTCTCTTATTCATAAGCGGACAAAAAACTCTTTTCGATGTTGAAGATTATTTATTGTGTCTATTGTCCCACTACGCGACAAAGAACGTGTTCTTTTTAGTTTTGGCAATTCGATATAGTCGAAAGTTTTTCGAGCTTAAATGATGTATTGTAGAGGTGCCTGTCATATCTGTCTAGACAGAGAAGATAATTATAGATGTCGTCGTCCTTCTCTAGGGAAAAATAACATACGAGTTTTGTAGCGCTCATAGTGTAGCTTGACTAGGTGTTTGTAACTGATCACCGATGTTGAGTAACGGGGGACACGTTTAGTCTGCGGATGGTGACTGCGAGTGGCAATTACCACTGAGTGCTACTAAAGTTCGGAAAACACTACCTCAGGCTTCGGTTGTTTGTTTCATAATAACAATCGCTAAGCTATGTAACAAGCTTTCAGACGGCTTAAAACCTCAAATACGAGGGCTATGAGTTAGCCACTCGTCCTATATCTACGAACTTATTCACTACGTACGAGTGCTTTAAAAAAACTCCATATTCTGTCCGATATTTATTCCGATATCCATAGTTTTTAATATCTTTGCCTGTGCTATTTTTTTTTACATGTCTCGTTTAAATAGAACTTATTTAAACTTCCAAAGAACCTATTGGTATGAGTTGAAATACAACTCATCATCTCACCAATGCGAAACTTCTCCCACTGAGCTACCACATCTTGTAGCCCGCCCTTATTCTACATATATTTTCCCGCAATGTTCTTGTTTCGCCAAGGTTCGCAATATTCACAGATGTACTTTCCCAGGGGTCGTCAACTGTCTGTTAAGGAGATGATGAATATCCAATATTTTGATATTAATTTGAATAACAATAGCCGAGGGCCCTTGTTTATTTGTTGTTTGTTGTAATTAGAGATTTTCGATCTCTTCCAATTATTGCGTGCTTTCGGCGTCATGATTTGATTTTTCATAGTTTGGTGAATCTAGGGTCTAGACATCTATGTAATTATATCGCTGTCTAAATTATTGCTTAATGCTGTAAATTATTGCTGCAGAAATGTAATTGGTTTTAATTTCGAAAGTTTGTTTGCATACATTATGAAATGTTTTACCTGTAAAACTCGCATTAAAGAAAGTTGAGATTAATTAACAGTCTTGAGATAAATCTACAGTGACCTAAAGGTAATAAAGTACTATAGATATATCTTAAATTATTTATTTTAAATCACAAATACTTTTCTTCAATCGCGACAACTCAAAAAGGTTTTTTGTTCTAAATCGAATAATTAATTAAAGCTATCTCTAATTTCGTTCATCATCAACCACTTTCCGCAAACTGCAGAGTATAGACTCTTCTCCGGCGTGTCACTATTTCCAGTCCTATGCTAGTCTTATCTACTGCCTTCCTTCCACCTTTTTCGTTCATTGATTATTAAACATGCTCAAACCCGATCGATTCAAAAAAGCACAAAAACAACCTCACCACACGCACCCGCGGTAGTATAAAAAAACTCGTAGGCGGGCGCGGGCGAGCGCACATTTTCCAACCGGAAGTTCGTTGGGCGGACTCGAACAGCGGATTTATGGCGCCGCATCCGGTTCCGCCACCCCATGACATACACATTATATCGATTTTCGATTCATATTTTTGGTTTGTAGCCATTCTGGAGACTACAAACTACGACAAAATGCTACGAAGGATTTTTAGATATGCTCGTATGTCGTCGAATGGTCAATCCACCAAAATTAACAAAACTTGGTATCTTAACTATCTTTTTTAGATAACTGTCTTTGTTTATTTATACCTAAAAGTTTAAACAAAACAAATGAAAAAGGATCTGCGTAAAATGATCAAATTAGTTATACGGGCTGACTGGTTAGACACTTGACATATTCTAGGTTATCATAGTACTCATTATTATGAACAACTTTTACTATGGGACCAACCCGAAATTCGCGAAAAAAAAATCAGCTGTTCCATAGAAAAATGTCAATGACACTTGACAAAATGTATGGAACAGCTGATTTTTTTTTCGCGAATAGAATAGAATAGAATAGAATAGAATAGAATAGAATAGAATAGAATATATTTTATTGTAATAACTGTGTACAAAGGTCTTATAATGTAATTTCAGTATGGTATCAACAGTTTTCCCATTTCGGGCGTACAATATTGCTATTTAATAGCAAACTAAACATTAGAGTAGCTTATTATCTAATAGGTATTAACTATGCTTATATATTAACAATAATATGCTACACATCCTCGAAAAATTCTTTTAAATTATAAAAAACTTTGGAAATTAACCAATCTTTGAGATCATTTTTGAATTTCCTTCCTTTTAAAGTTTTAATGTGTAGAGGGAGATGGTTATATATTTTTATTGCACTTATGTAGGAACTTTTCTGATACATTGTATTATTCACTTGCGGTATACAAATATTATACTTATGGATACTACGTAAACTGCTAGCACGACTAGATATAACATTAAAAAAATAATCTTCGTTATTTCTTATAAACAAACAAATTTCTAGTATATAAATTCCAGTAAGAGTGAGAAAATTATTTTGTTGAAAAATGTCACGAAGAGATACCGTATTGTGTAAATTATAAATTGACCTTAAGCAACGTTTCTGCAATAAAAAGGTAGATTGCACATCGACAGAGTTTCCCCAGAATATGATCCCGTAACTTAAATGAGGATAAACGTAGCCATAGTAAGCATTTATTGCAATAGATTTACTAGATATTTTAGTTAATATGGATAAGGCGTAGCAGTATTTTGAAATTTTATTGTTAGTGTTGAAGATATGAGCTTTCCAGTTTAAATTTGAATCAATGTTGACACCTAAAAAGTTGGTTTCATTGACTTCAATTACTGTAGTGTCTTTATTTGAGATATTTAATTTTAATGGTACCATTTTGTAATTTCTAAACTGTAACGATTTCGTTTTTTTTATATTAACCTTTAGGTTGATGCAAGCTAGATAGTTTATAATTAATTCAAGCGTAGAATTTACTTCATCTTCGAAATCTTTTCGGCTTAGCGTGTCTTGTGGTATAAAGATTGTCGCATCATCAGCAAACATGACTGTTGAGTGCTTAGTGACAAGTGGTAACTCGTTGATGTAAATTAAAAACAGTAAAGGGCCAAGGACACTACCTTGCGGTACTCCTAAAACTGTGTTACTATATTCTGAGAAAATGTGTTCTATAGTTTTTGTATTTTTATTGTAGACATCAACTACTGTGGCCTGACTTCTATTACTTAAATAAGATTTTAGTAGGTTCAAAGCTGTACCTCTTATGCCAATGGCCTCTAGTTTTTCAAGAAGGATATGATGAATCACACAATCAAAGGCTTTTGTTAAGTCTAAAAAGAGAGCAATGCCTGTTTTTTTATTATTAATATCTTCATAAACTTGTTTAAGCGTTTTAAAGATAGCCAATGAAGTGCTCTTTCCTTTTTGAAATCCAAATTGGTTTTCGTGGAGTATATTATTGCAGTTTAAAAATGAAATGATTCTTTTATAGATAATTTTTTCAAAAATTTTTGAGAAACTTGGTAGTAATGCTATTGGTCTGTAATTTCCCATGTCATTTTTAGAGCCTCTTTTCTTATACAAAGGTTTTATCAGAGCTTTTTTGAGGTCTTCCGGAAAACAGCCTGTTTCTATAGACAAGTTTATGATGTAAGCTAATGGTTCCGCTATGTAGCCTATTGTACTTTTTATGACTTGAGTTGATATATTATCGTAGCCTGCACTCTTTTTATTCTTTAACTCTCTAGCAACGTTTATAATTTCTTCAATAGTTACTGGGTGTATAAAAATTGATTTACAATTTTGATTGAATATTTTCGGTTTCGGATTTATGTTTTTTGAGTCTGTTTTTGTGAGGTTTATGAAGTAGTTATTCAGTGCTATGGCAATATTCAGTGGTTCTGTAATTTCTTCATTTCCTATTTGTAGGCTTTCTATGGATGTTTTAATTGTGTTTGACTGTAGTGTATTTTGTTTGATTATACCCCAGGTAGCTTTGGTTTTATTAGTGCTTCTATTTATGTATCTTATATTTGAAATTTTTTTAGAAATTCGAACTACTCTCTTTAAAACTTTGCAATATTTTTTATATTTACTATTATTATCTTCATTTTTACTCATTTGGTACTCTATATATTTTTTTCTTTTAGTTTTACTTGCTGTTTTTATGCCCTTAGTTTTCCAGTTAGGTCTTCTCATGTATGTGACTTTATTTTTTTCTAATGGGATGCATAAGTTGAACAATAGTCCATACGTATTTATAAATGTTTTATAGGCCTCATTTGGCTCTTTAAAATTATATATCTCTGTAAAATTAATTTGTTGCAAATACTTTATAAATACGTCTAGATATTTATCCACATTTCTTTTCTCAGTATACCAAAATTTCTCATGATAACTCAAGTTAGTTGATAATTTTATAACCTGCGCAGTGTGGTCAGATAAACCTATGTTTAAAATATCTGTTTTATATTGCTTGATGTTGGTTAGTATATTATCGATACATGTTTGTGAGTGATTGGTATATCTAGTGGCTTCGGAAATAGTTGGGTGCATATTAAACAATTTTAAAGTATTTGTAAAAAGTTCCGTTCTTTTGTTTCTTTCCAGTAAATTTACATTAAAATCACCTAAAATTACTACTTTATTTTTATTAGCTCGTGTTCTTGTTGTTAGTTTGTGCAATAACGTTTCAAGACATTGTATGAATAAATTAAGGTTACTATCCGGAGTCCTATACATGCATACTATAAAATAATTCAATTCAGGTAAAGCAATTCCACAACACTCAAAATGACGTTCGATGGACATTTCCGCAATCCAATCCAATTTTTTTATATTTATTGAGTTTTTTGCAAAGATACATACACCTCCTCTGGATTTATTTTTTCTACAATAGTGAGCTGCTTTTTGATAACCCTCTATTTGCAATATGTCTACTTCGTTGTGTTTTAAAAATGTCTCACTAAAGCAACACACATCTAGCTTTTTTTCATCTGTTAGTATCTCTATTTGATCTACTTTGGACTTGATACCTTGAATGTTTAGATGAAGGATATTTAATTCATTATTTATCGTATACTTGTCATTAGACACGAAAAAACTGAGAAGAAACAATGTTGTTGTTAATTGGTTCAATATGATGTATTGGTTGATTATTTACTGTATTGTTTTGTTGTTGCTGATTAAATTCTATTTTCTTGAAGTAGAACGGTATTGTTCCAGGTTTTAATGAACTCAAGTTATTTTTGTTAATAGGCATAGAGGCGCATTTCGCTTTGTTCATTTTATCAAATAGGTATGGTATCGTTCCTTTTTTAAGTGTTGGTTTCTTTTCTTTTGTTGGTTTATTTTGCTTGTGCATTTTAGTTATGTTTTTGCCAAGGTAGTTAGATTTGTAATCTTCAGTATTTATCAAGTTATTTATAGCTTTGTATTGACGGTTGTTAGATTGAAGTGGATATTTTTTAGAAGTCATATGATGCGGTATGGGAAGGAAATGACTGTTTTTCGTGTTATTGGTGATGTTTTTTAACTCTTGGTTGAGTTTAACCTCATTTAATAATAATAATAATAATAATAAAATCGTTTATTTCAGGCAAACATAACCCATAAAAATACAATAAAATAAAATAAAATCTAATCTAAGGAATTACTTAAATTTAAGTAAGTCAGTCAATTGTAAACCTTACTACTATTTGCGGTTTTTGTTCTGATGGACAGAGATCCATGATCTATAAATCGGACAGCACAAATTATTCGACAGGCACTGCAGTATGCTGTTATTCGATCTCCGTATTCTGTCCCAAAAAGACGCAATACGAGATCGAATAACCGCAAAGAAATCAGGAACCCGTGCATCAGAGAACATGCCCGACGCACTGCAGAATCTGGGCTTCTTCATAAGGATGCGAAATGCATCATTATATTGCACCCTTATGGTGCTATATGCCGATCTGGTGTACCTTACCCATAGCTGGCATGTGTATAAACACATGCAGTATGCTTTGTATAAGGTAACCTTCACTTCATCCGAGCATTTAGCAAATCTGCGCGCGAGCATGTTACATCTGATGGACAGGTTCCGTCTCTCCCGCTCCATGTCCAGGTTGTCCGACATGTCCTCTGTCATGATGTGCCCGAGATATTTAAATTGTTTGACAACCCTTACTGGCGAGTTTAACAAAAACACGTCTGGCACCGCCTCCGGACCCTTACCTGCGCGAAATACGAGCATCTCTGTTTTGGCCACATTATATTTTAGTCCGTGATTAATAGCATATCGCTCGCATATAGCTAGTAGCTTCCGCAGGCCGTCGATTGAGGGGCAAAGAAGCACCATATCATCTGCATAACTAAAGTTATTGACACACACGTCTCCAATATGGCATCCGATTTTGGTGCTTCTCAACTCCTCAATCAGATCATTGACATAAACATTAAAAAGATCCGGAGACGTTAACCCCCCCTGGCGGACCCCGCATTCCAGTCTAAACTCACTGGAGGTCGTGTCGCCCCATCTAACTACGTTGGTTTGGTTTCCGTACCAGTATTTAAATATGTTTATGACTGCCGTCGGGACCCGAGTCGCGGAAAGTTTGTCCCAGAGAATATTATAATTCACGAGATCAAATGCGCGGCTCAGGTCCAGAAAGCAGGCATAAACGGACGTTTCACGTGAGACATAATAATTCACTGTGTGTTTTAAACTAAAGATAGCCAAATCTGTTGATAATTCTGGTCGGAAACCAAACTGCGCGTCATTTATACAAATGTTGCTCGACAGTAAAGGCTGTAACAGTCGCTCAAAAATTTTACCTATCACAGTACCTAAAGAAATAGGTCTGTAGTTTCCGGCACTACTTAAACTGCCTGTTTTATTTTTAACAATCGGGACAACAATAGTTTTCATTAGGCTGTCAGGCAAGAATGAATATTTAAGGCACAAGTTATACAGATCACATAGTTTTGTGTAAATTATGTCTCCAGCACAGAGAATGTGTTCGAGGCTTAGGCCGTCATGTCCTGGTGATTTACCGCGTTTCATATTTCGCACGACTTTCGCTACATCTTTCGCTTTGAATTGAACACAATTCAAGGCAGAGATACAGTTATCCGGTGAAGCCTCGACCACACTCTCCTGTAACTCTGGCTGTATCTTAAATCTAGCTGAGAATAAGTTTGCAATATCATTAGGATTCTGCAAGCCTTCGACCGTCACTGGCAATGCTTTTTTACTATTTACGCCTTTAGTTGAGTTCCAAAATTTAATAAAGTTTTTATTATGTCTATGCATACTTAAGATATTCATTCTAATTGTTTCTTCATTACTTTGGCACCATTTTAATTTATTTTTAAATATACTACGCGATTTGGACATATTAATATATATTTCGCCAGCTGACGGTCTCCCAGCGAGAACCCAGCAGTTAAAGTATATCCTAGCCTGCTCATGACTCGCTTTAACATGATAATTCCATCCAACTACCTGTTTTTTTCTGGGCTGTCCACCAGAACGAAAACGAGCACTTTTCTTGGCTGTATTTTGTAAAACGGTCACAATTTCAGTATAAATTTTATCTATATAATTTAAATGTTCTTTAAAACTAACACATACATTATTATTATCACAGTCCGAGCATTGAATAGAAGTCTTAACATTACATAATTGTTTACTACATTCCTCATAATATTTTTTTACTTGACTAGAATCACGAGTACCCCATAATATACCCTGTAACGGTTTTTCATCTAGGCGTACATTTCTATTGTTACATAACTCGCCAATATCACAGGTAACAACTAATGGGAAATGATCTGACCATTGAACATCATACATAATTTCTACAGAGCGGACAGTGTCAAACGCAGCCTGAGTCGTCAGGCAGTGATCTTAAGTGACGATTTCTTGTAATACTAGTTACTATAACATGTGGTTTTGTAGTTTTATTTAAAAAGGCTGATATCTCCATAAAGAACTTGGTCGGGTTTGTATCGTTAGATCCGACAGACAGCACCACCCAGTCATCTTCTTGAAAATCTTCATTTTTTATTTCGCAGTTTTTCATGATAAGTTCTGTAGGAGCATCAGGGTATGCATAGCTAAGGACATCATACTCTTTGGCATTTCGGTGTTTGCTTCTTTGGATGATCAGATTTGATGCCTGATCTCGACAGTTTTGGTCTCCAAATAGAACAATTTTTGGTTTTCTAATACAGCGCAGGTCATCATTTTGTAATTTCATGGTGTCTTCTTGATCGTGACTTTCTTCTTCTTTTGGCTGAGCATTTTTCTCTTTAATTATAGTGGTGGATATGTTCGTATCATTTGAGGATGAATTTGACTTCTTCTGCAGCTTTCGGTCTTTATTTTTTTTTTTAGCAAGGTTAGGGTTTTTTTTTTCCTCGTCTGCAGTTTTCGGCTTATTTTTTTGATGATTTGTCGCATTTGTCTCTGATGGTAGGTTATTCAATAAAATTACAGATTTCTTAATAAAATGTTCTTGAGATTTATGTGCTTCCGCTGTCGACTGCTTATCTAGACTTTTCTTATTTTTTGGTGTTTCTTTCAGTATTTCAACTTGTGATTTCAAATCTAGATTTTCCTTTTGTAATTTATTAATTTCTTTTTTTGCTTTGATAAGGTTGTTTGTTATTTCATCAAGTTCCTGTTTTAATTGCTTGGCATTTATTGTTTCATCTGAGGTAGGACTTAGAGTGGCGTCTTCAAAACTATCATCAATTTTATCACTCGTTAAGGATATGTTCTCTAGGGAGAGCCGACGCAACATTTTCGGTTTTCTTAATGTTACGTTTTCATTTAAGTGCATGTTACGTACAATACTGTGACTTCCGACAGGCGTATTGCTGTTATTTCCCTTTGGTTTTTTTGCGATACACGGCGTACATCTCCAGGAGAGTTTTTTATCTTTCTCCATAATCGTGAATCTTGTATACGACACGTTAGCGCAGAAAAGATCGTATATGCATTTGCAATTTGAACACGTCATGTATTCCCTATTAGTTATCTGTTGAGGGCAACCATCACAGTTTATAGGTGTCATTTTATTAGTAGTAGAAAGCTCCATTAATGTATAGGTCTAGGTTATTTATTTAAAAACTGTTTCAAGCGTTGAAGCGTATTATTATTGGTTAATAATCATGCAATATTATGTACGACGACGCATGAATGAATACTATTTGCAGCGATATAAGCACTCACTGTACCCCAAGGCCAAACACGATAGCGTGCCCTGTTAAATGTTCTTATGTAAAGGTCATAAGCGCCATGCAAAACGCGTCGCTTACGCGTTCACTTTACCATGCATTCCTTAGTTCAAAGTTTGTAACCGTTTTTGAGAAAACTGAATTGACTTTGTTATAAACACTAATAATAGCGTTGTAAAACACAGAAAAATCACTGTATTTTATTCACTGCACTAAGTAATGTGTAATAAGCACAAATGATTGTCTAATAGTTCACTTTTACCACATGAAATTATTTATTGAACGGGAGCACAGTAACAACGATGCTCAGCCGACGAGCGCTATTTCGAGTTGGTCCCATAGTAAAAGTTGTTCATAATGATGAGTACTATGATAACCTAGAATATGTCAAGTGTCTAACCAGTCAACCGGTATAAAACTACTAGAAGACCCATTGTCTACAATTCAAAGATATTAAGTACTAACAAAATAAATAACTCTTCAAACTTCAAATAAGCTTACTTGACTCCCGTAGCCAAAGCAAAGAACTCCACTCCAAACTTGAAATAACAAACTCAACAAAAGTAAACCGCTGAGTTTTACAATTAATGCGTAAGAAAATAAATAACAAGTTAATTTAACAATACCTACATGCCTGGCTTGATCTGAAGGTTTACAATTCTGATTGAATTTGCTGACAGTTGGAGTTTGTAGTTTTGGTATTGACTTGGATTCAAAAGTAGGGTACCTAAAAGTGCTTTTAGATGAAAACTAGAACTAGAACTTTGAAACTAGAGGAATACTAGTCACATAAGCGTTTTATTCTATTTCATTGGACAGATAATAGTTACACAGAATGTCTATTCTTTTAAAGAATCGTACATTCTATATCCATCACCCGCGTTTCCGAGATAAAATAGTCTATGTGTTAATCTAGAGTCTAGACCATGAACGACCTTCATTCCGAATTTCATATAAATCCATTCAACCGTTTCAGCGTTCATTAGTAACAGACATACATACTTATACCTTTGTAGTATTAACAAGATTGACTTATTTGCTTCACGAACTAACTCCAAGTGCCAAGACTATGTGTCATGGCAGCCAGATCCTGGGGCAATAGCAGTGGATGCCTTCACTATTTGTTGGTCAAATCACCATTTATTCTATGCTTTTCCCCCATTTTCTATGGTGCTCAAGACTCTAGAAAAAATTATTGCAGACAGAGCAACAGGCATTGTAGTAGTACCATACTGGACTACTCAGCCATGGTTCCCAATTTACAATAATCTTCTATTACAGGAACCTATAATTTTTCAACCTTCTGAATATCTACTCTCATTGAACAATTACAGAACGAGTCATCCCCTACATCAGAAAATGAAACTGATGGCAGGACTATTATCAGGGAAACATTCTTAAGATTGGGGATTAACAATGAAGCAGTTGAAATTATATTAAATTCAATATCCAAAAGTACACTAGATCAATACTCTCCCGCTATAACTTTCTTCTTTCAAGTGGCCTCTTTCTTGCTTTTGCCACAAACCATGCAGTCTCAACTTAGCATATTACCGGCGGTAAACAACCTACTTCAACTACCTGATGGTAGCCTTCTTCTTCCCAAACATTTACTTGTAATTAAGACAGAATACAGCCCCAAAATACCTTGCCTACTTAAAAATGGAGTATTTACCAGAACAGTTGTCCTAATATCAGACGTTGGCTCGTTTATTTCGTTCCCTGGGCTACCATTTAGAGCTAAATCGAGACATATTTCGATTCTAATCGTTCGCTCGCACCTGATACTTGTTTACGTAGTATTTGGATACAAATTGGAATAAATAAAAGTCGACTGAGTTAAGTATTGCTGACGAGAACGTAATAATAACGGAATTTTAAACTATCAGAGCATGTCCTATAGTATTTAATTTTGTAAGTTTAGTTTGACTAAAAATTTGAAATTTAAAAAACTTAACAGTTTAATTTACTAATACCTGATGAAAAAATATGTTTTTAATAAGTGTGCCTCACGGTTTCTTCCACTTTATTACGAAGCCATCACTGCATTGAGGCGAACAAAACAAATTTATATTCAAATCGATCCTACCATTTTCAAGTTTTTGCGAGACTATCGCTCAGTGATTGTTTTTTATAAATATAGATAGGTATTAATGTGAAAGGCACATAGCACATATAAGACACAAATTAGACCTTCATTTCTATTACTAAAATTGTGTGAATCTGTTTAAAAGGACGTAGCATTACTATGGTAAAAATGTGGTAGAATTTTACTCATTGTAAAACATTTCCCATTTCCGTCGAAACCAAACGAAGTGTGTCCTCGTCGGTTCTAAACTCCAATACAAACAAGTTAACTCTAAGTCCGCTATTTCAAAACTTTCCTGTTCTAGGGAACGCTTAAAAATCGCTCACGATATCGTTCGCAATTCGTCTTGGAATGGGCGACTTGGTATCGATATCGGGACCCGCATTGACCTAAATGAGCCAGCATTTGGCGACTCGCCCGCCTCATATCCTCGACTTTATGCTTGCCTGGTACTTTTATGGCTTTTACACACAGTCATATTTTGTTTTTAAACAACTTTCAAACGTAATGACTTATACACAGTCATATTTTTAATAAAGTAGAATTTCAAATTCAACTTCTTTGTAGGTTGTTGGCAAGTCTCGTTTTGTTCGTTTAATTCATTTATTTTTAGAAAACGAGTATGTACGTAAGTGTACACTTATGAAAGTCGCAATTTAACGTCTACTTATTAGGTACATGATTAAGTTCCTACATTATTTTTATCTTCAAGGTTTATCCCAATCTATAAACCAAAAAAAACACAAAAATAAATTTCAAAACTTTTGTGAAAATAAAAAGAAAGTAAACTGTTGTAAGATCGAATAATTAAACTTCTAACGTGATTGCTACTATCCATTAAAACTTACCCTAAGTAAGTTTACATTGATTCCAAAAGAAATCTAATTTAAAAGTTAGCAAATCTATTTAAACCCTAATTACACTACCCATTACCTCAGTAAGTAATGAATACCCCGACTTCGTCGTTAGAAGAAAATAAGTTAGCAGAGTATTATACTACTAATGTTGGTTCCAAGTTTTAATATCATCGCACATTCCGTCATGTCTCGGTCTATTATGAGCATAAATTAAATTACAAAAGTTTTTAATTGTTTCTAAGGTTAACGAAAGCCATTATACGCGACTGTAGCAACTTGGGCGCAGATTAGATTTCATGAAGGGTTTGTAATTATTGACGTATTGTTTCAAGTTTTGAACGCGCATACTCGTAAGTTGCTGTGAAACGGTAACTGTAGGTGACTTTAGCTACAGGAAATGGCATTTATTTTTTATGAAAAAGTTATTCAGCTAATAAAGTTAAATAGGATAGTAATCATATAGTAGACTTTATACTCTACATATATCTATCTGCCTGTATCAGATAGTGGACTTTATAAATATACTGCACGCAATAAGATAAACTTTCAACAAAAAGTTTATCTTATTGCGTGCAGTATATTTATATTGTTTCCGTAAAATATAGCTTATGACACTTTGAAAATTAAAACAAATCTAGTCACACCCCACTTTTCATAGAAGGTCACATGTAAACAGACAAATATATGCACATTGCACATATCTCATACGCCAAAAGATAATATGCTCTTTTTATGCAGTCGGCTAAAAGTACCGTTATCGGTTTGAAAATATTTTCACCCTTATCTGCTGACCCACGTGACAGATGACGCGTGACCTCTCAGAAGTGTCCAACACATAAAACTCGAAGCAAACATAAATGCTCAGCGCATAAATGCTCAGCAAAAAATGCTCAGCTTAAAAATATGAGCGCATTTCAGCAATAAAAACGGTCTGGGCGGCGGCCATTTTTTGCGTGGAGGGCTGACAATAAAAATAGTTCGATTTATGTGCACCAATCTGAGTTTCAATGTTACACTGAATTTTCATTACGAATCGGTTGATTTATTGTGTTCGAATCAATCAGTTCTTGTGAAGTACGTTTTCGTATAGCCAGTTCATTTTATGTTGGTTTTATGTGTTTGCTGACTGCGCATATCAAACTAAAATTAATCATTCGAGTTTAATTAAATTTAATCTGTAAATTGATTTAAAAAATTAAAGTGGGAAGAGGAAAAGAGAGACTTTTGCCTTGCAATAAGAGAAAGTATTTGAAATTATTTTTAAAACAGGCGTTTTCATGTCAAAATAACCCAAAGAACCCCAAAGATTCGTGGCAAGATAACCCTTACAATCTTTTCCTCAAATTCACACAATTTAGATGGAACAAAAGCCCAATATTCCAAATCTATGGGCTTGATATCAACAAAAGTTCAGTCGGCACGATAATGTCACTCAACCGAACCGCTTCCTTGCAAACTTCCTGAAATTCTGAAACAACGATAAACTGATAAACAGCCTCATTGTAACGATATCGGAGCAAAATAACCGAAAAAAATATCGATCCACAGAAACTTCAGCGAATGTCAAAACAAAAATCCTTTTTGTTCGCTTACCAAAACAAAGTTGCTCAATGTTGGTACATTTATGAACAAAAATGAAACCTACTTTACCTTCGTGAAAAGTTGTGAAACACTACCCATTGTAAATCCGAACAAGTGAGCTCAAAGTGTTTTGTAGCCGAACAACTTTTCATTTTTGTGCACGTACATTTACTTTGTAAGATTTGTGAAATGGACGTCGTCGGGACAAAAATGTGTAGAGATTTTGGCAATATTTTTGCTGTGTAGAAAATGATCCCATTTACTATTGCTTGCCAATTTTTAACAAATTTGTAGGTCTACTGTTGTGTAGCTTACATAAGGTGAACAAAAAGACTTTATACAGCAGGTTCAAAAGGGTTTACGAAACGAAAAAAGTTCGCTGCTCCATAGAAAAATGTCAACGACGCTCGAACGTATGGGAAACTGATATTGTTTTGCGATTTCATAGGCAATGTAATAGGCCTTTTTTGGCTTACTAATTTCTTATAATATAATATTGTAAGTAATAAATTGCCTTCTATAGGTATTGTGCAAATTGCGCTAGGCTAATATTTCAATAGCGCAGGTGTATTTACCAAAGAGATCATCGATTTAATATCGTTTTTCAGTACAAGTATGCCCCTAGTACTGAAAAACGTATGAAATTAAAAAAGAGGGTTAAACCACAGTGTGCTGTAATTCACATAATATTGAGGCTTAGCTAATACACGATTATCGTTGTCCTTTATGCGAAGTAAGCCTTCCAGCCTCGAGCTTGTAAATACAGGGCACATTTCGTGTTAGCATTAGAAGATTATCATACCCGACGTTCCTTGGAAGATTTCATAATCTCATAAGCATACATCTACTCTACGAGCACTATAGAAGTAGGTTTTAGCTAAAAAATACAGCCACATTTTTTTCTTGGAAAAGTAGGTACTTTTATATGGATGAGAAAATGTGAAATTGTTAAGAAGAAATTAAAGCATGACAATGTAAAAGTTGGTCGTGCTGTAATACCTACTTTTCTAGGAACAAAAATGTGACTGTAGATGTATTTTTTAGCTGAAAGAAGAAAGATGCTGAGAGCAGAAGATTGTGCCTTGTAGCGTTCGTTAGGAGAGGCCTATGTCTAGCAGTGGACAAACATTAAATAGGCTGATGATGAATGTAAAAGTTTTAATAGATTCCTATTATCGTAAAAGTTATAATATATTAGTTTTTGATTTTGGTCAACTAAAATTTGCTAAGTTACAAACAATACAACAACATTTTGACACCACAAAAAGAAAGTACAAACAAAGGAAAGCATTAAAAATAAGCAGGTACATATGGCGCTCTTATCGCCAAGAGCGACCTCTTCTAGATATCTTTTAAACAAGTAAGGAAGTATAAAAGTTAAAAGATAAGTATAAGTAGAATAGTACGGCAAGCTCAGCTCAGCATTCAAAAACCAAATGAAAAGCTAAGACATTTAATAACGTCATATTCCGCAACAAATTCCGCCATTTACGAGCGCCGTTAGATTTCCAAGATTGCCGCGTTAATTCGCAAGAAAACTCACAGGTGAGCGGGGTGGTGACTAATGGGAATCTCATTATTCCCAACTGCCACTGATTTTAATTTCCTGCACACGGGTGCAGGCGACGCGACGGTGCCTAGCGCCTTGACGACGCGATTTATTTGAGTAAATAAATATAGCGCGCGCCTCGCCTTAATGCGTGTGAGGATGTAATAAATGCATGCTCCCCTTCCTGCTCACAGGTGTTTCTATACTCGGTACCGGCTCGATTTATCACCTGGATTAATTGAGGTATTGATGGCGATTTTGTTGTACTATACTCTAAAGTTAACTTAGTTTGTTCGAACTGCTATATACAGTGTGAAACTGGGGGATGCTCTGCCCGAGTGGGTGTTTCCGATAGATATAATCTGCGTGTCTTCAAGTCGCAAGTGAATCGGTTCCTTCTAGACAAGCGTACTCCATTGTAGGGATTGGAGTGACCAATATAATCTTGAACGGCCCAGAATATCCCCCCGATTTACGATTTTAGGATTGTGTTTATAATGGGTTTTTTTGTACCCACTATACTATAATGATTTAAAAAAAACGTAACTGGAAATCAACCAACTTCTTAGGGAACTTAGCACTACAACTTTCCATCTCCGATCGAAAATCCAGAGGTAGACTCAAGGCAAAGTGGGAAAATATAGTGCTATAGGACATGAGCGAGTGCAATGTTTCCAAAGACGATGTCCAAGAATAAAGCGAAATTGAGGAGAAAACTGAAGAAGGTTGACCCCACCACCATACCACATAGCCGGAAAGGGAGGGACAGAGATAAATATATTATAATATATATAGAGAGAGAGAGGGAAGGAGAGTAGAATGGTATCCTAAAACGTGTCAGCTGTTTAGCCAGTCAACCTGTACGTATAGTGTACACTCGTACATTTCGAATTAAAAGTACACATGACTCATGACATGAAACTCATCAACAACGTAAACTTGAGTTCTACAATAAACGTTAAGCCGTGTACACACGAGCTCACGATAATGCACGGAATGCAGAAATGTCGAGGAGACTCGGGACTTAGGGCTGGCATACACAAGTACATACCTGGTTTATAGCATTGCTAAAATCACAGGACAAGATTTGCTCAGAACAAAGCAAATCGACCACAAAAAATTGCAGAAAAAGATGAAGCGAAAGAAATTTTGACACGTATTTTGATTACGTATCTATATACGTAATCACGAGCTAAAAATGATGATACACTTGCAGTGCAATTTGTGCAACATAATATTTTGTCACGTAATATTTGAATTCGTTAGTGTATTAGTCTAAAAACAGATTCCAGCTCTCGACATTCCATAAAATAAAGAAAAATGCCTGTAAATGCCTAATTTTACTGTAGAAATTACCAAAAAGAAAAAAACTACAGCTATCACTATGCTATTAATGTAACATGAATATAACAAAGCAATAAAAAAGCCCAAATCAATATTACACTTTTGTGAAAATTGATTGTTTGTTCTTTTCTCTAAAATTAAGAAGCAACAAAATGTTCCTAGACTTTTTTTACTACAGATTAAGTATAATTGTTGCTGACAACCCTAGAGTCAGCGTGCATCGTGCATTACTCGTATAATACTGTTACAGAGAGCAAGGCTCCAATATCTCTGCAACGTCTTTGCAGCGTCTTTCTAATCCAATTTATTGTTTTAATCTTAGAACCGTTGGCACATCATAGGAATTCTTGTGGGATGTATTTAATTTCAGTTTCGCTAGTTTTCTGAAGGGTTAGACGGAAAAGATATTCTTTTTTTTGAAAGGGTCTTCGCACTGATTATTTTGACAACTTTTTATGGGACCGATTTTGTTGCGTGTGTATGATAATTTTCTACGAAACAACAGGTTTTTGTGATTTTGTTTATTGTTTTTTTTTTTTTGTTAATGTCGTTATTAAAAAATAGTACAACGACTACCTTTCGGTACAGCACGCATTTTTTAACTTTATGCATTCTCTACATCTACTATCAAAAAGTACTTACCTAAATTCAAAACGGTAAGACGGTATTTTAAAATACATATATACAGAATCTCAACATAAAATATACATTCTCTAGTAAAACTTGACCAACTCTAAGTAATGTAACACTTCCCAGAGTAAGTTTTAACTTATGTTCTCGTCTGAAAATATTCCTTACGTATTTAAACACTTTATTTTACACTCAGAACACACTTTCTCGACCTAGTTCACTGTATCAAATCGTCAATACTAGTAACGCCTCGTGTTATCATCTGCTAACCTGTAGAAAAAGTAAAAGTCTGTCTGTAAAAGTATGTTTTTTTTATGTAATTGAGTGACGAGACGAGAAAATCGCTCGCCTGTTGATAAACGTCACGTTTGCCCATAACAGGTCTGCACCACCCAGAATCTTGAACTCGCAGAATTCAAGACCCTGCGCGGCACAGCACTGCGCTCGTCACCCTGAGATATAAGTTGTTTGATATCCCATTTGCCCTGTAATTTCACTGGAAACAGTGTCCTTCCAACCGGAACACAGTAATGTTTGCACGTTACTGCTTGGCAGTGGAATAACTGGCAAAGGTGTGGTACTTCCCCAAGCGGGCTCTGCAAAAGAGCCCTACCACTGCAAAATTACTATGTACATTAATTATGGCACAAAAGCGTTAATTAAATACTTGTGCAGTGCACTCAATACACCTACAATACCTACATGAGATACCTTACTACTAGAGCAATACAAGTATAAATAATCAGCTCACAAATACTCACAATGCATTAAGTTCCTGGAGGTTAAGGCCTCGTTGCTTTCGCCTCGTCTAAAATATAAGACGCTCGTGGTTTAGCAACTCCTAGTTTCTAGATTATGCAGTACTGCGCCTTAATAAAGTGCTGTGGAATTATGGAAAGCGCTTGTAGAATCATGTGAGTGCTGGGTTTGGGTGTTTGAATGTAGGTGGAGTAGAACGGAACTGCAATTCATGAGGAAATTAGAGATACCTAAGGCTCAAAATGCTTGTATAAAATCGTACATTTCTATTGTGTAATTGAATTAGTTTCATTTGTTTTTTATACAATTATTTTATTGAGTAAGCAGGCGAGAGGGCGAGGGTTGTGGTTGGGTGGGGTTCCATTGTGGTATCTGAAATATTTGTGCCAGTGGTAGAACAATCGGGTTTTTTTTCTTATTCGATACTTTGTCAAAGGTTGAGAATTATTTTCTTTGTAAATGGTAAAACGTCCAAAACTCTTTTTCCTGGTTATTCTGGTACAACGTACCCCAATTCATCCACCCATGGACATACTAACGATGTTAAAACTACCTTACCATGAAACTTATTTGTTTTTATTGTATTTTGTCTGTTAAAATTTATTTTACCCTGATAAAGGTTTTTCACGTTTTATATTTTTCTTAAGTTTATTACTCACGTAATTCATGTTTTTGTAATTAACTTTGCACAAAGACGACCGAACTGGTAAGTAGGTAAGGAACATTTTGCGAGTTCTACAAAACAAAGTAAAATGGTTACAAATTGGCAACCCTACAAGTTAGGGGTGGCAGCCGTCATTCGCAAGGCTTCACAGAGTTACACAAGTTGTCGACAAGCTTTATCTTGGCCCGGGATCTTTTATACAGCTTATACGCAGATACAGGGTTTCTCACGGAGGATATCAGAGACACAACTCTAAAACTACGCAGACAAAAACATTTCATTGATCTATCTATACTTATTACACATAGGTGTGGTTGTAGATACTAAGGGCCTTATTTACGGCCAACTTCGTATCAACTACATTATTTTTGGCTGTTTTTTGTGTTTCCACCAATGATTCTTATTTCACCACTACAGTTTTTCACACAAATACATTTTAGTAAATGAGAATTTTGAATCCGATTTTTTTTTCGTTAATTGTTACTATAAACCTTTTTTCATTTGACTGTACCTACTGTTTTTGACTTGAACAATAGATTTTTTTAATCAATTATAGGTGGCTCCAGTTGCCGAAAAAAAATTAAAATCAAATGGATCCAGCAACTGGGACCGCTGTTCCAGTTCATTGCGGTCCCAGACGCCGGAACCCTCTTTAAATCACCTTGTGCACAAGCTAGGTATCACGTGGTATTTTGAGTAAAGACTCTCCAATATCACCACTTTAACTCAACGGTCATTTCTTACGAGTTATTCATCTGTATCCACCTAGTCTGCGGTATTTTTCTACCGCATATACAAGGGTTTTTTTATACCGCTTACATGCATCCGTTAGTAAGCCCGGCGAGCGGGGTTTGATTAGTGCTGAGCTCTTCTAAGCTGCTGTGATATGGGAAGCTGGCGATGTGGTCGATAGTGGGAGCGAGTAGAGATTGAGAGCTTTAAAACCGTGTATCTGGATGAGATTGCTGCGAGCGATAAGGCCGCGTTTTGAGCTTTTCTGTTAGTTTGACTGTTTGTGCTTTCCTTTTTGTAGGAGATTGAGAATTTTTATCAAAACCGTATGGCTGGAAGAGATCACTGTTAGCGATAAGGCCGCGTTTTGTACTTCTCTCTTAGTTTTTCTGTGTTTGAGCTTTCCTTTTGTGGTGTGAATAAATATTATTGTATGCCTTTGGTATGTATGCAAAATATTATTGCAACAAACATTGTAGTTATGTTATTAACAAACTTCTATCGATCTAATCAAAGAAGACGGTAAAACTAAAATTAACAATATTGCTATTTTTATTATATTTTACCAATCAATCAATTGTAAAAATCGATTTTTTTAAAGTGATATTCTATAACTTTCGCTAAATCATAAAAATAGGATCTTAGTGATTTAAAATGTCATTAATCCTCCGTCATTAGTCCTCTTTCGATTTCTGTTAAACAATCACAGCGTAAGCTCTCTAACACACTCTATATAGTACAAAGCATCGATAGCTGCTATCTCAGCAAAATGGCGTAGGATGCTCTCACTGCACCGGGGGACAATTAATCTTGTACTTTATTTTGTTCCCCGACCAGGCTGGGCGAAGT
The DNA here is from genome assembly GCA_949125135.1 of Alcis repandata. Classification (NCBI taxonomy): domain Eukaryota; kingdom Metazoa; phylum Arthropoda; class Insecta; order Lepidoptera; family Geometridae; genus Alcis; species Alcis repandata. Next base: position 7,960,634 of record OX421237.1, read on the forward strand.
TGCCTTATTACGTTGCACGTCGAATTAGGAACTTGGAGATTGGTCAGTTTGCAAGTCGGAGCAAGTTTGAGAAATTTGATAAGAAGATAAAACAGGTTAGCGTTCAAATATGGACACGATTTAAAATTACAGTCCAAAAGGGTCCAAAAACCGGCGCAATGAATCCGTAATGATATGAAAGACCAATACAACACACTACAAAATAGATATAGTACCCTATTAGTACAATCTGCTGAAAACCTTATGAAATCGAGTAAAGTAAAAAATAAACACTGCAAAATTAAATTCCGTACACATGGTAAAAATAAGTCAATAAACAGACTAATGAAAGTAATATCAAAGCTTAATAAGAAAATAAAGTATTTAAAAGAAGAACTGTGCAAACTAGAACAAACGAAATTTTCTAACGAAGATTGTACTACTCTTGCCGAAAACCAAAATCTTATAACTAAACTAAATAGCGAACTGCTGTCACAAGAAAACACGCTACTTATATACGAATTACAAAAAAGAAACGCGACAATTGAGTCCCAACAACAGTTAAATGAAAAATTATTAGAGACTCTAGAACTTTTCAGGACTGACTTACACAAAAAGGATAATTCTTTATACACACTAAATTTTATTGAAGGGAAATTACATACCATTGGGAAAATTATTGACAACAGAATAGAAGAAGAAAATGACATGGTAGCAGTTACTGAAAATAACGTGGAAAAGGGGAAGAAAATTTTCGGAAATTTGGATGCAGATACAAAATCAATGCAAACATTGAGGGAAGTAGCCAAGCTGGAAGGGAAATATATCCACATTTTTTCCGACAATTGTGGAGTCGGACTAGGCGCACGTCTTCAAAATGGCACATCGAAGAAAATTTACAATCATTGCACACCTGGTTATCATTTGACACATATTGTGAAATCATTATGTATGGTAGCTCAGTCGGCACCAGAAAATACCTATGTTTTAATAGTCGGTGAAAAAACCATTGTTAAGCGCAAGGATTTTTTGCAATGTCTAAGCTCATTAGATGCCTTAAGCAAGACATCGAGACTAATTATTTGCTCATTGCCATACCACCGGAAATATTCTGATAACTACAATCAATTCCTATACAAATTGAATTGTGATCTGTATAATTTTGCTTCGCTCCGGGAAAATATACATTTAATTGACATAAATAATAATCTTGACATGAATGTTTACAAAAATCAAAGTTTGACAAATTCACTTTCTCGAAGATTGTGTAATTTATTGTTATGGAATATTGACTCGCCCAATAATGGGAATAGGACTAAGACTATTACAGAAATAGTATGTAGCCCAAATATGGATTATGATGTCAACAAAGGTCCACCTGCGCAAAGCGAAATGATGGAACAATGCATACCGTTACGTCCAACCAATTTTTTAGACCACAATCAAGTGATCATACTATCTCCATAGCTCACCAAAACATTCAAGGAGGCATGAAGGACAAGGAACTGGAAATTGGCCTATTTCTGGAAAAGTACGATATTGATGTATTGTGTATTACCGAGACATTTCTAAAAGAACATCAGGTGTTAATGAACTTCGAGAATTTCCAGATAGTTAGTAGTTTCTGCAGAAAGCTTGCAACTCATGGCGGCTCTTTGATAGTAGTAAAAAAATCTCTAAAAGTCAAACAAAGAAAGGACATTGAACGTCTGTCGTCCGAACGTCATGCTGAAATATCCTGCGTAGAATTAGATAAATACATAATAGTAAGCTTATATAGACCACCTTCTAGTAATTATAATATTTTTGAGTCTGTAACCGATGAAGTATTAAGTAAAGTTTGCAACAAAACAAAACAAGTTATAGTACTTGGTGACTTTAACATAAATCTGCTGAAGGATTCAAATAGTAGAGATAATTTACTTGCCCTGTTTCAAAGTTACAATTTATTTCCTGAATTTAACGAGCCCACGCGTATTACTAATACAACTGCCACTTGTATTGACAATGTTTTCTGTGAACACAAGGTATTATACAAATCTATCTTTAAATGCCTCACTTCGGATCATACTGGTCAATTTATTACTGTCCCGCTAAATAGACGTAACCCTAAAATACAAATTCGTAAAAGGCTTATTACCACAGCAAAAATTAATCAGTTTCAAAATAATATAGAACATGACTTTTTATCTGAACTACAAATTAGCAATAATCCAAATGAATCTTACAATAATTTATTCCAAATTCTAATACGAAACTTTAATTCCACATTCCCCATTATTTGCAAAAAACTTGACGTAAAATTAGTCTTCAATCAATGGGCAACTCCAGGTATAAGAATTAGTCGAGATAAAATGTATGAACTTTACAATCAAAAGTCAGGGAGTAATGATAACCGTTTGATAAATTATGTTCGCAAATACAGTAAAACTTTTAAAAAGATATGCAAATATGCAAAAACCTTGTATATACTTAACAAAATAAAGCAGTCAAAAAATACCTCAAAAACTGTTTGGTCTATCATAAAAACGGAAACTGCTAAAACCAAATGTCGAGAATCGGAATTCAAGCTTAAGAAAAATAATGAAATAATTAGTGATAAAAAAGATATTGCAAATCAATTTTTAGGCTTTTTTGGGGATATACCTTATAAAACCACTGAATCACTGGCAACCAATTGTACGGAAGCTGCTCATTTATTAGTTGAAAATGTTGCTGCCAGCCCAAACCAATTTAAATTCCACGAAGTCTCAAGTGACACTATTATCAAAACATTTAAATCGATCAAAGCAAAAAAATCGGAAGATCTCTGGGGATTGTCAGTCTGTTTCGTTGCTGAAATAATATATAACTTAGCTCCTTATTTAGCCCATATATTTAACTGCAGTGTCGACAGTAATAAGTTCCCCGATCTTATGAAGTGTAGCAAGATTATACCTTTGTTCAAAAGTGGTAGTAAGAAAGACCCTAGTAATTTCAGACCAATATCTATCTTACCATGTCTTAGCAAAATATTTGAAAAAATAATGTTAAATCAGTTAGCTTCATTCTTCTATATTAATAATTTATTATTTAATAAGCAATTTGGTTTTTCTAAGGGCTGTTCAACTGTGGACGCAGCCTCGAATCTCGTAGAGAGCATCTACGAGGCTTGGGAGTCTCAGCATGATTCTTTAGGTATCTTTTGCGATTTGTCGAAAGCGTTTGATTGTGTGAACCATGAAATTCTATTATGTAAACTTTCACACTATGGTGTGACAGGTGATGCGTTAATGTTGATGAAATCATATCTGTGTAGTAGAACCCAAAATGTTGACATAAATGGGGTTCGATCGGAGTCGGCTAACGTTTCAATCGGGGTCCCTCAGGGTTCAATTCTTGGCCCATTCCTCTTTCTAGTCTATATCAATGACCTGCCTTTCTTAGCGCGTAAGCATTGTGAAATTATTTTGTTTGCCGACGATACATCTCTGTTATTTAGAATCAATAGGAAAAACTACGATATATCCAAAATCAATTTGTCGCTTAGTTTAATTAATAGGTGGTTTAGCGTCAATAACTTAATGCTAAATGCCAAGAAAACGAAAGCTATTAAATTCACATTGACTAATAATCCTTCCTTGCCTAGTATAGTTATTGACGGCGATCAACTTACTTTGTCGAAGGATGCTAAGTTTCTTGGCCTTATCGTTGACAGCAAACTTCAATGGGGAGCACATATCAAGGAACTGTCTAACAAATTGAGTTCCGCAGCATTTGCAGTGCGGAAAATAAGAGAACTATCAGACATTAAAACTGCAAGAATTGTTTATTTCAGTTACTTCCACTCTGTTATGTCGTATGGATTATTGCTTTGGGGTAATGCAGCAGACGTAAATAGCATCTTTATTTTACAAAAACGCGCTGTTAGGGCTATTTATAGGCTAGGTTATAGAGAATCTCTTAGACAAGTTTTTGCGCAGGTGAAAATTTTAACGTTACCATGTTTGTATATTTTCTTGAACATTATGTATGTGCGTAAAAATATTCATAAATATCACAAACGAAGTCAATATACTAGCATAACAAGGAACAAGTTTAAACTTGTTCTACCTAAAATTAGATTAGCCAAAACTGGCAACTCTTTTGTAATGAACGGCGTACTATTTTATAACTTGTTGCCTGTTACTCTAGTAAATAAGAAAGACACAGATTTTCAAAGAATTTTAAAAGACTTTTTAATTGAAAAGGCTTACTACAAAATTGAAGACTTCATCTGTGATAAAGTCTCTTTACGTAAATTGTATTTAGACTGTAATAATAATACTTGACTGATTATACCTACTATTGTAGTTATTTTATACATTGATATTTTGACATTGCAATTATTTTATATAATTTTTGACATTCTAATAATATTATTTTCTTTGACATTTAATTTATTGTGTATTAATTTATTCGTAAAAATTGTATTTGACATTCATAAGTGTACATTGATGTACCCATATTTGAATAAATTATTTTGAATTTGAATTTGAATAATGCCAATAAAAAAATACAGATGTAGTGAAAAAAACGAACTCAAAACTTCGCCTACTAACAGGCGAAATGGTGGTCAAACGTGAGTTTATTCGTAATAAAAAACAGCTCTTCAAATTTGTCGAGTGTCATCGACATTTTTTTATGGAACAGCTGAACATTTTTTCACTATTTTAGGATTGGTCTTATTTTAAAACTGGTTCAGATTTTAGGGTTGGTCTTTTTATAAAAATACTCAATCAATTTCAATCAATTTATTTCTAAAATACATTTACGAATACATGACAGTAATACAGATTCCATACAAATAAATCTATAAGTCTGTAAGTCTGAGCTAAATATCGCTCGGGTGCCTGTGCCAGGTTAAAAACCTGTCTATATCAAAACGTATGCTAACAAATTAGTAACATTGAAACTTCTAGAACAGAATTCGATCGCTCATCTCCTCTCAGCTACTCCCCTGCAGTTCTCGTACATATTTACTAGGATGCCCATCGGACAGTTACAGATGCGTTTCCGGCACTGTCAAGTGAACTTGTCGATTAATCTTGCACCTTAGAGTTTCGGAACACGTCTTCAGTAATAGATGAGTTGGAATGTTTAATGAATGGGTGCGCTCCGTCAAAAGATATGGACGGTCCATAACTGGCGTGTTTTGCATGTGGGATGAAATATCGTGTTTTTCTCAAAAGTACTGGAATATTCATATCTTCGTTATATTTTAGTAAAGTTTTTAGGTGTTATAAACTATGGCAGGCATTATATTGATTGACTCATTTACATTCGTCCATCGATAGTTTCTTTTTAGGCATCGACAGTAAAGGTCTCCGACGATAAAAGAGCTAGTTTGTCGCATTTAAGTCATTCAGGCCGCTGGAATGCGCATAATTATCATGAATCTTTCTTCGATAGTAGGTAACGCCTTGTCTTAATAAAATTTGGGTCGTTCACATTTTACTCAAATGTGTAAGTAAGTGTGTGTGTGTGTGTGTGTGTGTATGTGTGTGTAGTCTGTGTAGTACTTACTTAGTTATGCTAGGTATTGCTTTAAGTGTCTACGGATTTAATTTTAAACAATTTAATTCATTTCGTACAAAAAAAAACAACAGAAATATAAGTTTAACGAGACTTACATTACCATATATTTTTGACTTTCGCTGGATTAAAGCGCCTTATGATGTTACTCTTAACCCTACAGCTTCTAAAACAGAAAAGTTCATCTTAATTCAGCGCTTTAAGAAAACTCGAGCTCCTAGAGTAGAGTGGGCTAAAACGGAGCACAGAGTGCACAGGAAATTAAATCACTACCACCTTACTTAATAATCTTGAGCCACCAGTATTTTCCGATTAAGAAAACCCAGCTCAAGTGTGATTCGCTGAAAGCTTTTAAGTAAAATGACTACGGAAAGAATAGATTGAGCAATGCGATAATTTTTGTAGGTGCTTTTAGTACTAAAGTTGATGTTAGGTTAGTCCATTTTCCCCTATCAAGATTAGCTTACGCGGCTCCCTGTGAAATATTTTGAGTGCCTTCCAAATTGCTTCAAAAATACTGATTACATTTCGCATACTCGTATGTGTCATTTGCGTAGTCAAAATGTGCCATTCTGCCTGTAATGGTTTTCTTTTGTGTCTTACAAAATGAATACCAGCTTGGTACACTTAATATACCGTACCAAGGTACGCTGTCACTTTGCGCAATTAGTTATTAAAACATAAAACTTTCTGGTTCAAATATTTATTCTTCGTCGTTTCTTCAAGGTAATCGGATTCTTGCCTGAATCTCTTCTGACATTTTGTTGGCGGACTGAAATTGTTAAACGAATAAAAAAGTACATCAATTGCTTTTACATTCCTGTTGACTCGATAAAATTTATCTACGTGTTAGATAATACTGAATATTTAAAAATAATGTACTTTTATCAAACTGCTTTTATTTCTGCTTTCTGTACGAATATAATATCATTTCCGTATATTAGACGTATCTGCTTTATCACTTAAGGTCATCTAATAAGTCTCAAATAGTGAAACTCGAAGCTAAGCTAAGTTCGCTTGAATAATTGCCAGTGTTGTCTAAACTTAAGCTAACGTAAGCTGGATAGTGCTGACGCCATAGCACGATAGCACGAGACATACGACCTCATACGGCTGGTAAATTAAGAAATTGTGCATTGGTTCAACTTTTAAAATTTATATTTTTTTAATATACTAAGTGCCTAAACAGCATACGAGATCTAGTTTTCATTACAAGTTAAACGGCTAGACGTAGTCATTTTAAATCATAATAAAACTGTAATTAAACTCTCAAACATCTGCTTTACGCAGTATAAGAAAATAGGTTTATTTCGTACAAATTAATATGTTTTAAGTTTTTTAATCCCATCTATCAAGTGCGCACTACTCAAGAACGAAATGCTCTGCCGTGTTTCTTGTTTCCTGAAACCTACTATTATATTTAAAACTACTGTGAAAATATTCCTTCTAGATCGACCATACTCCATCCATCGTTACTAGGTCAACAGAGGTTGTTTCCAACGAAACAGGAACTTTTTCCCAAAAATACAAGAAAGTTATCCTTTAAATATTCACTATATTTATTATACTACTTAAAAACTAATTACAAATTCAGAAGAAAAAGCCAATTTTTGCTATAGCAACTCGAGCCAATGTTCCCCAAACGCCGCTCCAGTGTGTCCCGCCAGTCTCAGGTTAATAGCAGGCAGTCTAACTGTATTAACCCGTCTAGAGCTTCGAGAGAACTTTAAGCACCTGAGTACTATCGAGTTTCATGAAAGACTCAGCGAATAAAGACTACGTTTCGAGGCAAAGCCGACGCCTTGGAATAAAGACTCCTTGCTTCACACAGTACTTGGCTCCATATACGCGTACTTCAAAGTACAAGAGCTTACTTGAGCTTGTCTTAGAACTCTCAGAAGCCTCTTTTAATGTTTGAAAATCGGTCATGTGTAAATAAGGTCAACTGAAGGTAGGATGAGGTTGTACTTGTCTGTTGGGTTTGGAACGTGTAACGTGGATTCGATACACATTCATTTGACTACATGCGCTACACGGGTTCACTTGATATTCAACAAACCTTGTTTTTTCCGGATAAAATTACTTATATATGTACTAAATTGGTTGAGCCGTTTCAACATATAAAAAAACAAGTAAAAAATACACACATCATTTACTCACTCGCTGACAATCTTACGCATTCATAAAATATATGCGACAGAAATGAAATAATACAAGACTTATGATTCCCAAAAAAATAACAGTATAGTCAATAAACAAAACATTCTTACTGTCCAACTTTTATTATTAACTAACATAACACAATGAATTCCGTTTTATTACAATCAACAAGGGAATACTCGCGTAAAACGTACTACCGTATTAATTAGAACAAAATGTGTCAAAACCACGTTATTTCCATAGTACAATTCATTCACCACTCTATCCACAAGATATTACAAACAACCCAACTCGTTCAGTATTTAACTGTAGGCCGAGCCCGTTAGGCCGTTACAAAAACTAGGCGATGTCGTTACAGCGGCGTTCTCGGCCATTAGGTCTAACGAGCACACTCGAAACAGGACGAAATGTCCTCTCGGACGACAATGGACGGACGCTGTCTTGGAGAGCTTTCTTTTATCCAGCGTATGGGACTTTATCTCATTGGAATTAGGGATCAGATTGAATTAACGCCATTTTGTAACCAAAAATGCTAATACCCAATGTTTGGGGTTTGACCAAAATAGGTAGAAAGAAATTCTTAGTGTTGCGTGGGATAGTAACAAATAGTAGTAATAAGAGTAGTAGTTATGTAGTAATATGACATAACAGCACATCTAAGAAATTTCAAAAATAAACCAAGACTAAGTGGAATTACAGTCGATAGTACAATGGCAGCCTTTAAAGACCGATTATTTGTTTTGTCATAAATGTCATGATTAGGCTAGCATTTGAATGTGTAGTGAAATAAGATTTCTGTACAATCTGGCTATATATTACCTAAATATAATAAGCAAGCGTGCTCCATCGTAGACCGCATCATTGCTTACCATCAGGCGAGATGGCGGTCAAACGCAAGCCTATAATTGAATAAAAACAATATTTTAATTTTTTCTACCATAATAGAAAAAATAAAAAGAAGAAGAAGAATCTAAAAAGTACAATTTTTTTTATTTAGTGTTTTTACTAAAATAAACGTACCTAAGCTCGTACATTCCAAAGAAAATAATTATCTACACAAGCACATACTCTACAGGTTCTATTTACGACAATATAGAACACATAGAGAAGACATCCACCGCAATTACGAAGGCTAACGAGACGACACTCGAAACTGGACAAAATGTCCGGCCTAACGACAATGTTCATTTTTATCCCGAGGTAGAAATGTGACCAAGCGTCAACTTCTTATTGATACTTTAAATCTGAGTTGTATTCTCAATCTCATCTGTCTTAGCGTAATTGTCTAACTTATCATTATTATTAGATATTAAATATATAAAAAACATTGAAATTAAAATTGAAATTCAATGGCGTATGTGAATCCACCAACCCGCACTTGGCCAGCGTGGTGGAATACGGCCTAATCACCCTTCGAGGGTAGACCTGTATCCCAGCAGTGGGAGGATTAAAGGTTGCATATGATGATGATGATGATATAAAAAACAAATAAAAATATTTGTATCTGTAATCGTCCTGTATTTCTTAACATTAACTTTATACATACATTTGACATTACTTCCTGACATTTCTAAATTTAAACACTTATTTGTAAAATTTAATTTATTTCTTTTATATCTTCTGATATACCTAGTATTAAAGAAGTTAGATAACTTCGATTTCATTACCTTTATATTATTTATACTATAACGATATTTAGGAATTTCTGAATCATTAGCTTCTAGCCACATACACTTATTTATACAATTATACATACATACATTTTGAGTACTTCTTTTTCTTGATAATAAAGAATTAGAGAAATACTTCACAGTCTTTAGACCTTAGCAACATGACATATCAACTATCCTATTGACATAGGTATACGAAGAGTGTTACATGCAACGTTAACTGGACACTTGTACAGAACTTTTGCCCCGAAAACTGATCCCGTATCGAAAAAGAAATTTATTACGTCTCCTTTTGAAATCGTAGCTTTGGTTGTAAACAGTGGTTTGCTGTCACATTTTTTGCCAAATGTCAGTGTTTCTGAAAACAAACAACATAATGTTTAGGATACTTATCAAGAAACATAATAGATTAGGATGGGTAGTGAAGTTTATGGTAGTTTAAACGTATGTTAGTCGTTATGGTTGTTTTAAGTTTTTTTTTTTTCATTTAGCTGATGCTAGACGTGTAAGCAGTGCTGCTTCACATCGCCTCCTTTTAGAGAATACATTTAAGAATATATATGTATATTTTTTATATTTTCTTAGTGCTGCGTTGTAACAACATTGCAACATTTCATTTCTAGTTCTAAGCTTAGGTTGTGCGTTGTCGTTCAGTCATTCGTTAGAATTTTAAAAGTAGAGTAGTAATAGAGGAGTGTCTTTTTAGAACAGAAATGAACCTTACCTTCTTTTATTTTGATGTAAAATTGCACGTAGTAATCCTTAGATAGAATTTTGGGAGTGAAACGCGTCGATACAGCAAACGGATTTGTTTGTTCAAAAATCGTCAAGAAATTTATGTCAACTCCAATAACTGTAAAAGGCGGTTTTGTTAGTAAATTATATCATGTAAAAATAAAAAAGTGAAAAATATTATTGTTTACAGAAAAAAAAAGAAGAAAAAACAAGATAAAACCGACCTCAAATTCTACTCTCGAAAATAAAATAGAAATATAAAACTTATTACGGAAATTAAATGTGGCATCCTCTTTCCCCCGTAGTGTAATTTTTGCAGTACTAGCTGTTCGTATAGCAAAATGCGCCTCAAAAGCTTTTCCGTCAAAAACATTTGAGAACCAGGAGCCGCCTCTGCCGCGTTCAAACTCCATGTATTTGCATTCTACAATTAAATGTACAAGTATGTTAACGAATTAAACAAGAAATGAAATGATAAATCTTAATTAAATACAAATATGCTCTGCTTAAGTGGGTATTCCCCGACAGATATAACCTGAGTGTCTTGAAGTCGAGAATGAATCGATTAAAAATAATCTAGGCAGACTAGGTTCATCGTAGACCGCATCATTGTTTACCATCAGGCGAGATGGCAGTCAAACGCTTGTTTACCACAGACTAAAAATATATTATAGATACTATATTTTTCAGACAAAATGTCACATGACCATTGTTTGGTTCTTATTTATTTAATATTTTTATTGTAGCTACTCGGGAATACAGGTGGAGAGGGAGCTCGTTCCACATTTTTTATTTTACACTAACTTGCGTTTTTATGGAACTGGCACACAAAGACCTCTGTGAACAAACCCTGAACACCATGTACTGGTTTATTATCAAAAATATCTTATAATCATGCATATTAATATCATAGTATCTATTAAAATGTTACATACTTGTGCTAGAAATCATAGATCTGTCTAGTTTATCTACTGTTCCTCTCAGATCATGCCTTTCCCCTGAGTCTAGACGCAAGTATTTTGAAATCGAGATGGTTGGCTTTGTTACTGATTCTGACGTATTTGTTCCTAAACCATGCGCTTGTGGTGTTCTTTCTGTGGATGTATTTCTTTTTTCACAATCATCCCATAATCTTTGTATCGTTGCCGTATTGTTTTGAATTTGGTCTGGCACATTCTCTACTACGACCAGTTTACTATTTATTTGTTTAATTGAGTCCAGAATCTGTGTTTCTTTCGCAGCCAGTTCAGTAATTTGCGTTAAATTTATAGTTGGTTCAGAGGTTTTGTCTTTCAATACTTTAATATCTCTTTGCATGTCATACTGCAGCCCAGTTATTGCTTCCAATTTGCTGACAATTGCGTTTTGCAAGTCGAATATTTTTTCATCCATTAGTTTTTCCAATTTTTTCATTAAATTTTGGTCCACATTTTTGTCTGCACTTTCGACATCGGGGTTCGGTAGGCCATACTCTCCAGCAGATACACAGCAAAAACATAGTAAAAATGTACTCAGAATAAAACATAACTTAATAATCATTTTTGCACAACCGCCAGATTATAATATGGTTACTGGACTGATACAAAAATAATTGAGTCACTGAATTAAAATAAAGACGAGTGGTCGACAGTACACTTCACACAGACCGAATACTGATTCAGAAATAACATTTCTTTCAACAATGTTATCAATTCAAGTGGCATTAGTTCAAATAATGGGTAAATCGTCATCGTTTAGTTCTGATAATGTTGGGTTATCACTGTTGATGTGTGGGTCAAACGGAAAATGTTGTTAAAATTATCTGCTTTGCGGATTAGATACCTACCTACATAAATAAAAATACGCTCTAGGTCATAACACAAATTTAAATACAAATCGAATTTTAATCAGAGAGAACTGTTTGTCCATTGAGAAACCACTGTAAGAAAGCAAACATTTTCTTTCAAATTCCGAGTGAGAAATCTTAATTTCTTTTATATTTATAGTGTGACTGTAGTTCATCGTAAAACAGACCAGACCTAAGCCCTATTTGTTAAAGCTACACCATTTACTAAATAAACAGCATTACCTAATGTTCGCGACATTTGAAGCGTACACTCGACCGCAAAGATTTCGCTGTCCAAATGTCGCCCAACTATTTATTACCCGCCCACTTGTGGCCGTGGTTGTAACGGCGGCCACTAATGAAGATGGATACAACAGCATTTTGTACCGGTTTTTGTAGCTCCTTGAGACTGGAACAAGACTATGATAATGAGATATTCTAGTAAGGATTTCTTATAGCTATTTGGGTTTACCAAATTTATTTTCTCTTTTTCTTAGTTTTCATCCGACGCGACGGCCCAAACGGAGGGTAATGATTTTCTGATGACTGTAGGTATGTCTTTCTATTTGTGTGACCCTCAACCGTTTAAACCACTTGAGCGATTTTGAAATGCAAGAATGTCAACATAGAAATTACAAAGATACAAAGAAATAATGTGTCTCTAATACATAATTACGCGCAACGCAAAAATCTTTTCTTCCTTTTAGTTAGTCGGGAAAAAACATTGCTTAAAGTGAATTCGACAACACTGTTCAATTTTATTGCACGCGATACTACCTAATAAAAGAAGAACCTCCAAAAATCCTACACTTTCAAAGGTTGAAGCGCGGCTCTCAGGTGTAATAGCGCAGCCATCGGACGCCATTCCGCCGACTTTATCTCGGGTGTTTACGAGAAAAATTATCTCTTCCTGTAAACACGTTGGAACCCATAAAAAGCAAGTATGAATGAGAAGTTACAAAGAACGCTTTGTTACACGCTACGCCGCGTGAGCTAAGGCGATAAAAAAAGTTAAACTGCTTAGGGAGGTTACATCAACGTAAATAAACTGATGGGTATTATGATATAGCTGCTGAATTTCGCGATCGATAAGGGCGCTAAAGTAAAAGTGGGACGCCAAATGGCGTGTCATTGCGTTCGGGCGATGTAGATGTTTTGGAACTAGTGGGTAAGTCTGCTTAGAGTTGGTTGGGACAGAAGTTGCAATAAATACGTTGATAGTTAGTTAGTTCGTAGAGGCCGAGTGGCTAGCCCTGGTGTCAGAGTTTTTTAGGCTGAATGAAGGCCTGTTTGTAATAAATAAAGGCCAGTTATAAACGTTCTCGTAGCTTAGATTGATAAACGTCTTTCGCAAACTATAGTGCAAAATAAAATTAAAGTGCGCAGAACTAACCAAAGTCATTTAGTTTTAAACAGGCCTAAAAAGTAAGACCCTGTATGTACTTTTTCCAACTATTATAGGATGGGCAATCATGGGCACAGAATAATCAATTTGTATGGTTAATCATGCTGTTAGTGTATTGAATCATTCCCGGAACAAAAACCTATGCAATTTGTATCGGAGCAACCTTAAAAAAAAACCACTGCTTTATTGTATTTTCAATACAACAGGAGTATTTCAGAATTTTGTGTGGGATGAAATCCGAAAATATTTCTGTAGACAGTATTTAGGATGGGATGTAGATTCCTATTGTGTACAAATGTTTCAACTATGATGAAAATCTTATAGGAAAATAAATGAAACCAATTTTGGTCAATTCAAGAATAGATCTGGGGCTCGATTATTTTAATCATTTGCATGCGTTTTTTTCAATTTTCAAACAAATTTACTAGGTAATAATAATTGAGCACAGATGGTAAGCAACGTACTCGCGGTCACTCTTCCGTAGACTGACCGCGTAGTCAGTCAGTCTACGGACGAGTGACCGCGAGTAGCAATAACAACAGAGTGCTACCGTGATTCGAAGGCAACATTAACTTGTAAAACAACATTTCAGTAACTTCAGGTCGCTTAAAAACTAGCCACTAGACCTATGGGTAAGTTTAGTTTATTTTACTTTAGTTCAGTGCGTGCGGATGCAATCAAGAGGCATCCTTGTTAGAACCTATGAAGCAGCTTGACAAATGCGGTACCAACAAAATACCAGCGCTGGTTGTTTACAACCAGCAGTATGCCGAGTTGGGATTGATTTTTGACTCAAGGGCTATGATTCATCTATTTTTTTTGTTTGTGTTGATCTGTTAATTGTTTTTTCATGTATATGTGCTTTTGTGACCCAAAACTAAACTTCACTATCGTTTACTAATGTAATTTCTTTCAAAAGGTTCTCGAACTCAAACGTCTTTTCTCGTACACCACAAAAAGGCACAAATCTTTCATCTCAGTTGCGATTAAATCTGGGAAAAGAAGTTATCAGATAAAAAAGAGCCTTCAAAGTTTTTTCGAGGGTCTAAGGATTCTAAGGCTTACGCGAGTTCCAGTCGACTGTCTCAATTGATATCGCACAAAGACTTGAGTTCTATGAAAATAAAACTGGGTTAGATTGGATTTTCGGACGGATAGTTCTAAAAATAAACTTCACAGAAATCAGATGACGTAGGTAGGCTATGGATTTTCTCTATTAGTTAAGGTATGACGTGTGTCTGATAACCACTACCTAAGCCACATGTTACGGTGACATGCTTTAGAGTGATATTTTTGTCAACACAGTTTTAATGGTGTTGAATCACCAAAAAAAATAGTCTTTCAACCTAGAGAGAAATCAGAAGTGACGAGATAATTTGCCGCTTTATTCGACACTCGTAAACTTATGAAAACCATCATAGAGGAAAGGGTTGAAAAGAGACTCAGAAGAACTTTTCTAGACCAGAACAGAGACGGCAGATGTCATATTCTACAAGGATATAAAAAAACACTAGCAAGCCGTCAAGCTTGGAAATTACTCCACCGAGAAGAGAAACGCAATCAAATAATGAATGAATGAAATGAAGTAATGTTGTACTTTAAAAAAATGAATAGAAATGAAAACAAGCAAAAACAAAAACAAGCTGAAATGTTTTGTGCCAAATTCAAAATTTGTATACAGTATACACTATAGGCTCATTATGTAAAGCATACAACAACGCCTCACGATGTCGCTCGGGTATAATCGATCCTTTAGCATAATGCATGTTAACTTTGAACATTAAAATTCAAACTCAGGTTAGCTTGCAACTGCAAAGCAATTTCCAGATTTCTATTACAAATTATGTTCTCAATCTTAAAATAAAACATAACGTTGGTACATGGGACTACTCACGCGTTTTTAAGTCGGGTATTCCCGGCTATAGTTTCGAACACAATTCTTTTTTAAATAAAAACCGCTCATACGGTAATCTTTTTCAAGTAGTGATTACAAGCGTGATGCACACTACTACGTCCTTTCTTAAAACAAGCATACCACAGATTTCATGGTTAAACTAAATTTAACTTTTTTTTACTTTTTATAAAACCCTTTACTCTACTTCACCCATATTTCTGTCTAGTGGGCAGCAAAATAGAAACGAAACAACCACAGAAGTGCTCTAGAAACCTTTCATAATGTCATTGCCATAACAATTCCCTGTAATTGGACCAGTAAGTGTAACAAAAGCTACTCGACCCCAATGTCACCCCCGACCTATAACGAGCTACATAATTAGTTTTGGAATAAAACGTCCAGCTCGTTAAACTATAATGTTACAATAACTGAAAGAAAATGAAATGGTTTTTCTTTTCCATTACGAGAAAGACAGTAAAGCAAGGCGTGAAATATGACAACTGTTTTTATCGTCGCGTTTAAAACGCACAAAATTGGTTCAAAACAAAAAAGCGTAGCTTAAGCGTTTGCTCGCATATCCAAATATTCACTCACGTGAATTTGAATTTGAAACACATTTCATTGCGCGTGAAAAACGCTTGCTCTGTTGTGTGCCTAACAGAAGCGGCCAAGTAAAATAACGCAGAAAATGCTGAGAGCGACTATCTTTCATGTTTTCTAAAACCTATTAAACTTTAATGCGTCTAAGTGCTGCTAGCCATAAAATGATTTAGGGGTATAGTTTTTCATAGACTAAATTGAATTTTATGTTTGTTTCCATTGGAGATTAGAAGGCTTTTATAATCCAATATTTTTAGAATTTAGATCGTCTAGTCTAGATTACATTTTAGTAGATGGACTATTAACTGTTTGGGTTGGGTAGTTTAGTAAACTATTATAAATTCCAATATAATTTTGTAATGTTTGGATCCCAAATTTAACGCTGCTTTTAAGTAAATATATTCATAATCGCTCCAGCTCTTGGTCAAATTCACTAATGATCGTAGACTACGTTTTAAAGAGTGATTAAAGTACCTAAGCATCTCTTGAAATGATTGTGTTATTCGAAAGACTGTAATTTAGTTATATCTAACTAGTTTTCTAACAAAATACTCATAATGAGTTAAACATGAATGGCGAATGAACTGAATGAATGAATGACTAAAGAATACCCATGTACCATAGTATTCTGTGCCCATGCGTTGTAATTAAAAATTTTAGTAGATTATAAATCCTTATTTTGCTCATGTCACGGTTTATCAATTCTCAACTCTGTCATGAACTTATGTAAAAGTCAAAATAACTCGTCGTCTATCATAAAACTGTATATTGTACATCGCAGCAAAACGGATGCAACCCCTGAGAACTGCATTAAATCAGATGGCAGATAACTCCGCGCGATACCCACGGAAATTAACTGCTTGCTGTGTACAAACACAGACAGAACAGATGGACAACTTTTAACATCACTTCAACATCACAGTTGAACAATGGCTGTGATGATTGTAATTGGTAACCTAGCCTGGTCTTATTTTATGCAGGTACTCTACAAAATCTCTGTCACATTCATTCTTCAGGCTCTTGTTATGAGTGAATTAGTGACCAAAATATAACATATATGCAAAAATAGAGCCCCCGTGTTGGCCCACGTATTGGCTTGTTAAACGCACGATTTAGACGAAGAAAACACTTTCTAATGCTTACACACCTGACGAGCTTTTCCTTACTGAAAAATCTGGCAACTGAAGCGAAACGAAGCGAAGCAATCTAATGTCAATTTTTATTAAATACTTCGAAGCCCTGTAGTTTGGAATTTTTAAAATTGCCTTTTCAATATTTTATATCTGGTTATTCCTACTCGTAGTGTAGTAACGATACTTTAGCCGCGTGTAGAGACCATCGTCGTATAGGTTCATGTTTAAAGTTATAAATGGCCACAGTATAGATAACAGTATATAATGTACTATCTTGTCTGTAAATATAAGCTGCATTTTGAATGTGAGTATTAATTTACAAATATGCATTTAGTTATTGAATTTAATTTGGCGTAATAATTGCGTGGCAGCGAACTTACAGTATTACTTTTGGAATGAAATTTGAAAATCCAATTCATATATTCTTGTTATTTTAAAAGCAGTATTGATCAGTTGCCTAGTCGAGGCCAAGTCTCGAAGTAGACCACGTTTTGTAATCTCCACGAATGTCGAGCACATCATACGTGACGATGCCTCATAAATTTATCGAGTCAGTAACACGTATACGGAAAAGTTCCGTTCCACATTTAGGAACAAAACGTGATAGCTTCAGTCAGCTCGACTAGAGCCATCAACTGGAGCCAGCGACTGGATCAATGTAAAATCAAGCCGTGACCCCGCCGTAGACATAAAAGGCCCCTTTTGAGTAATCGCCGATTCCATCGTACGTGCCATCGAAGCATTTTACTTGTCATCTTATTCTCACTCGATTTTACTGCTCTCAAATACGGAACACACTTTTTACGAATATTGTTTTACGCGTAGTTGAGCCCTTTATCTTTGAACATTGATAGGTTCGGATACTTCCCTACGGAGCTGCCAGAGCTAGTAAAAGGAGCTTGATGTAGGGAAGGTCAAGTAGGTAGCAGTTTTATTGAGTTAATGGCAGTCACTCGTGAAGTAGACATGAAAATACCACGACTAAGTATTTTACACTATGAATTAGGATTTTAAAAAGGGGAGACAATTGCACGGGAAAGCTGCACTTTAATCGGATAAGTGTACCGTTTACATGCACGAAAGTCATTTTAGGGTTAGTTTAATTTCATCTGGTACTGTAGGCCTGAAGATGGTCTGGAAGGTGGCTCTAGAATTACGTCTAGAAATCCTTAAATGTGTTTTTACCAACTTCTGTATTATGTAAGCTTGCTGTTACAAAGTTTAATTTTCTTCACATAATTAAAGTAATTAACAGTGATGTATGTTGTTTCAGGAGTGGACGATACACACAAGTTCCTCGGAAACGAGACCCATACGGATTTCTTCAGATTATTACTAAGAGATGGGAACTACCTCTTAGTTGGCGGCAGGTAAGATCTTATTTCTAATTAATATTGCTGTTACTTCCTCAGTTACAAAACGAAAAAAAAAGTTCCACACTCAGAGCTCCGACTAGGATAGCCTGTGTCGGGCATGCCATAAAACACAAAGGCAAGGACAACTATCACCCAGACCCGGAAAAGATTTTTGAATTCATCATTCAAACAACTACCCTGCCGGAAATTGAACCCGGGACCTCTGGCTTATAAGGTGGATACAATACTGCTAAGCCAAACAGGTCGTCGAATCAAATGCTAGTAGGTACATCTGGTACATACTAAGTAAGTTCGTATAACCCATGAGAATAAGCTAGACTAGACCTGTCCGACAGTTTCGGCCACCAAAAAGGCCTCTGACAATGCTTGGCGATTATACCCATAGTTATAAGACAAACAATTGGGCCTACAATTTTACGTATCATGATATTACGAGTAAATCCACGGTGTTAGTAATTTCATAAATTGAACGAAGAGTAAGTCTAAAACGGTCTTGGAAAAAAACCTAGGTCCATTATACCTACTATAAATGGATTGCAGACAGGCATCACTTAGTAATTTTGGATTTAAAAATGAATTGCGGCTCCTTTTAAATTCTATCTGTTGAATTTTTAAAATTAATCATCCTTTTTAGTAATTCTTAGTTCTATTTCCAGTTACTTTAAAAAACTTAAAAGGAATGGAAATAGCTCTCTGATAGAATTAACGCTTTCTCAGAATTTCGTATTGCGCTTTCATATTTTATTAGATCTAGTACTAGATTCTAATCTTGAAAATTAAATTAGGTTTTTGAATACAATTTCAGATTTTAGAAACTTTAGACTTGGGTGTTACTTTAGATTTTAACACTTTTATCTCGGAAAAACACATGCATTATCTAGGATACTCGTAGGTATCGCCATAAGGTGCAGAAAATCACGAACAAAAAAACTTAACAGTTTAATTGCTGATAGCAGTATAATCACGTTTTGAACCTGAACCTAAAAAGCTTCAAAGCCGACTAAACCATAGCTTACAGAACAACTTTAAATTGCTCGAAGTTGGTACCTAAGAATCATAATGTAGTTAATAATTAATGCAAATAGCTGACAGGGAAACTTAATGCTAATTTCGGTGAACGCGTGTAAGCGCGGGCCGTAAACACAGGCGGGAATCCTTCACAGCTACACCTATTTCATTTTAAAATAGACCGGAGTTATACATTCAAATGAGATACTTAGTTATTTGTTTTGCCGACTCCACTCGAATTCTCTGCAAAGTTGGGGTTCTCTTAACTGCAGCGAGAAGAAACGTGCTGTATCTACTTCAGACCGCTGATGCAGTATAAACGCTAACAGTATGAGACAGTGATATGCTGTGGGAAAATACCTTTTACTCGCATTACACTAATTACTAAATGCTTAAGTTTATGAGAGAGTGAGCGTGTGTACCAGTGTACTTAAAATCAGAGTAAACGGTTCAACAAATTTGAGTGGGAGTCAAGATAGTTTATACCACGGATTTAGGGCTTGTACACAAAACTGCGATGCGACGTCGCATCGTAAAAATCTGCGAGCACGCACGACGCATCGCAAGAACTTGCGAATTGATTCGCATCGCGCGTTCCTGCGATGTTAATGTTAATTCCTGATCGTGGAAGGGAGACGCCTTGCCGCACGAAATCGCATCGCAGCAATTCGCGTCGCAATTTTCTGCGTTGCTAATTCGCATCGCATCGCATGCGATGCGATTTCGTGCGGCAAGGCGTCTCCCGTCCATGATCAGGGTGACCATCCCTTCGACGACCGTCAACCGTACAGAACGTATTTTGAAAACTAGGTCGTGACATGGGATCGTAAAAAGAAGTGTGCACTTTTGTTATTGCTTAGGAGATACAGGAAAAAGAAACAAAGATTTTGGGTTCATCCATTTATTACTATTATGAATGCCGAAGGGAACTGATTTCATCTAAAATATGAAGCTTAAATTAGCTTAAATTTTTTGAATATTTTAGTATGAGCATATCTTCATTCGAAGAGCTTTTAAGTTTATTATCACCATATCTTCAGAAACGATCGTACAAGGGAGAGTTCCTGTTATGCCTCTGGAAACGATTGGCCTCACTATCCGGTAACTAAAGTAAAACAATAAATCTTTACATTAGTTTTTATTGAGAAAAGAGTTTTCCAAATATTACAATCAATAAAATTTACGAAAAATCAAAGTCTTCTTCCGTTGAAAGTGTGCATACGCTTGAGTTACAAAGAATAGATGAATCAATTTGATCTGGTATGTTAGACGAATGTGGACGTTTTGTGTTTTTTTGTGATTATAATATGTATAGAATATTTGATTTGTAGTTAGTTTAAGTAAAAAGTGAAAAGAAATAATACATGTATTTGTCTACTTACCAGGTTAATTTTTTTCTTTGTATTCTTTTTCCTCGAAATTTGGAAATAGACTTTGACTTTCGTCCAAGCTTCTTGTTTGATGAATTTATTTTTATAATCGTCGTTACTACGAGTAGTATCCCAAAGAACAGGGCACTCCACAATCAGTGATACAAAAAAATCAACGTCGTCTCTTGACATTGAGATTTTTTTTACATTAATGTATGTCTTGCCCCCACGCTGTCTCAGACCTAACTAAAATGGCGTCAACAAGTGTGACGTAACATCGCAAGAACGCGCGATGCGAATCAATTCGCAAGTTCTTGCGATGCGTCGTGCGTGCTCGCAGATTTTTACGATGCGACGTCGCATCGCAGTTTTGTGTACAAGCCCTAACATAATATGAGCTACCATGATAGGAAGAAAATAGACTTATATCTGCAGAGTCTATACATATATTTGTGTCAGAGTGACTCCATTGGTAGCTTTGGCTTTAGCTTGAGCCACATGGCGTTTAGGCATATTGTGATGACAAAATTCTTCCTATTACACAGGTTTTGATTTATGTGATATGGAATTCATAGATTTCAGTAATTTTGGATGCAAGTGACAGCTTGTGATATGATGCAAGTGATGTTATTGATCAATTCTACGAAATAAAAATAGGAACCCCTTATGATACTCTTAACAGTAACTAAACAGAACAGAAAACGCTACTATAAACAAACAAAAGATGCCAAAACCGGTCAAGTATCGATACTGCTAGTATTGTGGCTCAGTAAACGCGAATGCATCTACTTCTGCCCCTCTCACACGCCTTAGCTGCGATATTGCGCCATCTCTTTTGCATTTATAAAGATTTTTGGCTTGCGGATGGAGGCGAGACGGCTTAAAAACACCCTGCACGCCTGGCGGCGGCCTACAGTCGCCATTTTATTGCAATCGCATGGGTTGCTAGGCAACGTATCGATGAAATGTAAACTTGCCTGATCAATAAAATCTAAATGGGACCATCATTTTTTAGCCTGACTCATACATATGAAGCAGCAATAACGTTTGTCAGCATCTGTGCCTAATATTCTGTTATTTCTTCATAAAAGTATAGTTCGTCAAAAATGGTGAGCAATCGATGTTTGTTCACTTGTTTTTTTTCAGTAGGTATTTCATCTTTATCTTTTTGCTGACAATTTAAACGCACTAACAAGAATAGCACCTAGTCTCTACGTCATAAATATTACAACAATCGAATTTTAAAGTTATTTTGCGGCTCTAACGACTTTAACTTGGCTTAACTACAAATGAACATCGATATCGATAGCTAGTAAGCATCTCATCTCCACATCTCTACTGAAGCTCCCAGCGTGACACGCCTGCTCGCGAAGGCTCCACTACTGTTTACACTGCCACAAATACATTTCTTTGTTCGTGAATATTACTCGCATTCTGAAATATTTCGTATAAATTGCAAAGCTCGTAATAAAAGCGCAGTCACAATGTAAGACATAAAATTTCACAAGCTCCGTCGTAAATAAAAGTCCAGTGCTCTCTAAAAAGCTTCAACAGTTTTGATTAAATACAGAAAAATGCAAGTTTAATTAATTTCGTATTTTTTTATGGATCGTAAATTAAAAACGAACGCTTTAATCTACGCTCAAAAAGCATACAAAGTAATGAACTGTCAGCGGGGATGCAGTTAAACAACACGTTGCTAAAAATGACGCGAATTGGATTACATTTTACGACATTGATTTTTTGGTTGCAAAACAAATTGCTTTCATTACTTTTACACTGGAAGCTGTACTCGTAGTTTGTTCGGAGCTAAAATAAAAGTGCTGAACAGAATCAAGCACCTGTATATTCATTTATTCTGTGACAGATAAACACCCGGAAAATCCCACCATGCCTTATTTTCATTGGCCATATTTTCATTTGGTTCCCAGACCCCCAAAAGGATATATGTACGAATAAATTGGACAACATTCTGCAAGCAGCGTCGTCGCATAATTTGAAATATTCATTCGTTCCAGCAAAGTTTGCATTTCTTTCCAAATCTGATTTACATGACAATGGTCACGTTGTTGCCCGATGAATTCTCATTGCGAGAACTCGGATTTATTAAAGGGAGAAAGAGGCCGTAATAAAACCGATGTCAGACTCTGAATGGAGTTGGGAAAAGCACAAGAGTTTCAGTCATTAAATTGTAAAGAAATTGAACTAGAAAATGGATTGCTTTATCCACTATAATACCTAACTAGCACTTTTAATAAATTAATTTGTGTTGAATGGGGTAGTTTTAAAAGACATCCGTTCTTATTAAAGTCACAAGACCTAAGGCCGGACAGCACTACACCGGTACAAAGGTTCAGACAGTTAGATAATAGTATACAAACAGTATACAAACATTTTATTCTGGATTGTGTCTATCAAGCATTCTTAATTTTACCAAGATAAATAGGTGCCCGGTATATATTGTTTAGTAACTACAATTAATAAGCTCAGTGACTACGAATATATTGGGCAGAATATGGTGTCGAGAATAGAGCGAAGTGAAGTAGAAAAGTAAAGAAAGCTGACTCCATCACCATGTTTGATGCATAGCCTAGAAGAGTATGTGAGAAAGAGAGAGACTATTTTGGGCATTAGCTATTTCACATTCCCAATCGAACTCCGTAACTCACAGGCGTAATCAGAACACAAAGCGTAGAATCCGAACTATGGCTCAGTTTCAACAATTCCATTGATCACAGAGCGAGGTAGTTTCACCCATTGCATACATTAATAATTTATACTTACGGACAACAGCTAAATTAGTGTCTATTGTGCAAACAGAACTATAAGGGGAGCACCATGGGGTTGTTCCCTTCAATTAGAATTAGCCAAACGAGGGGTGTATGGAAACTTCCACTTAGTACACAAAATAACATAAGTCAATAGCATTCAACCCTATACTGGGAGACAGGGCAATTCTGCGAAGCTTTCTCGTCAAATGAATAGAGCACACAAAGGAAAACAATTTACATATATAATGCAAGTATCTATAAAACTTGTAATTGTACGAGTACATATAAAACTTTTATAGAGACGTGATCCTTGGAAATGAAAAGTATTATAATATGTCACAGCACACTTCTCAGAAAGATATAATGGGTACTATGAAACCCGTGACGTCTTTCTGAGGCTAAATCTTTTCTAGAAATGTAGTCGTTACAGATTTCGAATTACTTTGATAGTTACGTTGCTACTTGACACATCTTATTACGTTTTGCTATTTTATTCATGCGCAAAGCTTAGGAATTTTACGATAAATAACCAATGTTTATTACGCTGGTCTTTATTCTGACTTCAATCTCTTGTTCATTCAAGAAACCGCGTAAACTCAAGTGAACTAACAAACTAACCGTATTTATTTACTGGCCAGTAAATATAAAGAAACCTTATTATTTGGTTCATAGCAAAGATAATACCACCAGTGGATTGCGCATGTAGAAAAATTATCTTTATTAATCAATATATATATCACCGCCTTAGGTGTAGGATGAAGTAATAAATCGAGCTGACGATTGGCCATCTCAAACTTCATCCACAATCGAATCGACTCGAATTGTCGAATCAAACCGACTTTAAGTGGTGACTAATCATAACTTGTACTACTGACGAATTTAGGCTTTTTGAGCGTATTATTTTCGTGAGAGCAATTAAAATACAATCCGTCTGCTGGTTACATGGTCTGTGGTCCATACGTTCCCCTGCGTTCTTCTGATTAAACAATACAAGTTGTGGACGCAATTCGGGGTCCGAGGAAGTTCAGGACTGAGCAGCTATTTGTTGTGGCCTAAACAAATAAAGTAGTTTCGGGATAACAGATCAGTTAAGTTGTTAAGTGCGTAAGGACGCCACCTTGAGAGCGACGATCTGTTACAAATTCTCTTCGCTTGTTAATCTTCTAGTAGTTAGTTGCAGTCATATTTCGGAATTATACGCCAACTTATTTATTGATATTTAGTGTCTACTTAATCGTTTAGTGTCTGGGTCTTGCCTGAAGAGAAGTTGTTTTAATGTATTTGTATGTGTGATGTAGGTAAGATTATCTTTCATTTAATCTACAATATTGCACACGTGTTCTCTTAGACTGGTTTATTGTTTTGTTGTCTGATTATTGCCCTTATTGTCAATCAATCACCCACAGTTTAGAGGACAAATAATAAAGTGGCATTTAAGTATAGATTATGAAAATGGATTCGAATTTACTTTTAAAAAATAGGTTACTCATAATATTATCATAAAATAAAATCGACATAATCCCAAA
The DNA here is from genome assembly GCA_949125135.1 of Alcis repandata. Classification (NCBI taxonomy): domain Eukaryota; kingdom Metazoa; phylum Arthropoda; class Insecta; order Lepidoptera; family Geometridae; genus Alcis; species Alcis repandata. The sequence goes on from OX421237.1 coordinate 7,985,639, forward strand.
ATTATTTAACTTTCGGTTTGCCGCATATCGCGTACGCGTATTGTATTTTATTGGGACGTTATCAAAATTGATTTTCCGTACGAACGCGAGAATGAATATCATTAATTAGAATCAGATTTATTTGTTCAGGCTTTCATGCGAGGGCTTTACTCTTTTTACAAAAGCTGAATGTAAATGGGTTGGATGAACGCGATGCTTTATTTTTATACCTGGCAAAGGAATATAATCAAGGGCTTTTGATATTGTGGAGTTGAATAGATTTTCTATGCCTGTGTTTTGGGCCATGGTTAATATTAAGTCGGTCGTTAGTGGACTGCCGGACGATATTATCGCTTGTGATTTTATATTTATGAAAACTGAACGTATAGCTTTTTTTGTGATAGGCCGCGTTTAACTATTATAGAGGTAAATATACTTTATTTGTGATTATTAATCATATAATTATATGGCCATATAGATAGACGAATAAAATTATTTTTGTTTACACTAAAAATAACAAGCCGAAAAATAATCAAAAAAAATGACACCATAGTATAGATGGTTTAATAAACAAAACACACACCCTATATTACTTTTCCCACAATCAATGCTTTGTTGGTATCGATATGGTATAACTCTTACATATTTATAAGCTTAGATTAATTTATACGCATAAAAATTTAAAAATAATATTACAACCTAAACCTATTATTAGTGCTAAACCTACTAAGTAAAGTTAGTCCCCCAATCGCCAAACAAAACGCTATACTAAAATATAAAAATTACGTATATTATGGTACCTACCTTCAAAATACGCTACCACATAGGAAATAATAGGTACCATGTAGGTAAAAGTTAAGTGTAGATTACACCGAATCAGCAGGCTTCATTTCGTCGGCCGTTACCTTAAAAATGGGTCCCCTCTGATAAGGTCCCAGTGGCCGTTTCCCGGTCACCAGCGCTTGAGAGGCCTCTCGTAATGTTGGAGTGATAACGCTCACGAGGTGGCCTTTTATATTGTGTACTCGGCTTTACAGCAGTATTGAGCTAAGGTCATGGTCTTTTTTTCACAATAAAGATTGTAAAAAACGTGATGAACGAGATTATGGCATGAAACTAAGCTGTTCTCTTCTTAAACTACAGTACTAGATACTATCTGTTACCATTTACTTTTACCGCCTAGACCTATTAGTTAAGTACTTCTAGTCAGCAAAAAAAAAGATTAGAGGAAGATAAGAAGCACTTTATTGCTGGAGGCATCAATATAGGATACATGCTTTTTTTCAAAATCACATTGTAATCAAACGTTTGTAAATAGGATAGAAAAACAAGTAATCTTCATCAGAAAAACATTCCAAAAAACAACCAAAAAGTTGTACAAAACGATCAATACAGTTTTTCGTCTAGTCAACAACAGTTTCTCCGTCATCTCTTTATACCAAAGGCGTTCAAAAAGCATTAACAAAGTAGCTAATACATATCAACTAGGCCCAATCTGATGGTTGGCAGTTCCGACGGCGGCGCTCTGGTAGCTCGGGCTAAACGGCTCGTTTATGCCGACGATACACTTTGATAATATCGGCTGAACATACTGGCGGACGGTAATGTCGCTGCTGCGGAGAAGTAGTATGGGTGGATTACATTGCAAACTTTATACATTGCTCATTTCGTTATAATAACATTGGAATACTATCGCATAATTGAGTCGGAGAGTCTGACTATAGTTTCGATCGCATCTGGTGATCTATGTACTAAGTTCATACGTTACTGTACCTATATCAGGTTGAGGCGGTCTTAGGACGCAAGCATGAGTAATGCTCCAAGATCAAAATGGTAGTTTAATAGGTATACTTATCCATTTTATCAATTCCATTTACAGTTTACTTGGATTTAAACTCAGTACGTGACCTACAACTATGTATCGATATGAATCAATCAAATCAAACTACTTTTTAGGAATATAAAACGTTTCATATTATCTACAGCGATCTAACAGCACTACATGAGTTTTAAAATACGTGTTTAAATACGAGAATTGCGCAAAAGTTAAATTTTTGAAATTTACTTCACAAAAACATCCAAAATGTTATCTTATTCACGAACAACAAACCGCAAACTTTTGTAAGTATATTATGCACGCATTCAAAACATCCAAGCCACTATTGGCGTACGCTAGCGGGCTCTACAAAATCCCTACTGTTCATATATTGTGGTAAAACCGGGTACGGGAGGAAACAACGTTAATTTCGTTAAAAGGCGCACAAAAGAGGATCACACTCGCCCAGAATAACATTTCAGGGGATGCGGGGTGAATAAGGGTACCAGCGCACTAGACGACACAGCTATAATACATTTTTATACAAGGGGTAAATAAGTACATTACTCTACTAGGGGATCAACGAATATATTTTAAACTTGGTTTTTGAGTATTGTTTTTGTTTAAAATAGTATTGTCGTCTTCAGATGTTATCCAAGTATTTAGCACTTCGATCTAGCCGTCACTTGATTTCTAAAATTATTGTGACACTTATTTTCTCATCGTAAAAAAAACTCGGAAATAAAATTATTTTGGTTAAGAGTAAACGGCAACAACGGTTAAAACGGTTTCAATTCTCACAAAACTACGAAAAACTAATATATTTTAAGTTAAACAGGCTCTATCTTACCTGTAAAATTCAATGTTATTTAAGGTCAATAAATATTTCAGATTTATCCAGCGTGTCATTACTTTCTTTTCATAAAAGTCGTATCTTGTTCATCGTATTGGATACTACTGATTCATATTCTAGTGTGGCATTACCTTAAAACGTAGCTCGGTAAGCGACCTTATAAAATTAAGGGTAACACAGGACAGACGGAGCAGTAACTACCTGCCTATTAAAATGGTCCCAATTTTGAATTAGATGATGCTACAGATTTTGCAAAACTTATTAGTTGTTTACATACTCGTATAATAAATGGGAATCGGATTTAGAATAGTTTCTTAAAATAAAGTAGTCATAAGTCAAATACAGCAGGTGTTTTTTATCTCATTTTAATGTCAAGCTTGAGGCAAACACCAATTTCTATAGACAGAAAATTTCGCACAGAGATAGAAAAAAAATCAAATATCGAAATAATGTCAATATTGTAATTTTTTTGGCGACAGTCGGCAAACACTAACCAATAAAATATTCTCAGTGCACTTCATTGTACTGTTTTCTTATTTCTCGAAAACATTAAATGGACGTGAAAAAGAAATAATGACAATGACCATTGTAGGTATTTGTATAGGTATGTTAGAAACAAATAAAGTAAACCAACTGCGGATAGAAAATTTCGATTAGCCATCCAGAAAATAGGGCAAAACAAAAGCAACCCTCCGAAAATAATGCGAATTTCCTATATTATGTTCATTGATATAAATAGGCGCACTCACCGCGGACCACCTCATCATTACCCTGTCACGGCGGAAGGTCGGTCTACTGCGTCACAATCAGAGGTAGAGCCTCGGAACTGCCCCCTTGAGGACACTCCACGCTTCGCGGATCCAGTGATTCATATTGTGATTTGGTTCGTTCATTTTTACTCTTTTATTCGTTCAGTAGGTCACAGATTGTAGTCAGTTTGAAACGTATATAATACATTTTTGTTATAATTAAACACGGGAATACTCACGTAAAAATTAAGTCGTCTACTACGACTAGTTTCGGTCACATTCGTTGACCTTCATCAGGCGAGTTTACAGACGTGACGCGCTCGCGGTTGCGTCTCGTTTGGCACTGATATATACTATATATGTATATAATACAAATTTCAAATAGGTTACAAAAGCTGTAAGGTGTAATGAACGTTGTTAGCAATAATAAATAAATCAATTTTTATCGATTTATACTTATTTATAAAGCCAACAACAAAAAATAATATGATCTATAAATCAATGCTTTAGATATTTGCCGCTATTATATTGTATATAATATATAAGTATATATGTTGTGTATATTTGTTATGTATTGTTGTTTTTACACTGAAGCGGTTCAACGAATTTTAGAGATACTCGTATTTGGTCCATATAACTACATCTTAAAAAAATAACGGTTTCTGTAAGTGAGCAGATAAATTGCGGAGCGCTGCTAGTAATTCATGAAACTAAATGTTTTGTCTGTTTTCGAGTATTAATTATGTTATCTATATATATAAAAGTGAAGGTCGTGACTGACTGACAGATCAACGCACAGCCTAAACCGCTTAAGCTACAAACGTCAAATTTGGACAAAAGTTTTATATCAAAAAGCGGACGCACACTAAGAAAGGAATTTGCCCAATTCAACCCCTAAGAGGGTGAAAAGGGGTGTTTAAGTTTGTATGAAAAAAATATTTTTCTTAATGCTACGATTATCAAACTTTGCGAATATACTAATGTTAAAAAAATAATCGACACCTATTTCATCATTTTTCAAAAATCAACCCTTAAGAGGGTGAAACGGAGCAATGAAGTTTGTATGAAGATTTTTTTTTTAATGCTGTGGTTATGAAACTTTGCAAATATACTAAGCTAAAGAAAATATTAGACACTTATTTTTTTATTTTTTGAAAATCAACCCCTAAAGGGGTGAAACGGAGTATTGAAGTTTGTATGAAGAATTTTTTTTTGATGCTGTGGTTACGAATCTTTGCAAATATACTAAGCCTAAACAAATAATAGACACTTATTTTTTCGTTTTTTGAAAATCAACCCCTAAAGGGGTTAAACGGAGTGTTGAAGTTTTCATGAAAAATGTTTTTTCCTAATACTACGATTTTTTAACATTGCAATTGTACGAAGCTAAAAAAAATATTAGATACCTGTTTCATTATTTTTTGAAAATCAACCCCTAAAAGGGTTAAACAGATAAAAGTGAATGTCAAGACTGACTGACAGATCAACGCACAGCTTAAACCGCTTAAGCTACGAACGTCAAATTTGGACAAAAGTTTTATACTAAAAAGCAGACGCACACTTAGAAAGAAATTTGCCCAATTCAACCTCTATAGGGGTGAAAAGGGGTGTTTAAGTTTGTATGAAAAAAATATTTTTCTTAATGCTACGATTATCAAACTTTGTGAATATACTAAAATAAAAAAAATAATTGACACCTATTTCATCGTTTTTGAAAAATCAACCCCTAAAGGGGTGAAACGGAGTATTGAAGTTTGCATGAAGATTTTTTTTTGATGCTTTAGTTACGAAACTTTGCCAATAGGTATACTTAACGTAAAGAAATAATAGACAATAATTATTTTGGTTTTTGAAAATCAACCCCCAAAGGGGTGCAACGGGGTATTAAAGTTTGTAAAATATTTTTTTCTTAATGGTACGGTTATTTAACTTTGCAAATTTACTAAGCTACAGAAAATAATAGACACCTATATTTTCGTTTTTGAAAATCAACCCCTAAAGGGCTGAAACGGAGTATTGAAGTTTGGATAAAAATATTCTTTTCCCAATGCTACGATTATTTAACTTTGCAAATGTACTAAGCTAAAAAAATAATAGATATCTGTTTCATTATTTTTGGAAAATCAACCCCTGTGGGGGTGAAATGGCGTGATAAATATAGTACGGAGAGAGAATTGTAATGACTCACTGACAGACAAGGAACATCCTACGCCACTGGTCGTAGAAATTTAAAATATGGAAGGTGTGTTTGTCTTGACGAGTAAACGTGTACCAAGAAAGATTTTTTTGAAATTCAACCTCTAAAGGGGTGAAATAGGGTGTTAAAGTTTGTATGGGGAAGCATTGTTTTTGACGCCACGGTATTGAAACTTTACAAATATACTAAGCTTAAAAAAATGACGAACATCATTTTTCACCAATTTCACCACTTTTGGAAAATCAACCCCTGTGGGGGTGAAATGGCGTGGTAATGTAGTACGGAGAAAGAATTTGTTTTGATGCTAACTCAATGAAACTTTACAGATGTACTAAACATAAGGCGTGTAAACAACATCCGGAAAAAATCCAAAACCTTCGAAAAGTCACATCCTCGAGGTGGAACTGCTAATTATCTCGAAAACTAAAAACATTTTTACCAAAGCGCTGAGACTAAAAAGTCACTAAAACCTCGGATCTTTTCGGAGCCAATAAAAATAACATAGTCGCCTCAAAAACATGGCCGCCATACAAACTTTGAGGGTCTATATCTCCGAAACGGTTGAAGATGGATGGGTGTTTTACTACAATGACATGTCATAGGAGTTAGCAAGGGCTACTTGATGGTGGTGGCGAAAATTCAAATGATTCCAAATGGCTGCCATTTTTCAAAATTATTCGAGGGGGCTGACTTATTGCATCCGGGCGTTTTTGGGGTCCCTGCTTCCATTGTAAGACGCTTTTTACATACTCTCAAAAAAGAGGGATAAATTAATTTCATCCCGGAAAAAAAATCGGTTCCCGAGGTATAGTCCACGCGGGCGAAGCCGTGGGCGGAAGCTAGTTCTATATAAAGTTCAAGTTATAAGTAAGCGGAGCGTTGATTTTTTCAATCTAAATTTAATATGACATCAAATAAATCATACACCAGGATTATCTACAAAATTAATTCATTCTTGAAACATTTTTCTTGCATATTACCAAATTCATATTTTTGGCGTCCACAAGAGTGACGCGAAGAGTTGATTCGTGGGGAAAAAGGAATGAAGCTAATCACAGCATCAATCACCTCTGGGCTCGAATGCTGGAGTCTCAGGGGCGCTGTTTAGAACCACAGAATATATTATAGCATCAAGCGATATCTATATAGCTGTAGATATAATGTAGGTATGAAGGTATTGTAGGTGCTCGGTGTTCGTGTCAGTTGTGGCAAAGAACATACATTTTCGAGTGCAACTTAATTCTTCAAAGATATAAATGGCAATTAGCTTATAAGTGTAGTGTCCTCACTATTTAGTTCTGGGCTTGAATGCTGGAGTCTTAGGGGCGCTGTTTAGAACCACAGAATATATTATAGCATCAAGCAATATCTACATAGGTATAGCTGTAGATATAATGTAAGTGCTCGATGTTCGTGTCAGTTGTGGCAAAGAGTGTAGACTTTTTCGAGCAAAGCTCCACTCTTCTTTAAATATTGAAGGGGTTTAAAAGTTTAGTTTCTTTACCATTTAGCTGTAGTAGGTAAAATCGAAATGTATTCGTCTGAATAATATAATATTATAGTTGTCTGATTTTATAAGCTTGCATTAATATTATTATTTTATTAATCCGATGGTGAGATCAATATTTGTAAGCTGTTGAAAAAAATATCCAAAGTTCTATTTATGATAAAGTTCCTAAGATCAAACTTTTACTTTTATTTTGACCCACATAAATAACATTTGCCATTTTAGACCTTATCGCCAACATTTTACGATAACATTTCGTTTAAACCTGATAGACAGGAAGCACATCCGATAACAGTAATCAAATACATAGTTCCAGCTAATTCACACGACATTAACTTGCCAACTAATAATTTACCACACCTGCCCAACTTGATAAGGAAATTATACCTACTAAATTATAGCCGCGGAGCTGGTACAAAGAGGAGATGGCATAGCAATATTTTTCTTTGCAGCAATACGAAGAAAGACTGCGTGTAATGTGTCTTTAGTCACCTATTCTGCGATATATTTAGACCATCGATTTAGACGAATGTGGCGAATGTGACGCTACCTGTTTGAATAATGTAGATATTGTAGATACACCCTTACTTTTAACGTTTACTATCTTGCCACCTCTGGCACTATCTTTTAGCTAAAATAAGAAAAAAACCATAACCTAAAAGGAATGTATTTGTATTTTATTTCATAATCCTTTTTTATATTATACATATATTTTTTATATTTTCTGAAGCTTTACATTTTTATTTTAAAATATCTATGCTTTTGACGATGACGTCAAGCCCGACTTAGACTCACGGTGCTCGTCCTTTTACCACATCCTCTTTATTATTTTCTCCGCGATTATACCTAAGAGGAAATTATACCTACGTTAAATCGGTATCGCAGCAGTGATTGACGTGTTTACCGTTCAATATTGGACCTGTCTGTGTGAAGCTAACGCTGGCGGTAAAGCGTAAGTACTTGGTGATAATGTTGATACATGAACGCATGAAACAGGGCTGACTACTATACCCCGTTGTGACACGTAATATTTGGTATATTTAGTAGTATGAATATGATGTGAGCATATACATATATACCTGACCAGAACACTAAGGAGTTTCCAGTGGGTATGTTAAGTACACACACTCGGTATCTACGTTACTTTGACTTATTTAATTCGACTTTTTAGGACTATACTGTTATATTATGACATATTCTTGAATATAATTTATACTCATTAGTCATAATGATACCTACTAATCACAATTGGCCACAATGATGAGTACGATATCTTAGACTCTAAGATTTTAAGAATGTTTAGTATCTAACCAGTCGCCTCATATAATAGGTAGGTTTGAGGGAGAGTCTTATTAAAATTGCAATGTTTGAGTATTGAGTTACTTTATCTAGGTTTGGCTACGAAGATTCTTGGCCCTAAACTTGTTTATACTTTTTGGGGATAGTTTATGACTCCTACGAAGTTAGACGAGCTATGAAAAGTAACGAGAAAAATGTAATAGTGTTGTAAACTTAAATTCATCTATCTTTATGGGTAAAAACATTATTGAAATTTCAAAGTAGGTATTCGTAAATAATTTGAAGTAAATATGCTTAATTATTCATTACACATTGGAGTAAATGTAAATATAAATAAAAATGTATGTTATGTATTTAGTATGTATTGCAATTCCAATAATGTGTCATACGAGCACGTACGTGTCGAAATGATGACCTCCTTTTTTAAGTCGGCTAAAAACGGAAAAAACAGAATCATCGACGCGAAGAAGAAGGATTAAATATAGGTACATCTATTTTACGTTGATCGCGTTAATGACATTGTCATGCAAAAAGATAAATCTTGCAAGAATCCCTTTTGACGCATGCTATTGTCGCATAAACTTACACAATCCGCCCTGCCACGTTGTTTCCGCGCAAAAATGTCAAATTTCGTATATTTTCCGTTGAAAGATGAAAGCAACCCCTTCCCATTTGTGCGTACCATAAATCACAGTGACGTCAGAATGAGACGACAATAGCGGCTCAGTGCGGTCGGCATTTTGAACACTTTGAGCGCTTTTAATTAAAATGTTAAGAATTTGTACCAACTCTGTATGCCCGCATACCCCAACGACCAGCTTAAAAAGCTCCCACAACTTCTCACCAAAATCACACCTTTTGAACAACTCGGGAAGATCTTTCTCCACTGGTTTGAGCCAAAAAAGGTGCAGGTATCTTATTTCGCGAGAAGGTTACACAGTTTCAGAAAGGGAACGAAAAATCGTATAAAATTGTACGATTTTAATTTATTTGCATATGCAAACGCTATTTCGCATATTGGCTCGTCTCGTGTGTTATTTTGTATTCATTTCGGTTCGTTAAACCAATAAAAGCGACGGTTTATGTTTCAGTTTTTACCTACTACCCATAACCAAACAGTACGAATAATATTATTCGTACTACTCTTTCATCGACGAGCAATTTATTCACATACAAACAAGTTTCCAAGCACCAAAACTTGTGTATTTTACTTTTGATAAAACCTCGTTGTCTCACCTACTAATTATACTTACGCATGTCCAACACGGTCTGTAGCGTCTTCTTGCATTGAACTACCTCTAGCTTTATCACATCTACGCGTGGATAAAAACGGTGGAAAAACAATTTGTCCACGGCCCGTGATAGGCGGGTAGTAGTCTGTCTTTACTCTGTGGTGGCAAGCGACTAACTTTCCATTAATATCTTACGTAAATATATCAGAATTGTCATAACTAGTCCATAGCAGTTTCTCGGTGTCAAAAACCTTGTTTAATCGCACATGGCAGCGGCGACGTGTGCAATTTGTTTGCTTGCAGTCGACACGGCGCTATATTGGAAAACTTTACGAGCTACGTTTAGAACAATATCAATACATAGGTGCATGTTGACTGTGATGAATTCAGGAATTCAGACAGACTTGTTTGGGACGAGTTATTGGTAGAGACGTAATACCTGTATCTTTACTAAAGCTTTTTCAATATCAGTATATACCTAGTTATGAGTTGCGGCATGCTTCGCTGAGTTGGTAAATAGGGAACAATGTTTTTTAGAAAAGATTGCTCGGTTTCTACGAAGAGTATGTCGCTGCAAAATTTCATCAGAAACCGCTGAGATATAAATAATTTAGTTTTAATTTTATTTCTTGCATCAAACTAGTGCCTTAGTGTGAATCAAATTAGTGCCTACCTTGTTTTATTGCGTTCCACTTACTTTCTCTCCATGTATTAAGCCTTTTTCTACATTTATTTCCCACGTAATAACTCTGTAGACATACCTAGGACCATCTATATAGAGATCAGAGATATTCCTTCAGATATTCGGCAGACATCTTCTCGTTTTTACATGCAGAGCGGTTGGCGACCGCCACGTCAATATTGCAAAAGTTCCCGGCCTCCGAGAAATTGCGCTTCACATGTGCTGGATTTATTGCGATTGTTTCTGAACAACATCCATCGTTTATATCATCGCTTGTGACGTATTGGAATGCCTACTGAAGATTCTGTTTAGTGTTTTAGTACCTTACAAACTCTTTAGGATTTTATGGTACTAAGAATGGCTGGAAATTACCTGCCGACATGTACTCTAATGCTCAATTTAGAATGAGCCTTGGAGCTGTCAAAGCTACCATCTTCGCACTTTATAGCAGCATTAAAGTGTGACTTTGAGATTCTGACTTTAAATAGGTACCCATTTAAAGTCAAAGTTTGCCTGCAGAGTTGTAACGTACGTACCTAATGTTTTGTAGACACATTAAACAGGTTACCTCAAGAACGTATTCAAACGTATTCAAAGAATGTATTCACTATTCACGAATAAAAAATCAATAGGTGAATACAATATTTTGTAGCCTATGACTTTAATATACCAATTGCAGAGTAAAATAAATAAAAATAAAAATAATATTAAATTTGAAAATCATAAGATTTAAACTCATATAATTATATCCCAAATGCATAATTGCATATATCTTAAATGATTTACATAAGTATTAATAAGTTAGGCAAGGTTAACTTATTTTCCAGAACTAAAAACACCCGATGTCAATGTCAAATAAAAAGGCAACTTGAAACAAACGCCGTAGTTTCCTGATTACAAATAGAAACATAGATCCGAGGGGGATTCTCCCACCGAGATAAAGTCACTTTGTCTAGCTATCTATAATTTATTCTGGCGACGACGTCTTAACGTTAGCAGTTGTTAAGGTTCACTGGACTGAACTGGGTTGACACACAGCAAACGTGTTTAAGGTTTGTACCGTGACTGGAATGTTTCGAGGATCTGTTAACTTAACCTCCAATTTGACTGTTGTTTTGTATAAAAAAGTAACAGGCTCAAAAAAATAATATTAGCTGTGCTCGCAGTTTCACCCACGCGTTGAAGAGAAAGAATGATAATGATGATGAAAAATATACCTATGCGTTAATTCAAAAGGCTGGCTTTTCCCCAGCACTTAAGCAGAACAGGCTGAGAAAAAAACACGTTGTAATTGTCAATGTCATGTGATGTGATTGAGTAACATAGGCAACTGTTTTCTTTGTTACCATGTGACAACATTTGTACCCCCGTTGTTTTCTTTGTCTGCTTTACTGCACCTAGTTAGAAGACATTTTATGGACCCTCGTAATCCCCTGGCGTCCTTAAGGCCACATATCCTCGAGATTTCCTCTATAAGAAAGGGAAATTCCGTAACGCATATCCCTAACGATTGAATTATTTATTTTTATGCGCCTCCTGAATTTCTGTGGAGGCAATACTGTAGAAATATTGATGGTTTGTTGTTTTATCTATTGATACTCGTCGTTATGTTTGAATGTTTATATTTATTTGGATATCCGGTGGAACAACTGTCTACCTACTTGAGTAGGAGAGTAGAACTCGATGTAGTCTAATGGCTATAGGTAATTTTCAGGTGCTACATCTGTAGCTTCACACCTAAATTAATGTATGTAATGAAAGGTGTTTTTTTTTAGTTACTTCTTAGTAACTTTCACCGATTGATTCAGCCGTTTAGTCCCGATGACATGACAACGTGAAATAACAATAACATTATTTTTACAAAACAAAAACCGACTTCAAAAGACCGACTATTGAGTTATTCATCTATTTGTCGCGCACGTACTTAATGCAAATTTAAGACTTATATAGTTTTCTCATGGATACCATTATCAGAACTGGACTAAATTGGGAAGCGTCAGCTTTCTAATAAAAAAGAATCATCAAAATCGATTCACCCAGTCAAAAGTTATGAGGTAACAAACATAAAAAAAAACATACAGTCGAATTGATAACCTCCTCCTTTTTTGAAGCCGGTTAAAAAGGCAATTATTTACAGCTTATGAGCTAACCCAGCAAACTGGCGGCATCATACAAAGTGGAAATATACAATGTATGTAGGTACGTATGTAAAAAGTGTTGAAATGTGTTTATGTATGACTTTTTGACTGTAGTGAACTACGGCTGAAACAAAGCTAAAGATATGGCATTCAATTAAACCTTATTTTCCCACTATTCTACCAACATCCCAGAATACAGATGCGGTGCAATCGGAAAGCGGATAGGAATTAAATCAATAAATTTTATTTTGTATGTAAATCTGCTTTAAAAGCGCCACTATGTTTGACGTTTTCATTTCGATTCGATTATTGGCGATGTGTCATGTTTATTGATGAGTGTGACTCTGATTGGCACTGCAGACAGTTCGTGTACAATCCCATTTATAGGATACGCTGAAATACCCAATAATATCGCTCATTTGGCAGACTAATTAAGCTTTTGTGAATCTGTACAGCCATTACAAATTCAAAGAAACGCTACAAAAAGCCGCGAAAACAATACTTGAAAGCTTTTAAGAGGTTTCTTTTGAGAAAACTATGAGATCAATTAGTCTGAAAGTCGTTTCAATAAACACAAACAAATCCGTCAGCTCCGTGACCTATAATAACTAAGCCCGTAATTAAAAAGTCCTCAACAAAAAGACGGATTAATCTATCCGCTAGGCTGAAAGACAAAAACAAATAATCACGGCGGGAACACGGAAATAATTGTAGCTTTTGCATCATCAATCAGCGGGGCATCCGAATCGGACTCAACACAAAAACATTGGCCGAGGAACGAACAATGGAAACCAACGGACACACGATCCCAAGATGGCCGCCGCCATTTGCCGAGACTCACTGAAGCGAATAATTGACAAAGGATATACAAGGATACAATCTTTGCAGCCCTATAGGCCTGCGAATCGAATCTTTGGAATATTCCAAAAGTATGAGGCCCGTAATAATGTCGTGATTGTTACCGCGAGGTATCGGCTCGTTTATTGCGATTATCCAGGCCAAGGGCGTGTCAGTCCGACGTTATTGTGATCGTAACTGGCACGAGATCCCATTATCCAATAATCACATGCTCAGCTTGCTCGATATTGCAACAGATATGAAGTTCCTTATTACAATATAGTATAGGTAGGTGAGTACGTAGTCTACTGTACGACTAGCGGACTTGTCGCTAGGAGCAAAGTCTTCCAGGCATCTTCTACCTTAATTTACTTCTTCTAAAGTACGTTGATGATCTGACGTTTAAAACTGAGGTGACTTATTCTTGAACCGCTTAATATTTCACTGTAGAGGTAGTACTGGTACTGGTACTGGTATTGACAATTAATGTTAGAACAACAACATTTACGACAATTATTCTATCATTCTGAAGTATCAACGAAGTTGCCGCATTTCTCGAGGTCAAATTGTTGAAACAAACAAACTAAACAGCTATTACAATTTAATAGGGCGAACATTAAAAGGCTGTTATTGCTATATCAATAAAATTCAGTTAACATTACTTAACATTTTAACTTTGTCTGCATTGTATCTTTATGTGAAACCTTTAGACGTACAAAATTTGAAATTCATTAAACAAGGTGGCTATCAAAAGCTGATTTTTCACGACAAAAAACCATCGCTCGCATAAACAAAAGATGATCATAATTATCACGTTGTTCGTATAAACATTGAATATGCGTTCAAACTTTTTTACTGAGATAAAAAAATATTTTCTATGTATTTATATTGCTAATTTAAATTTTACTGTATCTACTTACCAAGTTTCATCAAGATTGGAAAAGTGGTTTCCTAAAATTCAACTTTTACAGTATGAAAATGTCCGATGTCCGGGGCGTTAAGAAGCGAAAGTATAAGTTAAAAAGTACATAAATAACAAAAATATTTATGCAACTGCGTCAAAAGTTTTAAACGGCTTTTTCACTTTATAATTGCTAAAGTTTATCTCATAATTTCTTTTATGAAATTCTCTCTAAATATCTTAATTAAGGGTTGACTGAGTTTTGCAATTACGGTAGGCAGTGCAGGTACTCCAATGTAACGAATTGCTGAACTTACACAATTCATGCCGCGTTCGGTGTAATAACACTTTGACATTAGTTTGACAATACTTAACGTAAAACAAGGTGGATAGGTACTTATGAATACCAAGTAACCTCTGTTGGATTACAAGTTTTGATAATATTCGAAAGTTTGGGAATCTTAAGTACTTGCCACCTTCTGTTTTTCTTTTGGAATACAATGGGAGCTTTAAAATAAAGGTAGAAAAGGTCTGAAAAGGTAGGCAGCTTTTTTTATCTCGACAAAGCACTGACAATGCCAATGACAGTGTTAGAGTTGTCCAATTGTCCATAGGCGGCAGTGACTATTTACACCAGTTAGACCATATGCCGGTAGCTTATTTGCCACTTATGTTACAATATTTATTTTATCCTGTCTTCTATGTGTGTGTGTGATGTGTGTGTGTGTGTATGTGTGAAGAGAGAGTTCCTTTTTTTAACACGCTTTTATTAGCTTCACCTGTATGTTTGTATGTTTGTATGTAACCGACTCCTTTGAGCGCTTTTTTGACCCACTTTAAACGGTCAGATTTCTTTCAAACTTTGTAGATATATCGAGGACCGATGACAATACACTAAACAAATCGTGTTTTTTAGTTTTTTTAACTATTAATTTTTTTAACACGCTTTTTCTATAAAGTTTCTTTAACTTTTAATACCGTTTAACTTACAAATGGTAATTTCGTCATTTGTGTCAGAGAACAGAGTGGCGCAGTGGAAGCGTGCTGGGCTCATAACCCAGAGGTCCCTGGATCGAAACCACGCGCTAGAAATCTTTTTGCTCAATATTTTTTGTTACGCGTCAATTTTATTTTATGAGGTCTGAGGATCGAAACCACGCGGCTACAAATCTTTTTGCTCAATATTTTTTGTTACGCATCAATTTTATTTTTAATTTGCTTGAGCAGACGGCCAAAATCGGATAACACCAACACATTTGTACATATTAAGGATGGTTAATAGTTAGCAAATCGAACTAAAAAGCGAAAAATAAATAATAGTTAAAAAAGAACTAAAAAAACACGCTTTTTATAAAAAACCGAACTAAAAAAATAGAAAATAAAATTTTAAAAATTTAAATTAAGAATAGGGTTGAAAATTTCAATAAATATAAATTAATAATAGTGTTAATAAATAAATATATGTATTTTATTTTTTTTAAAGCGTGGGGGTGCTTTCTAAGATATTATCAAAATGCTAATCACTCTACTCATGTCTGTCAATACAAAATGTATCTACAAAATATATAATATCTATTGACCCATGCACCCCACGCTTTTTAAAAATAAAATACATATATTTATTTATTTACACTATTATTAATTTATATTTATTGAAATTTTCAACCCTATTCTTAATTTAAATTTATAAAATTTTATTTTCTATTTTTTAGTTCGGTTTTTTATAAAAAGCGTGTTTTTTTAGTTCTTTTTTAACTATTATTTATTTCTAATGATAGGCTCGCGTTTGACCGCCATCTCGCCTGATGGCGGTCAAACGCAAGCCCATTATTATTATTAGTGTTATCTATACTATCTATACTAATATTATAAAGAGGAAAGATTTGTATTTTTGTATTTTTGGATGTTTGTGTGGAATAAACTCAAAAACTACTGGACCGATTTCAAAAGTTCTTTCACCATTCGAATGCTACATTATCCCAAAGTAACATAGGCTATTTTTTTATTTTTTTTATCCACAGCAATGGCGTGGCAGGGAACAGCTAGTAATATTATAAAGAGGAAAGATTTGTATTTTTTTATGTTTGTGTTGAATAAACACAAAAACTACTAGACCGATTTCAAAAATTCTTTCACCATTAGATTGCTACATTATCCCTGAGTAACATAGGCTATATTTTATACCCGTGCAAAGCCGGGGCAGGTCGCTAGTAATATTATTTTCTGACAATAATATTATAACACTCCGCCTGTCTGTTTCTCTCGCTGTCTGTTTGTGATCTTTTCAAAATATCAGCAACTGTAAGGGAAGTGCGAGACGTTATGAACTTAGTATTATTTTGTCCCCAATAATAAGAGAAATAAGAAAATCACGATGAATCTGCGAGGCGCCGCTAGTCATTTAATATGTTACGTCCACAACCACGCTGTTGTCTCACCAATCACACGAGCCTAATGTATCTAAGCCACCGACCTATCATCCTGTAGACACCTCATTTAGGACGAACACGAATACTTTGAGTCTTTGAGACAATACATTAGCGCTAACTCTGCTTACATGTATTCTATGCTCACCAATGATGTGCCAATATTGGTGAGCAGCACCTTGAGTGAATCATTGTGGCTATCTGTCTAGTATTTCATGTCAGTTGGCATCCATTTTCAAGCGAACCACGTTGATCGATTCCCAGTTGTTCGTGCTGTCAGCTTCATGTATTTTTTTTCTTTTTACTCGTACGAAGTCAATACAGAGTAGCATTGAGAATAAATCTTAATATAATATTTACACAGTCTACAGTGTTGTTAGTCGTTGCAAGCACAGTTGTTCAAACAAACAGCAAAGTTCACACCTGAACCCATATTACAATAGGAACCATTTTAGGCGACACAGTTAGAAGACACCTAGCCGACAAACGCCGAAACTACACACCGACCAACTTATCCATGCAGTTGGCCAAATGTACAAACTAAAATATTTCCACGAACATCTGTCAGTTTTGCTCACAAAATACGACAGTGGCTCTCTCATTTAATTCCACGTATAAGTTGGTAGTGTAAGCCCCAACACTCATTCCGGCCAACTTCACCTGAATCCTGCTCTACCACGATTAAACCGCGAACAAACATTCGCCTAACAACTATGACTCAAAGCAGCCACCATAAACTGGACTCCGAAGTTTCTCAGCGAGCGGTCCACCGCAGCTCTAGTTAGGACGGTTATGTGTAGCGGCCGGCAAGCGAAGTGGCCACAGGAGCAAGTCGTTTTAGGAAATATTTTTCAACTTCTTTCCTAGGGAGGAAGTTTTTAAATAAAATTGTAGCCAAGAGCTTCTTCGTTGTAGGTACTTAGTTGGTTTTTAGTTCGAATGAGGTGGAACTTAACCTAAAAACAAATTCTTAAGAGCACATTTGTTTTACTCTTACATTGGTCTTATTTTTTTGTCCATTACTCACTAAATATAGAAAGTATGATGTATCTTCTAATATGTATGTAATATAACAGAGGTATACCTATCAAACTTAGGTAGGAATAGACCGTTTTAAGTCCAAAAAAATCAGAATCAGAAATTTCAAAATTGAAACAGATCAAAATTGAATAAAATCAATGACCGATTTTTAACGAATTATTTATGTTTTGTTTCAGAAATGTCGTGTACAACCTCAGTTTGACTGACCTCACGGAGCAGCGCCGCTTAGTTTGGTACTCGCCAGAAAATGACGTCAAAATGTGCGTCGTCAAAGGAAAAGACGAGGTAAGAATCCTTTGCTTGGAACCAAACTTGACAGCTTTTAAATCCAAATAAGCCATCTCTTTCTCATATCTTCTTAATATATATAAATTACGTGTCACGTTGTTTGTCCGCTATAGACTCCTAAACTATTTAACCGATTTCAATCAAATTTGCACACCGTGTGCAGTTCGATCTCAATTTATAGTGTCTACCCGTGCGAAGCCGGGACGGGCCGCTAGTATGAATATAAAAAGAGATGCAGCTAATTTGAATACTGTCAGGTTAGTTTAATTTAGATAAATTCGACACCACGGGCCGTACTTACAAACATTACCTACTTGAAGTTAAAATGCTTAAAATGCTCTAACAACTTCTTGATTACTTAGGGCCTTACTTAAAACGCAGTTTGCTTAAACTGACAAATGTCACTTAACTTGTGCGCAATACAAAAATGTAGTGCGTAGTAATTTCACTACTTTAAGGAAACTTTTAACTAGCCCGAAATGCGACGTGCGAAAACAGGACGGAGAATTTTAAGCTTTGATTAAGTCTAAGTAAGGCCCTAAATTGTGGGCCTGTATCCAACAGCGGACTGAATTAAGCGGATGATTATGATAATGATAATGACCGAGATTTGCCTACTGTGCTACGGCGCTACGAGTGTGCTACGACGTAGCGCTACGCGATACGACTACGACAGTCCTACGCTACACGCTGCAGATATTTCAATCTTTCTTCAAGATCATGAAAAACGTTTTATGGGCTATAAATAGGATTCAATTTTCCATTCAATAGAGGACAGTGCCCAAACAAAAGGCAGTAAAACGCATCTACAAGTTTCCTACGAGCTTGCTACGCCGTAGAAAAAGGAGTGCTAAGCCTAAGCCAACGTGTAACTTATTTCGCTTCTTTACTATTTTACCTCACAGAGTTCTCTAATCATATTTTCCTACTCACGTTCGAACCTATTGAGTCTAAATAAGTAATTTCAACTTGAACATAATCCGCAACCTCGCCGGGCCTCATTAACCCGAACTAAAATAAGGCACCTGTCTCAGACGAGTAAGCGAAGCGATCGAAAACTCTCGCTCAATAAAATTACAAGACCAACGTGTATGCTTATAAAATCGTGTGTGCTCATTCCATATTCAATATTTTTTTTCTAAAGATACTTTAAAAATTTTTTTTTTTTTTTTATGACATAAATTTATTTATTCACAGAGACTTAAATTATGAAATTACAAATGAATATTACCATATAATTAAAATAAAAAACTAAACCAATAAAACTAAACTAAACTAATCTAAAAGGCCGCTGCCTGCGGGAATTGTTCCCAAAACGCTGGCCCCATTAAAAAAAAAAAAAAAAATTAAAAATAAAAAAAATAAACATGGATTTCATAGAGTTTGGAAGTTGATTGAGATTTGTTTTTTGTTTTAAATAGAAAATGTGGCGAACACACGACATACGACACAGGTATTGTTGTTGATAAACTGCTAGGGCGTTGGGCCGTTCGAGATTATCTCACTGGTTCTCTGACTGTCATGACGTTTCTAATGAGAGCGACAGTTGCCCAAATAATATTTCACTTGCCAGAATAAAGCTCCTGCGCTGCTTACCTCTTGATACACTAGTCTATTGTAAATCTAGCTCTATTAAGCTCCGATGCGATTCCGCCTGGAAGTGTTGGTCCATCTAGTTAGATAAACAGATATACATATAAACTCTTTATTTTTAACGCCAGAAATTACCAACAAGGGGATAATAACACTTAAAACTAGTGCAACAACTATCAACTGGCTAGCTCTACAGTAGAACAAAATATCGCTCAGTGGTAGGACAGATCCCTAAGGCAGCACCCGCCACCCACACTCCACGTATCTTAGCCGAGCGAGTTTCCACTCGATTGGCTTTTTAATTTGACGGTATTCGGTACGGGGACGATTAGCAGCGGGCGTTCTTACCGCGCAGGAAATTGAATTACTTGGAGCAGGTGGATTGTGGTCTTTATTTTATTAAGACTGGCAAAGGATATGACTAGGTCAAGGTGAAACTTTGTACGTACCATATTTTGTACGTAAAATATTTGAAAAAATGAAGTGATGTCAAAATTACTACAAAAACTGAGACATACAGGGTTATACAGAAAAGGTATGCTAAGCTGAAAAGGTAGAAGTTATCATTATGAAGAATCTTTACTTTGTTGTTCCATAGAAAAAAGTCAATGACTGTTGACAAAAATGTATGGAACAGCTGATTTTTTCATATAACCCTATAGAAATGATGGTGAAAGAGATATACAGCTATAAAGCAAAACTGAGCCAATAGCAGCAACAGCAGAAGGTATTTGGCTAGAATAGCAATTTTTCACAATTTGTATTTACCTATCGATGGGCACGAAATTGGCATGCGATGAAATGGAATAAAAAAATTGAGGCCTTCAAGAAATAGCAAACAAATAGCGTACGTAACACACCCAAATACTGGTTTTTATAAAAAATCGCTAAAATCACAACATTGTAGCAATATTCAAAACAGTTGACCAGCACACAAAATGAAATATACTTACCTAAAAAGAATAGTGTACAAAACTGTCCTAGTAAATACGAGAATACCTATGACAAACGCTGTCTTTCGGTAAAAATACCAATACCACACTAGACTAAAATAGAATCGCGAATAGAATTCGAACTTTCCGAGATTCCGTAAATACTTTTCAACGAATTTACTCTCAAGCAAACACTCTGAACTGTCATAAAAGGAAACACTCATTAGTATTCTTAACTATTCCGTCGCACCTTTATTTTACAGCTTGAACTCATATTTCGAGAGAAAATTAAGACGCTGTTAAACGAAATTACTCCACGGTTTATGGGTAGGTTATTATTACAATTTTATGTCGGATTTCGAAATTATGTGAATGGAGGTTATATATGGTGATAATAATGGAGTTATGATTGGGTATATCTTAGCCATGAGATAAAAAGACATAACTATAATTTTTTGATTTTTTTTTTATCTAAGTATGATTATTTCATTATTCTATGATTTTTTTTTAATTCAGTAATAGGCTTGCGTTTGACCGCCATCTTCCCTGATGGTAAGCAATGATGAGGTCTACAATGGAGCACGCTTGCCTAGAAGAAACCAATTCATTCGCGATTTTAAAACACCCAGATTCTATCTATCGGGAAATACCCACTCAGGTAGATCATTCCACACTCTAGCGGTTCGCACAATAAAGGTGGAATCAACTCGTTTCGTACGAATTTTTGGTATATCAACCATAAAACAATGTCGCGTTTTATTGTCCTTGCCTACTTGCAATTCGCGTAGGCTGATCTAGCAAGCGTAGGTACTTTATGTAAACGTGCTGAGACTAAAACGAAACCCTTGTTTTAGATAGCGTTCAATTAAAAATCATCATAAAAATTCTAAGTCATATTAATAAAAAAAAAAAAAAATAAATTAAATTTATTAAATTAATATAATAATATAAATATATTATTATATATATTTATATTAATATTTTAATTTATTAAATTTCTAAGCCATTTGAGCAGAATCAGATAAGCATCCGCTAGAGGCAGTAGAATCATCTAAAAAGAACAAAACCGCGTGCAAACATTGTTTCAAACTATCGCTATTGTGCTTAGTAGGTACACAGTAGACGACAGTGTTGGGTTCCATCCAAAAACCTCCAAATAAATAGGTACTTAGCTGGAAAATTACCAGATTAATGTAACTGCGGCCATTTGGCAAGAACCTAGCTTCTACCTCTAATAAGAATTCTCAGTGCTTTTGAGAGTGTGAAATATTGTATGCACTTGTTATCTTAAAAATCTAAACCGACAGAATAAGTGACACCATTTAAGTTTCTTAAAATAAAGTAACACTTTATAAATACCACAAAAAGCATGTACATACATTGGAGAGAGGCACAAAAGCGGTCTTGTCGCTAACAGCCTTTCTTAGACACCTCTTCCAAACCCGTTCTTCCTATTAAATTAATTACACATGAATAACGAAATTTCATCCAAAATAAAAAAATATTACAAACCCGTGATTCACTTTAGTGTAAAAAATAACAAACACACGCAAACTTTAGCATTTATAATATTAATATTATTTTAATTCCCCAAAAAAACCTAGTGAATTGAAAAGACGTAGCTATTGTAACGATCTATTTTACAATGTACTACCATTTTAAGTATGTACATAGACTTATTTATTTTATCAAACACAAAAGACCTTGTAAATAAAAAATCGGTACATTTTCCACAAAAGTGACGGTATCTTCTCCTAAACAACACTCTCGAAAGCTTTTACTTATTAATTTTGAACAAAGAACATCCCGGTCCTTAATAACAAAAATTCCTAATTTCTACAGGAAAAAGTTACGTAACTTTATCTCACATAGCGCTTGAACGTTACAAAATAAATATTATTTTATTCAGGAAAATACTGAAAACTTTCAGTACATGCAACGTAACGATCTCCAAATGATACTTAAACGAACCGAACGACTGCCTGCTATTTACAACGAATAACATACATATCGTGTAAAATATAAAGAAGCAAATTATTTATTAGCAGTTAAAAATGCTGTAAGTCCTATTTTATAACTAGGCTGGAATTATCCGACTGATATCGCACACATAAATTGGCTTTATATTGACACTTGAAAAAAGCTATAAGTGTCAAATGAAGCCTTTTCCGATTACCAGTAAGTTAGACAATTAGGTCACAGATTTTTCATTGCTTTACAATGCAGCCTGCTAAATTAGATGTTTATGCTATGTTACTCGTATATATGTAAGAAGAAGTACACCGCTGGGCTTATTATTCATTCGAAAGTTGTATTAGTGCGAAAAGTGTAACCGATCTCATCTTATCCACTTTCGGCCCGTTCGCTTAGGTTTGTCGAAAGCTCTTTGAAGCTTTAACGACTACGCTAATTAAGGCCTGCAAAATATTATACTGTAGGTACTGAAAACTGGACGTTATTTCCGAAATAATTAAATTAAAATTTCGATATTTTCCGGTAACTTTACTGAAGTGATCAATCGGCAAATAAATGCAGGACGACAGAAGGAAAACTCTGCTCCAAAATAATTTTTAATGTTGACTTAAAACTTTAAACTTGAAATTCCTATCTTATCTTCTCTGTGGTGTCCACAAAGTTTTATTGTATTGTATTTTTTTATTTAATTGGCTAAAAATAGTACCTTAAAGCGAAGTCTGGTCTGCATTCTCATTCTGATGTCCCTCGTGTCTCGCTCGCTGATTGGTCGCTCGTGGGAAGCCTGGGTATTCACGCCTCGATTGCACGAACGTGGCCCATTGTCAGTGGGGTAACCAGCTTTTAGGACTGTCTAGGACATATTTCATATTTAAACTTAACTTTGTCATTAATGGAACACAGATGCTGCTTAAATTTTATCATGAACGCGTATCTATTTATCTGTACTGCGATAAATCAGATTGTTATTTCTATGAATTAAACAGACTAAATATAGTAAACATATTTTTCATCTAACTCATCAGTGGATAGTTTGAATAATTTCAATTCATTTTGACAGTTATCTCTAAATTAAAATAATAAATTTATCATTGCTAGCACGTCACGTCATCTTATTATCATTAAAACGAATGTGTCTACAAAACTTTCAATTTACATTTAGTTTTTGATTTCAACATCATCACTTTCACTTTCTTTCACTTCAACGATTCGGGTTCACAGCGTCCAATTACATATATTAATTGTATTCCATTTATACGTACGTCATATCATCATGTGTTTGTCTACTGCTGAACAAAGGCTTCTCTTAGAGAACACGGCATGGCACGTATCCAGTTGTCATTGCCACCAGCTGCCTTACGCACGTCATCCCTCCACCAAACCGCAGAACGCACTAAAAACTCTTCTTATGGTAGTCTCTTATCCTGAAAAAAATGTTCAGAATGGTAACACCAGTATGTAGTACATGCCATTCCACTTCGCCCAGAGCGTTCGACGTGCGCCGACTGCAGGCGTCCTAAACAGATTTCTGCGATTCTGCCTCGAAGAATTCTGGCGGAATTCTTTAGAAATATTCCTCTTTGAAGTAACTGTTCAGTTGAATGTGGCAAAAAGCTAACGTCTCGAATAAATGGTTAAAAGCTTACAGTATTAGGTACTCACTCTTTTCATCTATATATATAAAAATGAAACCCGGTTTCCTTGGTCACGGCATCACGCGTGAATAGCTGGACCGATTTCACTAATTCTTTTTTTGTTGTATTTGTTATTATTAGAAGAAGGTTCTTACGGAAAAAAATATTAAGAAAATTTCTCAGAAATATTGAAAAACCCTAAAAACAGCCCTTTTCTTTTTCCCATACAAACGTATGGCAGTACGAAGTCTGCCGGGTCAGCTAGTTGACAATAAAATCATAGCGAATTACTTAGTTAAGTTCATATACTTTGCCCGATTATTTTTAGACGACTTTGAATAGAAGAAAGCTCCGTAATTAATCCGTAATCCTGGTTAATTAAAGCTTTTAGTTTTCCCTGTTTATTGTTTATTTATTTATTTACCTGTGTAACTCTGATAACAATGCAAGAAAAGCTTGTTTAGTTTAAATTTAAAATATGTTTTAAATTTACTTTGTGAGTCAAATGTAATGCTAATTTTTCAAAAAAAAATACTATAAAATAGTAACTCTATTATTTAAAAACCACAGACTACAGTATGCCATAAAAAGCTTTAGGTACCTATTTATACGACTATATCCCGACGATTTGCTGATGGCATCTATTTTTTTTTGTATTAAACTAATTACACAGGTGCTTAGTTACTCGTCCAGTACAAGTATCAGTTACAGTTAAAACCAATCCATGGAGCGGTATTCACAGGATGTGCTGAATTAGAAAGTAACTGGTCAAGTGAGACTCGCAGACGCGCCCGGACCGAAATCGTTACAGTGCTCCAACACTCTCAACTGTTACAGGCGTAATGGGAAGGAAGCAGGGTTGCCACTTGCAAAAAACTAAAATAAATAGTTCAAAAATTGTGGAAGCCATATTCGAAAAAATATCTATGATATGAGCATTTCTCTATTCAGCGACTTATATCTGCTCTATATTCCGTAATAGAGTACTTTATTTATGTAAGAACTGTACAAAAAAGTGAAAAAAAACGTATAATTATTTTCAACTGCTATTTTCATTGTATTTTAACCATTATTAATTTTTTATTCCAATTTATTAATTATATTAATTTAATTTGTAACCCATTTTGGTTTGTAAAATGTATTTATAACAATGACCTTTATAGGAAGCGCAGATGTCTGTAACACAGGTTTCCAACCTAGCACAGACATCTGAGCGTAATTTAGTTAAGGCTTTTTGTCTCATTTATGTATATCTCATTCATGTAAGAGACCTATATATAATGTATTTCTGAATAAATATTAATTGAATTGAATTGAAAATTGAATTGAATTTTATTATTTATCTTTTCAATGTATTGCATAAATATAAAATATTTCTAATTTTAATTGACATTTTTAATTGATTTGAACTTTCATTATTAACTTGATTCGTGGATGAGGTTGATCCGAAACGGGAAAAAATTGCACAAGGGAGAAGAGGTCTACTATATAGCTATGGTATACCCAGCTATACGATACGGGCTAAAAAATATTATGAGGATGGCTAAATGGCTAAAACAATATTATTATGGTTGAAAACTATGCCTATGATTAGTAGATTTTTTTAATGGATTTTATTGTCGGTATAAAATACATTTATTTTATATGTATTTTTTTATAAGCAGCCCTACTCGGTATTGTGGTATGCGTCGCCTGCGTAATGGACGCAGCTGCCGCTCCAGCACAGATCCACTATTGAGCCGGAACTAAGGACATTCTCTATATAGCCCCGTTGTGTACGAGTTGTACGACCATCTGTCTTCTCTACGTATTTTAGGTGAAATGACAAAAAGTTTTAGTTGTGCAAATAAACAAAGAATAGACATGTTGAAATATCAATTATTTTTTTATCAGTTGCACCCTGCGGTATCACCGGCTTTCTTTCCTAAACCACCCCTGTATTAAGGCAAAAAAAAATCACAGCGGTCCAACAATTTCCGATTTTTTACGATACTAACTCATGGTGACTTTTATAATTATACGAGTTTATAGATTCAGACGCCTTTTTTATTTGATTTAACAGTATCATCACCTGTGTAAGTCTTTCCGAAAAGATGCACCCTGGAGTTGTTTAAAAAGAAAGTGATTAAGTACTTTTTATTTAAGCGTATATTTTACTACAACGCCGGTGCCTCATCATTCGGCAATACACGGGTTTAACCACAACACACATGGATTTGGTTAAAAATTACCTACCGATTTTGATCCACCTACATTTCGCATTGTAGGTGAACGTGAGAGGCAGTTCCCAGAGCACTTACTGGATTACACGCACGCCACGACGCCGGAATGCAAATGTAATCATATCAGACATATCGAGGGTCAAATTAGCTCTTGCAGTTAGGAGTCCATTGGCTCATTGGGAAATTACGCCTGAATGTGCCTACCACAGACCATACAGACACAGACAGATCAGGCACAGATTGACAGATCCTATCTTTTCCTCGTTTTCACGAGAGTCAATTCTATTGTCTATAATTGCTATATGATCTATACTTTATAAATACCCATACTAATCCGGGGCCTTACTTTTAAAGCCTGCTTAAAGTTGGTCACCGCTTAAAATGCTTTGACAACTTCTGAGAACTTTAAGCAATTTTTAACTTTAAGCAGGTTTTATACCTAAGTAAGGTCCGAAGTTGTCAAAAGACTAAGTAATAAAGGCGACATTAGCCGGTCAAGTCAAACTAAATTAATTAATTAAGTTATTTATTTATTATCTGACTGTGTCTGTTATATAAGTTTAAATGTCTACGTTAAATAAATCCTTCAGAAATTATAAAATATTGTCTATTATTGGATTGGTCAGCACTTCGAATCGTCCCAGCGTATCGCGTTGAATTTTAAAGTCGCACAATCGCAAGTGCATCTACTTATCTGTCAATTCATCAAACAGCGTGTTTCTTTCTAAACATAACTTAAAACTTCCTTCTATTCCAGGAGAGTTGTCAGAACTACATCCGAGTGCTGGTCTCACTGGGTACGGGCCGGCTGCTGGTCTGCGGGACCAACAGCTTCAGGCCCTTCTGCCGGGAGTACGGCGTCCAGCGAGACTCTTACCACATGGAGCGGGAGAAGTCTGGCCAGGCCGTGTGTCCGTACGACCCTGAGCACAACTCTACTGCAGTATATGCAGGTAAGAATAGATTCTATTTGGTATGATTAAAATATGGACTAAAAATGAAGACGTAAGATTAACACGTCAAAATTAAGTCGTTTACTACGACTAGTTTAGATCACATTCGGTAACCTTCATCAGGTTAATTTTTAAGTATTCCCGTTCAGTATTCATAGTAAAGACGTAAGATGTTGTAAGTCCGTAACATGAGGGATGGGACAGAAATAAAGATGATGGAACAGCTGAACAGACTCGTGATGCACTAAGAAAACTGTAAGAAGCTGACTGCCAACCTTCATTAATCGAGATTTAGAGCAACTTAGAGAACAAGAAGTTTATTTTATCTTGGCCAGTTTTAATGACTCTGTTGCTGGTATTCCATCACTCCTGGGGCTGTATCGCAAACTGTTAGAGCGAGCCTGAGTCACGTTGGGTTTGGTCTCGCTTTATTTCTAGCTGACTGAGTAAGACAATAGCCAGGGCAATGCAGTTTAGGCTCTACTGCTGATTACGCCAGTAACAATGGCTGCTATATATTTATTTATAATTCAGATTTAAAGACCCGTGGAAAGATTTCATAAGATCTTAACGCAGACATGCACCGGTAATCCAACTCACCGAAAAAACTAGTTACATATAATTTTTTTTATCCTTCGAGGGATTATAAACAAACTCTAGTTACTGCAATAAGCAGATTTTAATTAGTAGATATTTTGTTGTTCTTCTAATATTCTAGAACAAAAAGATTGAATTAAAATTAAAAGGATTTCTTTAGTTAATTACAACTTTTTCACAGCATTTCGTTTATCCGCTAATCTGGTCACGCATTAAACTTCAGCCGATTTCCCTAACAATGTAAAGCAGAAGAGTTAATCTAACTCACCTTCTGCAACGTCATTAAAACTTTAAACAATACCTCCGAACGACTATTTTACGTTCCACCTTAATAAGGTTTCTCCTAAATGGAACTAGGTTAAAGACTTAAGGCACAGCCACACTTGCGAGCACGACACGGCGCGTCAATATTTGCTAGACGTCGACAAATATTTTCTCAAACCAAACACGCTAAAGTGAAGATGACAAAAAACCTAGCGCGGCATCGATCATGATCACGGAAACTTTTTGGCGCAGCGAATCGCATTCTCGTGTGCACGTAGCCTAAAATTTAACGAGACTTCCTCCTGATTTTGATATCGTAATTTACTTTAGCAATTAGTTATTATTATCATAGCTAGTCACCCTACATCGGAGCACAATTAACTAGCGTTACACTTAATTGGATTACTGATATCTTCACTAATCCATATCAGTAGTAACGTGTCATGTCGGGGTTAGCGCAATATTGGGTAACTAGTTAAGGTAAGGTAAGCGCTCCATTGTTTTCCCGTGATTATGTTTGCACCGTTTTTTACACGTTCAGCGAAAGACAGAAATAAATAGAAAAACTTAGATGAGTCTTTTGTCGTGAGACAAGCTGTGAGGGAACGACCGTTAACTGATGCTCTAAATTTATTAATTTTACGCATATTTTGTAAATAAAATATAAAACTTACAAGAAAAAAAGCAATACAGGCTTTTTTATGTATTTATTTTTATTTTATATTTGCACGTAAATACTGATATTTTCTCGGGATAAAAACTAATAAAACCAACCCTAATATAACTTTATCTTGTCACAGACTAACAAAATTAAATATAAAAACAAAACTTATGTATAACATTAGTCTGACTTTTGCCGTCCACTTTTTCTGATTTTTCCAAGAAGTAGAGCTATTTACCCTGAATCAGAGTGCCGCTGCCGAGTAAGCCGATTGGCTAGCTCTGGTTTCAGAGTTTTTTTAGGCCGCCTGAAGGCCTCTGACATGGCTTGGCACCTTTATTTTACGACAAACACAACACTCGAGAACTACAATTTACATGTTATCCAACCCACGATAGAGCTCAGTTGTTAGTGCTACGGACACCCATCCGAAGACTGACCGTGCCGTCCGTTGCTTAACATCGGTGATCGATTACAAACACAGTCCAGCTACGTAACGAGCGCTACCTATATAGGTATACTATATATCTAGTACATATCTACATCTCTAGTAATTGTGTTGAAGGTGAAGTCGGTAACATATTTATGAACTACTAGCACCCTACGGTTTCACTCGCTATTCTATAGAAATCGTTTATTTATCTGAAATTAAATGTAGCAAATATGTTAACACAGAGTATACACTACCTTCATATCAAATTTTATAAGCTTTTACATTTTCATCCGGTTTCATCCGCGCGGAGTACATCTTTATTAAAAAATACCTCTATATCAATTCCAACCAGCTTTTGCCGCGTAAAAGAGTAATAAATATCCAGACAAACTTTCGCATTTATAAGATTAGTGTGATAAGTAGGATAGCAGAACTTCTAGAGGTACTACGAACGTGAAGTGAAGTGCCACCCGATATATTCGCGTGTCTGAGATCTATATTTTCCTAACTCAATTTTATACCACTACTTGGATACCTATTCAAACATTGTTATACCATTACATATGAAAGCACCCTTTATTTTAACAAGAAATATACGTCAAGGTTAAGTTGGGGTTACTGGAGACGGTGGGTAAACTGGCAATTATGTTTGTGGAGAAGAAAATTGTGACGAAAAGTACGCCTAGATATATTTAACCTTTAAGTACACTTACAATATACTCGTACTACTTAATATACTTACTTTTTTTAAGGTCAGAGTGAGTAGGTATGTTCTTAGTCTGCGTGTTTTATTTTCGGCGCCATCGTCGCTTACTAACAGGCGAGTTGGAGGTCAAACGTAGACTTATTTGCGTAAAAAGAAAGGTAACTTACACATCTACAAACCTTAATATATTGGTGTACAATCGTACATATATAACACACGTGGACTATACCCATGTCCTACAATAAGTCCTTAATAGGGCATGAAAAACTCAAATTCAAATTCAAATCTTTTATTCACGAAACATGGGTTATTACAATTGAAATTGTTGTTAGTAAAAAGTTTTGTGATAGAGTTAGTCCGCCATGCTTCAACCGTAATGGTATGTAAAATTTTATTATATTATAATACATACACAAAATGATTAAATAGATATAAAATTATATAATCAGAAAATTATTTTGTCAATGAAATACTCGTCAAGAGAATAGTATGCCTTATTAATTAAAAATGTCTTGAGTTTTTACAAATCATTTTAAAAGAAAATGTAGATATAAGAGTCCTGTTATTGGCACGATTACGAGACGACAACTTTGTGTTGAGTTGTGCTAACGAAGCCTCGCTTGCCAGATGCAGTTTCATCGTAGTTCCACAATAATACATAAAAGATTGCGTTTATTTTGCCATACATTTTTGATCTTTATACTCGTAAAGCTTTGCTCAAAAACTTAAGTGGAAATGGGCAGGTCACGTGGCAAGACTGTCAGACGAGCGATGGACCATAAGAATAACACGTTGGAGAGGCCCAAGTGGTAAACGCCATAGAGGAAGACCACTTATAAGAAGGGAAGACGACCTCATAAAAACGGCTGGACCCAACTGGTTGAAAAGAGCGAAGGATAGGGAAGAGTGGTTTTCTTTGGAGGAGGCCTTCACCTGCGGAGGGGTCCTTGCAAAAGAAGATTAATTGAGTATTTTTCATTTTTCTTTTTTTCTAAATGATGTTCTCTTTTTTTGCAAGGAATAAAAGGCTTTTTTATTTTATTTATACTCGTAAAGCACGTTAGCAACTATGAAAGTTCATTATACCAAATCACGTTTCTCCGAAAGTTTGCTACGTGTTTAATAACACTAGGTATATTATCAAAGTCGCACATAAAAATCTTCACCGAGAAAAAAGGTCACATATGCTTTACAAGCCTAAAACGTCTTTGTCACAAAATTAGGAGGAAAATCTTTTCCTACCTATCGATTGTGCCCACTTTCACAGTCTGGTGGCGTACAATGGGCCACTCATTGTTGCACAGAAAAGATCCCGGACTGAATAGGCAACGTGACCATTGTACCTAATGGGTGTACATGTAGAACTAACCTTGTATAAAAAACGGGATCAATATGGACGTTTTTGAGGGTACCTAATTGGATGGGGATTTTAAAGGGTATTGGTTTATTTTATACTGGTTTTGAATTTTGTGATAGGATAGGTTGTTAGACCATATTGGATATGTCTTTAGTTCAATGACTCGTTATAGGCATTGAGTTTGAATAGATTTTGGCCGCAAACTTATAAAAATATCTTCTGAAAATATTAGCCGTGCCCCACGGTTTTACAGCAATACATTACTTTTATACAGCAGGTCAGGGCAGGAAAAAACTATCTTCCAAAGACAATCAGTTTTTCGAAACAAAAAGTGTATTTAGCTCTAATCTTTTAAGCTAAGATGGTACCGATACCTATTATCGTTTGAGCGTATAAAAGTAACAAACAAAATATAAGCGCGTTAAAATTAACAAGGTAAGAAAAAATTCTAAAACCCAGGCATCGCTTTAAAAAGGTTAAAAATCTTAGAAATATTATCTCTAAATCTTTGTTTCTTTCTTATTCTTACTAATACCAATGTCATCTAATGAGAAAGTACTAAGTACACTATTTATCAATCGACAAACTCAGGCAAAATAAAAAAATATTTCCTCTTCTTCAAACGCGTCTCACAAAGGATGATTCTAGAGATTATCCGAAACAAACATCGTATATGATGGAAATATATTTATACAAAGTATATTTGCGTACCGCATTGTAACTTCAAAGAGATGACAAGTTAATAAAGATACGCAAAACGTGTACCTACTCGTATTCGCTAAGGGAATATAATAAGGGATGATAACATATCTATCTGGCTAGATGTCTAGGATACAGAACTACGGAATAAATTGGTTTTTCGTATTCGAAAGGCTTTCTTTGAAAACTACGACTACGTTGACACATTTTCAGATGTTATGGGCAGTAGTACGAAAATATTATGTACGACACGTTAATAAAATAAACTTAACAAAATAATGAGCGCGTCGCTAACAGTAAAGTTAATCAGTCTATATTATAAACTTGATCTAAGTATTATACCTACTATAAGGTATCGCAGTAGGAATAAGGTACACGCATCGATCTGACATAGTTTTTCGAAGGGTACACAATATGGTTGACAAGTCAATGCTTTACTTTAATCGATTCAGTGTTGAATAGGTTAATACGAGTATATTGTGTAGTTAGTATGAATCAGTGAAATAATGAAGATGAAACTTTATTTTTTTATGAAAGAATAACAAACTAATTCTGGAGGGTTTGGTTGATCGATCTAAAAATGTTGACGTCTTCATCTTATAGACCACAATGATAAAAACAGTTGGATGCTTAAAAAGTTTCAACTAAAGCCAAAATTGGCTTGAATGTTGGATATAAACTCCAGTTTTTTTCTCAGATAATAACTTCAGCACTTATCGATATCAAGTCCAAGCTCTCTACAACAGTAACAAGTAGGTCAAGACGTCTGTTGCCAGCATCTGACATTGGGGCTCCAAGGAAGCTAATCTAGACGGTTCCGGTCACTGAATCAAATTATTGGAAATAAATTCCAACTGGCTTGCATCGGTCGTTCTCTTCACTAGTGATTTTCTAGCAGTGGAAACGTAGCATTCGATTCTGTTGTATCCGTTTCAGAACTAAACTACTTTGGCAGCGGTTAACACTGTTTGCGTTGATATTAAAAGCTTTTATTTAACTTGCAATGTATGTAACATTGTAACTATGTTTGTGCGAGTGGAATCTTGCAACTCAATTTTGAATCATTTCTTGATGTCCGATTAAGCTGAATTTTGGTACAAGTGTGTAACTCCGATGACAATGCAATAAAGGCTTGTTTTTTTGAAATGACTTGGCACACATTGAAATGAATAACTACAATTATTCATTTCAATGTGTGAGAGCGCATGTAACAAAATTGTAAAAGGTAAAATTTAGTTTTGGAATAGGAACAGGTTAGATGCCAAGGTTAGATTTTTTTTTGTAAGTGTTGTTATTCTGCTGGTTTTTTGTATTGCTTAAAGGGTTGCTCTCTATAAACGAAAATATGTCACAAATGAATATCAAAATTTTAGATAAAGTATAGGTAGGTACATTACAAGTACATATTTGTAAATCTTTGAACACTTGATCCTAATTGCATTACATTTAAAATTAATTGTAGGTATCATTTAAAATTGTTTATTTCAAAGAAAGAACTTTTAGACCATTTTACTAACATTATTTAAAAGAAACCAGTATGGCCCCAATGTGCTTTTTGAAGCACTTAATCTGTGTGAAAAACGATAGGGAGAGCAAATGTTGTTGTAATTTGTAACTGAACGTCGTACGTAATATCGCTAGCGCTGTTGTCCATGGAGATGTTCCCTGAGTTATATAATTCTACCAACTTACTTGCACAGTCGTATAGAGGAGCCACCATCAAAGTTTCTGCACAGAACTAAAAGCCCTCCGAGGAAAACGTTAGTTCCTCACTTGGCCAACTCCACAGCTAAGTTTGGGGTTGTACATGTCCCTCACAGTTTTACATTCGACGCGGTGAGCTGTCATCAATTACAGACTCCCTTGTGCAATTTTCTTTGCATTAACGCACCCTCACAAATTCACACGTTTATCTCTTGCAAAGGAAGCAACTGGGTATCTATTTGCAGTGAAGCACATTGCGGCGAAAATGCACAACCAAGCTAGGGTTTCTTGTAAATTGCTCGCAAAGCTATTTAGTGCAATATATTATTCAACGTTGAATGAGGTTTTAGACTGCTCTGTAATATATCGCGTCATACGTTTACTTATAGCTTTCGCTAGCCTGCTTCGTACATAGCATATAATATTACTTACTATATGTACCTACCCGCTGAATATAATATGTCAGTTCGTATACTGTCTAAGTGGCTCTTGTAAAGGTTTTAGACGTAGGCTACTAAGTGTAAACGTGAACTATACAAAATGTATGTGAACGATTTTGTAAAATTTGAGAACAATGGGCAACCATTTCAGAGCTTTCAAAAGTTTAGTTTAGAAGCTGGTACAGAATGAATGTTTTCGAGTTACGGGACTGGCAGTTGTCAGTGGGGAAAAGCTATTCTATATTCCATAATAAATGTATGCACTAATGTATTTTTGTACCTAGTCTTAAATCGTTTTAAATATTCAAGTTCATAGAGTTCTTGTATATGGCTAATAGCATTGCAGTTTAGGATTTCATAAATATTTTTTTGCTCAACCAATCTTTAAATGGTTAAGAACGCATGACGCAGTAAAGCCAACTTAAAAACAAGTCTGGAAACACAATAAGAACCCATACAATTTTCACTTCAATACTCACAACTCACATGTAAACAAACGAATAAGGCAGCAGGCTATCACATATCTCTAAATTAAACTTAATCCCATTGTCCTCCTCATATGGCTTCCGACATTTGGACCCAAGGCCGCAGAATAGCCAATCTATTGTTCCATCCACACGCTGTCCATTTTTCACCGACACGCACACCGGAGACATTTTTCACGCACACATGCACAGAGGGATGTCCATTACGAGCGGACACGGTTAGTTATCTCCTATTGATCTGTTCCAATTAAGTGGAGCGACGCCCGTGGGAGCAGTGCCCGGTGCCTGGTGCACTAGCGTGAAGATATACATAACATGTATGATACTGTACTTGAGTGTAATGCGGTGTGCGGTTCAACTTAGTCTATTGATATAGAAAAGCTGTTAATTGAATTTCTTGGAACTTTTCCTGCTGACGCTGATGCGTTTCTGATTGAAATTCCCCCTCGCTTTTCATGAGATAAAATTACTATTAATAAGTATGTTAGACACATTTCGCATTATACCCCGTGGTTAGTTATAGCTTAGACAAGTAGGTAAGTATTCAAACTTCGTTACGACGGGTTTCGATTGTAAACTTAATAGAGCTGCAAATGACGCTCGTTCTGAAACTCTAACTGTCGTATTCAAGTCATGTTCGTGTTTTTAGTACGTGGACTACTCGATCTGAAGGTTCTGCTGTGGAAATGAAAACAGGTTTAAAGTCCTTCATAGGTTAGTACTTAAAAAAACGAACATACAGTACTACTCTATGAAACGAACTACTCGTATAATCGGAGAATTCGGCTCGATAGAGTTGTGTTAAAACCTGTCAGATTTCATAATAAAATAATTAGTTTCTATATAATAATAAAGGGGTTGACAATCAAAACTTATTCTGTATTTAGAATCAATTGAATTAGTTCTATTCAAACGCGATCTATTTTAGGTTGTAGGTCCAGTCAGCCCGACCTAACTGGTCTGCCTAAACCCAACCTTGACCCTTTAAATATCATTAGGGGGCCTCAACCCTCTGATATCGGTTGTGAGTTGAAAGCAGCAACATCGCAGAGCGGGCCTCTCTGACCAATTAACCCGAAATCTCATATTTGAATCACGTAAAGCTTTGTGTGATATACTCTATCTATTAAGGAATAGAAGATAGGGTTGGGACAATGATGAGGTTCATTGTTCGGAGTTTTTACCTAAACTTAATATTGCACGAATTTATTTAAGCTTTTCATATGATTTTACCTGTTGGTCTCTATGAGAGGATTTCTTGAGTGCATCTTCTTTTTTTCTCGTACCTTCCTGTAGTCGTAACGCGTGCGACATAATGGAATAATTAATTTATTGCTTTTGAAGTAAAAATAAATAAATGTGATTAGATCCTAAAGAATCGGATGTGTGAAGTTCTGAGGCTTATATCTAATTATAACTTTATTTTTTCAAAATATTTTTCAGACACAAAGATTCACAATCAAATTGTTCTAATTTTATTCTAATCATAATATTACTTTAAGTTTAAACTTTCACTCTGGCTTAGTTTTGGACCAAATAATGGTCGGATATGTCGTCACATCTCTTGAATATTGCCGATGGAGAGTATTGAATTCGTTTTCAATCGGGTTACGGCTTTAGTTAGACGCTAAGCCCGCTTTGTTGGTTTTGCCGTTTAATATGCATGGTTTTCTTTCATTTGGATACTGACAAAGCCGTTTGACCGGCCGCCGAAGTTAGCAGAGTTTTGGGATCATTTGGAAAGTTGAATGCTCTCTGTACAATAAGGTTCGTTCTATGAAGGTAGGTACTATGTAGTAGGCGCTTGTCCTAACATCTAACGTGGTAATCATTGTACTAATCATAGAGGGTATTTACGACACAATACGGTTGTATTTCATGAACTAGGTAAATTACATTTTTGTTTTTATTACACGGAATTGCTCAGTACTAACGTATTACCTACGTATTTCAGAATTAATAATGCGTAAATAGCCTCGTGTGTGTGTGTGTAATTAGAACAAATATGTTTGTGTCAAAACTATGTCAGTGTTCGTTAATAAATTACA
Organism: Alcis repandata; assembly: GCA_949125135.1. Lineage (NCBI taxonomy): Eukaryota > Metazoa > Arthropoda > Insecta > Lepidoptera > Geometridae > Alcis > Alcis repandata. The sequence goes on from OX421237.1 coordinate 8,022,286, forward strand.
TTTGACATTATTAATAATTAGGTCACTAAATGCTTTGTTTGAACTTGCCATTGTACTTCTGTCTATATTTTTAAATATTTTAAACATTTAACGTTAATTTTGAATCAATGGCGATAAAATTAGTGAAGAAAGCAAAAATGAAGTAATACAACAAGCATGAAGGTGATACATATGGAATTCTTCCAATCCCGGAAAATGCGTGAAGCTGGAAATTTGTAGCGCGCATAGCTAATAGAATATACCTACATTAAAAATATTAAAACATGTTACTTACCAATAACATGTTTTTTGGATAAATGTTTTGAAATTCATTTGATGTCTTTTACTTTCAGACGGAGAGTTGTATTCGGGTACGGTTGCGGACTTCAGCGGGATGGAGCCCATCATATACCGCGAGCCGCTGCAGACTGAGCCTTACGATTCGATGACTCTGAACGGTAAGTTACATAAGATATAGATAGATAGGTAATATAGTATGAGCAATTTTCAACTTCATATGTCATAGAATTACGACTCAAAATCAGCTTTTCTCCGAGTTTAGAATCAGGCTGTTTAGCTCTTGAGCTCAATTGGTAGTAGGTACGTAATATGCCTATTATATAAAAGTTAATAGTTGTATGTCAGGGTGCGATGACACTGACAAAGATGAGCAATCTGAATGTTCAGTTTCTTAATTTTAGGGACCTATTTTGAGAGCAATAACCTAATGAAAACCAAGACTGAAATGTAAGACATGAAATACATTTCGATTAGGTAATCAATTTAGGACAGTCCCGGATCACAGCTGACATCCAATTGTTGCAGACATTTAAACCATTAATCTCCCAAATAAATGTATTATGTAAATGAATTGAAATAAAGCAAACCAAGCGTGTAATACCGCACGCATGCTGCGCATACATGTCAACATGACAAAGTTATTAACGGGGAGAATTTGCATGTAGATGGCAACATCAAACGTTCAGACAGGGAATTGAATGAAAATGGACATCTATGAATAGACATGACTTTACACTCTAGGGTCTCTAGTGCATACACCAATAAAATAAATAAATAACGCTTCACACTCAATAGCTCCCCACTAGGATAAATCCTGTGTCGGGGATGCCATGGAACACACACAAAGACAAAGACAACTAACACCCAGACCCAGAACAGACATTTAAATTAATCATTCAAACATCTGCCCGGCCGGGAATCGAACCCTGACCTCTAGCTTATAAGGCGGATATCATTACCGCTGAGCCAAACAGGCCGTCAAATACACTTTAGCATGCAGGAGTTGTGAGTAGTCTTTAATACTAGGTAACTGTATTGTTAGTTAATCAACAAGCTTTTGCTAATAGTTACAAAAAACATATAGATTTCACCCTACCGTATTACTATGCTATAGCATAGATATAACAAATTTACCGAGGAAATCACCATAATAAGTGAAATCTTTGGACTAACCAAAGAACCTAAAACCATAAAAACCCTTAGAACCTTAAATTATTCTCTCCATGAGTCTGTCCGTCCATTTGTCTATCCAGCCTATGTAGTTTATATAAACATCATGATATATGAAGCATGTATCTGCGTCTTCAAAGCAATTGCCAAGCTTCCCCTAAGTCATATCACTCAATATTTACTATCATGTAACTCAATTACTTGCAACGCCCACTGACTTTACCGATTCGTATGTAAAACGCGCCAGTTTACTTAAACGTCTGTGTTTACGTACCATGTTTACCGTTAATACGGTCGATTGATATCGAATGCGGCTGTCAAACATACATCCGTCAGTATAATTGAATTTAGAACGGGTGTTGGAGGCAACGCGCTGTCATTCGAGTGACATTTGACGCGTCAACAATCGGTAAATCCGATTAGGATCGTATTATCGACAACCGGCGTTGATAGGGCTACATCCCTTTGCATAATTTAAGTCTATTATAATCGAGATAGTTTACAAGTTAGAGGGTACGGATCTAGCAAAAGTAAACAGTGATTGAAATGTAAATCGTTAGATCAAAATTGTACTTTGATCATCGACAAATTTGAAAAACTATCATACGTGTAAGTAGGTTGAACATCACTAGTTGAAAGAGTACCTAAATCTAATCAATTTTGTTTCTCTTTTTAGCTCCGGATTTCGTAAATTCGTTGGTGCACGGGAACTTCGTGTATTTCTTCTTTAGAGAAACTGCAGTAGAATACATCAACTGTGGAAAGGTGAGTTTGGGACAATTAGATCAATGTGAATTTTGCAGGACATACATTTCATGACAAGTAACTGAGAGTTAACGTAGGAGAAAACGTTAGGGTATTAAAACTAAATTTTAACACAATTATTAACAGAGCCACTGATTTCTCATAGATCAAAACCAGGCTATATTTTTGTGTTCAACTTCAAAATTCAGGCAGCACTGAATAATTTTCGGACACGCTTGGAATACACGTTACAACTATCTAATGCTGATTTTAGAATTACGCTGATCGTCGCTCACCAATCGCGCTGAACATTTAATATACATAATATATTACAATGGAACCGTTTAAAGTTATACAGATTATTCAGCGCTGACCACAGAGCCATGCCATCCAACCAAGAGTACCTACTTTACCTAGGTATTATAAACTGAAACCAACAACATCTACACGCACCGATAACGTTACGCGACTATAAAATCAGCCTTTATATCTCTACAGAAAAGGGTATGCTAAGCCGAAAAAGACTCATAGTACCTACTCATCACTATGAAGAACTTTTACTATAGAATCAACCCGGAATTAGTGAAAAAAAAATCATCTGTTCCATAGAAAAATGTCAATGACACACAATCATACAAAATATATGTTCCTTGTACAGGTGCCTATAGAAAAAATTAAAACCCTAAGTAGATATCTGATTGAGTATTTTCCAATTTCCAGTCTGTATTCTCCCGAGTGGCGCGGGTGTGTCGCGACGACCGCGGAGGGCCTCATCGCTTCAAGCAGCGCTGGACGTCCTTCCTCAAGTCGCGGCTCAACTGCTCCGTGGCAGGAGACTTCCCATTCTACTTTAATGAGATTCGTAAGTACTTAAGTAATTTTAACATACATTACTATCAATGAAGGATTCGTAGCGCTACGTATACGAATTTCAAAGACTATCGAGTTCCGACTGTTGTGAAGATTTTTGAAATTCAATGCAAAATTATTGTCATTTACTCTAGCTAGACTTACTTAGGCAATCAGTTTTTCTGCAGACTTTTTTCAATTACTTGTTGCGTCACTGTAAATAAAACATTTAGTTGCAATTATTTCGGATTTAGTTTTGAAGTAGGTATATATTTTAATTATAAATGAGTATTATAAAATTGTCTTCCCTTATTCCAGAATCAACAACGGAGCTAATAGAAGGCGTATACGGCGGCCTGAGCGCTCAGCTGATCTACGGGACCTTCACCACTCCTCCCAACAGCATATCAGGGTCGGCGGTCTGCGCGTTCAGCATGCAGGACATCGCGGACACCTTCGAAGGAACTTTCAAGGAGCAGAGCGCTATCAATTCGAATTGGCTTCCTGTTAATAGTGCTAAGGTAAGATCTTCTCAAACCTTAACTGAAAAATCGATAAATTATATGAGGTCAAATGGCGCAACATCAGCTGAAAATGATGTTTCAACCGAGAAGATCACAAACGAAATCTGATGGCTTCAAGAATTTTCGCCTCACTGCTCACAGTCCTATCGTGCGTATAATTGAGTGGTAATCATAGAATTAAATCCCCGTTAGAGTAAAATAGTAGTAAGGGCAATTACACCATAAATAACAAGAACATTATTTTTACAAAACAAAAAACAAAAACCGACTTCAAAAGACCGACTATTGAGTTATTCATCTATTTGTCAAGCACGTACTTAATGCAAATTTAAGACATAAATGGTTTTCTCATGGATACCATTATCAGAACTGGACTAAATTGAAATGGGACCAAATGGGAAGCGTCAGCTTTCTAATAAAAAAAGAATCATCAAAATCGATTCACCCAGTCAAAAGTTATGAGGTAACAAACATAAAAAAAATAAAAATAAAAAATAAACATACAGACGAATTGATAACCTCCTCCTTTTTTGAAGTCGGTTAAAAATAAAGAAACTATTACACCTACAATGGTGTGATTTTTATTATTATTATTCAATCAGTACCGTTTACAACGAATTACACTAATGATAAATTTACACTAATTAAAAATACAAAGAAAAAAAAAACAATTAGAAAAACAATTAGAAGTTAAAATACTATTACAGAACAAACACAAATAATTAAACACAGAAATCAAATAAAAATAAAGAATGTCATAATAATAATAATAAATCATAACACAAAAATTTATACAGTTCAAAATCAATTCATCTAAGTAACAATACAATAATAAATGATAGATAGTGATAGTGATGATAGTGATAGTGATAGACCTATCTGTAGAATACTTGTAAGTGAGATGGAGCTAACATCATATAATCTGATCAAAACTGATTGATAGCACAATATAGTTTTCTAAAACAATGATTTTTTTATATTCACAGGTGCCTGAACCTCGACCTGGTACCTGTCACAATAATTCGGGAACACTACCAGATCAAACGCTGAATTTCATCAAAACCCATGCTTTGATGGACGAGTCGGTTCCGGCCTTCTTCGGAGAGCCTATTGTTATTAGGACTAGTTTTCAGTAAGTAAATTGGCGTACTGCCCAAATGATAGGGCCATAAATCTGTCGCAGAACCTATAAATTGTATGAGAAGGCGTATTTTAGGAGAAACTACAAATGAGCAAAACCCTGCGTCTCAATGGAATGAATGACGCCTCAATATACAAACATCGGAAAAGAAAAACTGAGAGTCGTTCTACATATTTGTCGTAGTTTGGGATAGAGATGGTGTAGAAAATTGTACTGACTAATAATGCGTGCAGATCATGAATGTTACTTACCGACAAGTTCAAGATTATGGCATAATGTGAAATTATGTTTCTCTATACTGACCATGGTTATTAGAACTCATTCATTCTCTTCTTTCATTTACTTCAGAAGGGTCTTTATCAGAATGGCCTTTTCGCAGCAAGACAATTCAGCTCAGTGACAAATCTAGTTAACAATTAATATATCTATTTAAACCCTAATCAGAATTTACAACTAGATCTTTCATTTCCAGCTACAGATTTACGCAGATCGCCGTAGATCCCCAAGTGAAGACTCCAGGCGGGAAAGCCTATGACGTCCTATTCATCGGAACTGACAACGGCAAGATCATCAAAGCCATCAACGCGGTATCATACGATTCGAACAAACGAGCAGTTCCTGTAGTGATAGAGGAACTGCAGGCCTTCGCAGCAGGATCCCCTGTAAGGGCTTTGAGAGTGGCGAGAGCTGGGAGGGACGCAGCGAGGCTGATAGCCGTGTCGGACAGAGAGGTCCTGAGCTTGAGGCTTCATAGATGCTCAAGTGACAAGATCAGCTCTTGCTCGTAAGTATCGTCACTTTTTTTATAAATTTATTATTGGGAAATATTATATTTAAATAATATTTCCCAATAGTAATGACGTGAAGCTTTCGATCAAAAAGAAAAGAAAAACGGAAAGAAAAAAATTAAAAAAAAAAACAAAGAAACAACAATCTATATATATAAAAGAAAGTCGTGTTATGTTACACTACTTATAACTCAAGAACGGCTTTACCGATATGGCTGAAAATTGGTGAGGAGGTAGCTTAGAGCCAGGAAACGCACATAGGATACTATTTATTCCTATTATACTATTTATTTCTGTTAAATAAATTCGATAGCATTCAAGTGTGAATTGACATAAAACATCAGTCACTATAAAACGAGGTATAACAAAAAAGAATCAGACTTGGAATAACAAAACGACTTATTATACTCTTTGCGCAAATGACAGCTATGTAATGGACGTATGGATGACAATTTAACAGCTAAACAGATTTTGACGAAATTTGGTATGAAGGTAGCTTAAGCCCTAGGTAATATGTAGATTACTTTTTACCCCAGAAAATTGAACGGCTTTCCGCTATTCTTGCAGGACAGCGGGTGAAACCGCGGGGCGCAGCTAGTAAAAAATAAAAAATATAGAGAAAAGTAATGAAAAGAAGAGAGAAAAGAAAATTCGAATTGGTATTCGACTCTTGTCGAATACCTACCACTTTTCATTCTAAATTGAAGAAAGCTTCTTTAGTTTTGTATTATCATTTTAGCGAAGATTTTATTATCTTTGTACTAAGGTTGTGTACGTTCTTTTCAGTGAGTGCGTGGCTCTTCAAGACCCGTATTGCGCGTGGGACAAGCAGGCGGGTCGCTGCCGGGCGTACTCCCACGGCGTCAGCCGCTGGTTGGACGAGAACGCTTTCTACCAGAGCGTCAGCACTGGGAGTCATGCTGCTTGTCCACACAGTAAGATACACTACTTACAATATTACACGAAGTAAAAAATTGCTTTTCTGGAGTTTATTTAAAATGTGGCAATTACATCTGCCAACGTACTCTTTGAAAGTTACGTACATGTCTTTGTGTTTGATACTATCAGTAGATATGCGTATATGAGTAAACCGAAAAAGTTACGCTAAAGAGAATAGTGTCCAATGATCATGGTTACTTTTTCACTGAGAATTGTACAGATATTTCAAAAAACGTTAATTTATTAATGATTATTCTTTAGGTAAAGACGCGGGACAAGTCGGTGGTCTTAGCTCAGGCTTATACGATGATGCGAGAGGAGAAAATAAGGGAGAAGTCATAAACATCGTGCAGGACAAGGACGGGAAAGGAGGGAACGGTAATAACGAAGGTACCATTGTAAAGTTGCAAATAAGATCTTTAAATTGAAAAATAATGAGTACCACAACTCAACTAGAGGATTGACCTCGATTACCATTAATTCCACAAACCATTAATTCCCATAATATTCGTTCAGCCTAAATTCTTTAATCGTACGATTCAGCGTTTACAGAGTTATTCAAAAAAGTTCCAGCACTTACCAGTTTATTTTGGTCTAGGTCCTGAAGTCCTCCAAGCTGATCCTCCTCCAGCCGCCTACTCAGTAGAAACCCTAGCCCTGGCCGTGGCAGCGGGAGCCCTAGCTGCGCTGGCTGCCGGGTTCGCGGCTGGCTACATTTGCGGTCGTCGCTGCAAGAAGGACGAAGACGATAACATGCCATACCCCGATACAGAGTACGAGTATTTTGAGCAAAGACAGAATATTAATAGGTTTGTATAACTGAGACTTTATCATCACCATTCTGTCACGATTTAAACTTTCGGTACTTACACTTCGAATTCACATCTCCGAGTTAGCTGACAGATGGTTCTAACAAATACCTACCATAATATTCTGATCCATCTCATTAATAACCTTCATCACATTTTATTATTCTTATCATATTTATATTACACCTAGTTTCAGTTTAGCTGCACCACTTTTATAATCGTTGCAGCTAAAATTGAACTGTTTTTAATCATCTTTTGCTTGTTTAATCCATTCTGGCATCAAAAGCTTAAAAGGAGTAACTTAAATAATGCTGTCCATTAAGCACACAATATTTAAGTTACTGATTTCAGCTTGTCAAATAGTCTTTACTTTATTTTTGTTCATGTTAATGGTAACGTCTGTTCCACAGAATCCAAGCAGAGCCGAAGCTTCTCCAGCAAGTAGAAGAAGTGACGTATGCGGAGCCAGTCCTGGCCCCCCAGCCTAAGCCTGCATCTCCCCGGGCCACGCTCCGCAAACACCCTCCCTACCACCCCCACCACGAGACTTTGTTCCAGTTCCAGCCAGACGCATACCGTCGGGACAACTTTGGGACTCTCCGTTCACATCAGGTCAATGTCAGTTGTTCGTCTTTACTTTCTTCTTGCATGGCTTTTATCAATTACAGCTTAAAATTTATAATGCTGCCTTAATGGGCTTCAACTGCAAAATAAAAGGTTAATCATTAATATTATCTATGATAGTTAAATTTATTTGATAAATTTTAATATTGAGCTGTAATTGAATTCTAATAACATTGATTTTTAGTCTCACTAATGTGATTTAAAAATAAAGAGTAATGAAGAAAATAAATTTACAATGATGTCACAATTTTGAGGCTATTATTATTTAGTTATAAAGTTTTTTTGCAGCGATTTGTGTCAACACTCTTCTTTATAAGTCATAAAGAGCACTAAATGTCTATATGGGCATAAATAATGTCCTTTTACTTAATAATTACTATGATTTGAATTATTCGATCAAAACCTTAATTACATTTTTCTCTTTAGTTAAGTGAGGCATATAAAGTAAGTTTAATTCAATTTGCAACTCCTAAATCAAGCTTGTCTCCACAACATCTTGCATCTCATTGGCCACCGCATTACATTTTAACTCCACCATTTTTATGACCATAATAATATTTACTTTCTCATTAATTAACATTTTAATCTAAACATTAAGCATTGCCTTTACCATTACTAGTTGAAATAAAGTCACTTACTCATGAGAGGCTTTATTACCTACAACAATTAAAATATTATGTATGCAACCACTATTTTAATTGGCAGGTAGTAAATCCTCTGATCATTGCAAAAATAGTATAAACATTTAGTCGTAGTCAAAACATAATTTATCGTTGAAGTTAAAAAGCTATATAAGAGCTAAATTTTCCTCATTGTCAGTTAGGGTGACTTACATTTCAACTTGCTAATACGCACTCATTGAATCCATTAACCTCACGCCTGCATTCTTGCGCATGTCAGTTAACGCAGGGATATTCGGACCACAGGGCGATGGGTACCGGCGTGGCAACGACAACGGTTTCTCGACCACGCGCTCAGTGAAGAAAGTGTATCTCTGAGAAACAACCGGGGCGGACTCGCGCGACCAGATGCACCATCATAAACATAATACGCATCATCACCACACGTTGGGTAAGTTAATATTCAATTTTAGCCTTATACTTTTACATAAATTTGCTTATTTAATTTATTGATTGTATCTAAAAAAATTAAAAAATGTAATTGAATAAAATTTTCTCGGTTTTACATACGAAAAATATTTTCAAGTATTTATAGAAACAGGCCAGAGTGAAATTTTTTGGTGTTTATAGAAATTATATTGTCTTTTTGTTTACTACAGTGTCGCAGCGCAGCAGCGGCTCGGGCTCCGGGTCAGCATGCGGCGGGTCCTCCTCGTCGCCTTCGCCCCCCTCGTCGTCGCCGTCCCCCTCGGGCGAGCGACCCCCCACCCCGCCGCCCCCCGCGCCGCAGCCATGCGCGTACATCTACCGCAACTAGCGTGCCGCCCCGCTATATTAGTCACCCTGTGACAACGAACCTTTAAAGAAAAGACTTTGCGATCGTGAATGACATTCCAATTATGAATTGTTGAACGAACCTCTCGTGAATTGTTATTGGTGAACGACAACGTACAAGAAAGTTGCCTATAGATTGTAACTAGTGCGCGTACAGCACCGTTGATGTTGACTCTGATATTGATGTTTAATGTGAATTGTAAAGTCACTAAGTACACGATAAAACAGTTTCTTCCATGAAATAAATATACGTACTGGTGATCCCGATCGTTTCCGATCGGATGTGTGACACAGAAATGAAAGTATTTTTTTTAAAAGACGGAACAATATTACGATTGAAGTAATGTAAGAATGTAACAAATTGTAGATTGTTTAGATTATACATAGTTTACATAATATAGGCGAAGAATATAAGTTTGTTGGTAACATGTTGATGACTAGTTATTGTGAAAAGTGGAGAACATTACACCTTTATCGGTGCATTCTCATGGGGGTCTCGCAAGGAGGAAGATGTAATGTTTCCACAAATCGCTTTTTTACATACCTACTATTCGTAGTCATAAATATTAAAGTAAGGGTTCTCTTATTCTAAAATTCTAGCGTTACTTAATCATAACTCGACGACATCATTTGCAACATGTAACTCATATAACGTTCTTGCATTTGAGTGATAAATTTCAATTAGGTACTTATAAATAAACATTAAGTTGTCTGGTGTTGCCGAGCTATTATTAGATTAAAACATTATAGTTGAAACCAATGACATAATAAGACACAAAATAATATAAAAATATATATTTAACATGTATAAAACGATATGTAAAGTTCTGATACTTATTCATTCATTAAAGTGCTTCTTATGGATGTATTTAGATTATTAGGAGATCGTTTTGATAAATTATTCCATAATGTTATAGAGTTAGCGATTATTGTAAACATAGATAGTATAGTGTAAGAGGCAAAGTGATGCCACAATGCCAATTTAGAATATTGGTGCGCTATTGTAAAGTTACTACCTGTAACTGTGATCATTGTGTACATACATTCTACGACACTTATCACCTTTTGTCTACTGTCGTTTCTAAAATCAGAAAAGTGGGCCAAACGTTGTAATATTCCTTTTCTATGAACTTAACAATTTCGCGACTCGGGAGATAACGGCTTTTTACTTATTTTGTAATATAGCATGCAGTTTCTTTCACTCCCGTCGAATAGTGTTCAAAACCATCATCGCTCATTGTTGACAATTGAATGTGTGTAAAGAAAATGTCAATTCTATTTGTAATGACTTAGTGCCTAAGTGAGTGTGGCAGAATTGTAATTTGTAACATTACAGTTTTTGGTTACTTGGACTGATGTTAGTGCGGACGTTTAGGGAGCCATTAGAGTAGCGATAACAGTAGACAAAGCATTGAGGTTTCGACTAGTAGGCCCCTTATAACTCTAACCACGTCACTCGCAAGACCGCAGTTAGAGTTCTAAGGAATAATTTTTATACAAAATATACTAAGGGGCATTCTCAAAACTGCCTTTACCAATACTCATATTTACTTTCTTCTACTTATTATCTTTATCATACCAAAGATGCCATGATTTTGTATGTAAATTATTTATTAATAGTGATTAGAGGATGCTAATATTAATAAATACTTAATCGAGTTGTTGTTTTATGAATGTAACTGCCATTTTTATACTTATTTTATATTTAACCAAAGCAACGCACAGATTGATTTTTATTTTTTTAGTGAATAACCGTGCGTTCAATTAGATTGCTTTTATGAGGCCAGTTTGTTTGGAAATTATTTACGGAGCCTGAAAATGATAACTATTCAGCTTTATGTACCTATTAAAATCCTGTAGTTCATTCACTTTTTAAGCATTATAGTACAAAGCATGCAAATTTCTTCATGCCCAAAATATACGTAAACCGTTAAGTAGATGCAGTTAAAAAAAACAAAAACAGAAAGTCCGGTTATCATTTTCATGAACTGTGAAACGTTGAAAATGTAACTCGTAGGTATAAATCTACATATGTACGTAAGAGGCTAGATCTTGTACATAGCGTTTGGTAATGTAAATTAGTTTTCGTCAAGTAATATAAATTAAGAATTAGGGTTTAAGCGCGCAAACATTTTTGAACGACGCATTGTTAAGAATTGTTTTGTACGAAAAAAGGTTTTGATGAAATGTACAATAACCATTCTACGTTACTGAACCACCTTTTTATACTCGAAAATTGTAATCGTAAACATGCCTAGAAATTCTTATAAGCGTTAACATATAGTTCAATCCACAAAGACGCGTCTACTTTTCTCTTTATCGCTTCCAATGTAATTATTTGATAAAGCAAACTGTTCTTTTTTATTTGTGTGAGCACTTGCACACCGAGATAAAAAGATAAATTACATGCAGAACATAGCAAAAGCTTAAAACAAAGTCGGACGCACCTTCGTGGATTGAACAGACTGTATATTGATTTACCTATTAATATTATATAATATTGAGAATTATATAGATCGTATGGTACAGTAGTATATGATATAGATACCGCTTAATTTTGTTTGAAACTTGAAGCCTTAGTGTTAGAAATTGAAGACTTTTATTGAAATAAAGTTAGGTAACAGTAACAGAGGATTGGATTTGATATAAGTACTTTTGAATCCGAATCTTTAATAAGAAAGTTAATGTTAAGATTATAGCGCATTTACGTCACGTTAACTCAGACTATCTATCACGTACGATCTATTTTAATACAGCATTCAAAGAGCTTCTGATCTGTTCTAGAAATCATAAAAAAGTAGTTACGCAAGGTTTCAACTAAGTTACCACCTCAAGTTTAAGCGTGTTTCCGCCTCTAAATTATGTGTAACTTTCAGTGTCCTCAATTTTTATTTTGGGTTGAAAGGTGTCCTGCGTCATTCACGCATGTTATTTCCTTGATTCCTTAATCAAGATTGCTAAAAGCCAAAGGTTATTGAATTGTTCCTCTTTAATAACCATTTGATCAATCAAGAAGGTATCGAACAATCGCAATTCAAGAGTATCAACAAATGAGAGTGGACTTATGCACTGAACCTACCTAATTTCAGAAGCTCTTTGGTGCTACTTAGCATGTAAATACGTACGTTTAATTTTAAATTACATTGAAACAGTTTATAATTTCTGATAGTTTTCAATTTACGTTCAATTTTTTAATCAGTCTTCGTTCGTAATATATTTTTCTAAATTACATTTCAAATTACCTGTTATAATATACACGACAGGCTTTTTATTTTGGAATGAAGCCAATTTGACCGTAAAGTTAACTATGGGAAGTGCCTAAATAATGTATCTGTTGCACTCGTAGTTTATCAGATAAGAAGTTTGGACATCAATATTATTTTTGGCAACTTTGGCGCCCAACATGGAAATTCCATCAACTTACGAGTATCTTCGAATAAGTAGCGATAGCAAAACTGAGAAAGTTAAAATTAGCTATCATTCTCATTTAAAGAAAAATGGTTGAAGCCATTCAGTTTTAGTTAAGTTGGTCGCACTGTATCTTTGAATATAAATTTTATATGATGGTGATGTTGAGAAAGAAACCTATATATAGCGCACTGATCTGCGCCGCAGCCAGCGCATTTGTTTGACAAATTGTATTATATCTAGGTCCATATTCCTAGGCCTAGGTTAGTATGGTGGCGAAAAAAAGCGAGGAGCGTATACAATATAAGCTATCTCGCTTCCACGTGGCTATAATATTACATACCCGCGCTAGCAGTTAGAGCATCTTTGTCTCTCCGCCAATATCTGTCGCCCCTAAGGCTCTAATATAATCCACGGTTTCGTAGTTAACTTCTGTAGTTAACTGGTTAGTCTTGTTTAGTATCGACTGCGGCGCGTGCGGTGCCAGATCAGCGCGAAATTGATAGTGTGCAAACACAAATCAAGAGTCCTAAAAAACCTTTTTTTTAATTCTATTTCACTTAAGGAATAGTGAGTTTCTAACATAGTGCCTCTAGTTTTGACTAGCTACTGCCATTAAAGTTTGATCATGTTGAAATAATTTTAAAATCTATAACTATAATAGACGCCTAGACCTACAAATCTACCTATAATACTTAAATCATTTCATTTCATTGTAAGCCTATTTCATATAAAATAGATGATAAAATAGACTCGGCTTTTTCTTTTGTACAATAAGTTTAAAACTAAGTTTTAAAGACCGTAACCTGTTGTTTTGCTTAGCTTAGACACAACCAAGTGGATTAGTGTTTTAAATCTAAAATATGTTTTGCATTCGGTACCAAGAAACAAAACATAGTTTAAATTTAAACTGGAGCCTAAGTTTAATTTCGTTAAGCCTAGGATTAAGTAGGAGTTTTATAAATGCAAACGCAAAGCAGTGATAGAACTGTTGTTACTGGTACACCGTATTCGCTGCCCTAATATTACTATAGTGTGCAATTTTTTTATTACTAGAAACAAATAGATTTTAAAAGCACTGATATGCAAAATATGAAACAGTTAATGCCGTACCAACAGGCGAACTTTTGTATTTTACTTATCATTGTTAGAAATGTTATGATCATTTTCTCATTGAAATATTATTAATATTATGCTAAATATTTTAGCAAAGGATAAAATGTATTCCTTTCCTTTAGTAAATAAAAATATTTAAAACTTGATTGTTTCGTATTATTTTGTAGGTTGTGGAAGAAACAAAGAAATGGGTAATGAACTACTTACCAACCGTTTCCTAAGCACGTACCCACTTATCTAGGCTGAACGTATATCTGATCTTTTAATTCATTGCAAGTATCATCCTTTATTTGGTGGAAGAATCACACTCTGAAGGCAATAATGATAAGAATCTACTTTATTTTGAGAAGAAAAATAAAAAACACGATTGCATTTTGTAAAATAATACTCAACGTACCTACCTACTCCAGATACAAAAATGTATCTAACGTCGCAATCCAGAATTGATCAAGCCGTTTAGGCGCTAGAAGGCGTACAAAGTCACCATTCTAGAAAATATTACTCTGCTTATTCGTAACAAGAACATTATTTTTAACCGACTTCAAAAAAGGAGGAGGTTATCAATTCGTCTGAATGTTTTTTTTTTACAAAACAAAAAACAAAAACCGACTTCAAAAGACCGACTATTGAGTTATTCATCTATTTGTCGCGCACGTACATAATGCAAATTTAAGACTTATATGGTTTTCTCATGGAAACCATTATCAGAACTGGACTAAATTGAAATGGGACCAAATGGGAAGCGTCAGCTTTCTAATAAAAAAAGAATCATCAAAATCGATTCACCCAGTCAAAAGTTATGAGGTAACAAACATAAAAATAAAAAATAAAAAAAAAACATACAGAGGAATTGATAACCTCCTCCTTTTTTGAAGTCGGTTAAAAATCATTATAAAAACAACATTGTCTTTATTACTCTTCACACTGTAGCCCGCCAAAACTTTCAAAAGCTTTTTCTTCATCATAAATTATACTGTTGGTAGCTCCTAAAGAATGAACCAAAACATAGACAAAAAAAAAGAAAAAGACAAGTATCGTTTCCTTGTCATGTGTAGTCATGTGTATGGCCATGCTATTTTCTGAACGCAGCTTAAGAGCTGTCAATGTCAAAGACTGATGTCATGTTTCGATCTAATCATTACTTTACTTTGTTTACCTACTTGTTTAGCATTAATGTTATAATCAATTTAGATGTTAGTTCTTTCTCACACACTATTTATATATCTTGCATTTCATAATTTGTGGAAAGGCATGCCATTTTATATCTCAATATTTTGTAACATTGTTTGTAAATTTGGTTTGTTTGTGTTCTCTTGTCTTGATTTGGTTAGTGTAATTTTTTGAAAAAATGTGATTGATTTTTGTAAAATCTGGTGAAAATGAGCGCTCCAAAGAGTGAAAGCAATGTGCTTGAGCACTTTTTCCTTAACTACAAACACATAGTAATTGATGAAATTGCGTTAGAAGGCTTGGAGGGCATAACTCTTGATCTATTATGGAGGAGAGTAGGCCTTCGCATATCTACTCCGGTTACGGAGAAAATGAAGATTCGGTTCTGGAAGACTATACTTGAATCGAAGGATATTTCTGTGTATCAGCTGCCTGAGCCGCTCCCGCATTTTAAGCTGCGTGATAGGTTTACTGTTGTGGATCCAGATACTGGCGACCTACTGGATCCTGTGAGTATTCAGTTAAAATTATTACTATTTATCAGTTTGTATGAACTAATACATCTTGGCATAGTGTTAGTAAAAAAAATAATGCAAAAGTTATTTTTTTAACAATGTTAGTCAGCGTGTGGTGTTTTACTCCACTAGTCCCAATTGAATTTGACAAGAAAATAATGCGCATTAAAAAGAATAACTTACAAATACATGATACTTATGAAAAACTTATTCACAAATGTTTCAGGGTTATTACTTCGATGGTCCGTATGAATATTGTCCTGTCCCCAATGAATATGGGTCCAGCAAATACTTTAGTGACAGAAGCCTCATACCTTCAAACCAATTTCTAAATGTGCCATATGGAAAAGTGGAATCAGGCTACGGAAACACAATAGTACTAGTGGCATCTATAGAGAAAAGGTGGCAGTCACTGGCGAGCCACATGCCTATGATACACTTGCATGGCCTGATGCCTGTCCAGTATTGTCTACTGGAGCTGATTGGGAAAAGCAGAGACAATGTAAGTGTATTCAGGTATTTTTGTTGGTGATTGCCTACTACAATCACTACCATACTCTAAAACTATCCAAACCTAATAAAATAAAACTCCTAACCAATCCAATACAAAATAAATATTATCATAAAGTAATACCCAGTACCAGAATGACTAGTATTAGAACAAAGTAATGGACTGGAATAGATCTTTATTATTAGATTAAGTCATTGGTTGGTATTCATAAATTCCATTCCAATTAAACTTGGCAGCTTATGTAAGTATTGAATTGATACACCCATTAAGATTACATAATTTTACAGGGACAAATGACCACAGGTACAACCAACTTAACAAATGTAATAAAGGAGCCCAAGAACCTTTTTTACCATAGAAAGTGTCTGAAAGACCTAGGCCTTGTCAGAGTAGTGTGTATCACACAGTCACTGGGCGGCAGAGGAGTGAAGAGTCTACTCCTGAGGCTCAGCCGGTTTCACCAGCCGGTCACACTCAGTGTCCCCAAGGTTGGGAGAATGCACAAAGTTATAGAGTACTTGAGGGGGTGTCCGAACTATTCGGCAAAATCAGACATTCTTCTGAGCATGAGATTCTTCACTCAACCTCAAACAAAGAAGATGAGGAAAACCAATAACATATTTGAATTTGTAAGTAACCTTATATTATATTTTTTATATGCTGTCAACACCATCGTCATCCACGGCCTCTCTTCCGCTGCTGAGTATAGGCCTGTTATGCCATCTGCCTCAGTCACATGCTAATCGGGACCAGGTTCGACCTGTGACTCTGACTATGTTGCCGACCCTGACTATTTAACTTATACTATTATAATAGTCTTTTATACTGTTACAAATTATAAAATCAAAATAATTGTATACAGTTCGATCAAGATGACGATGGCGAACCATCTAGGAAGAAAAAGAAGCCCAACCCAAAGAAGAGAAGATGCATCAGTATCAACACAAAAAGCGACGAATCTTCTCAGTCGGAAGATGAACCACCAGAAGAACCTGTCAAATGTCAATTTAAAATTGGAGTCAGCCTTTTGAGACAAGCATATGAGCTGATTCTTGAGGCTGGTCTTAAGGGCATAAGCCAGATCGAACTGGGCCAATCATTAGGCATAGAGTTCTATACCACCAGATTGATATGCAGGTGCCTTAAGGGAAAGAAGCTTCTTAGGGAGTTTTTTGAAGATAAAGGCAAGCAAAGGATTTCTAGGTAAGGAATTGTAATAATTATTTTTACAAAAAACAAACAAAAACAAAAACCGGTTTCAAGAGACTGATTATTGAGTTATTCAACTATTTGTTGCGCACATACTTAATGCAAATTTAAGACTTACCTATATGGTTTTCTCATGGATACCATTATCATAACTGGACTAAATTGAAATGGGACCAAATGGGAAGCGTCAGCTTTCTAATAAAAAAAGAATCGTCAAAATCGATTCACCCAGTAAAAAGTTATGAGGTAACAAACATAAAAAAAAAAAAAAAAAACACAGTCGAATTGATAACCTCCTCCTTTTTTGAAGTCGGTTAAAAATAAGTACTTGGTATAATTATACTTAGATCACTTCTGGAAATAATAGCACAGCCGAATTGTTATTTTACCCAGGAAAAATTATAAGTAGAATATTTCCTTCGGAATTCGTTAGAGGGGGTCACTGGGAGTCTACATTTCGTTTTTCGAATTCCCAGTGGTCTTGCATTTTCCGCCATCTTGATTTTAAGGGTGGTTTTTTGTTTTTTAAATAACTCGTTTATTTTCAATATTACACGAAAAATGGTTATGACCAAAGTTGTTTGAAATTGAATTTCCTACAATTTCGGTCCTAATCATTTTTTTCGTGGGATCGACATTTTTTCATTTAACACCCGGAAAAGAGGTGAGGCATGCATCGAAATATTTTGTTAATATTTTTTTTTTTTACAACTTACAATCCAATTTTGAATGCTCTAATTTCCCTACCACACGACCAATTTGTCGAAACAACAATTTATCTTAAAAAATTGCAAATTTCAATGATAATGCAAGTCATAATGCGCTAATACAATTCCACCCCCTCGATCGAAAAATATCGATCCTACGAAAAAATTGATAAGGACAGAAATTGTAGGAAATTCAATTTCAAACAATTTTGGTTATAACCATTTTTCGTGTAAAATTGAAAATAAACGAGTTATTTAAAAAACCACCCTTAAAATCAAGATGGCGGAAAATGCAAGACCACTGGGAATTCGAAAAACGAAATGTAGACTCCCAGTGACCCCCTCTAACGAATTCCGAAGGAAAAATTCTACTTATAATTTTTCCTGGGTTTGGTTCGTTTTTCGTCCAATTCCACTGTGCTATAATGACTAAAACAAGTGCTTGGCATTTGCTTAGATTACTTTAAAGCATTATAGGCAATGTAGTTATTTTGTGCAAGTGAGAATTGGCGGGAATCCAACAGCTACAAGTTATTGGGAGTCACCCCAAATGACAATATAGACTTAATCAAATTCAAGCAGGCCAAATCAGTGCAAAAATAATTAGTATACTTTACACAAGGAGCTTTAAATCGAAAGAATAATTATGGTTGATCACAGCTTATTTAAAATTTTCAGGTATGTGGCAGTCGCAGCTGGTGTTCAAGATACAGATTATGCCGAAGAAAGAAATAAATTTCTCGAATACATCCAAACCAACAACAGCTCTTTACAGGTTGATGATGAACCGGAAGAAATGGCGGGCCCTTCTGAAATTATCATCCCTGACACCATCCCTGACATATCATCTGACATGGCGGCAGAGTCGTTGAAGGAATACGAAAGTACACACATCACTGAAGTGACTGCATCCATGGACGAAAAAATGAATATAAACAAATCCTTTATAGAGTCGAAGAAAAGTCTTACGCTTCGACAGCTGAAATTTGCCAATGGTGTCATAAAAATCATCAATGCTAAAAAGTGTGTCACAGGCTACCAAACACTGAGTAACATGGTCGGTAAGGAAATCAATGAGCCACCCATGGTGTCGAAAGCAATAAAAGATTTCTTGAAAAAGTTGGTGGCTGCTGGTCAAATAAAGCTATTCAAAGTCAGATGGCCGGGAACTGGAAACGAGCTAAACTATATGAATCTGATCTGTGCGCCTCATATAAAAATTACAGATACTATCGTCCGCTCGAAATACAAAGAAGTGCATTTGAGAGCATTAGCCAAAAGAAAAATACCAAGAAAGGAAACTTCTGAGGGACCCAGCAGACCACTGTCCCTGTTCGTCAACCCGCGATACATGAAGATTCAGAAACTACACGAAGCGATCATGAAACTAACCTATTTCGACCCATTACCCGATCGTCTACACGACGCGCCCGGATTTTTATCGGTGACCGATTTATTGCCAGAAATGACGGTTAAATTCGCAATCAGCAACATGAGTGTCACTGGCATGACGGAAATCGCCCATTTAAAGATACAGGACCACCATTTCTCATTGAAACTTAAAGACGCGCCCCCTGAAATAGCTCACGGCATAATGAAGTGTAAGAGCTTGCGAAATTCGCTGAGAATGAATCTGAAAGCGCTGGGGATGTACGGTCTTATCCAGCTCGTGTACCAGCCAGACATTCAGACTGAAGACTACATAAACAGCACATTAACAGCTTTCCTCTTCTACGTGAACCGAAACGCGTCAATTATTAAGACCATCGGAAACTGGCCTCGGGTATGCGACGTAGAAAGTCTAGAGCAAACCTACTTTTTCTTGACATTTGAAGATGTGAAGAGATATTGGAGAGACGTTTACGACATCAGCATTGATACGACAATAGTTCTGCAGGAGCCACGAGCGAAGAAAACTCTGACCGCTCCCGTTCGTAGAGAGGCAGAAGTTCATTTACATGACAACGGTCGCCGATACGGTGACGGTAATGGCCCTTGCGGACTAGACTCCTGCTTCTATCTAGAAATAGCGCGACTCTGGCGAACGTACTACGTCCGCGAAGCTAAATCAGCCCCACAGCTGAAGCCGAAAAAGCCTGTCATCGTTAAAATACCGAAACTGGCTAAAAGTAAGAAAAAAACAAAGCCAAAGAAGATACCTCCACCCAAAGTGGTGAATCCAGTTATGAAAATTAAGACAGTCACGAGAGGAAGGAAGAGAATTCCGGAGACTACGGTTACTTGGACAAAAGAAGAGGACGATATAATAGTGATGTGCTTTGTTGCGATGGCGATAACTAGTCCCAGTTCGCAGCCGGGATCGCTGCGAGTAAGGAACATCGTCGCCAAGGACATCCTTAGCTTAAAAGATGAGAAAAAGACGCAGAGCATATGCCACAGGCGCGCATTGATGCTCCAGTTGAATCCATCAATGATGCACGAAAAAGACAGCCTACTGAACGAAATGAAACGTCGTCGACACCTCATTTTGAAATACGAAGGCTTGATAAAGAAATTAAGGCTTCGCTATTCGACAAACATGTCGAAATACATGAACGAAGCCAGAGTCCCTATTCTAGAACTGGTATGGCTGATCTGGAAAGTATCGAAAAGCGAATCGTACAACCAAAGAGTGCCTTGCATCGCCAGAAACGTAGATAACTTCTACTCAAACTTTACCATAACAGCGACTACAGCAAACAAAATGTACAACATTTACAAGACGCCTGATCTCGCAATGCTTAGAGAAGGCGTGTTCTTAAGCATAATGCTTACTTTCAACAATGAGATCAAATCGGAAACGGCGAGGAAAATACATTCAATTTTCAAGAAACACCCAGAAAACAATCTGAGGACTGTTGTTGAGCAATTGAGACGATCTGGAGCCGTTTCGGCTAAAGAAAAGCTGTTCAACAATCAAATGCACAGATTGCATCTCGAAGACCTTGCTTCTTCAGCGTACAAAGTATCAGCTCACTACCAGCGACGTTGGATCGGAAGATTGAACTCAGAATTTGCGGTTTCACTGTCAAAAATAATTGATACAGAACTGCCAACAATCAACGTTAAAGGGAGTGCAGAAATAAACTGCATATTATGTGAGCTCCAAGCCTTAGGTTGCTTAGAAATGAAGACAGCGGTTAAGCCAGCTGTAGTGGAGCCTGTAGGCTTCTCCACCGAACAAATGAATGTTACAGACATTGAAACAAAGCACAAATTGAAGTCGGGGGCAGTGAGTTGGGAGAGGAAATGCGGCAGCGTACCTTGGCCCTCAAATACTGTGTCGTCTCTATATCAAGATCTGGTTTACGAGCCTATATTGAAGACCATCCAGAAGTAAGTTTTACTTTTTTTTTATGTTTTTTTTTTTTTGTTAGTTCACTCTACGAAAATGCGTTCCGCCGTTTTTAGTCCCCCAACGTCAACGGGTCTTATAAGTTTGAAGACTAAGTCTCTCTATGTGTCTGTTATCGACTGTAAACCAAGGCTACATAGCTTTCAAAAGCATAGACAAATTGGAATGACCTTTTTTAATAAAAGCTAGTTCAATCAGGTTGATTCTCAGCTCTATTGTATAAAAGTCTGTTCAAAGCGAACTGTTTTTTTAATAATTTTATTTACCTATTGCTAGTAGCTTACGATTCCTTATGTACATGTATACTCTTAATACAATTGATTTACTCCTATATTAGTTCACTTTACAAAACCTGTCTAAACTTTATCATTAAGATTAATTCTCTTCGCCAATTTTATAAAAAAGACCATAGTCAATTTAATCTTTTTTTTTTTTTATTTATTTCTTTTTTTTCAGAAGTGCAGTTGTTTGCTTAGAAACGGATGCAAAGTATGAATACGACATGAACGATGTCATATTACGCCACCTGAATGAGAAAGGCGAAAAAGGTTCCAGCTTCAAAGAATTACAGGTACATTAATGCCACATAACTTCTGAAATATGGGCAAGATATAAATAAGAAATAACAAATACAAATACAATCCCAAAACAAGATATGTATACCAAATTTCACCTCAATTAGACGTCAGGAAGTGGTTCTAATTTAGCTTCCAAGATTTGCCCACACAAACATACATACTAACACGGCAAGTTAAATAAAGCTTGTAAACAATCCTTAAATTATTTTATTACATTACAGGAAATCACAAAATTCACCAGTGAAGACCTCGTCAAAAAATTACACCAGTTAGAAGCAGAGAATATCGTGAAACGCGTCGGCCTTCAAGACAACGTAATCATACTGTTGAAATACATCAAAAGCTGGACTTTGAATATCGACAAAAAATATGTTATCATCACGCCGTGGTTGAACCTGCGCTTTGAAATCAGACATGACATTTTACTGGAATGGGCTGGTGTTATTGCGAACAAGGCTTTTGAATATCCTGGTTGTTCAATCGCCTATTTGTCCGATTGCTTCGAATTAATAACTTGCAGAGCCATACAAGATGCTTGTATGTTTCTCGAATATGCCAAATGTATTACACTCAAAACGGTCAAATGCAAGGCTCCCGACTTATTTTCTAGTGAAGATGAAGAGCCAGAAACTAGTGAATTCAACATGTATGAGTCAACGGAAAACATTTTAATATTCCCAGTAAAAAACACTATTTCAAGATATGTGTATCTTAGAAAGAAAATGCTAGAAAAACACTTGAAAGCCAAAATGATTTATTGAAGCCTGTTAATTAGTTTTATTTTATTAAGTTTTCTACTAATTATTATATTAGTTGTAAAATATCCTGTGATTGCTAAATTAATTTAAGTGTAAAAGTGTACATACGTACACATGCACGTGCACATGTAACTAAAATAATGGTGTTTTTCTGCTGGTCAATGAAAATAAAATGTTTATTACAAAAAATATTGGTTTCATTTGATTGACGTAATGCGCTGGTACTACCAGCACACAGCTGCAACAGTTCTCAATTTGCTTTTATTGTGTCTGTATGATAGGCCCTTTGCCCGGAAGTTGCTCCACCGACAAGAGATGACATTATTGGGCTCTTATTTGGTAGTTTCGGATAAATGTGTGACAAACTAATTAGCTGTAAACCATAAGAAAAAGCTCCATCAATACGCACAGAACCTTGAGAAGACTTGAGGGTAGTATAATAAAACAAAAAAACTAGTTAAATTATTGAATGCAAAAGTGATGACGGCTGTGTGATTCGGACCATACTCCTTTTTTTCTTGATGGGCAAGCTATTTGCTTGATTGAAAAAAAAACGAAAACTGTCATCAAGCAAATCGATATACTGTCTATGTTTCATATTTTGTTACATGGCAATAACAACTTCCTGCAAAAGGGAACGACGTGAAGTTGGGCAATCCAAAATTCGCCATTTTTACTTCGTGAAGAGAATTTTTATATTTTGTCAGGCTGGAGAACGAGGATTATTTTCTAAGTGTGTGATTAGATATTATTTCTCGTAGCGGAGACTGTTATTGAAAAAGTTTTAGCATAATAGTGTGGTTTTATTTATTACTAACGTTTGTATGTAGTGCTATTACCCATCGTAAAATTTGCTCGTTGGTGTGTCGCTTTAGCTAATTCGATGGCTATGTTATCGGAATTGTAATATAAGGTGCCGTTTAGACGTTCTC
Organism: Alcis repandata; assembly: GCA_949125135.1. Lineage (NCBI taxonomy): Eukaryota > Metazoa > Arthropoda > Insecta > Lepidoptera > Geometridae > Alcis > Alcis repandata. Next base: position 8,045,866 of record OX421237.1, read on the forward strand.
CTTACGGGATAATATCGAGAAAGTGAGGCGACGGTAATAGCAATGAGCCGGCCTCAAGGTGGACGAATTCAAGTCCCGGATGACCTTAGAGAGATCTTACTGGAATTCACCATAAGTTACCTGTTGGAGCAGCCCGGGGACGTGATCAACTACGCGGTCGAGTTTTTCACAAGGTTACAGAACAACAGGACGACCACAATAGTGAAGGGGCCCGTCGCTGGAACACCTGATGAGTCCATAATATCAGATGAAGAAGGTACTGTCTCCCCCATGTATTTACTTGTAAATCTGTTTAAGAGGATGTTCATAGAGGTGGGTGGGTGTTAGACGCCGTGCTGTAGTGTAGGTTCGTGTCATTTCCTTATGAATGGCCTAATTATCCTGTGTAGGCGCCTAGTTCCTTAGTTCGCGTGTGTGCCATCATTTTATTAGTACATGAATGAGAGTAGATCTATTAGAAGCCTTGAACTCACTGTTATTCCTTTACAATCACTAATCACCACATTATTTACATTATGGTTTACTCAAAAACTTAATAACTTGTATACATACTGTTAAAGCACCTACTGTCATAATCTTAAATACACCAGCACAATCATAAGTACCATGAAAATAAATGACATGCTAAACAGCCCATTTATTAATTGGAATGCCATTTTACATTTGATTTTATAATTTTGTAATGATCAAATTACTACCTACGAGAGCTGGAAGAGATTGCTCTTAGTGATAAAGCCGCCAGTTGTTGCACAAGTTTTAAGAGTTATGTTTTTAGTAATAATATATTATAATGTTATATAAACTCTGGTGTGAACAATAAAGCTTATCTGTCTAATGCTGGCCATACACCATACTTCCTATCGTCCAATCGGCATGACGCTACCGATTGGATCAGTTAGAACTGACCGTGTGTGGGAGTGGATTCATGCCAAATAATGCCAATCCACTCCCACACACGGTCAGTTCTTACTGATCCAATCGGTAGCGTCATGCCGATTGGACGATAGGAAGTATGGTGTATGGCCAGCATAAGGAATAGGAATGTATTTAAAGTTTGAATGAACATTAGGCCTAATGAAAGCACTCATGTGTTTAGCCAATTTTATATTAAAAAATATACAATAAATTTTTTATGACTTGAACTTACAATCTTTTCATAAAATTTTTGATGGGAATAGTGGTTTTTCATATGCATTTTACTCTAAATTAGGTACAGATTCAAGCGAGAAACAAAATGCCTCTCTTACAAAAGCGTAATCTTGCTGCAGTGACCACTTACTATTAGATGGTTTACTTGCCTGTTTGCCACTTTATTTTTACCCAACTTCCCTCAAGGAGGGTAATGTTTTTCAGGCATAATGTAATTTTTTGTTATAATTAAACACGGGAATTTAATTATAACAAAAATGTGTGAAAACCATGTTAGTTTCCATAGTAAAATTACATATATGTAATTTGTATGTTTGTTTGTTTTTAAGTGACATCCTAGCACCTCAATGGTTAGGTGTTGTTAAGTTCGTCTAATCTAGAGTGTCAATGGTTTCTCTTTTTTTTTTTACTTGATAAGAAATATCCTTACCAAATATTTGTGCACTGTTTGTAAACTTTTCACTAAATAAGAAATTTTATTTGTAGAAACAAAAAAAATATAGTACCAGCAAGTTTAGTAGGGGTAAAATTTAAATTACTAGATTTGACTCAAACAAAAAACTGAAACAACAAACAGGTCAAGCTAAATAAAACTTTAAAAATGCAATATTTTTGCCATAATACTAATATTCTATTAGAATGTTCAGAATAAGATAGTAAAATGATTACTTATAATATAAGATCCTAACTTCCGTACGGCAACGGCACAATAATATTCCGACTGACAGATCTGGTTGTGACTTCTTGTTTTCAACAAGAGATATTTACATATTCCTACAGCTCTGAGGATGGAATTCATCTATTTGTTGGCTCTCTGCCATGAGTTACGATTCAATCTAATTTACGCTAATATAATATTTTAAGTACACACTTGCCAAGTACTGAATATAATGCACAAGACATACTATTACATAATGTGTATAGTTCCACGTAAATGTTATACCTACCAACGTTACTGTAGCTATTTACACAAAAAAAAATCAATATTAGGTCACAGAATGAGTATTGAATCCTACTCGCTATGTTAAAGATGCAATTTCAATTAAAATAAATCAATTTTAAAGTAAGTTACATCCCAAAAGTTGTTATAATATAATAAATTGACCAGCAAAATAATGAAGCTGTAAATTTACGTTTACTACATACTAGAGTACAATAAACAGTTAGTTTAATATGCTATAAACTTCGATAAGGCAATTCAATTCATTATCAAAATCGGGCAAAAACAGTGTAGCATTAATGTTTAGCTCCCATGAAACTGCTTGCCAACGTGTAAATTTACAGTGTTATGCTGTTTTTTGTTACATGTTTGTTTTTAAATGCTTTGAAGTTTTGTGATGATGAGATGGGCTTATTTTTCTACGTATACTGCTCAGTTTTACTACTTGAACCAAACCAGATGCTGACCTTTTTATTATTAGCTGGGTCTATGACTGGCAACTATACAGGGTGCAACATAATAAAACATCTACTATAGTGCAACATAATAAAAATGGTACCCGCTAGATACCAAATCAAGCTTTTCATATTTCAATTTGTAATTATTTTTTTTAAGTTTAAGATCTAGCTAGATCTAGCTGTGTTTGAGTGCTCACAAAGCAAAATTTTATAAATGAAATATAGAAAAAATATTTATTTACGTTAAAGTTGTAATCAAATCTCATGCAAAGCTACATTTGCCTTCTTTTTTACGATAATAACTACATGTATATTATACACCATAAATACAAAGTAAAAAAAAAAGTAAGTTATAGTGTGTCAGAAATAATCATAATAGGGTAACAAATTGCGTGTTTCTAGTTACACCCTGTAGAAATATTCAGGTGCTAACTGAACCTTGAGCAATATTTGTCCACGATATGTACTCTTTCATTGTTCAAATGAGAAAAGCAAACTGAGCAATGCGACAATTTAAAACTACATTTACAAGAGTGCCTCATCTCGAAAATTTTATTTTTAAACATTCGGTGGACAGAGCAAAATGGAGCAATTACGAATTCAATGTAACCATAACCAGTTTTGTTGTAAACACCTGGCTAGTGATGTCATGGTCTTTCTAGGTAGCTAGGTACATGACTTATCATGGCTTACTAGATTAATTCCAAGATTTCATGTTAAAGTGTAGCTTATGTCATTGAAACGGGGACTAAATGAGTGCCTGTAATCTTTAAATTCAGTTCTAAAGTATGAGATGTGTAGCTGCCATGCAAGAAGACGTCAGTTCAACAAGTTGTTGCAATGGTACATTAGTGTTTAGTTTATCAACAATGGCATTGATTCTAGTGTACCATTTTCTAGTTAAAACTAATGTTTGACAGTTCTAAAATGGTTTCCATCGGGTTTTCGCTAAACGGAGACAAATGGTTTGTGTAAAATTTGTATTGTAACAGTGTATTCAAGATGTCATTGTAAAGGGAGTTCAAGGAGTCTCATTAGAAATCAATACATTTCGTAACTTATCTATAGTGGGATCTTATTGTGAAGAAACTCAGGCGCAAGACATGCCGCGGCACATATTAAACAGCATGGCACAACTAAGCGACACTTTCTTTAAAAGAGTACGGCATGACCACAGTTTGACCACATTACTCACATATCAGGTCGCATTGCACTGTTAAAACCATGTAGAATTCGACCTGGATATCTGAAAAATTGTTCAAGCAAAAACGTATGTGTTCCAAATACCTACAGTTTTGTTTTATTGAAAATAATAAATATATTTTCGTCCGTAACTGGAAATAACTGAACGAATAGGTACGTGTTATTATGTTTTTATTTTAATTGTACTTTGATCGGCTGCAATTAGTCGATACGAGTTTTGCGAGAAAAAACGGCATAATAACAGATTGAAGACTATAATTCTATGCATTAGAGTTGATAGTAGACAGCGCTTACAACACGCATTTACATCACACCAGCACACGCTTGGAATAGGGTGTCCAATGTTCGTGCCATTTACGACCCTTGCTAATTCTCGGCTACTTCAATTGTTTTAGTATCGATTGGAAAATATATTTTGTTTCACACGACGGGGCTCGATTCTGGCGCAATTATTTGGTCGAAGGAGGTCTGATATTCCCCTATGACGAGCCTAATTACAAAATAAGTAGTAGTACAAGTAGTCTTATTAATATCAGCTGCACCAGAAAAGACCCTGAAGCTCAACATTTCAATACTCTCAAATTTCAGTAAAGTTCAATAACTTTTGACCTTCGAAAATGTTTATAGATAGCGAGAAAAAAGGTAATTTTGCATAACACAGTTCATCAAGGTACGGGAGTGTTATCGAACGGACGCCCTAGCTTCGAGCAGAGATGAAAGGCTTGTAAATGGGCTGGTTTTACGCGTGTGCTTTTGCCCATCCCTTAGTTATAATGACATTTTAAAGCAATGTTGTACATTTTGGCTTTACTTTTATAAATAGACGGCTGCGTTTAAACCTTAGCTGATTAGTAATTACCAACGTGAACAAAACAGGTGTTGTTATTTCGGTCACGAGGTCAGTGCAATTATTGTATCGTCCTACAATGGATTATTTAGTCACTGAAGCATTGTCGCATCTCCGGTCCGGAATTCTCTTCGGGCCTAAAAGCCAAGACTTGGGATACCAGACGCCGAGGGGCCCAGTTGCTAAGAACAAAGTTCGTCTTATTTCTGTAAAATTTACTTGAGTTACCAATTTGATAAACAATGTAACAAGTAGGTACATAGTATAGGTTAAGTGTGTTTGAACATTGTTGCTTAATACATAGTCAAGTTCCTGTGTGCAAGTGCCCAGGCCCCTGGGACCCTAAATCCGGGCTTTCATCTCAAACGGTTTTGGTTTTGGTGTGTCCAGAGAAGCGCTCCGTTACGAAACAAGCTATTCGTGTATACGGAGCGAAGAATCTGTGCTAGTGACGTCAAACATTAATTTTAATTTAGTGTGATTTGCCTCGAATTTTTCTTTTATGAAGAGTACGACGCGCAGAGCTCTGATTCTGAACGTTCAATGTTGCCCATGACATTAATCAAATTTCGAAGAAAACCGACATAATCTGGCTACGTCACAAGTTACTAGTCGATAAATCGTATCAATCAAGAAAACACGGTCATTTATCAAAGAAATTGAAAGGTCACTTGATAATAAAAGTAAGACTATCGTTCAGCTGATCAGTGCATGTTTGTTGACGTCAGTCTAAAAATATATACAGGATCTGAAAAGTTTTATTCCATTGAGAATATAATTATGTACTTGGCTATCTGGATCGAAAAAAGTTTTCAAACCCAATGTTGTAGCTAAATCAATACCAAATCTGACTAGTTTTTGAGTAAAAAATGAAAAAATCGTACAAAATGAAAAACGTTCTCGCAATCCAAGACCTAAAATAGATCGCTGAATTCATAATCTTTGATCTTGTACTTAACGAATGTGGGCTTATCAGTACCATTGTATAAAGTCATACACCGTGACCAAAACCTTGACATTACATCCATGTTCCGATATAGGTCTATACACTTGGTCGGGTTTTGCAAAACCGGCCGTTTAACACGCAGCGTAGGTTATAGGCATCAGCTAAGTCTAGGATTTTGACATTCACTTAAACAATGAGCGGACCGCGAACCCTTAACGCGGGCCTAAACTGGATCGCCCTGGATTTTGTCTTGCTGTCAGGTAGAGAAAAGACGAGACAAAAGCCTACACGATTCAGTTTAGCTCTCACAAAGAGTTCGCTCTACGGTCCTTGAATTCAAACTAGGCTTAACATGTAACATACGTTTAAGCAAAACAATACGCTAACTAAAGTAGTAAGTAAGTAGTGATACGCGTTCTAAAACCGTTTTCAACTTCAGAGCCGCCAGTGGCGCGCTTCAACAATCGGCGCAAGTCGGTGTTCGCCGAGACATACGACCCAGAGGAAGATGACTCCGACGAGGGAGCGCCGGCGGTGTTCCCCAAGTCGGACGCGCAGCGGTCGCGGCTCGCTGAGGCCGTGCGCGGGATCCTGCTGTTCCGCTCGCTAGACGCACAGCAAATGCAGCAGGTAACTTAGTAAAATAAGTTCAAAAGGTTCAGATCGAGTAACCAGAGAAGGATGACCCTACGGGAGAGCGTCGACGGTGTTCCCCAAGTCGGACTTGCAGCGGTCGCGGCTCGCTGAGGCCGTGCGTGGGATCCTGCTGTTTCGCTCGCTAGACGCTCAGCAAATGCAGAAGGTAACTTAGATTAACAGGGTTAGGTTCAAAACGAGCAACCAAAGGAAGATGTTTCTGACGAGGGCAGTGGAAGGAGCACCGGCAGTGTTCCCCAATTAGAATGCGCAGCGCTCGCGGCTCGCTGAGGCTGTAGCTAGTTGTTGTTGCAAGTCTAACCTAGACAAGAATGGCATAGGACTGAGATGAGTGGCGTACAAGAAGTGAGGCCAATACTCGGCAGTAGGCGACTAAATTTTTAAAAATATGGAATCCTACTATATCCCTATCAACATGTACTCGTAACTTCCTTCTTCATAGTTATAATTCATGTGATCTTCATTACTAAAGTGTATTATCTACTTACTAACGATATCACAAACTTATAACTAAATTATAGCTTTAAAAGGTTGGCCGACCTAAGCCTAACTTCCTATACCCATTAAGTTTCCTTCCTAAAATAGGCCAAGTACACACCCATTATTAGCAAACGCATCAAGTAAGCGCCTAGGTAACGAGCAGTATTAATAGTTGATAGACTGTCGACCCTGAAGAGGGCATTGCTAGTTGCAGGCAAGGCCACGCTTTGTTACCGGCCCACATGAGAACAAGTTCTTAGATTAGACGTAAGACCAGAGACCCTATTCTACCAAGCGATATTATCTCGGTCACTGGCTCTCATTAGAAATGTCATGACAGTGAGGCTAGCTAAGATATCTCGAACGGCCTAGAATGCCCTCTCCATGTCAAGTAGATTGCGGTCGAGATTTCTCGGAACTAGGTACTTTCGTACTTCTCGAGACGTAAGAAATGTCCGAGAATAGCAATTGTGAGCTCGATTGTTGTTCCAGTTAGAAATGATTGATGGATTGACCATCAGCTCATAATTAATAGAGCATGGACTGTTATTTCTTCTTTGAGTCCTCTTATATCCTGTTACTTTTAGATCACCATTATGCCGTCTCGCTACCACAGTAATCAGTAGTGCGCGTTCTGAAGCTAACCCTCATATTTCACACTAATATTATAAATATGCTAAAACAACTTCGTTTTTCGTCCGTTTGATACCTTTTCTCGAGAAACCGCTAAACCGACTGATATTTTTTTACAAAGGAGTACTTACTATAACGACGGACTTATCTTGAAGACTGGCATAAGATATTTTTACCCCAGAGAAATGGAAGAGAAAACTAAAATCTCTAGTAAAACTGCAAGACCGAGCTAGTATTCTTCCTATTGTATGGCTAAATCAACACGACCATGTTTCCTCGTAACATGCGTACTCGCATAAATACATGAGTCTATTAGTTTACTCCGCCTGCCGCGTTCTTGAGTGTAATGTAGCGTAATGGTTGGCATCACAAACTATACAAAGTGCAGAAGTAAAGCCCATGTACGTACTTGTACTACCAAGGCACACATAGGCGTCGCTCACGGACACGGCGATTTCTGTGTGCGTCGAGCGCGTTTATTATGAAGCTTAACCTCTGTACTCTCGATGTTTTGTGTTGGCATACAGTTACTTTACATCACTCGCCCATTAGCGGTTGGCAGAGTCTTGCGCTGATTGAGCCACGCACCTCGTAGCCGAAAATCTTGCCGATTCCGTGAAATAGTTTATAACGGACTAATTCAGTCAACAATATATTCTGGGAAGTACCGTACCTGTATCTTCAGAGATCTGTAATTTGAATGACGTACGTAAAAGATTGTACCTTATCAAGATCCATGGAAGCTGTTTCCCACACTTCGCGCTTGGTTTTTTATATCATTATACCAAAATACAGATATCCACATCTTTGCTTGGCAATTGGGAATAGAGAGATAAAACATTACGAGTATGTTTTCTATAAACCATATATCCACCTATAAAATCGGTGGGTTCCCAATATAGTAGCTGATACTCGTAGTTGGATGAGCGACTCAATTCGCTAACTGCTCCCTATTCGCCGATTCCGTTTTACACGTAACTTGTCCAGGGGCCGTAACACAAATCCGTAGCGACAGCCTGGACTGAATCGAGTTGGCTTTTTTCAGGCTTTCTAGGTAACAGAGCCAGACGCAAGCTAGGGCGATCCAGTTTTTATTCCGGTAACCACCAGATGTTGAATTATTGGACCTAAATATCGTAAGGGAATGTGGCAAAATGTTAGCAGGACGTCATGTACATACTACATACTACATACTACATTCACTCGCTCTTCCTAGCTAAGCTTGGCTTTTGTGAATACCTTTACCAACCCTAATAAATTAATTTCCGTACAGGTTCTAGATGCGATGTTCGAGAAGCGGTCAGAGCCCGGCGAGTACATTATCCGGCAAGGCGATGACGGAGACAACTTCTACGTCATCGAAAATGGATGCTTCGACGTCATCGTGGCGGGAGACGACCGCATCGAGAAGGTGAGCTTTTAGAAAACATATTTGTCATACTCTGTGATAGGCTTACGTTTTACCGCCATCTCACCAGATGGTAAGTAATGATGCGGTCTATAATGAAGCATACTTGCTTTGAAGAAAGCGTGTTTTATCAGAAAACACCCATTCGTTCAGAGCATTCCACACTCTAGCGGTTGGCACGATAAAAGTGGGATCAAAATCAAAAGTTGATCAATTGCATAATTTTATTCGAAACATTCTCAGTAGATTTTTCAATAGTCTCAGATTTCCTTTTAATGAGTTTACCAAACATTTTCTTTTTTTCTCATTCATTTACTCAATACAATCTGGCCAAGTTATCTGTAACGGTGACCAAGTTAGGAAAGTAAGGAAGTAAAATCGTCAGCTTGACTTATCAGGTTTGTAAGAGAAAATGCAGCAGTGGCTCTCCCATACAATTCGACAGATAGGTTGGTACTGTTTCTATTGTTTGACACGTCGACAAAGCGACACATTGAATACCAATTTGATTTTGATTGATAGGATTGTCCACGTTTTTGTTCCGATCGAGATTATCCGCCGGATTTGCCCGTGATGATCTCATCATTTTCTAATACCCACGCGTACGTTTGACGTCATTCGTATTCGTCCGTTACGTAAAAACATTCGTTTACCAGAAAATTGGCGGTTTGAAAAAGTGAGTTGCACGAAAAAATTTAGGCAGATATTCATTTGGTTGCCAAAACATAAGCAAGGAATGCCAATAGATAATTTATTGTAATGTACAGTTTACGAAGCGTTAATTGCATAATATTTTCGTGTTTTACGGCAGTGGTTATGTCATCTGCAATTATTCGGAGTTAAAAATCAGAGGAGTAATCGTTGGAATGACCTTTCAGTCTCATTTTATTTTACGACCAATTATTTCGGTAGCCAAGCTATTCTTAGCTATGTTAATGAATGTTTACACAACTGAGAGCCGAAACGAGAGTCACCCGTTTGAAAGTAAGCGCGAGACTACCCCATGACGATTGCACTCCCCTAAATATTCGATAGTCTTCAACCCTGCAAACCCTGTACAACACCGTACTAACGCTCTTCGCCCTTCGTATACAGACTAAAATCCCATATAAAAAGACCCTGAGTAGGTAGGTAGGTACTAGTTAAGTTTAGTTATGCTCTAATAATTTATCTGGAAGTGGAAATATTGATCTTCCAACCTGAACTCAGTATGTTTACATTGCACACTATTAGAGGGCTATTCAAACTAGTCTACTGTTGCTTAAATTTCAAAATTTATAACGTTTGGATGTTGTCTTCACTAAGATATTACTCTCATATTTACCTCATATTTCCTCACAGAAGCATTCACAGCTACTAAAAATTAGATTTCCACAAACTTCTTTTTAAATCCACCGCAACGTCCGCAACTATTCCTGTAACATATTCCTTATTAACATTCCGCGAAGTAAAACTTTCAAAGGGCTTCGTAACAGCTCGTAAATCTTAAGACGCGTATAATGTATATTTCCAACACCATACTAAACAATATAACGAACGCGATATAGTATCGAGCGTCTCGAGTGACGTCACGTGGGAATGTATAAAATGACGTACGGAGAATCTGACAGTTGGTGACCTCGCACGAATCGTCTCACATTATACTTTGGTAACCAAACTTGATACTTTACACTAGACTAAATTTTACTATCATATTATCAGTGAATATCTCGATTTTTAATTAATTAAATTTGCCTGACTGTCTAACTAGCCCGGCTGTCGATTAATCAGAGTGATTGGAATGATAAACAGCTTTACAGACCGCATAAGATAACCAATTTATACATTTTACAACTAAATTGATAGTGGTTGTGTGCTTTTACATTCTACGTTTCGAAAACTCCATTTTTGTATTGTAGCTGCAAAGCATTTAGACTACCGCCACATTCTTCCCCTAGTAAAACATCTACATTTCTTCTAAATTGCACTGCCTAGTTTGTAAGGTTTCCAAGGCCTTTAATTGAGTGTCCATGTACGGCCAACATAGCTCAAAGGAAACGTTTAGCCGCAACTTTACCTTACAAAAGCTACATAAAAGATATTAACTGTGGGAACTATGTCGACCTAATTACCACCCACCGTGCTCTCATTAAAAATGTATGTACAGTAAACACGAGGGAAGGGAATGTGCGGTCGACGCGAAATAATCTTACCATGTCTAATATGAGAAATAATATAAACAATAGGCGAAACTAAAACGACGACGATTACACGCGTCTTTCAACAGTATTGATCTGTGAAACAAGCAGCTAATCAACTCTGCTTCGCGTTATAATTAATCGTCTTTATTAGCTTCGCAGTTAGTTAACTGATATAACATTTTCATTTAACTGCCCTTAAACCCTATAACCCCCTAACCCTCATTTTACTGCCCTTGCTTGCCTTTATCTTATTTATATTATAAGGAGGTAAAGTTTGTATGTTTAAACAGATTGTATGTAGAAAGTAATCTAAGCAACTACTGGTCAGATTTCTCAAATTATTCCACTTATAGAAAAGTTAACCAACCCTCAGTGCTATATCAGTCGTCTATATCTCTCATCTCATCAGTATTATAGCCCAAAACCTACGAGGCCGACGACTGAGGAGCACTGGACACGAAGTTACAAGCATCAGCTATCTATATTAAAAGTGTGAAGCTCGAGAGGATTAAAATAAAACTAACTTGCCGTAGTACAATCTGTAACGACATATTTAATAGCGCCGCTGCGTCGGGAACGATCTTGACATTGGTATTAGTAGTGAAATGTACTAAAATACGATCTTCACGATCCTATCTAAATTATTATCTCTACGGACCAAAACGCTTGCATCTCCTACACTGCGCTCCACAGCACATGACGTAAGTTATCGCGACGCCGCGATTCGCGCCAATGTCACGCTATCACACTCGAGCTATCTCGGTATTGTGCGAATTGAAGGCATTCCAAACGTTATGCGATGTTGTGTAAATGACGAAACGGGGCTGCACACGGACTTTACGTGCACACTTACATGACATCGACGTAGATATAATCGCGATGTTTCGTGACGTCACAACCATTCATGAAATTTATTTACGGCTAGTACTTATGACATTCAAAAAAGAACTGAATTTTAACTGATAACAATACTAAAATTAATCAAGCTTTGAGCAGCTAAAAGCGAAGCTTTCTAAAGTCATAGCCATGTAGCACGATCTTAGAATTGGCCCGTCGGTTATATGCCCAGCCATTTTCTGAAATTGTCCCCACGTTTTCATAAGTTGTGTAGAATACTTAACGTTTATTGAGATAGCCGGTCACCTATGGCAAAAGATTATTATTATTGGTATTGTAATATCAGAAGATTTATTTTCCTGTTGACAAAAAAGGTATACATAACCTTTCCAATATAGTTGAAATGTCCACGTTGAAAAATGGGCAAAATAAATTACAGTCCATTCGCTATCGGATGATTGCTCACAGCTGTAGTGAATTACAAAAAGCAGATAGCACATTCCCTTTCCTTTTTAATAAATTGGTTGCGGCTTATTTACTTTAAGTAGAAAAAAAATTACAAAAAAAAAGGAAAATAATCTTTTATTCTTGTTTAAATTGGGTGGAGCTGTGTTTGTGTCATAGACACATACATATTTTATTTATTTTAGAATAAACTAACTGCCACTACCAGAGGCCAACTTTTCGCAAACGGTTTACAGAACATTTTCAACGTCCGCGGCAGCCATTAAAGATACTATTGTTACGCTGTTGCATACCAAATACGCTTTTATTGTTTGGCACCTCAACTGTTAACTGCACTTTTATAGCGCAGTTAACTCGTTAATTACGGCTCGTTAATCACCCGTTTATCCCATTAAACAATTACTTTAATCTTCTGTTGTAATAATGAAGACAACAGTTAAAAGTTGTTTTGTTTTGGCGGAGGTTTCCTGCAGGTCAACATCAAAACAGTGATCTCCCAACACAACATTACCGTATTCTACTATTATTTATCGCATATGCTTAGCATCAGGCAGGATACGGCCAAACGCAACATTTTTAACCTTATCCGAGTGCTAGGTACGCCTTGCGGATTCATCCACGCGGTGATGAAAAACAGTGATGATCTTATACATACTCGTAAAATTCTCGTGTCACAATGTTCGTTCCCGTACTCCTCCGAAACGGCTTGACCGATTTTTATGAAATTTTATATGCATATTCAGTAGGTCTGAGAATCGGCTACTATCTATTTTTCATACCCCTAAGTGATAAGGGTTCACCCCTAACATTTACCTTATTATTAACCCTTCTATCACCAACCCCTATTTTTAATAGTCATTTTAGTAACGGAACATTAGAAAATTTTAAACAATTCGAATTCAATATTCATAATTAAGACAGGACAGCATCGTCTGTCGGGTCAGCTAGTAGATAGATAAATACGAGTAGATCCATCTCTATTCCAAATGTAATCACAATCAGTTAAGTAGTTACAGAGATACGTAGTAACAAACACACACAAATTTTGGCATTTATAATATTAGAAGGAGTAGGATAAGCCAGTTTCTTGCCATGTTTGGTATGGAGATTATCACATAATTGTTGCCACCGACCATTAATGCTATCGTAACTGTTTACCAAATCAACGGTACTACAAAAATGTTGTACTTATTCATTAGCACTGTACAAACGTACATATCTACATCTATATTCTACACTAATATTATATGTTTGAAATGAAGAAATTCAAAAACCAACTGAACCGATTTTAAAAACTATTTCACCAATATAAAGGTACATTATTAGCGAGTAACATAGACTATATTTCATACCCGTGAGAAGCCGGGGCAGGTCGCTAGTCTGTCATATTCAAACCTATACGAATACAACATAACGATTCAGTATTCGCCGGAGAAACTGAAAGTTTTCCTTATAAATAACACAGATATTAGAGCAATTATAGAATTTTATTTGTTATTTAAGGAGGGAGACGAATTGCGTAGGCGGCAAGAGGTGTAAACCATTCCCGCCTACGAGAGGGAGGCAATTCTGACCAATAGTGTCTACCTAATCAAATTACCCTCGAAAAGATGTTTCAGAGATATTATAAATAACTTTTTGCACCCCTCAGTTTTGCCCGGAATGATTCTAGTCATTTATATCAAAATAATACGTAAGTCGTCGTAGGTATCCTACTTGCGTTGTCTTTATCAAATATCTCAAATATCTGAAGCTCTTTTCATTATAAAAGTATATAATTCAGTTCATATATTCATATAGGTCGAGTGGCCAATCTTAACGTCACAGCTTTTAGGGAGTCATTCCCAGTTATCACCCTATCTTTATTCCCAAGGGTGACAAGGGAATCGTTTTTAAAATTTGTCCCAGTTTAGGCCGCCTGAATGCGTCTAACATAGCTCGAAGGTTATTGTTATGGGATATACCGACCGAGTCCTATGATGCCAGATTATAATGTAGAGAAATGTGCTACAATAACAGACATGGCAGCGCAAACGGTACAATGTCGTCAAGAGCATGAATAGGTCTATTTTATCCCGGAATATTCGACTATGATGGAAAATCGTGAACAAAGACTCGGGCACAGCTTTTGTAGTAGTTACTCCAACTACAACTACAGGGTTATAAGGAAAGAGAATGCTAAGACGAAAAGGGCTGATACTTCTAATTATGAACAATTTTCAGTATGGAACACTAACCTTGAAATAGAGAAAAAAACGGTTCCAAAGAAAATTGTCAATGATACTTGACGAAATGTATGGAACAGATTTTTTGTTGTTCACAATCATGAGTACTAATGAGTCCCTCTCAGCTTAACACACCCTTTCTTTATAACCCTGTCTACCTAACGCGAAACTTCGCGGTCCAATAGGCTCTCGCAGCTGAATCCTTAAATATCATGTACATATTTGCTCAACAAAGACAACATTGGAGTTGCTCTACGTGAGCAATTAATTTGTTTTTGTCTAACGGCCCGCGATATATTTTCTTTTCCTGTTTAGTTACATTTGTTATTGAGTGTAACGTAACGTAACGTTTTTTTTAGATTCCAGTTGTTTAGAACGAATAAATTATGTGTCTACCGAGCCGACTACTGGAGTGTAGCGGCTGAATTTGGGCCGGAAATTCGATAAAAATGTTTGCCAGATGAAATTGTGTTGAAGCTATGTAGGACGTGGCCCCACTAGGTTAGATTACCTAAACATGAGCGGTAGAAAAGACGTTACAATCCAGGAACACGTGCCTTTATTGTAAATTCTTTCACAGTAGAATACAAATATGCATTAGTGCATAAATGCACATTACATGGATGCTTTCAAGTTAAGGGAATCGGAGTCTTCTAGGCAAACGTGCTCCAACCTCCAACGTAGACCGCATGACGCATCATTAAGATGGCGGTCAAACGAAAATATACCATCGAATTTTAAAAAATGGTGCAACATTGGACTAGTGTGCAGTAAAATCTATTTCGGAAGAA
Organism: Alcis repandata; assembly: GCA_949125135.1. NCBI lineage: Eukaryota > Metazoa > Arthropoda > Insecta > Lepidoptera > Geometridae > Alcis > Alcis repandata. The sequence continues at coordinate 8,061,085 of OX421237.1, forward strand.
TTTAGCGATAATAATAATTATGGAAATGAAAAGACTACTTTTACTTAACGTTTTCTAAGAACATCAACTGCCTGACCCGACTCCACGATAAACCAATAAATTATTAATCGCGTGGCCGACTGAAGTATAGTTTAGGTGTGGTTTCAGTATTCATTCATCAGCTCAATTCCCCGTCTTCGCTGGATATTTAACAGAAAAAATGTAATATGAGATTTTTTAAAGCAACGAGCAGAGATGAAGTAATTAAGAAGCGAAATTCAAAGACTCCCACGCGGAATGCTTTTACCCTCTCGTACGCTTTTTGGAATAAATTAACAATTTTTTTTACTAATCATTCAACAACATAATATGAGTAAAATTCCCTATCATAAATGCCAAAAATAAAGTCATGTCTATGACTTTCCCAAGTAATCTGCATTAACGAGTCTTAATTTAGTTTCATCGTTACTTTCCATCAGGCGAGATGACGAGCAAGCCTATTATTGAATTAAAAAAGGTAGAGAAATGTACACATCATGAGGAAATATTTATACTTAAAACACTTTTTTCACGGAAAAATACAAGGAAAACTAGAAAATGTAGGCTAAAACCACCGCGCGGGTAGTATTACGTTGGTGGTTAAATAAATAATCACAACCAACAGAGCTTGAATCCGCAACACCTAAGTAACCTAAGTAATAGTAATGCCCCGTTGCCGACCAATTTATTATTGCCCATACCAGAAGCTAAGACTTTTTTACTTCCAATTAAAATGAACTGAATAGGTTTTGCCACTTAGCATATTTCGAGCCCTGTCTTAATACCGCTGGGAGACCAGTACAAGAAATCCAACTAACTGAAACTTTCCCCAGGGGTAGCAAACAGCTTCCGTCCAGCTTTGAAAGTGAGAAGCCATATGGGAAGCTATACTCGTATGTCCAAGGTTAAAACGTGGTTACAAATCACCACGCCTCGTCAAAGGCAACTGAGAACTCAACCAAGTCTCAATCAACTGAGACTCAATTAACAATTGAGCCATCATCAACTGAGCTCTCAATTGCCTGGGTCAACTGAGTGAAAACTGTTGTTTATCAGGTGGTGCACACGTACGAAGGTTCCGGGTCTTTCGGCGAGCTGGCTCTCATGTACAATATGCCTCGCGCGGCGTCCGTGCGCGCGCAGACTGCCGGCGCTCTCTGGGCCATGGACCGGCACACCTTCCGCCGCATCCTGCTCAAGAGCGCCTTCAAGAAACGCAAGCTCTACGAGGAGCTCCTGGACAAGGTGCCCATGCTGAAGGCTCTGCAGGTGAGTTATTTTGACAACTAAGTTGTTTTCTCGGTAAAGTTATGTCTCCGTACCGTAGACCGATGTGTCTTCAGCCACATCTTGCTCAAGAGCGCCTTCAAAACGCACTCTCTATGAATAGCTCCTGGACATAGTGCCCATTCTGAAGGCTCTGCAGGTGAGTTTTTTTACAACTAAGTTGGTTCCAGGTTAAGTTGGTCATACTGTATTTTCGGCCGCTGTCTTCAAAGCGTCTGTTTGCTTAATCGTGCTTTCAGGGAACTCAGAAGCTCTTCCATGGAAGTATCCGTGTTGAAGATATTGCATAGCTGATTTCGGTCAAGCTGTTTCACAGCTACATAATATGTTATTCATTCTACAGAAATGTGGTATCTGTCATATCTGTTATTAATTTCCATACAATAGTTGTCCGGGTGTGTTTTTCCTCAAGTATATTTTAAAACAATATTGACGTTTCAGTTCACCCTTTTTTTGTTTTTAACCGATATTATATATTTGAACGGTAAGTCTTCATCACGGACTGGAGTTTTGTGGCCCTTTGTCGTTGCCATAATTTATCTAGAAGCTTCGCTCTAATAACTTCGTACGCCTGGTTGCTCAAGTTCATTCGAACGTGGAGATGAGCGAGTATATGAGCAAAATACATATAGGCTGCCAACTAATTGAAATAGCATTGTGTTTTGATGTACCACATTTTTGCTCTAGATCAATAATAATATCTGGAGCGTGACCGCCTAAACCACAGGATGGGTACGAGAAAAGGACAAAGTTTTGTTAGGAACGGTACATAATCCGCGTTCCCAAAAACCTACTTATATAATATATAAATTTCCCTTCTCGCTTTCACCAATCTTGTTGCTATTTTAGTAGCATGAAACATTTTTATATCGAAGTAAATGATGTGGTGTAAATGTGAGGGCATATGACAGATTCCCGTGCCATATCATCAACCTACACAGTTGTTCTACACGTGTTAGGTATTTAGTTCACATGAAATACCGACGTAAATACGTTACGGCACGGCTGAAATCATTGTAGACAAGCTGAAAGGCTGTTACTACATTTTGTCATTGACAGGCTAGGTGTTGGACCGCATCTCGCCTGATTTTAAATGACGATGTTCAAACACGTTTAGCCTGAAATGGGAGCTGGTTTTCAAGTGAGACTGCCGTAACACACCCTTAGGTCCTTGACAGGATTTAAGTCTTTTTCAGCATCAAAGAAGACAAGAGAGCTATAGGACTGTATTTCCACTTTTGAGCACGTTTGTAATAAGCCGAGCGACACTGTATCTGTAGTCTTAGCTCCGAGCAAGGCCGTCCATGGTCAAGGATTCGCTCCTTTGGCGTTAATTTATTCGGGCTAAACTAATCTAGGCAGGGAGATTAAAGTGTCATAAATTGCCGTAACCTAGTTGATTATACAAGCTTGTTGGATTTTGGTGTTTACTAACTTTTGACGCCAATTTTACATGAGTTTTACGCAAATAATAAGTTAATTTCAAGAAATTTTACAAATACAAGCTATATTGTATTGTCAACGGAGTTATAACAATAATATTTTAGTAGAAGTATTACGAGTAGTTTAGTATAAGTACGTTTAATTATTTGTAACAAAGGTATACAAAATTTCTGCTCAATCGGAAATTGGGAAGTGATTCAATATTCAGTTAAGTACAAGATTTCACCCAAAACTTACATACATACTTATGTACAGACATTGCAAGTTAAATAAAAGCTTGTAAAAGTATAAGCTTGTTCATGTGCTACGAATTGCTGGAGCTAATGAATATTTATGACTATTCGGTCCGCATTATTCTGGTTCGAAGGTTGTTGAGTTACCCCGTACCCTGTCAATCAACGTTGATCGATCGCCGGCTTCTGTACTAGTCCAGGAACAGTTTTTCTTTCAATCTTGGAGTTAATAGTTTGGTCTTTGTGCTATTGTTATAAAAATAGGCGTTAGAGATATTGTTTGAGATGTTAGTCAGTACTAGATACTGATAGACAGATCAAAAATATCGAAAATCGGAAAAGCGGCCGTAGATTTATTGGAAAAACAAACGAGAGACGTCTCCCGAAAGCATTTAAGTTCTAAAACCAGACAAGCTTCTACTATGATATTTAGGCAGGTGCGAAAACCGTTTTATTATCTTTGGCAGGTATATCATCAGTATATAAGACCGTTGGCCTTGGCGTTGGATTATTTGCTAGGTTACCCTATCTTCTGGTAGTGTTTTTACCTTTTGGTACGACATGACACCTTCCTTCGCTTTTGTCGGGTATAATAAAAATATCTTCTTCTTGGTCCCTGGCAATTAACCTGAACAAAACAAAACAGATGCAAACCCAACTACATCTACCCTAACTATATTCCCAAACAGACTTCAACAAGTCCAATAAAGTCGAAGAGCGGTAATACCCAGTTCCAAAGTAAAGTTGCGAGCGTTTAGTGAGGGGGGCCGAGTTTCACACACCGGCGGGCGCTCATCGTCCCGAAAATATTGCCTCGCCGCTCTCGGAGCCAACTCGCAATCGATACCGGGCCGCCCTACCGCTGTTCCTTGTTTATGCGTAGCCTGTACGGAATAGCAAGCGGGAATCTTCAAAAACTAGGATCGATGGACGTTTTACAAAATAGGCTGGGGTAATTCATGTGGCTAATGTGAATGGCTGCCGTTACGAGGGATGCTGACGGTGGGTTAGTTATAGAATAGTCTCGAATAAGTGTTGTCGGTACGTCAATCGACATCGATTGAGCTTTCTAATACGATTTATATTTTTCTAAAGAATGAAAGTTTTCTTTATCATCAATGACTATAGGGTTGATTTTGCTAAAATGAAAAATCTTGTGATGTCGACAAAGACTTTTATAACATTGGCTTTTGAAACATTGTGTAAGAGGGAAAAGTTATTATTAAATACTTGTCAACTCTTACCAAATAAAAAATACAAAGCTGAACACCGAGGACACTGGCCAATATGAAATCCGTAAACTTCACTGAAAGTTTTCGATTCCAAGAAAGTCCTTAACTTCATATCCAATTATAGGACTTGACCTACTCTATAAAGCCACCAACTGTAAAGGATAATGAGACCTATAATACCGCAGCTGAAGGAGCAATTTGGCTTAGACGGATGTAACTGGCCCCTATTTGTCTGTAGGGGCCAGTAACGATGTAACTGCAGGCTAGGAACTAGTGCAAGTTGCATTTTCAACCCTGTGCTTTGAAAATAGAGTTCCAAATGTATTGTAATATTTTCTATTAATGAAGCAGTAGTTATATCTGCACTCCTGTGTAACTGTACCTTTGGTTATTTAGTGTAGTGCTCACGATGATTTGTTATTAAAGCCATTGGCATAATAAAATAATCAATGACTGCTACTTAGTACTGTTACTTGTGTTACTTTGGTATTAAAAGCTGCCTTTGCGGTTTCATCCGATATCCTACAGGAGTTTTCTTCGGGAAAATAAAAGAACCTATCTAGAGTTATATGATGTCTCCGTACCAAATGTTTTCTAAATCTATTGAGCCGTTTTAGCGTGAAGACGTAACAAACAAACACTCACAAACTTTCACATTAATGATACTAGTCATCTATTACTGATAGAACTAATCAACCATGACGCACCACACGTTATTTATCTCAACATTTGTCTTTTTTCTCCTCTCACATTCCACAAAAATGTATTGCAAGCGATTAGTTTAAGAGATAACTTAAATCTTTAAAGATTGATCAAAATGTATGACAAAACTTAAAATTTTACGTCACGTAATTTCTTCAAAGATGGGTCAAACTCTTTGACTAAACTTAAAATCTGACGTCACGTAATCTTGTATAGGCTCAGGTAACTATATCAGCGTTGTTGCTATTTATTTATAGGGCTAGAACTTTGACGAAACACAGCGAAATTAAATTGAGTTGGGATATAATTTAATAACTCGGCGTGGAGGGAGCGAATTGGGTCTGTCGACGTGCCGCTCAGCAAAATATTTAGAAAGCAACATTTATGTATAACTAGATTCGTACCACGATTCTTCCCGTGTTTGTTTTAAAGTATTAAGTATATAAGATTTAAAGTTTTGATTTGACCGAATGTTGGTCTGACTAAAACACCTAAAAATAGCATCATTTTTACTATTATTGTATTTTTACTCACGTCCTTTATTTTCTCAGTAGTCTTTATTTTATGCTACGCGGTTTACATGACTTTCTATAGGGGCTCAATTTTTTTCCGAGATAAAAAGTAGCCTATGTAATCCAGGGTAAGAGCTACCATCATGTCAAATCTCATACAGATCCGTTCAGTTGCTTTTGCGAGGTTTAGCAACTAACATACAAACAATTTATAATTTTAGTAAAAAGAATAGAATAGTAAGATAAAGAAAATATGTTTCCTTTTGATATATAAACGCGAAATACAGGATTGGCCAAGCATTAATGACAGCCAATTTCCTGGAAGATCGAATCGCAACAGGCGAGAGTATCAATTGCATCTGATCAAGGAAAACAGGATAAACATGATACAAACATATTAATAAATCGTAGTTCGTAATAGAGAGATCATATTTGCTTCCACGTTATTATACTACCACTAATCCAGGCTAATACTTATTATAAATGCGAGATATGTTTTATGAGTTTGTTTGTTTCTTCGTAACGCTTTCACGCGAAAACTACTTAACCAATCATGCAAAATATACACGGTGTCCGAAGTAATCGGCTGAAACGATCTTGCTAAAATTTTGCAAGAAAGTAGTGTAGTAGCCTCAATCCTCATCCTCATCCTCAAGCCTCATCATAAGTACAGAGTACAGACCGAAGATAAAAACTAAAGATGTAGGGGTGCACTTCGCAAAACCTGTATTTCTCGCAATGAGCCCTTCCCAAAATAAGCATAATTATGGGAAAACACGAAGAAATTGTCAATCGTTGAACACACCTGACAACAAAACTTACCGCGTGGTGAAACGTTATCAAACAATCCATTATTCAGTAGTTTTAAGAAGCAATTCAATGATAACGCCAGTGATAGTGATATTATCAAAAACGTTGGATCGCGTCACATGATCCCTCATACGTAGACGATACGTTATCATTATACTGATTACTGATTTAAACAGATTAAGGTGCGGTAGATATCATCGCGACCATGTAATGTTACTGTTACGAAATGTGGTTTATTAGTTCTACTCGATTTTTATGAACTTGTAATAATTTTATTTGAAAAACGAGATAAAATTAGGCGCTCGCTGGTCGAAGTGGCAATCGTAGCCCTAAGCGAAAAATGCAAATGTGAACCCTATTATCTTGTGATTTACAACACAATTTTAATAGAACTAGGTACCTCGATCGTTTCGTTTCACCGCTGCTTGACGTGTTTATTAATTTTTGCATTGGGAAATTGTACCGTATGTTACACCAAGTCACAGCGTTTTGGCCACGCCCGCGCCACGTTATCTACCTTACTTACTATACTTATAACAACTAATCAATTGGCAAACTCATACAATTTTAAGGACATAGCATTTACATGTACAATTATATATTCTGTGGTTTATAGGAAAACAGCACCAAGTTTAGGCTTAAATGACTTTCCTTAATGAATCGTTCATACCATGAAACTGTTGTGGTTTTAACACATTATTTTATAGTCACTATTCGACTTAAACGTGAATCGTCGTTAAAATACGAATCATTCACAAAGTTGGTAAGTATAGGCTGACTGACGACAGCCCTGAGTGTAAGAGTTTTTAGGCCGCCTGAAGGCATCTGACACGGCTTGACGTTACAAGACGCATAATCGTGCCTACAATTTAATGTGTCATCCGACCCACGATAACACTCAATTACAAATATCGCTCGCGGTTACCCATCCGAAAATTGAATCCTTCATACGTCTAATACAAAAAAACACTATCGAATATCGCTATAGAAATACCGAGATAGTTCACCTCTAATTCACTTTAAATGTATATCAATAAACTAGATCTTGACTGAGATAAGATAGCAGGCGGCCCTTTTAATGTATGGCATTGCAAATCAAACACGAATGTTTACGCAGCATATTGATATTGACTATTCCTTGAATCTAGTATCTTTATGGATAGATACGAGAACGAGTATGTTTGTCCTTGGCAAAGTTAAGAATCATGACATGAAAGCTGTTGCTTTAGAAATCGAAATCACACCCGATTAGCATCTCGCCACAGTTTTCTACACGAACCTTTAACTTTTTACGAGTATACGGTAAAGTTTTATCCTACTTTAGGTAGCTATTTTAAATCTTTGCTAGTTTTGGTTAAATACTCGTAGGTTCAAAGCGAACTCTAACTTCGTTTTTACTGTCCTGTGTTTTCATCTTCCTGAATGAGGACAACCTGAAGTTGCATGAGGTTATCTCTGCCTAGTCTCTCTTGTAGGACGCGCAACGCGCCCCTTCCGATCGCCACTTACACACGCACGTCTCATCTGTAATGGGGCTACAATGCGACGCATTTAGTAGAAATTTGTACGGATTGTATCAACAGGGCGCCCTGCGGCCTGCGGCTAAGTGGAGCGATGACCTGCGTAAAGTGGCTGGTGGTGATGGATGCGTAAAGCAGGAGATTGTGCCTTGGGGCGTTTTTTTAGGAAATACCACGTCACCCAGCTTCCAGCTGGCTAGAATAGAGCTAGAATATGGATGTCTTTGTCTCTTTGGAGATAAAAATAGTAGAAAGACAATTTATCTACAGCTCGTTCTAAGCCTGCATCAGTGAACAAACATTAAGCTTATTTAAAAAAAAAGTTTAACGCTCGTGGCTGTGATAGGATAGGATAACCTGTGTGAAGGATGTCATGGAACACATACAAAGACAAGGACAACTAACACCCAGACCCAGAGCAAATATAATAATAATAATAATAAATAGTTTATTAGGCATTATTAATCAAGAACATAATTTTGATCCCAGAGCCTACCGTACTAATCATATATTATAGACTATGTCGAGAGCCAGTGGCTTCTAATTTACAAAAAATAAACAACATCATATTATATATGAAAAATGAAGATGATGTCTAAGTGAGTGTTTGTGGTCGGCACTCGGCAGGCGTACGAGCGCGCGAACCTGGCGGACGCGCTGCTGCCGCGCACGCTGCTGGACGGCGAGCTCATCATCCGGCAGGGCGACCAGGCCGACGGGATGTACTTCGTGGAGGACGGCTCCATCAGCATCCGCCTCGCGCGCGCCGACGGGAACGAGCACGAGATCAAGCGCCTCGGTAACTATACCGCGGGATATACTACCCCTATAACATAAACCTGTCGAAAAATCAGAGGGAGTGTTTTATTATTTTCAGGCTGTAGGATAGATTCAAATATTTGATTATGTCAAAAACACAATTAAAATCTCAGCTATAGTTTAAAATTTATCCATCACAAAATGTTATGCGTGATGTGATCATACATATAAAATATATATAATGTACGCGTCGACTTGAGAATCTTCCTACGTCTTTTCGTCAGTTAAAAAATAGAAAAAGTAATTTTCCCCACTACGTGGCTTTTTGCTAGAAATGTTCGCCAGCCACTATACCATACACGGAAAGACTAAAATGAATTTGAGCCAATCCATTCACAGACTGCAAAACAAAACTGGCGATCGTATCGCTTGGTCGGATCACCTCTTTCTGACTATATAAAACCTTCTCAAGAAGTACATAGATGGCGGAAATACCAGATAACCAGATAATCGGTCTACATTTCTAGAATATACTAGCTGACCCGGCAAACATTGTTTTGCCATATAAATTATTTCTAGTGATCATTGAAAAATAGAGGTTGGAGATAGAAGGGTGAAAATTTAGGGTTGTATGTATTTTTAATGCTACATAAGCCACATTATAAAAAAAAAAAAATTTTGAAGAAAAAAAAAATGATAGGGGTGGACAACCCTTATCACTTAGGGGTATGAAAAATAGATAGTAGCCGATTCTCAGACCTACTCAATATGCTCACAAAATTTCATGAGAATCGGTCAAGCCGTTTCGGAGGAGTACGGGAACGAACATTGTGACACGAGAATTTTATATAAAAGATATTGTATTATATTTGTTCAGGTAAAGGCGGCTACTTCGGCGAGCTGGCTCTGGTTACCCACAAGCCGCGAGCCGCCTCCGCTTACGCTGCTGGACCTACTAAGGTTGCTTGTAAGTATACAAAATCTAGAAACATTAGGAAACCTTTCACTGTCAGAGATTGTGGATACTGGAACCTTCAGACTAATCTGGTTCTTCAGGTTCTGGCTGATGACACAAAAAATGAGCGTGTTGAATCTGTCATTATCAAAGTTTGGACCTTTGTTACGAAACACGCAAAAATGGCTTAACTGATTTGGATGAAATTGGGTATGAAAGTAGCAAAAATTAGTCTATATATAATATATAGACTAATTTTTGCGTGTGAAAGCCCGGGGCACACTAAGTTATTATTAAAATTACAATTGTAGTTTTTTTTATTTATGTAATAAAATGTCTCCAAGCATTTCCCAGCCAAACGTCACTCTTCAAAATTCAATTGATTAAGCTTGTGGACCTGGATGAAAAGATGTTTAAATAAAATATATTATAAGTTGTCCAGACCCCGGCCGTCAGCGCCTCTTCGCCTGCCTCTCGACGCTCCACTCCAGAACATGTGTATAAAGTAATCTCGTACGTTCCAGTCCTGGACGTGGAAACGTTCGAGCGGCTGCTGGGCCCCTGCATGGAGATCATGAAGCGGAACATCGACGACTACGAGGAGCAGCTCGTCAAGCTGTTCGGGGACAAGAGCAACCTCACCGATGTGCGGTGAACTGCCTCCGCCGCCCTCACTGTTGCTTGTGTTCTGTTGACGAGGCGATCTTGCAGGACTATGTTGATGTGTGATTCCTGATCCCTGATCCTATTTCAAGAGCTTAATTCGATTAGTTATGTATTGGTCCGATTTATTGCGCTTGTTCTATCGATAGTTTCGTGATCTGATTTGTCGATTGTTTGGTCCCGATTTATATTGCGCTTGTTCTATCGATAATTTTGTGATCCGAGTTGTCGATTGTTTGGTCCGATTCACCGTGTTGTGCTTATTTGGTCCGATTTTAAGAGCTTATTTTAGATTATTTGGTCGGGTTCACCGCGTTGCCCTTATTTTGTCTATTATTTGGTCCAATTTAAAGAGCTTATTTAATCGGTTGTTTATATATTGATCTGATATTGCGCTTATTCTATAGATAGTTTCGTGATCCGTTTCACCGATTTTATCGAGTAATGATTAAATTTGCCGCGCTTATTTTATCGATAATCTATCTAATATTTGATCAATTTCGTTTGTGTAGCCGGAAATTTTGGCAATTTATCGCGTTTGCCACTTGCAGCAAATGCTGTTTAAGCAAATCTTCAAGCAAAATCAAATTTCTTTATGTAGCAGGAAATTCAAGCAATTTTTTCGTATAGTGTTTGCAGCAAATCGTTATACAAAAGATGGACAGCTTTTAACCCCGTTCTTTGACGAGCGAGACTTTCGATTGCAATTGTCAATAATCGAAATCTCTATGGATTCCATACAATGATGGAACAAGGCAAATCGCCAAAAGCGCAGATGTGCGCCACTGTGCGTAAGTGCGCTTTTGACGTAATTCGGAACACGCCCCGGTACGCAATTGGCAATTGCAATTGATCGACTCGGTTGGGTTTAGACGACAAGAAATGAGCTCACATATCGTCAACTTCTCGGGTATAGAAGCATAAAGGTTGTCAGAAAACAGTTGCAAACATAAGCGAGAATCGGAATACACACAAACAAACACATACATACACACACACACACACACATACACACACACACACACACATACATACACACACATACACATATAATTATACTAATTATAAATCCGAAAGTGGATGTTCGATTCCTCTCAACTTCAACGGATGGATTTCAATATTTAGTATGAAGGTAGCCTATGCCCTTTATAAACCACGTTTTATCCTAGAAACACGATTCTACAACATAACGCTGTTGATGAAATAAAAATCAAATGAATGCAAATGTTTAAAATTAATCTCAAATGCACGTTTCGGAACAATAAGCAAATAAGTACCTATTGGTTCTCGCAGCATTTTATCTCTGATTGTGGAGTGATTTGCAGTGATTTAACGTTGCTATCTTAATCCTCGAAGTGTTTGCAACTGTTATCTTTGATGTTACAGTCGATTTGCAGGGATTTTTTTGGTACATTTTAAAGTGCGCTTGAATTTCATGCTGCGTAACAAACAAAAAAGCGTTTCTATTAAAAATAATGCTTAAAACGCTCAATATGAGAGCTAGAATGTTCTGTCTCGTTTCCGCGCGTAACACTTCTCGTCAGCGAGAGAGACAGAGCACTTTATAGCTTATTAGCGGATCAAACGTTTTTGCATAAGTGGTAAAATAAAAATCAATCGGAGATCAGTATTAGAACAGTACATTTCCAAATTGTACTCAAAAGCTGAAGTACAAATAACTGCTCAAGTTATTTTTGTCGTATAAATATAAAATATCGCCTTGTCAACAATTTCTCTCGCTTGAGCCTTGTAAAGCTGAAAACTAAAATTTACAAAAATCTTCATTAGGGAAGACTATTTTGATCTCAATTCGAACTTTCACGTATAAAATAAAGCATATAAACTAACTCGTATTTTTTATCCTAAAGTAAAAATTGGTTTAACTCGGCTCACGCGAAGACAACGTTAATAACATCACAAGCAAATGTGTTAATTGACCACACTTACGCGTTTGCTTAAACTATGTTTGTTGTAACTCTTATGTATCACTTCTATTAATTACCTGATTATGCTGTTGAAATTAAGGTATCATTCAAGTATGAGCGAAACGATCAGTTAAAACTGTCGGTAATTTGCGTCAAGCACGTGAATTTAATTGTCTATGGATGTCTCATATGGATGGTGTCTATGGTCACGTTCCGAATCGCGCCAAAATTGCACATGTGAGCCCATAATTATGGCTTCAAACGTAAGTCCATACATAATGGCCTCGAACGTGCTGTGTTGTTTTAGCGTATTTCGGAACGAGTCCTATTACATACATCAGTGACGTTTTCAATTGATCGTTACGCAAATGCTTAACAATCCACCTCGAGATGAATTCACATTCATTGAAACAGCATGATCTCTCGCTCAATCCAGCTCCATAAAGCGTAAGCTTCGAACACTTAACCTTGCACCTACTAATATAAAAACTAGATGTTGTTCAGTAAATGTTAACCAACTGTTAGTGCCATGTCGATAATTATTTTATCAAAATTATTTGTAGGACGGTTACGCGTATGGAAGGAGTAACGAGTCGAGCGCTCGGCACTTATGCACCGGACGAATATACGCTTATTTAGATAGATAAATGCCTTAGTAGCTAAGTATATATAGGATACATCAACTTGTAGAGGCGGACGCGGGATCGGAGAGAACAACAGGTCGTTCCTAGTACCGTACCTTTTGGCTTACACCACAGACGATATAAACCGTTGACAGATCTTATCTATTCCTGTCTCACGAAAATAGTACTCCTAGAAGAGCATAATCTGGCGTCCATATTTGGTCAACATTTCAATATCAGTAAGCTTGTTTAACAAGGAGTAGTTGAAAGTAGCAAAATTATAATTGCGACCGATCCATCTGCAAATTCACGCTTTCCGTAAGAAATATTACAAACGAAATAATTGGCTACACGTTCTTTGTTTGAACTATTTCAGCGGTGCTAGGAGTTTTATTTTATTTGATACAAACGCTCGTGTTATAATGTAAACTATCATAACAATGATTTACACAGCCACCTGTCTTATGAGCTATAATAAATCTCGTCTCAGAAGATCACAGAATTTTTCGTTTTCAACGATGACCGCGTGTAAAAGGGACGTAAACACCTCACGAATTATTACGAAGGTAAAGGCATTAGTCTTAAATATTACAAGTAAAAATGATTTATACTAGTTGATTTCGGTGCAATTTTGCCGCGCGCTCGGCTATTATAAAATATCCTCAGTCGCTCCATCATCTTTTTCTATAATCGTAGGATATTTACACTTGACACCAGCTTTCTTTAAATATTATAATAATTAATTACATTGTAGATATACGAACAATATTTTTGTGATCAGATTAAATCTGCCACCTCTTCTATTTATTTTAGTTCGGTTAATGGATTTTTTTTTATCGATATATTATATGTATATGAGCGGATATCGAATGCCAAATTTATAAATAGTAACACACTTAAAATGCGTATTTACGATTAATTCGGACGTTTAATGAACGAAAGACGGACGCGATATCGAATGAGAAATTATTTGTATTTATACAAAACTATTTGGGTATATTCGTTTTTCAAAATACTATTTTTTTTTTTTTTTGTTAAGGAGAAGGAGTTTGTTTTCGTGTTATATTATAGTTAATTTATATTTTATTAAAACGCTTCTTTTTTCTAGTAGAGAGTTCCTATTGTTTTGTTTGCACTATTTTACGTAATAGATCTGAGGTGTGTTGACGTATTTGATAATTTTAGCGAACACACAGTCTGATGAACAAATAAACATGTGGAATGGTCTGTTTTGGTAGACATGAGAATACGTTGTTTGATCGAGCAAGTAGCTGCAGTCGTCAGTCGTGATCTGACCTCCGACGAGACAGCACGTACGGTATGATTAGCCCCACACCCCCGTTCTACCCTCAGGCTAACTTCCAGTATTATTTAAATTAGAACAACACGACACCTTTTTTGTGAGTCCAGCCAAAGTAGGTGATTACGTATTGATCATGTGTAGCGCTAAATATTTAAGTCTATTTACTATGTAGTAGTTAGTTTTTGTCGTTTCTTATTGTAATTTTAATATTTAGTAGACTAGGAAATTTTAATGGAATTATAGTCAAATCCTGAGGGTGAGGTGCATCGTTTTGACGCCGTGTACAAAAATGTACAAATTAATTTTCGGATGCCATAGAAGTTTTTATTATTTTATTATAAATAGATACTTACATATGAATATTTCATTGTTGATTGTTGTTTTAAATATTATTGGATTTCTACATAGAAAGTGATAATTTGGGCATGTTCAGTTCTGCTTCGCCGCTTAGTTATTGTTTACCTACATTGTTCGACAGCATGAAATGTTAACTAGTTAGCTCATACATTCCCGTTAAACAGGTTAACATTATATTTTTTTTAATAAATTTTATTTTTCGTTAAATATTTAAATTATATTTTCTACTCGCTTACGGTTTATGTTTAACCGACTTTTCACTTCAAGTGCCTATTTCATACAACTTCATAAATCTGGTAACAATTATTATGTACTCTTACTAACACTATGAAATGTTAATCTCGTGTTTTTTAACTTGAACTGCCTTTTCTATGTGAGATTGTGAAATGTATCGTGAGGTGTGTGTATGTGTCACTCATGCATCAGATAAGTATTTGACCATTGCTCCATTTGGAAAATAAATGTTTGACTGTAGTTTACTGTATTCATATAACTGACATCTTTGATAGATAAGTAATTTTGACTGGTATTCATTCATGCTAATAACGAAACCAAATTGCTTTGACCATGAACTTTGTATGCGAGATGTATATTGATCCGACTCACAGATTACTTCTATAGATTCCGTACTCAAGTCTAAGCGCACTAGTATTTTTAAAACACTCTTGCATTGCTAGGCGTGACTAGGCATAAACGTAGTGAGATAGCTTTCTGTCTCTACAACCCGCGCTTTCCTCAACTGTTTATGAGATCTTGCAGTGCGGTATCTGTTTGGAGTAACCTGTGACCCGACCCTAATAATAAGTTGTGTTGATATTCCCGTGTTAACGTTGTGTTGTTCCGTTGTACAGGTATGATGGAATGGATGCACCGCGTGAACACATGAACAGAGTGTCTGTGTGTCCCCAGTATATCGATACGATCCCAGTAGTTCATAGTATTTGTGCAATAAGAATTTAATGTCATTATCAATGTCGTCTACATCAAATATCAAGTGTTAAAATTTGTCGGTGTGAAATTTATTTACTAGATTTTAAAAATAAATCATAGTAGGTAATTAAGATAATATTTCTCTTAAATTACTGGTGTTTAAGAGATTTCAGCATTATAAAATTGTGTGCATCGGTAAAGTAGAAAATGCTATATTACACGTGTATAGGTATGAATTTCTTCAAATGGATTATTAAAATATGTGTAATCGATTCGCTGTACCCTATGATATAAAAAGCACAAATGTCTAGATGCGCGGTCCGATGGGATGTTCCGATTCTGTAGTCTTCCACGGGACGCACAGAGCGGCAGTCGTTTACGGCGCTCCCGACGCATTCTTCAACTGCTGCATTTCATTCTCATAAAAACTGATGTAAAATTGAAATTCGATACGCTTAAACGTAGCGTAATTTTTTATAAATTATACTAGTCATTGGTGTCTAATGTAGATTTGTAACCTGACAGCACTTGGAATGGTACATAGTCACCTAACTTCACGATCACTAGAGATAAGTCATACTGAACTATGGTGTGAAAGCATATCAGAGCGGTCGCTGCCCCGCTGCCCTTCTAATGTAATGCCACGTACATTGTCGTACATTTCCCGCGTGTACCGGTAGCCAGTTGTGAACTAGTGCCGCTTTTCCCACGTCATGAGCTTACCCTGTACATTTATAAAATTATGTATCGTAAAATGTTAGAAAAACTGAATTATATTTGTTTGTAGATCTAAAATGTGTTTTTTTTTTACCCTGCTCCTTAGCTTGGTCCTTAGCTTTGAGTATTTTTACGGCCTTACTAAACTTGCTTAGATCCCTAAACTTAAAAAAACAAGTGTCCAAAACTAATATCGCTTACTTTTAAGCAGCGTTTATAAGTAAGACCCTTTCCTTGCTAATAGGTAGAAACAAAATTTGTAGTAGACTGATAACACTATATAGCTACTTCAGCATCACTGCACAGACACATCACAGATAGTATAATATAAATTTAATAAAGTGGTCTGAGGTAACTGGTTGTAATGAAAAATTCCTACGAGTATCTCTAGTATGTAGAACACGCTTGATGATGATCATTATCAGGCTGGTGTTTCCCATTGTTGGGCAAAGGCCTCTCTTTTCTTCTTCAACACATCTGTTTTAAAGTATTTAGGGTTGAGGATATTTTTCTATCGATGAAAATACAGGGTTCATCATCATTATGAACAACGTTTACAATGCGACTAACCCGGAGTTCGCGAAAATAAATCAGCTATGAGCCCTTTTCAGCTTAGCAAACCCTTTCCTTATAACCCTGTAAATTGTGTTCATATCATAAATCATATGAAAATTTTAAAAGGCCGGACACATCAATAAAAGACATTGGACTCGCGCCCCCTTCATATCGACCATTTTATTTCGCCTATACATCTCGCATTGTGCAAGCACATTACACGAAGTTTGTAAGTTACGAACTTGTGTAAGTTTTATTACCTACTTATGTTCCATTTAACCCAAAAAGCCAAACAAAATCCGGACATGTCTGGACAGATGATATTTCTAAATGGTCCACCTACACAGTTCACCTGGGTGTACCGGGGGCATATTTTTCTTCCTGTGGTTCACCTCTGATTAAAGGAGTGTACCAGGGGGTTATTTTTAACCTAACCTAACTTAACCTGATACCTGGCATCACACATTAGCCTGTTTAATTTAATGCGGGGAAATTTGAAGGTATCTATTTGCACAAATAGTTTGCATCCATAATGCAGGTGAACCATGGAAATAAATAAAAACCCCTGGTATACCCCGTTAATCTGAGGTGAACTACGGAAAGAAACAAATGCCCCTGGTACACCCAGGTAGACCACAGATCATGGCCCAAATAATGTAGGCTGTTGCAATTATAAATTGGGGTGGCACGATTTAAGTTACAATTCCTCTTCACTAGTGTTGTGCTTATCATGACAAAAGATAAATAGAAATAAAACTAATGATTTCTTTATTTCACACATGTATTATCATAAAAATTAAAACTTAATTACTCATTAAAATAAATTTATATGGGTTCTGGTTCCCGTCCATAAACTTGCATCATTTTTTCCATTATCTCCCAGTTCTTTTCCTTGTGAAGATCTTTAGTGAAGACCTGAAATTAACAAAATACTATATTACTAGCTGACTCGACAGACGTTGTCCTGTCAAAAGCCATTGCGTCAATTCTATGTCAAATATTGCGTAACTATAGCAACCGTAGTATGTTGATGCTAACTTGTCAATTTATAGTAAAAATTATCAGTATATATATAATTTGCAATAAATTAAAATTGCGACTATAATTTGAGATTTAAACTATCCTATCTCTCAAGTTGGATCGAACTGCACATGGTGTGCGAATTTTATTATAATCGGTTAAGTGGTTTAGGAGTCCATTGAGGACAAACATTGTGACACAAGATTTATATAAATTAAGATTTGCTAGTTGCTATTGATAAAACAAAATGTTGAGGGATTCAATCATAATTGGAGGCAGGGGCGGATCTTGAATTTGTGGGGCCCTGGGCTAATACTGCTTAGGGGCCCTACCTAATTACTCAACTAATTGCCATTTTGACATGTAACTGTTTTCTGTAGTGATGTAGGTATATGTAATATATGAACCAGATTCAGCATCGGAACCAGACCCTGCAGTGGAACCGGATAGGAAGAAAATAGGAAAACAAAATATTTAATTTATTTGTTAAAACATTATTTATTGCAAAATAAATAACTTTTAAGTTATCTATCACTTAGTAAACTAAACACGCACTAAACACATTTCTAGCAATAAAAAAGTCAATTCGTTAATACAGGGTGTTTGGTCTAGGGTTAGACAAACTAAATGGGTGTGTTCGTTGACCCATTTAGAGAATACAAGTTGGCCAAAAAAAATCCCAGACGCCTCAATTTTTTTTTAATGGTCTAGATGTGTGTTTTTTTATTTTTACTGAAATTTAACCTATTAATTAAGCACCACAACTTTTTAAAGAACTGTTTTAGACCGGTTCTTCTTATTTGAATTTGGTCTCTGATACATTTTCGTACTGTACAAAGCAAAATTAGAAGCAAATAAGGACTAAATAATTCGTTCAGAGCTCATAGAGTGTAAAAATGAAAGAAAAATTGCCCAAAAGTCAACTTTGACTCGATCTAAAAAAAAACTAAATTATCCATGAAATTCAAACACTTCTAAAAACATCTCTTGTTATCCCTTATTACAAAAGTATCCTACACGAGTACAAAACTTTATCGCTTTGTGAAAAAAAAATGATGTTTGGGAAAATGAAACAAAAACAATAATGCAAAAAATAATCAGTTTTGTTCAAAAACAGCTCCTCTATTCGCAATGCATGCCCGTCATCTTCGTCGGATTTTTACAGTCGTAGTTTTTAATTTCATCTCTTCTTTCATCTTCGCAGAAGCGGCATTGGTTCGCTCAATAAGTTGCTCTTTGGTGCTTATTTGAACTTCGTACACTAATTCTTTGGCACGTCCCCAGACAAAGAAATCAAGTGGTGTAAGGTCTGGGGAACGTGCGGGCACTCGATGGGGCCACGTCTTCCGATCCACGTGTTGGGGAACACATTGTCCAGGTACTCGCGTACAGACGCCGAGTAGTGCGCCGGGCAGCCGTCTTGCTGGAAAATCATGGGGCGTTCTTTCAAAAATTTTTCTTTCATTTTTACACTTTATGAGCTCTGAACGAATTATTTAGTCCTTATTTGCTTCTAATTTTGCTTTGTACAGTACGAAAATGTATCAGAGACCAAATTCAATTAAAAAGAACCGGTCTAAAACAGTTTTTTTAAAAGTTGTGGTGATAGGTTAAATTTCGGTAAAAATAAAAAAACACACCTAGACCACTAAAAAAAAATTTAGGCGTCTGGGATTTTTTTTGGCCAACTTGTATTCTCTAAATGGGTCAACGAACACACCCATTTAGTTTGTCTAACCCTAGACCAAACATCCTGTATAGTCGACGATAGCAGAAGTGCGGAAAAATAACAAAATTGCGTCGGGTGATAAGCGGAAAGAAGTCCCCAGTAATAGACAATACACGGAATACACCAACCGAAAACAAGCGACAGGGAATTCCCCGTTCCGTTTGATAAATGCGCACACGGATTGGTTGATCGCAGTGTTGCCAACCTTATGATCGGATTTTTTTTAATTCTAGATAATTTTTACTATTGACAATATCGTCTATTGGTTTCAGTTCGGTTGGGGGCCCTCTGTATTCGCGGGGCCCTGGGCTGCAGCCCAAAAAGCCTTTAAGTAGATCCGCCCCTGATTGGAGGTATAGCACCACCTCTCAAATGCATATTGAACACACTGTTGGATTTTTATAAATTTACCCCTTGACTCGGAATGCGTACACATTTGTCCTCGCGATACTTGGTAACGGTAGACTCGGAATGCGTACACATTTGTCCTCACTACGCTACGCTACGCTACCATTTTGAAAAGTACCCCTTGACTCGGAGAACGTACACATGTGTACGCGCGACACTAAGACTTGGTAACGGTAGGCTCGGAATACGTACACATGTGTACGGACACGCTACCATTTTGAAAAGATCTATAGAACGTTTTTTGAACGAACTGAATAGGCGTGGTTTGTATCGAAACAAAGAGATAAATAAACCCTCTTAATTTAGGTGTATAATAATAGCGGTATTTTGATTTGTAGAAATTAAGATTGTTTGAAATGTTAAATCTTGTTGAATTTAAAGTTAAAATGTAGCAGCGTTATCATATAATGGACTGCTTTTTACATAAATTAAAAATATTTGATGGTTTTTAAATAATCGTAATTTTTCTAAACGTCTGCTATTTTAGGTGGGAAAACCGCCATCCGAGCTTACGGGGGTAGAGTTTGGCAGGTGTCAATCGACTCAAAGGGTTAAATAGCATTTTTGAACAGCAGAGAATTGTGACATGGGGGTGCCCTTTGGTTGTGACTCAAATTCAATTCCAAGATCTCAATATGTTATATGTATAATTCTGCCCTCATAATCATAAGCAACGCACTTGCATCCCGAACGGTTTTGAGATAAGGCGCCAAAAAGATTATTTTCGTTTTTGATGTGTAGTGAGAAAACTATTATAAATATCATAATAATTTTTACTTATTACTTTGCACACAACGTTTAACTTCACAGGATACAACTTTTTATTGTTCTTAGTATTGTTATTTAGTAATAAAATAAGAAAAACATTTTTTACCTAGTAAACATAAAAGAAACTTATGCATATTACTAGGCATAACCAACGCATTGCAATTGCGCCTTTTATAATTAAAAAACATGGAAGTTGTCAATATGTTTGTCTAGACATAAGCGACGCAAACGACGCAAATACGATAGTTATTCCTAAATGTCTTTTATTTTGCGGTGCTAATGGCTAGTTAATCTGCTATTTATTTTTCCATGTCACTTATCATAAGCGTCGCAAGTACGCAAATGCGTTGGTTATGTTTAGTTCTTATTTTGATATATAAGTAGCTAAACCAAATCATAATCGTCGTAAGTGATTTTATGATATTTAAGTTTAGTATTAAATGATTTTTTGAGTGAAGAAGAGTGAAAAAATAAGCCGTAATAGCCATTACGACGGTTATCACTAGTAAATCCTCTTATTTTTTGTCGATTGCGTTGGTTATGCTTAATAGAAATATGGGATGTAATTAATTTTAAAAAAAAAGAGTCGGTGATACTTGTAGATCTCATTACGCAGATTCTGGATATATATATAACTCAAATCACCCAAGGGGGGCAGAATGATTAAGCAGAAATATTATTTTTATAGTAATTCATGCAACTGTGGTTACTGTGTCCGTAGTAGTGGAAACGAGTTTGACATTTTTACCAAAATTGTATAAGAATTGTACAATTCGCTAACTTTGTAATATCTTTACCTAAAATACTTACAGAATACCAGGCAGCATCGTCATCTAACGTGGAAGCTAGTGGTACAGACACCCCCAAAACATGTAGAGCTAGTGTGAGACTAGCAACTGCAATATGTGGCGCTCTGAACTCGAGCACGGCTGGGGAATGGTGGAAGTCTTGTAGGAAAGCCATCGCTGTGCGAGCCACAGGAGCAGAGCGCCATGCAGCTTCCGGGAACCATTCCTGCAGCGATCGTATATAGTGAAGCAAATATCGGTGGGGAGACGGCGTATCTAAGTTGAATCCCAGCAGCCTAAGCACGAGCAGCTCTGCTTGCGCAACAGCTCCCCGCCAAGACCAGTATTCTTCTCCCAATTCCAAGGGTCCAGCGCCACGATTGATAGAATTGTGAGCGACGTTGACTGCATCTCTCAGTCTCACAGGCTCGTCTCTAGACTTCCCTGCTGCACACAAACATGCTGTACATATCACATAGCAATCGTAGTCGTTCTTATCAGCTTCCTTGAAGAATTTGTGGTAGAATACAGCAGCCGTAGCAACGGTTGCCGGCTGTAAGCCTAATTTTATTCCACACTCGAATATGAAGTTAGTTGCCAGACTATGACTCGGAGCACTACGATAGTCTGGTAGTCGTCTCTCACGTCTGCTTTGTAAAGCCATTACATCTATCACGTCTTTCATGTTGAGGTAACACAAAACAAAGCGCAAAGCAAACAAAACATAAACACAGAGAAGTCAAACGAAATTTTGAGGTTATCCATAGACAACAGACAGAATTTGTTACAGAATTACTACAGCTATATCTTTTAGACTCTGTGGTGCACACCGAGCAAATCGAACATAATGCTCGCACATGAACAGCATGACCTAGTTTTCCTTTTCCGGTCCCTTATTTGATCCTTCTTCCTTGTCTATGGTCTACATTGATGGCGCCACAAAATATTTTTTGAAAGGTAGATAAAAAAGGATACTTTTACATGCAGTGCGTTTTTTTTATTTTCCTAGCGGGCTGTTTTGCAAAACTTTCATAATCGCAGCATTTGGCCTGTTCGCTGTACCTACCAAAACCTTATCCGTGGTCTAACCGTTACATCGCTTCAAAAATGTAAATATAAATATACACACTTGTCTAGGTACCAAAGGAGTGTGCCTACCGCTACTTATTTTATTGCGTACTAAGAAGATTCTTAGTTCATACCTACAGCAAATTAAACTAGTAAGAAGTACTTATGGGAGCAAACATGTATTTTCAGTTCATCAATCGCCATGAACTAGTCTTTACTAAACTTGTACAAACAATAGTACTTACATACTAAAAACAATAATTGATTAAATAGGAATAGGATCGTCGGTTATTATGCACCAAACTGCAACCAAACTTATGTACTTACTGCATTTTGACTGCGATCAAGGTGAATGGTGAGAATCAGTCTTAGAAGTGTTCTCGTCATAAATACTATTTATTAGTTATTTATTTCAGAAAAAGCTACGAATATATTATAAAAAAGGGAAGGGTTATTTGTAGGTAAATAAAACTAACACATTTATTTGAACATAAAAATTAGAATATAATCATTTTCAGTAATTATTTAAAATTATACACTTAAAGTACATTTATAGTAAATTCAATAAAAAATACCAGTGCAGACGAGATACAAATAAGACAAAATATTGTTTATTACATAGTTGGTTAAATACATCGCTTTCATTAAATGCATACAAAACAAAGTCGGAAATGAACGAAACCATAGTTCAAGATGTCACTCGATATAGAAAAATAAAGATAAGATTGAATCACATTCAAAAATTACCCACTAGTGACTAAAAATTTTACTTTCTTAAACGTTTGTTGAATAGAAGGGATCGGCCGAGGCGCGGGCGAGCCTCGCGTCTGAGACGATCCCTCGCACGCTACAAATTAATGTTTACATGTTCATCAATTCTAAATAAGATATTCTCAACATTGTACTCTGACCAGTACCGATACGACTATACTCGAGTCGGGGCTCTCTCCGCGCCTCGGCGCCTCCGCTCCCGCCCCGAACCTCACATAATTTAGTTATCAAAGAACATACAGTAGGTATAAATAGTGAGGTTAGTAATTAACTTTGGCAAATATGAATGAAGCATGGTGATTTCGACTCAGATCGAAGACGTCGCGACGAAGACTCGGCTTCTAATATTAAATGTAACCGATTCTCGCTCGATTGTCCATCGATATAGGGGTACTCGAACGAACTCATGCCACACCACGATTAGACGATCGTCTCGATCCCGATAACTATACTACTCGTTTAAAAAACTGCAATAAACCTCCCCGTTCGGATCTAATAAAGCGCGAGAACGTTTTGAGCCGCAACAATCAGTCTTCGAATGAGAAGCGTCGGGCCCGGAGCCTCTTGTGCGACCGTCGACTACTTGTGCGCACTGTGGCAGACGATACAAGTAACATGGGCTGTGCGGATCGATCACTGTCGTTACATCTTACAACTAAATGTGATTCGAGCGAACAAACAATGCGGCAGTGTACAAAATTTACATCACATTCACTCGAAATATTAAAGCATACAAGTTAAATGTTCTGCGGCTGAGGAACACATCGAAATGCGAAACTGACGACTACCTCGATATCCTAAGGCGCCGTCACATACATGGAGCCCTCGTAGTGAAGGCGAACAATGAACACACACTCACCCGCCATTCGCTCACAAATAAACGTTCATGTAGTGTGAAGCTTACTTAAATGTACGTTTTGGGCTGAATGTAGAACTGCGCTAATATTAGTTTACGTACACATATTGTTACATAACAGTAAAAAACCTACCTAGCAACAAGCGAGCGCGGGGCTCGGCCGCGCGCGGGCCGCCACTGCCCGGGCCACATCCCTGGTCCCGCTCCGGCCTGGCTCCGCGTCGAGTCGGTAACTCGGTACAGCGGCGCTCGGTACAGCGGCGCTCGGTACAGCGGCGCTCGGTACAGCGGCGCTCGGTACAGCGGCGCTCAGTGCGACGCCGCGAGTGCACGGCCCGCGCGGTCACGATGTAGGCGTTACATTCCATTTAATCACTTTTTACATACTCGATAAACGTAAAATGAAAATAAATCACCTAACTATGACAATAGTAAAGGTTACTGTCTAATTGCATTATTAATTAATGTTTATTGATACAGTTACTGTCCTAATGCTTAAAAGTAAGATTTTTATTTTTATTATTAATAATAAATTATGTTATATAGTATATATAAGTGTTTGATTACGCCAATTCGTGAGTGTATACAAGATTATATACTCACATATCTTACATGCGTGCAGAGAGCGCGGCGCACTCCTGCCTACAACTCCGACCGCCACACTATCGCCGATATATTGATACATTGGTTAACCATTCAATACAAAATTAAACATGACACACACGATCTTTAATAGCTTAGTTCAAATAAATACCTATCATGATTTCCATAATTGAATACAAGAATAGTTCTTAAATGGCTACAATCTTAAGGTTAAACTGTAAAACGATATAGAAAATATATGAACACAAATAGAAAATAACTGTATAATATGCATAAAGAATGCTCTTACTGGAACAGATACAAGTTTGTGCGTAATACGATGCTAACTTAAAATAGCGCGACTCGATTAGGAAGGGTTACACAGGTCTTATCTTAATGTAGTAGGTACGTAACAAAACGCATGCCCGATATAGAGCGGTTACGGTGCATCAAAAGTTTATAAAAAATAATTTCTCAGATATAATACTTAACAATGGAATGATGTTGTAGTCAGTTTAGAGTAGGCCTGTGAACTTGTTAATGCGTCTCACTACAGTGTTAATTAAATATTGGTTCCTTTCTGTTTTGGTCCGTAAGAGAGTGAGTATATAAGCGGTCTGTAGAGCTCCTTACGCTAGCTCCGCACGCGGCCAACTAAATACTTAACTCGAATACAACACAAACTGAACGCGCCGCGCCGTCCGCGTGCCGCGTCTGCGCGTGCCGCCCGACACACTCGCACACATCTACACTCAACACACACTCTACTTACTCGGTTATTTGCTCATCAACACATTTCAAATCATAAAAAACCTTGACGAGGTATTACTATACGCTTTTTTTGGAAAAATTACTTTTTCATCCCACCATCTCGGAAAGAGTATTTTTAATCTTCAATATCTGAGTGGAAAAGCCGTTTTTATTCTCTAGAGGAAGAGGATAAAGTAAATTGAATTTAGAACATCGTGTGCACTAAGTTTGTGAATTAAAAAAAACATTAAACCTATTTACTGCTACCTCTATGGTGCCGAATATATCATACAACTTTTTTTTAATTTGTTAAAAACTCAGACTCGGAACCTTCTTGGTGTTCTTTTTTCAATTTGCTTTGTACGCGGTTCTTTACGCGGCATTTTTTCACGTCATTGTTAAACCTTAGTATATTAAAAACAAGAAACTTGAAAACAAGTGAAAAAACTAAAATGAGTGATTCTAGCGACGAGGAAGTTTGTTTGACGCCAACAGAATTGACTGAAACTGTTAATAATGCGCAAATGAGCTTTTCCACTCAGATATTGAAGATTAAAAATACTCTTTCCTCGCTGAGGTGGAATGAAAAGTTACGTATTGCACTCGAGTGCAAAGATTTTTCACCTCGTGCTCTTTTGATTCCCTCGCTAACGCTCAGGATTCTAATTTTGAATCACTCGCTGCGCTCGTGATTCAATTTTAGAATCCTTCGCTTACTCGGTCATCAAAATTGAACACGCGGTTAAAAAGCAACTTTGCACTCTTGTATAACAAATAACTATGAAAATCGACGCTTTAACTTTGGAGCAGAGATGATTGGAAAAGAAACAATTCTGTGCCTCCTGTGTACAGGAGGCGCAGAATTATTTGTAGCTTAAAATGGACCCGTTGCCCGTGACATTCTATTTGCAGCCCTAGATGACTCGGCCACAAGTCTCTACATAGCAGCTGTGTACTTTTGTGATCTCAAAAAGTATATTTGCTGTTAATAATCAGAAACTAGGCGATCTATTTTCAAAAGCATACATCTTCGTGCTTTTAACTTATGCAACGGCTGCACGTGGCCACTTTTACCTGACTGTCACAAACCGAGATGACATATTTCGAATTTACGTAAACTTCTGTGACCTCAACTAGCCTAAACGACTTACAGATTTTCCAATGAGACGTGTCGTTGTTATTACGTCCGCATCCACTTTCAAGCCAAGGTTTTTTTAATACTAGTCAATATTAATCGAGTATTGTGTGTAGCGAGTGCGTCAACTAGTCACGGCACTTCCCAGAGTCACCGCGTACGGAACCGCAGGCGGGCGCGCGACTAGAACCGCCGTTAGAACCCAACTACGTACATCGCCTAGCACCAAAATTTAGAATCAAACGCTAATCCATATCAAAAACTGTCTAACGCGACGGGCACCGCCGGCAAATGAAACGGTTTATATTACAGGGGAAAAGAAATTACACGACTCGATGTGCCGGACGTGGCTTTACTGCGTTTTTCTTAGCGATGCAAACCAACAGACAGAGAGACAGCCTCAAATCAAAGGTGTTAGCATTGAATAGATCTTTAAAGGCCGCAATACACGATCAGATTTACCTTCAGCATCACCTAATCCTATATAGAAAACGTCCACGCAAATATAGCGACTGAAAACTTAGTCAAGAGATTTTAAATGGTTAGAACTGATCGTGTATGTGCAAGGAGTTATTTCATAAGGCCAAACCAGACCTTTGTTCTGTCGTTTATTCTTTAGGTCAAATTCGGCCTTTAGCTCTGTTCATCAGTGTCATCAGTTGTTTACAAAGATGGTTAGCCCAGCTTTAGTTGTTGGTTGCCAGTCCGTCAGTTGTCTACAAAGATGGTTAGTCTAGCTTTAGTTGTCGTTTGTCAGTCCATCAGTTGTTTACAAAGATGGTTAGCCCAGCTTTAGTTGTTGGTTGCCAGTCCATCAGTTGTCTACAAAGATGGTTAGTCTAGCTTTAGTTGTCGTTTGTCAGTCCATCAGTTGTTTACAAAGATGGTTAGCCCAGCTTTAGTTGTTGGTTGCCAGTCCGTCAGTTGTCTACAAAGATGGTTAGTCTAGCTTTAGTTGTCGTTTGTCAGTCCATCAGTTGTTTACAAAGATGGTTAGCCCAGCTTTAGTTGTTGGTTGCCAGTCCATCAGTTGTTTATAAAGATGGTTATCTAAGAAGTTGTCAGTTGGCAGTCCGTCAATTGTTTATAAAGATGGTTAGCCAAGCCTTACGTTGTCGGTTGCCAGTCCGTCAGCTGTTTACAAAAATGGTTAGTCCAGCAGTTATCGGTTGGCAGTCCGTCAGTTGTCTGCAAAGCTAAGAACAGCCAGTCCAGCGCTAGTCCGGGCGAGCGTCCGAGCGGGTCTAGTCGCGAGGGGCGCCGCGTGCCCGAGCCCGCTGCGTCGGCGTCGGCGCGTGTCTTCCAGTAAGCTTATCCAATAAAGCCGGTCACTCACATGTGCACTCGCTGACTTACTTACAGAACATGTGTCGTTATGTACATGTATTAAATAAGAACATGCATTTAGAACATGTATAATTAAGAACATGTATAGTTTAAAACATGTCCCGTTGTGTCATATACTAATTAGAACATGCTTCGCTGTCACATATCATTTACACCATGGTCAGCTGTATTATATTGTGTAGGACATGGTCTATGTCACATACCGTATAGAACAGGCCTAGCCGTGCCACATATTTTTCACATGCCCAGCAATAATTTGAAAGTTGTTAAACTCAAATTATCATCACAATTAAGAACAGCAGTGTCAGTTCTCCCGGTTGCTTGCATTAAAAACATGCTCAGCCGTGTCACATTACAATTTACACCATGCCTGGCTGAGTCACCTATTATTTAGAATATACATAATACATCCAGCTGTTACATAACTAGCATAGAACATGCCCTGGTGTTACTATTCAACTGACTGGCTGATTGGAATAGTGGCGTGACAAGTGAAAGGTAACACATGGACAAAAGCCTGCCCACTTGCCCCAGTGTCATAAATCAGCCGACTGGCCTATTATTCACAGCAGCGTGTGACACGGAGACACGAGCTTGTCCTCTTACCCAGGTCTGGTGTCACAGATCAACTGACTGGCTGATTTTAGAATAGCAGCGTAACACGTAAAAAAGATCATGCCTAAGCCCAGGTGTCACCAACCAACTGACCGATTAGAACAGCAACGTAGCACGTTGACAAGAGCCTACCACTACCGCTTGCCAGGTGTCACCAGACTGACGTAACACGTGACGTGACGTGACACTTGCCGTTGCGCATACGAGTGACCGGTGTACAAGTACGCGGAGCTGCTGCCCTACGCCGGGTGTGATATGTGCGGCTCCTAGTCCCTCTAGTAGAGGCCGCAGCCGCGCAGGTTGTTGGCGATGATGACGTCAGTGACTGCGTCGAACACGAACTGGATGTTGTTGGTGTCGGTGGCGCACGTCATGTGGCAGTAGATCTCCTTGGTGGTGGACTTGTTCTTGGCCTCGAACTGCGCCTGGATGTACGCGGCCGCCTCGCCGTACTCTTGCGCGCCTGGAATACGGAGAGGAAGGAAGTTAGATATCTACCAACTGTGTTTGCAGCATTTGTAAGTAAGACCTTCAGGATAAGGGTAAACTATAAACTCAAAGGATCTTACTTATAAACGCTGCTTAAACTAAATCATTGCATTTTAAGCAGCGATCAAAGTTAAGCGGAGTTTTATAAAAAAATAACCTAGGTAACGTTTTAAAACTAGTTTACTGGCGGCCTTCAATTGGAGAGATATTTTTCAGGCAAAATAATGTCTTCTAAGGCCGATTTTGGCGGCGATGATCTTCTGCAGTAAGATTGTGCAGTTATAAAGATATATTTGCGTTATGAAGTTTTAATTGTGGTATGTGCGATCGTGTTATCAGTTCGAGTCCTCTTAATCGCATCATACTTGCGTGTAGGCTACTGTAAAAATAATGTCATTTGTTGTTGGGACTTCAGATCTTATTAGCGCCTAATACGAGGGTCATTCAATAAATACTTAGCCTACAAAAAATAAACGAAAATTTTGGAAAATAGGCAATTTATTTTTCAACATAGTCTCCTTTTAGTTCGATACACTTAGCCCAGCGATGCTCCAACTTTTTTAACCCGTCGAAAAATAGTTTTTGTCAAACTCTGCAAAACAGGCCTCCGTGGCGGCGATGACCTCCTCATTTGATCCATATCTATTCCCGGCGAGAGATTTTTTCAGATTAGGAAACAGAAAGAAGTCACAAGGGGCCAAATCTGGAGAATACGGTGGATGGGGCAGCAATTCGTAGCGTAATTCAACCAATTTGGCCATGGCAACGGCAGACGTGTGAACCGGTGCGTTGTCGTGGTGAAACAGCACTTTTTTCTTCGCCAGATGGGGTCGTTTTTTCTTTAATTCGGCGTCGAATCGGCCCAATAAATCGGCATAGTAAAGCCCTGTAATTGTTTTACCCTTCTCGAGGTAATCGATGTAGATCACACCTTGTGAATCCCAGAAAACGGTGGCCATAACTTTTCCGGCCGATTTTACAGTTTTCGTGTCTTTGGAGCACGTTCCCCGGTCTGGATCCATTGTTTTGATTGCTCCTTGGTCTCTGGTGTGTACCAGTGGATCCAGGTTTCATCATAGGTCACAAAACGACGCAAAAACTAAGCTGGATTCCTCTTAAACAGCGCCAAACACGTCTCCGATGTGGTCTCACGGTTGCACTTGTTTTCCGGTGTGAGTAAACGCGGCACCCATCGCGCCGACAGCTTTCTCATGCCGAGTTCCTCGTGAAGAATATGATGCACTGTTCCTTCTGAAATGCCTACAGTCTCAGCTAGCTCCCGAACCTTCAATCGGCGATCTGCCAATTTAATTTCTGCCATTTAATGTTTTCCTCCGTAGCAGCTGTTTTCGGTGCACCTGGACGTGGTTCATCAAAAACCGACGTACGGCCACGTGCAAACTCGTTGAACCAATTCTTGACGGTGGCCATCGATGGAGAAGAGTCACCGTACACAGCATCCAAGCGCTCTTTGTTTTCGATGCGCGTTTTCCCTTCCAAAAATAGGAATCTAATCACCGAACGATATTGCTCTTTTTCCATTTTTGTAAAACCGATCGATACGTTCGCTTCCATAAGTTGTCAAATTAAAACAAATGAAGGGATTGGAATGAAAATTTGAAAAAAAGTATTAAAAAAAATTAATAGTCAAAAAAACTAAAAAACACGATTTGTTTAGTGTATTGTCATCGGTCCTCGATATATCTACAAAGTTTGAAAGAAATCTGACCGTTTAAAGTGGGTCAAAAACGCGCTCAAAGGAGTCGGTTACATACAAACATACAAACATACAAACATACAGGTGAAGCTAATAAAAGCGTGTTAAAAAGAATGTGCTACACTGTGGTAAAACTCTTTTGAAACTACAGCGCCCTCTGGCGATGAGGCTAGGTACTTATTGAATGCACCTCGTACTAGAGCCGAAGTCTAAAGAGGTTACGGCTACATGCTTGGTGTAAGAGCAGAGTAAATGGGCTGTTGGGCTCGTGACGTGGTTGGTTGAGGATATAATGGTTTCAATGGGTTATAATCCGATATAACTCTTGTAGCCCATTTTACTAAGATATATTTCTATCAATAATACCATCTCTTTGGATTAACAAACTAGCCTAGTGGTTACATACCGGTGTATTCTGGAAAGCATATGGTGAGCGGCGACTTGCGGATCTTCTCCTCGAAGAGATCCTTCTTGTTGAGGAACAGGATGATGCTGGTGTCCGTGAACCACTTGTTGTTGCAGATCGAGTCGAACAGCTTTAGACTCTCCTGCATACGGTTCTGGAATATGACAACATGACACATCATTATAGAAACTATGATATAATGATAATGGCGCCAATGGCGGTGTCTTAGGGCACAGTCAGTCAGTACTAGGGGGTGTATCACAGTATTCAGTTGCTGTCGATCTTTCCTTGTTACCATACCAACAACGAATGCTCGACGTCGACTGATCTATCCTATCATCGATCAACCGTCGATCGATTCGTGCGTAGTCACACCTCAGTCACCTTTAGAGGTTTACAATTATGTAAATCTGCCGCTCTGATCCGTAACCCGCGGCAAAAGAAGTTTATTCAGATCAGCCTTTCAAGAGTGCAAGCCAACAGCGCTAACGAGAACTGACAAAGCACCGAGGAAAGTTCCTCTGGGCCATTTCGGTTCTCATAAGCGCTATCGTCGGCGCTAAAAGCATATTTCAGACCGCGTTAAGGTCAAGGTTCTTACCGTTGTTTCATCTTCGTGCAACACCTGGTCGTACTCAGACATCGCCACGCAGAATATGATCGCGGTGACGTCTTCGAAGCAGTGGATCCATTTCTTTCTCTCGGACCGCTGCCCGCCGACGTCGAACAATCTGCACCATTCATAACAACTTGTGAACAAACCAAATCATTTCAAACAACAAAATTAACGCATGCAATGTATGAAGGATTTTTTCCCGGAAGTCTTTTCGATGAGATATAATTATGCCACCGGAATGAGTTGCCCATAGAAAATACCGCTAATGTTGCAGGACTTGCAGGTGTCCAAGTCCACAGACGGCCATTTCTTTACCATCAGTCGGTCGTCTCCTTATTTACCACTCCGTTTAATAAATAAATACATTTAAAAAAACGAAAGGAAGGAGATTTTTTGGGTCGCTACTTGTGTTCAATTTATACAATTTTAACCACTCGATACAGGTGACGGACTTTTAGTGTGTGAAAACTCTCTTATACAAATATAGCTTTTTTTATAGTTTACTTTTGCAATTCAATTCTTGTTCATTTTGTCTTGTATGAATCTGGTTTTGAAGTCTTATTGAAGACAAGTAAACAGAACTAAGTTAAAGTAACCTCTAATAGCACTATAACTTATATAATATAATTTGTCGTCAATAACAATAGAATTTGCACACAAAGACTGTGACTAACAGCATTTAACTTGAATTACCTACGGGTGAACTGTTATTAGTGCGACAATTATTTTATCTTTGCACAACTTCTGCCAAGCATTTTGCTTTGGTTTTTTATCTAGTTTCGAAAAGAAGGAGATTCTACGCTCATCGATATCTTTGTGGAATGAAAATTGATATTGATGGTTTTATCTTTTTTACTATAGAAACTAACGAGGTTTTGAAACATGGTAATATTTTTGGTTGTTACGTGAGTAATGAGTATTCTCGTGTTAATTGTTACAAAATGTTTATTCTTATTGTATCCATATTTTTAAATTATTTATTGTAAAGCTATGTTTTTTGTTGGACTCTGTGACTCGGATTATCATGAAACCATTGTTGTCATTCAAAATATTAGTAAAATTGACTAACGTTCGGCCATCGCAGATGTCATACCTAGCTCGGCCGGAAGGAAAGAGCCTTTGAGATTCAACAGAAAATCTCTCTGGACCCGTACCACGAGGTCGTAGCGCGAGTCTGAATAGCATCGCATTGATTTTTGTCCCGCTTTTTCTCTAGCAGATAGAGCGAGACGAAAGCCAGATCGATACAGTTTAGGCTTGAACTATGAGTTCATTGTACGGCCCCGTGATTGGCGATTTAGAGCCCAGAGTCGCCGACTTTTTTAGCATCGAGCATTTTTCGCTACGTATCGCCCTATATGTTATTTAGATGCATAAGAAACCTCAAGACCTTCACACACTAAAATTCTGCCATCTGCATCTGCAGCGCTTGATGATTTAGACCACGCTTCCTCATATATCTTACTTAGCGCTTGCGGAACTACTGCACACACACACACAAACACCAACGGCATGCGACACTTACTTGAAATTAAGGTTTTTGAAGGAGAAGTGCACTTCGACAATGCCAGTGGTTTTGACTCTAGTCCTTAAGATATCCTGCTCAGTGGGCTGGTAGTCCCTCGCACCTAACCGGTCCAGGTCGTCGAGGAAACTGGAAAACGGAAAAATACATCATTTAATATACATTTTTACATAGAATTACATAACAGGAAGTTGGTGAGATAGAGGCAAAATATCGATGAAAAATTTATATAGAAAATTTAAAAAATTAACATCAGAAGACTAAAAGTCTAATGGTATTCTAAACGGCTAAGAGTCTAATAAGACTAGTTTGTTCATCTTCGGAGGGCCAAGTACTGTTTCTTTTGCTAATTTCTAATTGGATATAACGGAGTGGAATGGTCGAATACCAGTCGAACTCCATCTAATAAGAAAGAAAAAAGAAAGATGTAAGAACTGCGTATCCAAGAAGGCTGTAGTTGTTGATAATAGTTGTATCAGAGACATTCAGACTGCTTAAAACTGATACAAGGATAAACTCTTACGCGATAGGTGGGATAGGTTACTTCTTACCCCTTTTCTAAGGTAGGTAGTAAAATTCTAAAATAAGGGCTCAAAAGTTTTCGTTTCGTTGCTTTCTGTAGTAGCTTTAGTCAAACTATTTTTGCACATAAGTGCTTTATTAGACATTAAACACGTACGGCCAGACAAAAAGAAGGAAGGATAAACCGCAATGCAGGTGTTGTAGGAAAATGATATAGATTTTGTTGAACCATTTTCTAAAATAAACTAAGATGACCGAGCTAAAATTGTTGCCATCCTATCCCGCGTTGGCATTAAAATAGACAGAGACATCTATAAAATGCTGTCAAATCAGTTTGAGTATAGAGAATGATACAAAAGATTCGACGCCAATTTATTCTAGACCAAATTAATAGGTTTATAGGTCAATTGAACTATGTAACTAAGACGAACAATCGCCTTCCTCATCATGATTTCATCATTCCTATTCAAAATTCCAATGAGAACCTTATTGCCTAGACAAACCTGACTGGGTTTTAAGGCAATTAATTTATTGTTTAAAAATATACTGTAATATAAATAAATTTCTAAAAATTATAAAAAAAAACATCCGTCATTTAAATTTTTATTCGACATCATCATTTTTCATTTTTTTTTATTCATCATTTTGATCGTGATCGTCAAAACTAATGAATTACAATTAATTCCCATAAAATGGATTTATTTCCATAAATTGAATGTTTAGAAAAACCATGTTACGGGCAACTAGGTCTGCATTAATGGCGTTATACAAGGCTGCTGATAATATCAAACATGATTCATTATAATGCGAACTTATTCAATAGTCAGTTCATGATTAATACAAAAAGTATATAATAATAACATTGACCTATATGTTGGTAGAATAGAGTTTAATACTACTAATATTATTTTTTTCCATTGTGAAGACTGGGAGGCAGTGGATGAGACTGGCACAGGAGCGAAAAGGGTGGCGCGCTGAAGATATGTTTTTAAGGCAATCGAAAAGAAGGCTATTATTTATACATGTTATTATTTTATTTATGTATAAGTTTTATATGTTTGGATTTTGATACTCAATCACGCATAAATCGTTGCATAGATTTCGATGAAACTTATATTTGATACCTAAGCGGTTTTGCAGACTGCCTGACAGAAAGCCTGCCGTGTGCCTCGGCCATTACGCGTACGTGCTTTACACCATGTCCTATTTCTAAATCCATAAACGAACAATTCGATGCACAATAGTTCGGTACGCGTTAAAATTCATAGCATCAATACACGCGGTGAGTTATGACCACAGGTTTATATTTAAGACCTAGGTCGTAAATTAGCATGCTCCGTTTTTGGTATCGACCTAGACTCTATAAAACAAATAGGACGGTCGTT
Organism: Alcis repandata; assembly: GCA_949125135.1. Taxonomy (NCBI): domain Eukaryota; kingdom Metazoa; phylum Arthropoda; class Insecta; order Lepidoptera; family Geometridae; genus Alcis; species Alcis repandata. The sequence continues at coordinate 8,096,126 of OX421237.1, forward strand.
TGTTGTTACCCAAACTTAATTAACTTGAATTAATTAAAGTATTTAACCGTCACTTTTTATGATTATTTTGTACTAGCTGCGCCCCGCAGTTTTACCCGGTCACCTACAGGAACCTTTCTCTTTTCCGGGATAAAAAGTAGCCTAGGTTCTACCTCTAAACTGTCTAAATTATATCCAAATCCGTCGAGCTGATTATGCGTCAATAGGTGCGTACTGACTGACCGAGCAGCCTCGCGAGGCCTGCCGCGCGAAGCAAATGCTCGGCCAGTCAGGACGTGCCTCGCCCGAGGCAAACGCACGCGCTGCCTCGCCCGAGCGTGCCGCGGCCCGAGCCAAACGTCTGCCGCGCGAGGCTGCTCGGTCAGTCAGTACGCACCCAATGACTTACAAACATCCGATCACACAAACTTTCACATTAATAATATTAATAGGATAATTACATAGGCGATTTACATACAACTGTAGTCCGTCTCATATGTTCCTATTTGGTATTTTGTGTAAAGGTTTCCCTAGTGGGGATAGTGGGAATTACCTAAACATTTGCGCTCATATTTTTGTATTACGTCACGTTAACAATAACAAATTAACATGTGTTATTAACTTTATCAGGACGGGTTGGCATTAGCGAAAATATTTAACTAAAAACGTGGCTTTATCATTAAAACACATGCTTAGCTTAATGATCATTATTTTCGACAGCTTAACCGCTCACTGCATTCAAGTCTCTATTTCACCAATAATTAATTAATAGTAAGAAGTAGTATTAATAATAGTAATAGTAATAGTTCTATTATTAAATTCCAGATATTATAACAATCACCACACAGGACGTGTTGACTAAAGCCGTAAAGTGAGTAGGTAACGTTTAGACTACCAATAGACTAGCGTCAATCCAAAAATACAAATTTTCGTCCCACAACCTTCCATAAACACTCAGTCGCCTAAAACATTGCTCGCCGTCCGGCATACAAAACCAAAAACACTCGATTACATCAAACCGCAGTATAAAATTTGCGTCGATTGTTTGGCACCCTAATAAAATAAGTTGCTATGTTGGCTGATTAATTCAGGCAGTCGCTCGTATTCGTCCAAACATCCGGTGTGGCTTCGACTTCGTCACTAGTTGTAGTGGTCGGGACCATGGAGCTGGTACACAGAAGAGATGGCATAATGCTTGCCTTGAATGCGTGACACAGAGCGGGGTGAGAGGGTCGTTGCACCGCGCTTAACCCCCAAGGGGCCGAGGCCGACTAGGGTTCAACCCAGATAGATGTGGTCGCATCGTGGTTTAATGCATGCATTGTGACGTCACCGTTTTGAGTAGGGAAAAACTGGCGCATTTTTTATTTTATGTTATGCTTAAATTATGTAGCGCCATAATATTGTTGAATAAAACAAATACTTGATACACTTACCATAGTTTTAATAATGTAGTGCCATATTTAGAATCATTAAACGCCTAAAACGTTGACAAAGCTTTTAGGCCTCATTTGGAATCACGGTGCACAGTTGCTAATGCCACCTCCTCATTCTATTTTCTCCATGACGGGACGTAGACGCTATACATATTAACGAGGCGTCGTAGACACGCGATTCGTGAACGTTACAGCGCTAAGGAGCCCTCCGCTTTGAGTTATGATGCAGACCCGATGCAACTATAATATAACCGCATTTGTGGGAGCTCATGCGTTTTATCGTCGTCGGGATTTACATGTTACGTGGCGCGTGGGGATTTGGCAAGTTTCGAGCTTGTTTTGTTTTTGTTTCAAGACTATAATAACAATGTCTTGGGAGATACGGAAAATGCACGACCAACTTTTCTGTCTAAGTTGACTGTGCTAGTGTATTTTTTGAACAAATTGTTAGTCTCATAAAGAACTTCTACGCTTCACTACTTCTTTTTTGACTACCTTTGCAGTTTGTCGTAGGCACACTGCACATTGCGATTTCATTTTGTTTTCAAATAAAATGAACATTATACTATTTAACTGTATAATTTAAGAACTGACTGCGCTACTGAGTAGTCATAGGCACTACTTTACATCTCCATTCATCTTGATATTCTGGAATTAGCTGAATATTTTACGGCGAAATAAAAACGCCTTATTGTGGAAGTAACTGCATGTATTATGCAGATTGTGCCAGTACATAACACGCAGCAAAATAAACTAAGCCTACGAGAATAGAGAGTGGGAGAGTCACGCGATAATAGAATTTCAAATCAGTACAATAAGACCCTTCATTAAAGAACTTGTAGCGAAGTTTCATTATGTAAATTATTTGTTAATCGGACTTCCTGTCACTAAAAGAGCAATAAAACGTGAAATGCGGTTAGTATACGCGGATGTGTTAATTACACAAAATCGCGGCTATTAAAAGCCTATAAAATTAGGGAGGATTAGTTAGCTGGACAAAGTGAAGACAGGTGGAGTAAGACAGTGGTAGAGTAGTGGCCGAGGCAAGGAAAGCAGAGCGTTAAACATCCCGTAGCGAGATGGGTCGACGATATAGTCAACAAATGTCAAGACGGGACACGTTTAGCATCTAACTAAGGCGGGTGGCATAAAAAGATATAGAGAGGCCAGCAGTGGTAGAGAGAAAACTGTCGATGACGATGAAAAATTGTTAATTTTTTGCTACAAAGAATGTGTAGGAATCAAACTAATGAAGTATAAACTGCAACTTGCTAGACTGCATTGTACCAAGTTTTTGTGCGAAACAACATAACGTGTTTCGAATCTAGGCTAATAACCACAGGGCCACGGTTATCTAACCCTGTACGGAATGTACGGAAGTACATTCAGAAGTGTACTCAACGAAAGTACGTACTCGTAAATGTTCAATTACTCGACTCGAAGTTGTGAATCAGACCTCCGAGAACAATGAACCGTGATAACAGAACTATAGAACATCACAAATGACGGTATGTTTTTAAAAAGAAAATCTGCGACTCTATCGGCTAGTTTTCGAAGTTCATCGATTTACCGTCTATTTCCAATACGATATTTTAAGTCAAAGCACCCAATTTAGTTCAGTCCGGCTTTAAAAAATAAAGTTCGAAAATTAAAGGCCGATTGTATAGCCAAGTGAATGAAGCAAGCTTTGAAAATAATATATGAAAATTGTCGGCCGCAGCCTGTCCTTGCGTCTTGTGGTCGAGTCGAATAGACTTACTACCCTGACTATGATATGATATGACTATAATTATTATTGTATACCTATATTATCATATAGCGAACAAACGACTAAATCGATTTTGGATTGCAAGGTATCGTTAAATTCGTGTTTATTTTTTCAATCGAGTTTTTTTATTTTTCTCTTAAAAAAATCTCTCTTGTTTTTGACGCCATTATAGTTTACTAGCTGACCCTTGCCCACTTCGTTGGGCGTAATGTTAATTAAACCCGAAGCCATCGCGCGCCGTCCGGACCGTTTTTTCTCCTATTCACTTTGCAAAACGGACTACCACGTAAAAGCCTTTTTATTTTTCGGTTTTTTATATGACCTATGACACTCAGCAATAATGTGGCTTTCTATTGGTGAAAGAATTTTTAAAATCGGTTCAGTAGATCCCGAGATTACCCCTTACAATTTAACAAATATACAAACACACAAACTTTACTCCTTTATAATATTAGTATAGAAGTATAGATGAACGGAAAATAAAAGCGTTACTCATAGGTTAGTAGTAACAGTCCTTCAGAGATACTGGTCCACGGGACAGTCTCTGACTCACTTTGACCGCAGTTCGTCATCACTTCCGAGTACGGTGACTTTCAGCTCCCACATCCTAAATCGGTCTTAATCAATTTTATGATTTGTCATTAATTTCACGCTTGTAAAAAATAGAGAGAAGGAGATTGTACCACATATTACTTAATAGTATACAGGGTTTTAGGGAAATGGTATATATTTTACACAATTACACATACATTTTATCGAATGTCATATAGATATTGTTAGCGGAAAATATAGTCAAATGAAAAAAAAATGTTTTTATCGCGGCTTGTAATAGTCCAGTTTAATTGAAGTTAACAGCTAAAGTTTCTTAGAAATAACAAATAACAGTGCAGTTAGTTAGAAATTGTTACTTTCGAATTAATAATGCAGAATTAACGTGAACACTTAAACAGCCTGTTCCAGAGAAAGGTAAGTGGCTCTACTTAGGTGGCGGAAGTTTATTATTAAGTTTGCATTTATTGTTTTTAGTTAGGGGATTTTCAGTCAGATTTGTACTTTTAATTCCCAACTCGTACTAATGGGTTCTTCAGAACTTATGTACTAATATACTACTAGCTTTTCGGTGAAGGAAAACGTCGGGAGGATACATGCATAACATGTCCCGAGAGAAAATTCAATGGAATTTGTGAATCCGTGGTGGAACACGGCCAATTCAGCCTTCGAAGGTAGACCTGTGTACCAGGTAGTGTATTTTTGGAATGTATATAAAGAATATTCGTCTGAGGATAGTACAAGTAGATATGATTTGATTTTGTTGTGTGCCATTATTTCTTAAATGTTCTCATGATTATTGTAATTTTGACGTGCCTAAACTAAGAATAGTAGTTATAAGACCAACAAACTTTTCTATTCTATGACGGCTTATAGAGGAAAATGAACATATTAAGAGTTCCTGTAGAGAGCGGGTACATCCGCGAGGCGCAGCTAGCGAATTACATACTTTTTCCTTTCCGAATTATTTATTTTTAATTCTATGTTGCTAAGTTTTTTTTTCAAGTGGCTACTGTACACTACACAGGTATCACAAACACAATACCTGACCACAAGTGCGTCAAAACGGTCTCAATAACAACAATGGAATCATATTCATGGCCACGTGCTTAAAACAAAATCAATAAACAGGAAAAAATATGCATTAATAAAGACAGCACAAAAGAAAACTACCGAGTCGAATTTTAGGGTTTTTTGACAAGTTTTACAGCGCGCTTTTTTACGCGCCTTTAGAAACTCATTCCAATACAGGGTTTTTCATAAAGGGTATGCTAAGCCGAAAAGAGCATCATTATGAACAATTTTTACCAAGGGAGCACCCCTGAAATAGTAAAATAAAACCAGCTGTTTCATAGAAAAATGTCAATAACAATTGACATGTAACATACCCTTATCTTGTAATCCTGTATGACATTGGAACTGCTACTTTGTTACAACAATGATAATGTCAGTGTCTTCTATACGTCGCCGCGTCGTCGGCGTCAGTAACAGATGTATGCAATTCAAGGGCAATCCGTATAGATCGAGGCAGCCGCTGGAAGCGTGCCAGTACAAATCCTAGACAAGTCTCCACTTAGACCGGCAAGGTCTAGACCGAAAAGGTTGTTACGAAACGCGGTCGTGAATTCGACTCGCAAATCGGGCAGTTCGTATCGGTTATGCAACTCATTCAATAAAATGCTCTATTGTAGAAACTGGCGCAGCACTGTTGCCAACAAAACAGGGTTCATGGACCGAATCTGGATTCTACCAGGCGTTTGCCAGACCAGCTGTTTCGCAGACAATAAAATTGTTGAATATCTCTATTTGTTCTCGTAACAATAAAAAAATACGAGGTGAACCTCTAAAAAGAAAACAACCCAAATATGGAGTTCTATAAATGATAAGTAATGCGATATAATGCACCAGTCACTTTAATTATCGCACTTCAATTCTAATGCTTTTTCACCAGAAACCTTTTTGGAAATAATACTGGCCCGAAAGCTTAAAGACATGACAGTAAAATATAAGTAGAAATTCAGAAGAGTTTAGCTTAAAACGCTAGCAGACGTTCATTTTGGCCTCCCGCCAATAGTTTTAGGCCTCCACCGACTAGGGCATGCAAAACCCGACAGTTTTTAAAACCCGGTTTTTTCGGGTTTTCAATTTTAAAAACCGGTTTTTTCGGGTTTTTCGGGTTTTTCGAGTTTTTTTTATTTGGGCTTTAAATATATATTATATTAGTGTGTTTAAGTAAAAAAAGGCTGAAATGTAGTTAAAATATGTGTTTATTTTCGAAATCTTGTTCCTTGACTATATTTTCGAGATCAATCAGGTAACATTTGGTTTAAGTACACTATACTCACTCACGAATAAATCTAAGTAACAAGCCTACAATAAGCGAGCCTCTAATAAGTAAAAGTATGAATCGTTAAAACCTCTCTAACTCAAACCCTTAGTAAGTTACAAACTCGATAATTTAAATTATTTAACATTTCCCTTGTTCTTTAAATTTTCGAGGTTCTAGGGTTCTACTGAATGAGGTATTCTAATGGTTGTTGATTTAGCTATATTAAAACAAAACATGAAACTCGAGAAAGAAGATGGCTATAAATTAAAATAATTAAAATATTACCGGAAACCAAGTTTATATAAATTATTAAAATTATTATACAGCCAATCCGTGGTTCAAAAGAATCGCATTAAGTCCATCAGGAACGTGCTGAAACTGAATCCACCAAAAAAGAGAGAGGAAGAGTATGTGACCCGTGATTACGTGATACAAAATGTACAAATGCAACTGATCACAGGAGAGATCACTGTTGGACATATTATTTTTAGATAATATGTTAAGTTAAAATGTCATATTACCTACATTACTACTGATTTCTTATCAGAAACTAATTATTAAATCCAAAACCTATACAATAAAATAAATCTAATTCCTTTTTAAATTTTTTTCTTTTCATTTTTTTTCCTATTGGTACTTGATCAATTTGATCATAGTAGAAATACGTGGAAGTAAAATATCCACGCTTCCCCCCTAGTAGTAATAGGTGGAAAAAAAACCATTCTTCTCTACCAGTAAGGATAGATCAGTAGGGATATGTGGAACTGCCGTCGGGAAGTGGTTCATAATTTAGTTACAAGATTTGACCTAACGAACCAGAACAACATCAACAACAAACAGGGCAAGCTAAATAAAAACTTGTAAATACATATTTTGTGGTAGAAAATATTTAGATTGTGAAAAAACTTCAAAAACACAAATACGTGCGCATCATAAGCGCGTCTGTTTCCTTCACTTGACTGAGTGAGACTGCTTGACAAATAAAATGGCGACGTTGTGCGCGGCTGGCGCGGGAGGTGCGGGCGACGCGAGTTGCGCGAGTGGCGCGCGGGCATTCCCCGTAAAGATCGCCGCATTAGCTTAGCAGCGCTTTACTCATCGGCACTCAATAACTCATACAACAACGTCAAACCAAAGCCTACTAATACATATGTTGCTTTCTAATACCTAATAAGTAAGTATTGTTGTCAGCTAATCAATTTATTTGATCAATAGAGTTGGGAAACGGTAACTTGATCCTGTATTAATGTCTTGGTGGTAGTTTTACATTATGAATGTAAAAACTCGAAAAACCCGAAAAAACCGGTTCTTAAATCTTTAAAAACCGGTTTTTAAAACAGCCGGTTACTCGGTTTTTTCGGTTACTCGAGTAACCGGTTTGCATGCCCTACCACCGACCCTCCACAACTGCGGCATCTTGTCTAGGACACAAACCTGCTTGATTACACAAAAGCCGCAGTTTCCCGACTTGTTAAGTTAAACACGCTGAAATATATGCAACCTAAATTTAGCAGGCTTAATTAAAAACGTTGGAATGTAATCAGCTTGCGACAGCGGGAGAAACGCGAAACTTGAGCTAAAATTGATAACACCGAGCCGACACCTATCTGCATGCCGTTTGATAATATGTACACGAAATTTACTCGGAGCATTTTGTGAGAATAATATGGAGATTGGCAGCTGTAGCACCTCTGATAACCCTCTCATCGGCAGTGGTATTATAATTAAAACATATTATAAACAAGAGTATGCTGGTCGTTTCGCGTGAACCGTTCTAAAACCAAGTGTTTATCATAGTGGCGCTTTTTCGAGTCGCTCCCAAGCGCGCTGACGTCAAGCCTCTGTCAACATTAACTGGGTCAGTAAACATGGGTGAATTACATTCGGAAAAGACGAAATCATTTCATTTTGGTATTTGAACGTGAAGTCGCTTGTTTTTGGACGTTAATGTGATAGCTATTGACGAGAATATTGGTCTATTTACCGTTCGAATTGCTTTTAAAAGGTTGAGAGTTTTAAAAGACAAATACAGCCAAATGCTATTAATAAAATAGGATTTCATAAATCATGAACTAAAACTTCATGTACTAGAGACCGTGACTACATCGTTCAGAAATCTCATACAGTATCGGATTGACTTATCAATGAATCTGAAATTGGCATAAGATCTGACGCCGACAAGACTCAACAAATCGATAATGCTTCAGCGATCAGAGTAGATTCGGTGAATGTTGCAGCTTCAGATCGTATGCACGGGCCCGGGCAGTGTCAGTTCGGCAGCCGCCCAGCAACAGGTCGCGGCGGCGGCGATCAATACGCCGCGCCGTCGCACGCCGCGCGAGCCCTTTCGAGTTTCGATAGGCCCGCGCCCGCAGCGCCGCCGTAGCCGCCCGACCGGCAAACGAACCCGCAACGCAATCTAACGTCATGACACGACACGCATAAACGCTCCCGTGGAAAGCCAGAATGAGAGGACATGCTGCGAACTGTACCAGCTCTGTAATCGATGCAACTCGTTTCATCGATATTCACGTCTACGCAAATTATTAACGGCTAGAAATTGGAATAACGAATTGTAGAGCTGTGTATATTTAAGAACGGTTTTTCTAGACACGATAGACGAACTTGTGACGCAGCCTCTAGATATTCACAATCACTACATAACACGACATGTCTTATCTGAATGATAATTTAGAGGTTCTCATATTGCTGCAATAACAATGACAGGACATCCATAAACTGCTGTCACTTTGGTAATCGCAATAGTTTTGACAATGGTGCGTGCAACGCATGAAAACGCCCGTCATCCTGCCAACAGATGCCTACAAAATAGCTTTGCTGATTTGCGTAGGTACTTGAGTTACTCAATTTCGACGTACAAATGAGTATTTTTGTGATGCATGCCAGTTTCAACAGTTCCAATCAATAAACATCACACTTTATTTTTGCTACATGCGATATTCTTTGATCTTCATTTCATAAATTGTTTGATCTCTTCCCTCTGGGGATACGATCAATGATCGGTAAGTAAATATGGATTCATAACTCAACAAAATAATGCAAGCAACGTACTAGCGAGTTCAGAAAAAGGACGGATCGATGCCCTATCCAGTTACATAATCAGGCATCAAGGTCGCTTCTATTGTGAGTGCGAGGAAGCTGTTTACGAGGAGCGTGTTGATGGCGTCGCTGTAAGAAGTTAGGAATCAAGAGGCGTTTGCGCGGTTGGAGGGCAGTTTGATGGTGGTGTAAAGAGTTTCCGGAATTAGCGCGAGCGTCATGCGATCGACGCATAAATCTGTCGCCACCGACGTTTTTTCGTTCGCTTTGCGAAGTGGGTGGTGAAGCTGCAATACCGGAGAACTAGCGATACCATCGCAATCGTTTCACGGCCCGTGTAAGACACATTACCAACGTTGCTACATTCGTAACACGTTACTCGTAAACTGCTAAACACTTGCTCTCGATTCTATGGACTATCCGACCCATCATTGAAATCCAGTTTTAACTGAACTCGAATCGTTAAAACTATAATCCATCTGTAGTCGATTTAGAATTTGAAAACGACATCCAAGTATCCACAAATAAGAAGAACGCTTACACGAGTCTTGATCTTGGACCTCTTGAATATCAACGACCGTGAATAAGTTGTCGCACAGAAATATCAAGATCAAGATTAAAGATACATAATACACTGTACTTGACGGCAGAAAGGCAAGAAGGGGGAATGCTAGTCGTTATTTAGTACGATCGTAAGGTTCCGTGACGGCTGAGTGACAGCGCTCTGAATAAAACATTTACAAATTAGATATGCTTTACCCCAAAAAGTGCCTAATTTTAAATCATGGTAGCTATCAGAGTTTTGACGCCTTGAACTACTTTTTTGACACGCAACATGATTAAGTAGGAATATAATTGTTAGAAACATAACCGATACGAAAGACGATGAAATGGCACTGAAAAACGCGACCCAAAAGAAGTATAGACTACACGGAATGTAGAGATGACGATTGACGGCTGCAAACAAAATTTTGAAACTGAAAACGCACTCTTCAATACAAATCCTACACTTCACATGGGCTAGTGTAGTAGACAAATATTGAAAATTTACTAGTATAAGATATGATTACTAGTAAAGTAGGCCTACCAATTCGTATAAAAATAATCATGCAAAATCAACTCAAGATCTCGATGCAAATTTTCCAGGAGCTCTCGCAACGAACAACAATGCATTCTCGGAAAGGATCGTTATACCATCATTAAACATTGCCGACCACCATAACAAAACCGCAGTGTTTTGTTCCGCAAGGAATGCAATCAAACAAGGAACCGGCAATCAAGACATGACACAACCGGCCCTGTTACAGGTAAAATAAATCTCATGTGGAAACCAGTCCCCGCAGATTACCAGTTGATATGAACGTAAACCAACAACATTATCAAATAAAGTAGCTGTTGAGACAGCTTAATCACACCCCAGGAATTCACAGGGATGATTTAATTAATGGTTTGCTTTTACAACTGCAATTTATTTCATGGTTCTTCGTCATAACACAAAGACTCGTTTTAGCATAAGTTGAATGCATAAAAGCTACGTTCGACGAGATAATTTTTATGAATCAAACTATAAAGCTGATACCACAGTTAGGAATTGTATCAACTCTGTACCGTCTAAACAGATTTGTCCGTTTCCTGTTGAGGTGGAGATTTCTGGCTGGATTTAGTTGGTTTCTTCTTTTTATACCAGTTCCTGTCGAGTAGCGGGAGGAACTGCAAAGCGCAGTATGCAATGTTACGAGTAACATCATTGTCAAGAATCGCTTATACAATACTTATCAAACTCAACTATTAGTACTAAGCATATCTTGTATACGTTGAATGAATAATGCACAGATTTTCTCCATTCACGTCTACTTGGCGCCATCTTTATCAGCCACGGGTAATCCAAGGAACAAAGCGTGCTTGTGAGTGCTACAAGTAAACCTACAGCATCCGCCGATCATGTATATGTACATTGTACATATAGTGCAGTACAAAGTATAAGACATGACTACCGTTATCGGGTTACAGATGCTCTGGCACTGAACTGATGGACGTAAGATTTAACTGCAAATTAGTCTTACTTATAAACGTTGTTTAGATTGACTAAAGTGCGCAGTATTATCTTAATGTCAATAACTTTTAGCAGTGTTTGTAAATAAGACCCCTAACAAACCCCTTACCCCGGAAAAATTAACGGTTCCTGTAGGATAATGGGGTAAACAACGGCACGCAGCTAGTTTCGAATATTATTATTAGCCGCAAAATCTGCTGTCCTAAATTGCGGAATAACTATAATAATCTAAAGGGATACCAAATCTAACCTGATGAAAATCCTAAGCGATTTCAAAATAAGTTCGATTTGAACAAGTCAAGGTCGGCAAAGCATCCACGATGCCCGTCTGAGACGGCCCGTTAGCTTGTTTGCCAGCAATGACATAAAAAGTCACGGTTCATTGTGAAACTAGTTGATCTAAACAAAACAGTCCGATTGACGAGATTGCGGAAGACGCACAACACAGCGCATGAATGTGCGGCGACCGGACGAGCCAATCGACGCGAGCGCATCGCTCCCTGCCGGAGGGCTCGGATGATTTAACTCGTCTGTGAGTGTGACGTCACGTTGCTCAATTACAATTGCTATTCAGCAATCAAAATCGGTTGTGCCACTAACTAGTAGATACAATGGTTATTAGCTTTCCGGATGTGTGATTTGGACTATGGTCGATTGTATTCATTTGTATTATATACTGGACATAGAATTGTTCAAGGACGATCGAGTATAAAATCACTAAGTGAAAAATTATACAACCTACGCACCTTAAAAATAATTAATGTACCAATTGGGAAACATTAGCTAAATATTTAAATTGCATAAAGATTGTGTTTATTTTAATTTCGTTCCATAACTGTGCAAATAGACCCACGTACGAGCAAGTAATCGAACCATTCGAAATCCTAAGAATGACTAGCAATATTTGAATTTGTTTCCAGTCAACATTTACCAGGAGTATGCTAAGTGATGTCACCACATGGTGCGTTTTGTGAGGCACAGGAGTGGTGTCGGTCGTTATGTGAGGCTCAAACATTGTCACGAAACAATATTCTATGTTAGTTATGACAATTGACACTTTCATCATGCTTAGTCAGTTTTGTAAGCATGCGTATTAGGTATTAGTCCATCCTTCTGGATTCTTCGAACTACTTATTCACTAGGAAATTCGAATTGTCTGGAATCTTTGACAAAGCAAAGCCAATGCTACGATAGTGAATCCTACAGAAAAGCATAATAAGAGGTGTTCTACTAGTCTGCAATGAATAATTCACCCAAAGCGCGGTGAATTAGTGCCAAGGCGTTGTGGATGTTCGCATCGCCATTTTACCATTTACTTTGTAATTCAGGATGAGATGCAAAAACTGAAAGAAAATATTTAGCTGAATCACATACCAGTTTCACATCGACATTGTAGCAAACGAGTTCTAGAAGTATTGACAGTGCCAATTATGTTGTTTGCCTCTACGCATGCGTGAACAGCGGGTCTACCTGCCTAGTCGGCTCAGTCGGGTGGCACGGATTACAACATAACGCAAACCAGATGACCGCCCCACTGCCTCTAGCCATAACAACTTCAGGGGCTGCTGCGACCATTGACAACCCAGCCACCATGAGCAGCGCGCGGTGCTACGCAGTAATGCCGGGCCCCAAGCCCTTGCCTTTGCTAGGAAACTCCTGGCGTTTTGCTATCGGCAGGAAGCCTTGGAGAACGCGAACTCTTGACGGGACACTGTGGTTTCTAAGAGCATTAGCCGGTTCGGGCGGAGCGGCAAAAGTTGCCAAGCTTTTCGGTCATCCAGATTTGGTGTTCCCATTTTGTGCTGAAGAAACGGCGAGGATATATCGTCGAGAAGATTCGATGCCATATAGGGCGGTCGCACCGTGTCTCAAACATTATAAACAAGAATTGAGGAAAGACTTCTTTGGAGCCGAGCCAGGTTTGATAGGAGTGTAAGTAATAGAAGTTGTTCTTAAAAAGCAATCAGTGTTTATAATTCGACTTGTGTGTAATTAAGTGTTGTTTGGCAGACACGGAGAGCCATGGTCCCGGTTCAGATCTAAAGTCTCCAAAGCTCTTGCAGCTCCAGAGGCAGCTAGAGCTGCAGTTCCTGATTTGGATCACGTCGCAGATGACTTTGTAAACAGGTAAGGTTTTTTATAACTTTTGATACCAAATTATTTGAATAGGGTATGCACCCTATTCCCAATTTAAGAGTTGAGTGAGTCACACTGTTGTAAATCGATACGCATGACTTTAGTACCTGCTAGCACGTGCTTTAGTTAAAATAATTGATTAAGTCGTTATCACAACCTGTAATGCATTCCACTTCACACGCCCACTCGTATAAGTTACTTCGCAAACACTAGTAGGGTTTTACAATTTGTGCTTGGGATATGTTGCTTGGGCATTCAGTGCTTGGGCAATAACGAAGAAAGCTGTGTTGTAAAGGCATAAAGACCAAAATGGGTAACACGAACCAAACAGCAATAGTTGCAGTGACCAGCCACTACCAATCTGACAGTAGAAATCTCAGTTTAATGACCACATCCCGTTTTTAAGAACGACGGCTGCGCATTTGTTTTGAGCGTAGACCACTGACTCATTGCTAGGAACAACAAACCTCATTCAATGAAAAACGTAACGTTTCGTTTGAGCGACTTTTAACGCGGAATATTTAACGCTTAGACGAGTTTAATTGGGTTTTGGGAAACGCAATTAACATATTGCTTTCAAATGAACCGCCTTTGATTACTAACTAGCAAGCCATAGTTAGAGGTAGCATGACAAGATAGCACAAATAAATTTAGGTTAACAACGTGAACGTGCAATTGTGAACGCTGTGTGATCATTTTATACTTTTCTTGTAGAATGGAAAGCATTCTCGATGAGGACCGAGAGCTGCCGAAAGATTTTCTCACCGAGCTTTATAAATGGGCCCTTGAATGTAAGTGATGCTCGAGCTGCTGTGTTGTTACTTGCCGCAGCTCTTTGCAATTTTTCGTTCTTTTTCTCTACAACATGTAAGGGCTACTTCTCATTGTAAGTTTTAATTTTCAGCAGTAGCAGCTTGGGCCTTGGGGACACGACTGGGGTGTTTACGGGACGATGACACTGAAGCGAAGGAGTTAATTAGATGTATCCATGGATTCTTTCATAGCGTTCCTGAATTAGAATTATCTGCGCCCCTTTGGAGATTATACTCGACACCTGCTTACAAGACTTACGTGGAAGCACTTGACGCTTTTAGAGCACTGTGTTTGCGAAGACTTACTGACAAAGGGGTGTGCGCACAAATAGCTGAGGGCTCAGGGGAGAAAGTAGCGGCTATATTAGCCCTTGACTTGATGCTAGTGGGTGTCGATACAACAGCCGCCGCAGCTGCTAGTACGATGTACTTACTCGCCAATAACGACAGAGTACAAAGAAGACTACAAAACGAGCTCGACAATCATTTACCAATTGACAGAACAATGACCAGCAAAGATTTAGACAAACTACCGTACCTCAAAGCTTGCATAAAGGAATCTCTGAGGTGAGTTTATATTTGCAAATCACAGAATGGGATTGTTGGCATTCCATTTCCATTGTCCGGGATTAAAGATTTGAGTCGAGTCGATTCATTGATATTCAAACAGAGCCTAACTTCAATCTGCAAGCTCTTGCTTGTATGGCGTTATGAAAAGTTGGTTTCCGTAATGTGCCGCAGACATAAAACGTGATGCAGCACCGCTCCGCAAACTAGACTATCTCTGACGCGAAACCCGGGAACGGCATGGTGGCAGTTTGCATAACATTTGCATCGCAAATATACATGTTCCTGGGGCGAGGTGCAAATATTGGTCGATCCTAATCTTACCGCGCATATTTTAGTCAACCTCTCGAGATATCTTTTGAACCCTTGGCGACGTTATTATAGCAATTTTCCTTCGTGTCTTTAAGAGCTCCAGAAAAAGGTTGTGCAAAGTATCGTGTTAGAAGGTATGTAAATTGGACAGGGGCTTTTAGGTGACTGTATTTCAGCTCCGATTACAAATTAATAAAGTAATTGTTACGCGAGAAATTCCATATATACTTATTTTTAGCATACAAACTTTGGCACAAACTACAAACTAACGTAATATAAAGATGTACAATATAGCAAGAAAATCAGACTCCGCAGGCAGACCTGCCTCACATTCGTCTAGCTCAATTCAATCAATTGACATAATTTATTCAAGACCTTTTCCACCGGGTTTCTATTTCTATGCTTCGTTTAAACACACTACAATACGTTGGCTTACTCGAACATTGGCTCTAGGGCTCTTAATTTATGAAGACTTCATTTTCTTTGAATAAATTAAAAATTTACGTCTACAAGTCCCTTCAATTACACTTTGGAGTTGTTTAACTAGGCCCATTTTAGCCCAGAAGTAACCATATTTACACTGTATACACAATATAGAGTCTGTATTCTACAGAGTATAGTTAGAATATGATATAAAATGTATAGCCTCGTTATATTACTTGTAATGCGACCATTGATGGTCAGTTTCGGATTACATTGCACCTGAGGTGGATTTAATAAACTGGAAACTGATGCCTTCATTGATATTGTAAATCAAGATCTTTATCAGGACGAATACATTGCTGCAACATACTCTTGCCAATTGAAAAATAATCAGTTTTATTTTTCAAACTACACTTTGTGTAATTTATTATATAATAGAAGGAAAATCTCCGTTACAGAATCAAGCCAGTCATTTTGGGAAACGGGCGATGCATCCAATCGGACGCAGTCATATCTGGCTTTAAAGTTCCAAAAGGCGTAAGTAAACTTCATTCATTATTAGTAATGTACAAAATGTATACGCATAATTAAACTGTCTGTTTGCTGTCTGTCTTTCAGTCTCACATAGTATTTCCGCACTACATAATGTCGAATGAAGAGAGATACTTCCCGTCGCCCCGACAGTTTGTCCCGGAGCGATGGCTCCGAGATTCCGACGTTTCAAAAGCCGGCTGTCCACATACAATATCAAAGAAACTATGTAATCTAGACGCAGAGTCAAAGAGTGACTATTTGAACAAGATAGAACAAAAGCACGAGTGTGCGGACAGCGTGGGTATAAATGAAGTGTGTCGGAAGCAGAGAGAAGTGGGGATACACCCATTCGCCTCGCTTCCCTTCGGATTCGGTCGGCGCATGTGTATTGGGAAGAGGTTCGCGGAAGCCGAGCTGCAACTATTACTAGCAAAGGTACGAACGTTGACGTCCCTCAAATGTTTATGAAAGTAATTTTAGTCCAAAGTAAACTTTTCAAATATGTTATTGAATATGACCTTCTTTTATCAGCACACGAACTACTGATAAACAAAATCATATTAAATTCTGTGGTCATGTGTGTCTGCTGACTTAGTTTTTGATAACGTTACATCAGATGGTAAAAGATTGCAAATCCATAACAAATCGAATAACTGTGAAGACAATACAAAAGTATAGCCAGTAAATCAAAATTGGACTAAAATCTATCTAGAATTTCGGCACTATCATTATTAGCTTTTTGGTATAACAAAGTTATATTATATTATATTATATCACAGACAATCACAGTATAGATCAACTACTAATATTCCGTATAGACTAAATTTAAATATTACCGATCACAGGAAACCAAAACAATAAAATTTGCATCCCGTACAACGGAAACAAAACATTCACGATAACGTCCTTCGCTCACGGGATTTATCGACAGGGCGAGTGATCTCGATAGTGTTCGATAGATAAGCTAATGCTGAGCAAATATTTCAGATATTCCAACGATACGACGTGCGCTGGCGATACGACGAGCTGACATATAGCGTGACGCCTACGTACGTGCCGAACGAACCTTTGCGGTTCACGCTTGTTAAGAGGAAAGAGGATAAGAACAAATAGGCCGCTAGATTGTGATGAAGTGACTAATAGCTGACGAAGAAGACGGGCTTTTCATTTTAGCCAACAAAAATTGTCTCAATGACCGGCGAGTGCATTGGTGTTCAGACCAGTGTTCTCAAAAGAGTTTCGCCGAATTGGGCAGGCCGTGGTACAAATTTATCTATATCGATCGACGAATAAAGACGAGTCTCGCCGGCTTTGCTGTACAAACGTGCAAAGCTCTGTCGTATACATTGTGATAACTTCAGCTCGTTGTCGAAACATCTTATTCCGGATTGGATGAAGTCTCGAACCTTTTCAAGGTTCACGTTTTATCAAAAGTAGAACATGTATTGAGATTAGTGTATAAAAAGATTCAGATATAATCACCAAAGAGTATAAATTTAGGATAAGAAAAATTATGTAAATCATGAGGAAATGGACAACATTTGTATAAGGCTATTATATTATTTTTCTACTAATAAAATAACTAATTTTATTGTACCAACGTAATTGATTATGTGGAGTTAAAACTACAATGACCGTTAGTAAATTGGTGACCTATTGTGATTTATTTTTCCCCATTTACCTCAAAATTTCTGCGAATAGCACAATAAGTCTCTTTCTAAGCTAATTTAGCAGCGCGCCAATAACTGGCTATGATTAGACGCGGATGATTCATTCAAGACCAACCCACAGTAAGTCTAATGAACTACAAGCCCCACCTTTGACTTTGATATGGAAGTCGTATATTTAGGCAAGGTCGCAGGTCTGGCCTCCTAAAATCAATGCGACCCATTGTGCAAATCACTGAGTTCATGTAGGGAAATTGTGCCAGTTTATAGTCTGATGATATGAAATATGACAGCAATACAATTATCTGCCATCATTTCAACACAAGAGAAAAGGAAAGCAACTAATTTTAATCATGATAAATTAAGGTTAGGTCCCCTGTATCCAAGCGGAACATCGACTCGAGAAAGTGGCTGTGTACACCAGACCAACCCTTACCATCTTTAATCTCAGGGTGACGAGTATAATGCCTTGTCAATAATGGTTTGGAACGGTTAAAATTTAAATTCTAGGTAGCATTTAACTATTATAGGCAAGCGCCAAGCCTATCTCTAGGTGAGTGATATGATCGTTATAAGAAAGAACCTGAATGACAGAGTACCATTTCGCGAACCACTCTCCTATCCCGATTTAGCTGCTGTAACGACTGGTCAGCCGTAACAAAAGCAATTTTTGCCAAAAGTCCCGGTAGAATAATTTTATAATGAGAGCCTAATTTTTCCCCAAAATCTCGAGAAAAACCCGCAATCTGGCAACTCTGAAAATGCAACTTCGTTGCTTAAAAGTGTGTACTCACTATTTGGCTGAGTCGTTGAGCTGGTACTCATTGGAGCGGCCGAAGCACTCCTGCACGCCGTGGTCCGCCCACAGCCTCTTCATGGCCGCGAGCAGTTCCTCGCTGAACGGCTCCGTGTCCTCCATCCGTTGGATCACGTCGAACACCATCTTGCCGTCGCTCTGTCGACCACAAACACTTCGTTATAATACATATCACGTGACAAATGCGTACCCAATAACCACCGAGGATAGAGTTTCATGACAGTAGAAGTATTATGTAATTACCTATTTTAATGTGCATCTTTATTCTGGAATATGTTTTTTATGACACATTCAGTTCAATCAACAACGATGCCACTTCAATGCAAATGTGCGTTGAGATGATTTTGCTAGGCTCGAGATTTATGTTAGTTTGTATCGAACACGGTCTATTTGCATTTTAGTTTACTTTAAATACAGAGTTGAAGTACATAATAAACATATGCATAGACTAGACTAAAATAAAACCGTGGGGCAAGAAAACCGTGGGACGTGCCCCACGGTTTTATTTTAGTCTAGTCTATGCATATGTTTATAATTCCCACGACTGTATCTATTTTATTATTTTTTGGTTTTTAGTACATTTATCTTAAACATTGCAATGTATGTTTTTTAACATAAAACCGTTTAACTTAAAATTTTTTTTTACCTATTTTTATTTTCTAGTTTTTAGTTTTTATTTTATATAGTACATTGTATCATACTGGTTGAGCACTTTCATTTGATACCCATATTGATGGGATCGATAAAACCTACGTTATCCGCCATTTTGTAGCGGCCGCCATCTTGTATTTCAATTTTTTATAGTATATTGTATTCTGCTTGTTGAGCCCTTTCATTTGATACCCATATTGATGGGATTAATAAAACATAAATTATCCGCCATTTTGTAGCGGCGGCCATCTTGAATTTATAATGATAATGAATAAACATAATTGTATTGTCACCAAAATCCAAAGTGTATACAAAATTTCAGATTAATCGGTTGACAGGAAGAGGGTGAAATTTGAATTACTAAATTTGACCCAAGAATAAATAAAACAAACGGGGTGAGCTAAATAAAACCGTTTAAAAAATATGAAGGATCCAAAGTATTGTTTCTGAAAAACACTGTATATCCGAACTGTTGGTAGTATGATAGAAGCTGTAATTAAGACGATGATAATCCTAAAATTCTAAATGAAAGACGCCTTCACCTCCTTGGGTGTTCTTTCTCTGTACATGAAGTGCCTTGTGTAGGTGGAAAATTCAGTTCAATTAGTTTAGCATAATAGCTACATCTTACGCAAGCACCAAAGGTTAATGATCGCTAAATGGATACCATACAGATACTTAACTGTTTTACGCGAAAATGTAATGGAAAATACAGGACATAACTTTACTTTAGTAGTACTTATCGTCATACTTCTTACGTAAATCGTATGTCTTATACAAATTAATCAAAATAAGACTTAAAAGATATAAAATAACATTACGATGACGTCGATTCTGTGATATAAACTATTATAAGAGATAGCGCATTGAAGAGGAGACCTGTACTCAGCAGAGGGTGGATAACCGTAAATGATGGAAAACTGTTCGTGATTATTAAGGTAAGTTCCAATGATTTGTGGTAAGTTAGCAACTGACAGACAGAGACGGTTGTTTTTGCATTTCACTCCTAATTTTCTTAATTCTCGCTTTCTAGCCTAGTTTTGGTATCTCTGTCAATCTCTATTATGTGTATGACTGTGTGTGTATTTTGATTGATTTTGTTAATAACATAGCGTGATGTAATGCCGTAATAACAGCGTGAACTAATAATAACTGCAAGATAAGACAAATCTACGCTACACAAAAACTGTGCGACTTTTCCATTGAGTCTAATCTTATCCATTGAGCCAGTAGACTAGCAAAAACTTCAGCCACAACTGACATTGACACAAAAGTTAAAAGCAACTATGTACAGGTGAAAGTTTTGACGAATGTTCCCATGGTCGATGATGCTGGCAATTACAAAGAAGTAGACGGACATATGAATACTAATCTCATAATAATTAGATTTCATTTCATATTTACTTAGTTGCTATTGCCACTGGACAATGAATTACCTTAGTAGGAGTCAATATTCCATGCCCAGGTTTCATAAAACTTTACTCACAAATATTTCTCTGTTCGACCATTTCTTAAAATAAATCACTTTTTTTCTCCCTTTCGTATAGATAAAAATAAAAACGAAGGCAGCCCTGGCTATGTCCTAGTGTTTATTCAAAATAGCTAGAAATAAATATAGCTTAAAGTCTACAAGTCAAGGTTGTTTGTCAAGTTAATTATGTCTGAAAGGTCAAAGATATGTATTGACTGAAAGGCCAGGCATGAGGTCTAGACGAAGATGGTAGCACACCTTGCATGGATTGGTACTTGGTCTTTCACTTAGCGATAAGACTCGATGGCGATTAGTAGCAGCAGCGGGAGAGAAGAAAGTCGTAAAACTACAAAGTACTCTAGGACTATAGGATAGCTTTCCTCATAACGTTTCCCTTCATCTAAATCACAATGTTACAAATTGTAATACCCGATCGTGTGCGTGCCATATCGGTTCAGGCGGAGTGTACTGACCCCCTTGTTCAGGGGATACGCTAAATCGATTAGCGATATTTATCGGATGAGGCTCTCTTAACGATATGGGTTTCGATACGCATCGCTACTCTTTAGACGTTCGGAGCTTTAAAGCTAGCGGCGTGCAAATTTTCGATAGAGACAGATTAACTCCGTTGAAAAAGAAATATGAGTTGGCGATTAATGAATATTATCGTCCTTTTTAACGTGTCTATCAATAGCGAACCTGGCTAACTTCGGTAATGATAACGGATGTGGCTCGCAGACCTAAAATTCGTTTAAAAGTTCGGTCCAGTTGCACGGCGAACAATGCAACAGACTGTCACTATTGTAAGTATAGGTTAGGTTCGTGTAGGTGTGTAAGTGTGGGGTGCTAGGTCGGGTAACCTCCTCGTGGTGCACCCTGGGCAACAGCGTGCGGTAATACTGCAGCTTTTATGCAGTATTACCGCACGGTGGCCAATAACCCGACACGGTGGGCCCATCCGCGTGTCCCTCTGACTGGCAGAGGGCACAGCGTGATGGCTTGGACGGTGGCGTTGCTGCCACCAGGGGGGTTTTCCTTGTGCTCCTCGCCGCATGTGGGTTGCGGTCGGGAGTGCAAGGAAAGGAGGAGGGAAGCGCTGGAAGCGTGTGCCGCATGGGGCCCCCCAGCGGCATACGCTTTCGGCCTACATAGGCCGGGATCTCTCGTTGCCGAGCGTGGTGAAAGCCGTGCTCGGCGGCGAGAGATCGTGGCAGGCCGTGGTCTCCTTCTGCGAAGAGGTGATGACGCAGAAGGAGGCCGCGGAGCGGGTCGTAGAGGACGACACCCGATCTGATCCGCTCCGGCACAGACGGGGGAGCGAGGAGGCGGTTCGCCCGTCTCCTCGCTCCTCTGCAGTGGGGTTGCCGGGAGAGTCGGGGGACTCTCCCGGCCTGCACGACCTCACATTGACTGTCTGGGGGGTGATCCTGGGGAACAGGGTCACCCCTCCATAGGCGCAGGAGGCCCTAATCGGGCCCATCGCCGGGGCGAGGTGGCGATTGCTAACGCGACCCCACCTTGCCCCATCAGGCGGATGCCGAACACCCCAGGGTTTTTAGTGGGTAAGCCGCCACTAGGGCGGAGACTCCCACATAACCACCCTGCCTCCCCCGGGGCGGGCGTGGTATCCATAAAGGATTTTCCCTGGGTCAAAACAAAAAAAAAAAAGTGTGTAATTGTAGGACCAATTTAAACTAGTTACCTACTACTAGGCAGTTCATACGCTCGAAGTGACCAAGTGTTTGTGGCGAATCGTTAAAATACTACCCTTTAGTAAATGGCTGAACCAAGGCTAAACCATTACCAACACGCGAAAAAGTGATAATTCAATTAAATCTGTGCTTACTGCGGCTAGTGGTCACCTCAGCAATGCGACACGAAATGTCATAGTAAAAAATAACCTATTTATCAGGATCTGTGTGTTTCTGTTCGTGATTACGTCGCATTTCGGTGGAGTAAAGTGGAATTTTGCAGTTTGTACGCGCTGTCTGCGCATGCGTAGGACCCGGTCGCTAGCGGAGGCCCCGGTCGCCATTCATTCCTCCCTAACCCACACCTCGTCGAGGCACCCTCCCTCCGGCTAAATACACACATTGCATATTCATTTAAACACATTGGCGTCCATTCGCTGATGATAGGCCTGACTCGCTGTTTTAACTACACGGAAAAACAAAATTATCATTTTATTTTCCGCTTTAAAAATGTATGTAAGAGGCTGCGAGCGATGCAAATAGCTTTATTTTCTTTCTTCAATTTCTTAATTTTGGTAATACAAGCGGTAATTAACTTGTGTTGTTAATTTACAGAATGTGGCCATGTTAAAGATAGGTACCGGTTTTACAGGTAACTTACTCGTAACATCTCCTTTTGCAGGAGTTATTGGAACGTAAACCTTTCGGTAGTGTTACACGATAAGCGTACGGGTAACTGGGGGAGACACCATCGCAATTTGCGAACAAAACTCGATACATAAAATATTCTGTTTTAATAGCACATTTTTGGTCTATCATTTAACCACCGTTAGAATAATATATGAGAAATAAATGAGGTGGGACAGTACTCAAGTACTCATATTATTATGTGCATGCAAACTTGTAAAGAAAAACTAGCTGCGCCCTACAGATATCGATTTTATTCCCGGAAAAAAGTAGTGTCTGTTGCAATGTGAAATAAGAACAAACACACACCTATTCGTGTTTACAATATTAGTAAGATAAAATAACCCCGAGGAGTTGGGTAACAGTGCGTTCAGGTCTCTCATAAAATTGTTATACCTCGACTAGAACATAAAGTTGAAACAACCTAGCAACAGGCTATCCAGTTACAACCTTCTAGGTTACATCAAGAGTAGTATAGTACAGTACAGGGTTCAAGTGAGTGAGATATTATCTCGGTCACTATCGCTCTCATTAGAAATGTCATGAGAGTGAGAGTGACGGAGATAATTATTACAACAAAAAATAAAGTAAGCAATTCTGTACTGATAAGTTGGTTGGTCTTTTGTAAGTTTAAGCGTTTATTTGCATTAGTCTGGTCTGAGATCATCACATCAACCTTCTTGGTTTCATCGAGAATAGTAAATAAAAATAGAACAAATCAGAGCGACCTATATATTCATTCATTGTTCATTTATTAGCTTCCACATTAACTTAGATCTTATTTTTTTATATTTGTAAGTGTAAAGTTGGTCAAATGCTAGAACAAACTTTCTACGGTTGGCTGTCAGTTAGTGCAGAAACGAAGGTGACTTCAACCCAACTGTATAGAAAAGTCGGTCGCTCTGTAGGCGTCTTTTGTTTCAACTTTCAGCGTTCATTTCCACATCGTGCCTGGTCTGGCGAGGTTGTCAGGCGCTTTCAAGCCGATGATAAGGGCATCGATACATGTTGAAGGGTTATTGACGGCGCCATTCGCACGGCGACAATGGCCCGTGACTCACAGATAAATACAGTAAATATTGTAGAGACGCCACATACAATGTACTAGTTAGTACAGGGGGCCTGGCAGGAGGGGTCTGCGTCATATGCAATGCATAAAGTAGGGTGTATACTGTATAGTGTACTCCGTAAATCGATTAGTTGCATTTTGCAGTTCCGCAAGTAAACTGTTAGCCGCGTACCTGGAATTTCTAAAGGTTTTTGGATAGTTATACTATGTACCGACATCTGATAAGCTATGTGCTGAAGGGCGTAGTCCATACTCTTTTCATGCTGACTGCGCAAATCGTGTAAAAAGAAAGGCTGACTAATGATAGCTTTCTAATTTTAAACAGATCATTACTTACCTATTACGTACTGCCAGGTGCAAAATTAAAAGAACGCTTTGAATTAAGCACTCTATACACTTTTAGAACCTTTCAACATTCGTGAGTGACTTAAATGACTCAAATGTGTATGAAGCGAATACAAGAGGCATCACAGCAACAGCTAAGGCATCTCGGTAATATTTCAGTAATTTTAGGCGTGCGTCACTCATCGCGTGACGAAATAATTAGCAACTAAGTACAATGTTTCCAGATCTGAAACATTACATTTGACCTACAGTAAAATGTGAATTAAATTCATAGAATTATAATAAAAAAAACACTAACAGGCTATTGGATACTCAAAGAAGTCATAAGTAACACACAGCCCACAAGTTTCTTAGACATTTGCTCAAACTAATATTGATTGAAATCAAATCTGCCTCTAGCAAACTGTAAAACAGTAGTCACGTGAACATTTTGTGGTTATGAATATACTAAAAATGTAGGCCAGAAGAGCCTACCTTGAGTAGAGAAAAAACCAGTAGGCAGACCTCCGGAAACAGAACAATGACATCACCCGCCCGGGACAAGGTTGAGACCGCCGAAGGATGGGAAAGGAAAAGGTCATTCAGATAGAGACTAAGAGACCAGAATAAAGGTATGGATGGATGAATGAGCTGATGAACGAATGGAGGTAAGAGAGGTTTTTGTCCAGCAATGGGTCATAAAAGATCAAAAATTGAGGTTGAATCAGCTTGTCAAATCTTTCCCCAAAAACTTACACAACTCTTCAGTAGCTGGCGATACACTATCAGAGTTGTATCACAGATTAAACGCCAGTTAACAGTGTTGTGTAACCGAAACGAATCGACAAGACGCCGTCAACAGGTATAACGGAAGAGCGATACGTTATCGCGGGCCATTCCGCCCGTTGTTTCAACAGATAACATGATATGAAGGGTCCTTTACGAGCCAAGATTGAGCATCACCTGAGCGTACTTTAAAAATTCTTAAAGAAAAATACGTTTCTTATTGAAGATCCTTGTAAAATTATCAAGGAGTAACACTGTGACACGTTTGAGCGTGACTGATTGAGAACCCACCCTTGTGATTAAGGGAATGCCAAGTATCCGAAGAAGATATTGAAGATGTGACAAAGAAAGACAAAGAAGACTGATTTCGCCACCACGAATATCCAGAGAGTCAAGGGTACTAGAAACTTTTAATGTTGAGGATATTTTCTTGTAAGGTAAAAGTTGTAGTTTCAAAGTTGTTAGAGGTCGTCGCGTGGCGTAGTCGAACTAGCAGGTCACCAGATCAGGTCTAAGTTTGCGAGGTGAAGGAACCCTCGCCCGATCAGTCTTTGGGTGGGTCGAAAGAGGTCTTTCTTAGTGCTACAAGGTTCGTATGACATGTGATGATATGAAATCGAAGGTGATGGCTATTCTTCTAAGAAAATCGTTAAAAACCAGCGTTGGATTCAAAATTTTGACTTGAAGCCGTGTAGCCTACATGATAAGTAAGCAAACAGTTTTCTTTTTAAGATTAGGGCTGGCGTGTGAACAGTAGCCTTCAAGTACAAGCCGGCTTTCCTTCACAGTAAGACGGCTGAAGGTTACACGATAATTCACCTTAATAACCAGAGATTAATTTCTAGCATAGAAGTTCAACATTTTTAATAAAAATTCTGTTAAGGTTCTTTACCTACACAAAATATTTCACCAGTCAGCTCGATAGAGGATTGCAGATATTGTTTCATGACAAAACAATATCCAGTACCGTATTAGGTATTCTACAAACACAAACACAGTCGAATAATACAATAATCCGTAAGTGCACAATGCACCCAACGTCCGCACACCGGGCCAATTTCATGAATAAGCAATAGCCAATATTGATCTCTCTCCACACGGCGGCGCGGTCATTTTGTAGAACTCGTCACCAATTGGGACGAATAAAAATATTGAATTCTATTGTATTTTGTGTGAGAACTATGCTGACGTAACCGCAGCTCTGTGATCTGTAGGTAAATTCGTAACGCACTCT
The DNA here is from genome assembly GCA_949125135.1 of Alcis repandata. Taxonomy (NCBI): domain Eukaryota; kingdom Metazoa; phylum Arthropoda; class Insecta; order Lepidoptera; family Geometridae; genus Alcis; species Alcis repandata. The sequence continues at coordinate 8,122,481 of OX421237.1, forward strand.
AAGCCAAATATATTTTCTTTTTATTTTATTAGCAGCTCATATTTATTTCAGAAGTGGGATTGGAAAAGTGCAGGTTTTACATCCTCATATAAGCTAAAGTTAATAAAACATCTCGCTTGTTAAATAAATAAGACTTGGCGCATAACGCTTTTACTACAGAACTCCCGCAATTATGGTTGTTATGAATTCGTGCTACAAATGCATTGTACAGAAACGCGTGGATTTTTAACGAATTGTTTATTATTCATATAATCAACTTGGCAAATACAGTTGCCCACCCCCTCAGTGCGAGGGAAATTATTCCAATTGCTACACCTACATACTAAAAACTACGTGAGTTACATACTTATTTGTGGTTGCGAAGTTATAAAAAGGTGCTCTTTTTTGTATCTGACAAATAGGATTAATTAATGTTCTGCTCTATACAATGAATTATGAAAAATAATCGTCGGATATTTTGGAATTTCCTTCCAGTTAGTTTACGCCAAAGATAGTTACACCTAAGCTAATGTCGATATAGGCGTTGGGGACCTGGGCGCAGTCCCTCTACTAGCCTGCGTTCAAATATCGACCCTCTTTCCCAGCGAATAAGGTCGCTTGACGCTTCGATCTATGCACTCATTCTATTTCAACGAACATCGCGCGTCGTCGGGTCGGGCCGTGACGGCTCGCGCCTACATCGAAATGCTAATGGTGTCTGGCGCTTAGATTACCCAATATCCAAGGAAACTTACCTCGCGATCCTTATTGCCATAGGTGATGCCTAGGTTGGGCATGGCGCGCAAGATGGCCACGAGTGACTGGATCGTGTTGCTGTACACCACGGGCCTGTACTGTTTGAAATCTTCATTTGTGAAGCCACTTTCGTGGATAATTCTGTGGACAAAGCATTTTTAGTCAGCATACTTTAGGTACATTTTTCTCAGGGACGGGTCTATGAACGGTTTAAATAAGAGGAATTCCGGAAAGCAGCGGATAAAATGATTCCCAGAAACTTATAGTACAGATATGCAACTACAGTAATGCCCCTTTTGCGACTTCTGGAATATTCCTTGTTCTGATAGTAAAATGAAATCGACGGAATACCCAACTTTCAGAGCAATTATCACGGTATCTGCTTTAAGACATGGCTCACGTTGCGAGAGGCCTAAAGGTCGATTCACACATATCAGTGAAGCTACTACTGTGTCGGAACTGTGGCTTCACTGAGCAGTATAACCTATAATTATGAATTTAAGGAAAAAGTAATTCTACTTTTTTTTTATTATTTCTAGTTTTCAGATTTTTAAGTGTGCTTCAACTTATCTAGGTATTTAATGCTGGCACTTCACATCGTGATTTTTGTTTGTTTATTTGCCAAATAAAAAGGGATGCAGCTATACAGGCTGCATAGCTGCGTCTCTTATTATTTGGCGAATACGCAAATACGAATAGCCAAGTGAAGTGCCAGCATTAGTGATTGACATTGAGAGAACAAGTTAACTATGGGGTAAACATCACTCGGTGAATCATAGTTCAATTGCATTTAACCTCGGAACAGGTTTGAATTGTCGCTGGAGGTCGTTTTAACATCAATGAGACAGTTCATCGTGTCTTATTGAGACATTTGTAGATTGCTACAAACTGAATTGCTACAAAAACAAAACAAAAATAAATTTCTAATACGAGCAAGTGGTAAAAAAACATTCTAACTAAAGTTATTTTCCCATGATCGTTTTAAACACGAGTTCAAGAGTCGCTATAGTCGATAAATTCTGTCTGTGTGACTTCATATGACTGGCTTTCTCTAAAATTCGATCTAAGGACTATGAGCTCAAGAAATGACTAGATATACATAATAATTATACCAGTCCTTTATTCCAACAAGTCAGACAATGAGGTCGCCGCTTGACATGCATATGCATAGGTATGTACGGCTTATAAGGCACGACATATTTCAATACAATGGAACTGTACCTGGTCAACTATCTGCTCTAAACAATCTCCATTCTCATTCCATTATGAGCTTTAACTGTGTTAGTGGAATTCGAATTATTTGCTTTTAAAATAAGTGCCCTTTTTGCGCCCTACGGAAATAACTTGGGACTCTAAGCGTACCAGGTTTTGGCTAAATTATCAGATTTCCATGTTTTGCATAAGGCTAATTTACCAAGTCTCAGTTTTTTACTACTGAGTGAACACGTTCCCACAGTGTTTGGACTGTGTCAGTTCAGTACTGAGTAGCTTTCAAGGACTAGAATGATGGGCTTAACTGCGAACCATTTGAGGTCATATGTCTGGCGTTTCATAGATCTCTCGCATCCGGGACGTTGTGACGTCACCATCTAGCGTCTAGTGAGGATTATTCTGATGTGTATTGATTAGTCATAGACTTGGGTCACAGCACGCCTTTATGTCACTCTTATATTAGCCTGTCTCGAAGATATTTCAATAGCCTGTGCTTAGCTGTTTTTCTCGTCGTCAGTTTCGCAATGAATTTAATGCATTAGGGCTAATTTGCAGTTTATTACAGACAACTCGTAGTTCAAGGATCCAATTTAGCACTGGATTGCAACCGGTATATTCAAGATAGCGTTGTTTCTAGTACCATTCTTGTAAATTCATGATAATATTCAGAATAGTCTAGACTAAGACATCGAGATAAGTCCATCACTGGAATTGCTGGATGTTTCTATAATGAATTATGTGAACTGGCAATTATGTACACCAATATGCGACCAGAAACCTAAGCCTAACTGCAATTAAGCAAATTCAAAGAGATTAACAAATCTATCGTTGACCTAAGGCGATCTGACCGTATTTGTATGTTTTATCCGTGTCGTGCCCTAATCCATGGTTATCGTGATTTGTTGATGTAGCCTGTGTACATAGTATGATTAGATTATACCAAACACTGTGCATTCTTTCAGACTAGCAAGTTCCGTGAAATTGTGAAACTGACATCGTTCGTGCATTTACGTGAGAATATGTCGAAGTTTTCCTCTTACATCGACGATGACATACTTCAGTATTCGCATAAAGGAATGATGTATGTTATCTCGAATAGAACTTCAGCAGTTATATTCGGGATAGAATATTCTAGAACCAACGACAAAGGCTCCAAATCTACAATCCAAAGCTAGGTTTGCCCTTGACTGATGATTGCTTTGCATAGATAGTAGATAATATTGCGTCAATGACATTTTTTATGTAGCTAGAACGTCACAAGGTGCCCCCACAGCTGCGTAACCATAAGTCACGGGTCCAGAATGTGACGTCGGAGCACTAACTGTCTGTCAAAATGAAAACAATGAACAGATCACGTTAGACACGGCAGCTACTGATAACAATTAAATTAACACTATTCTCCTGATATTTTCATTGGGCCGCGAAACAAACGAGTTTCTGGTTAATAATGTACGCTCACTATCAACAGCAATACTTCTAAATGTATGAGCAGCTTGTCTTAGCTTTTGAATGATAGGCTAGCAATTAAAAAGGATTACAGCAATCGATAAGTTTATCAAGTAAAACATTTGGCCGATTCCTAACCGATATCGTAAGCGCACGCGACATTTCAACCTTGGTATCACCGTTAATATTTTATCACCGAAATGTAAAGCGCTTGCTGACAACTCCTCGACAAACATATAGACAGATAACGAACAATCGCTCCGCGTAGATACCATATTATTGATTAAGTTACTTGTGTTATACGATTGCCTATTATCCGCTTTATCTTGGAACATCAATCAAACGGAAAGACCCTTCAGGCTTTCTTTACCGTCTTTTGATACACAAGCATTTGAAGATAATGGGTTTTTTATTTGGTAGGATAACTAATTCTGGACGGTACTTACTTCATTTGTTTGACTATTGTACTCTTCCCCGATTCACCAGCACCTGTGAACAAAGATCAGTGTGAATACATTTGCGAAGAATCTTAGCACATAAAATGCTTCATGTTGAAGTGTTGAACAGTCAGATCATCTATTATGTATGTGAGAATGTTAAGAATAAACACACAAGCATTTCTACGCCAATAGGTTTAAAATCGGCTTTTTCCAATCAAACGCTTTCCTTCACCCGCTCTGCAATAAAGCCGGCAGTGATATAAAAACTTTAATTACTCGCCTAAATGTAAACCGTTACAGTCAACATTATGCACGTCTTGTTGGCAGAGTGAAAATAGCACCAAGATATAAATTAAAAATGCTCCTGAGATCACCTCGCACAAACAAGGCTGTCAGATGTGAAGTCAATATTTCATCCGAAATTAATTCCCAGCGGAACGACGATACTCGCTAAAAAAAACCTTCGGAAGACGACGGCCTTTCAATTAATAAAACTAATTACTTAATTTTAAACGCAACTAGAGAATCATCGATGTAGATAAATGAGGGAAGTAAGTCAATTTAGAATACAACCTAAGTACCGCGTTAAAGATGAATAAACAAGTAGATAGTAGTGGGATTAAGAGTAGTATGTATATTGTATATCTATAAAATTTCACACCACTACTATAACACCTCTGCCTAGTTACAATGCTTCCCACATAATGCCAATCTCATCTACTAAAAGCCAGAATACAAAGTTACCTAAACAATGGAAGATTAATGTTTTGTCAATTATGTCCGAATAGTTCTTGCAGTGCTGTCCCCAATTATAAACAGCGTGGGTGCAGACACGAGCCCTGTCAAATACAGGTTGCAAGACGTCGTCTCAGTGCTTGTTTGGTCTATCTGCCATTGGTTGTTTTTTACAGTAGACGAGTTTCTTTCTCTATTTTAAAAGAGAAGCTATAGTTATAGGATTTGAAAATCTTTCATAATACATTGGTAAAGGTAACCAATGTATTATGAAAGATTTTCAAGTCTTATAATTATAGCTTCTTTTTTAAAATAGAGAAAGAAACTCGTCTGCTGTAGAAAGTAGCCAATGGTAGATAGACCAAACAAGCACTGAGACGACGAAGTGGCACGACCCCAGTTGATTCTAATTGCCTCAGCGGCAGCGCGAACGGCCGATCTTTGACCTCCTGATACACGTATCGCCTATACTTCCAGTGCATATGATTTAATATCTGGCTGATTTGTACCATTCAGTTTTGAATGCCAATATCGCACTAAGCAATATTTATAATTCTAGCCAACACTAAAATCTCACGCGGTCACAAAAAATGTGCAACAGACATGGTCGACGCTCGACATGTAGTGTCATCGCTAGGGCGCTTGACATATCTACGACAAATATTGATTATATTTGTATCGGCAACCTTGAATAATGTACATCTTATTCAATGAAAAGAATTGCATTCTACATCCTATTAAAAACTTTGCACGAAAAAATTACAAATTGAGAGTTTGAGACGCTACTATTTCTTGATAAAGGCAGTTCAAAAGCAGCGTAATGATAATGGTAACTTACTCCGTTGATGAGTATTTTATTCTATAGTGCGCCTATTGCAAATTGATGTAATAATTTTGATATATTATGGGCCCAAGTTTGAAGGCTTTTTAAGACAGATCCAAACTAACTAAAAATATATCTGTCTTTATCATTGCAAGCCATTAGACAAGGATGCCAATAGTTTTTAGAAAATTTACATAAAAAGCCTTCAAACTGGGGCCTAATGTAATCTAAAGTAGAAGACAAAACATATAACTCGTAAGCCTGCTTTTCCATTTCTATTGAATGTCCTTCAAGCCGACTTTAATAAAGAAAACTATTACGAGTTATTGCTCAGATGGCGCTCCTATTGCGTTTACAGAAGTTTTACAACATAATATTTTAGTAGGTGCTACCATTTCCCTGAAAAAGGTATAAAATTGTCACATACTTGACATTCGTGCTCACTGCTCATAGAACTTCCACAATAAAATGGGCGGCAGTCGCGTGTCAAGGGACCATTTCCTGGCGTCAAATGTAATCACTTTCAAAGAACCCTATTGACAAGATTAGTTTATTATGGGAATGGTAAAGAGTTCCATTTTAGGAGTCCCGTAAACTTTTTGAGTACCTGTTCTAAATGCAGTGCCTTAATTTTTTTTTTATAATAATAATTTATGTGTGGTTAGTACAAAGATCTAGTATAGTATGACCTATATGAGCTAGTCATGTTTCGTTGATAACTCTTTGGCAATGCTTAGCTGAACTAGCCGGTCTCAAACGATCACTGATGGCAACAGCAACTGATTACAATCATGGCCAGTCTTTGGATCGGTAGCTTATATGCCAATAACCATGTCGGAGTCCTTCATACAGTCTAAAAACTGACACAATCATACTTCAACTTTCATCAACTTACAAAACATCATTTTTCCAAAGTAAACATCCGCGCCGATCACAAAATAAGCAAATTGTAAAATAACGCAACTTGTACCAGAATGGCGTAACTGACAGGCTGGAGTGACAACTGACAGGCGAGGTGAATATTCGATAGTCTATAGAGCTGAGGGGGTGGAATTCGCATCATCATCGCGATAAAATCGTCGCGTGCTGCGCCGCGCTTGTCTGATAAACCTGTCCGCAACGTCTCGCCGACACGGCTTCATCAATTCTGGGTATGCTCTTGAATATGATACACCATTTTATTGACGTAGTTCACAACTCTGTGGCTGTATATCGGACACGCCATGTGCCGATCGATGTAAGTTTGGCACAGAATAAATAATAGTAGTAGTTTTAGTGCAAATGTTGGCTTACAATAATATGGCCACTGTTGTTAGGTACGTAAGCGAGCACTAAAAAGAGAATTTTGAAAATACATCCCTAAGGAGTTAAATAGGGGTGATGCGAGGCCCACGTCCTAGTAGAACGGTGTACGAAGTCGCGGGCATTAGCTAATAATATGTATAGCGTAGCTAAGACTATCATGATAATCATCATGTCAACTTGGAAAAATGTCCCCTTCGAGAGGGAAAATGTCTTAGAACGGATTTTGTATTATATTTACACATATTTTGAGTAGTTAGCAATTGAGATAATTATTCAAATTAATGTATGTACATGTACACTCAAAATATTCAATGAAAATATGTATTTATACCTAATGGTTATTGATGTAGATCTATGAACATTATGTATGTGAACATTCTTATCCAATGGTTTATTCAATTCGTTTTACACGATATAAAAAGTAGTTGACAGACAAATGTGCGTATTTATTAGGTTTCATAAATTCTAATTTCAGAAGTAGTCAAATATTTCAACGAATTTAACGCACATTTCAATTGCAGAGAATCGAATTTTTTCGCGTTAATATTCTTGCAAGATGAGAATGATGACTTTTTTAGCAGCAACTACGAGACTAATTAACTATCAGATATAATCGAACGAGTACAGAACAATTAACAGAGTCATATCAATCAATACGACGATCCCACCATATGGCGAGCCATGAGCCATAAAGCATGTTATCCACGGGCAAAAACTCGTTGCCATGTAGGGACGTGTGTATAAAAATTGCTAGGCGATTGCACAATCAACATGATCACACCAAATACGCATGTGGCATGTATGTCAACTGGATGCCTTGGTCTTGCGCTGGTTAATTGATGTGTCACGTCGTTACTGGTGCGTGAGCATTGGGCGCGTGCTTGACCGTGAATGCTCAATGCTCATGTGATACAATGGACAGAGATATTTGCTAAGAAGTGTTTGTTCGGGTTTTTCGACAGGTCCTTTTCCTCGGAAGTCTTTGTCACTCTTATGCTCAATATGGCTGTATTGTACCAATTCGTGCAGTAAGCTCGAAGGACCAAATAATTCTCACCTTTTTTGACATCTCAGTCTCTTAATAAAGATGGTATCCTGTATTATGAGCCTTATGAACTATTATACCGGAAACGTTCCTATAGTTGGCATTAATAAAAATGTCATATCTTTCCTCTATTCCATCTACGAGTGGGAGTTTTTATAGAATCTTCCTCAATGGCTTCACTTGAAATCATGAATGTATTGCTAGAACAAGAGGAAATTAATTGCTATTCATTAACATACTTAGTTTGAAACCATGAAATGGACGTAGGTGCCTAGTAGTTAACTATACCAGTAGTAAGTGCTTGGTAAAGAATATACTTAGAGCCTAGGATGCGGGTCACGAAGTCATTTTGTAGTGCGACAGAGACGTCTGATGCGTTTACAGTGTTATCTCAATTTCCCACAACAAAGAATTAGACAAAAATGTGTTTTCGACCTTTAGCCAGTTGATCCTGATTCTGAACATATACTATGCATCCATACTTGTCTATTCTGACTAGAATCTAGTCAGTCTAGTAAATATTAAAGTACATGTCGGTGTTAGTTGTCCTTGTCTTTGTGTGTGTTCCGTGGCATCCCCGACACAGGATTTATTCCTAGTTCCTGTTGAGCTATGAGTGTGAAATGTTTATGTTTACGTTTACTTGTGTTGGTATGTTCCAATAATTATTATCTACCGCCCGAAATGGCGTAACCGATTTCGAATTTCGCTGTCGTTAGACATATATTTGTCCACAGGCAAAATTTTCTAATCAGTTTTTTTTTTTTAAGTACCTACCTAATACAAACATAGTTAATATAAATTGACTTTTTGATGAGTAATCAAATACTTCCTATTAGAACTTAGAACTAACTATTATGACAATAGTAAATTAATAAGATAAGTAGATAATTGCAAAATAACTAATCCAGCAATGGTCAATCAATGAAAACAATGTGTCATCAAACTCATTTATGAAGCATGTTAACTATCTAATGATGAGTAATAAATTTACCTTCATTTAAGTGTTTATTAAATTTTGCAACTATTCAGGTAAGGGCTAGTAATGAATCATTACAATACAAATTTGACAGATCTAAAATGTAAGATTATTGAAATTTGTCCAGATTGATTTTATTTAACAAAACTGTCTGTGAAAATTCGGACATAAAATACAAGGAAGAAATTTAATAGTGTTTGTATGTGAATCCAGCAACCTACATTTGGCCAGCATGGTGGATTACAACCTATACACTCTTCGTGGGTATACCACCAGCTCTACCCTCGAATAGGTAGGATGATTAAAGATTAAGTGGTATCTGTGCGTCATTATAGCTCCCAACCGGCTGAACCAATTTGCAATTGGTTTTTTTTTAAAGGTGACTCATTAGAGAGAGTTCTTAACTATGATTCAAGAAAATCCTTAAAATCGGCCGATTAAAGATAATCCGATCTTTTTAGTAGTGGGTTTTTAAAATTACTTGTTATCAAGTTTTTGTTCCTTTGAATAAATATACTTACTTAAAAAATTCAATAATTAGTCATGATTGTGTGAATAAACAGCACGAAAAGGAAAGTAAAGACAGGTGTTCATTACGCGTGCGTAAGATTGTCGCAACGCAAACATCCGAGCGTATGCCAATGATCATACCAATGTCAAGATCAAGGCGGTTTATTTTCTTGTAAACTCGCGTATTTCGTAAAAATCCCATTCAACAACCAACTTTATAATCATCAGGTGGTTTTTTTTTTGTATCTTTATTTATTTTTAAAGGGGTTTTATCAGTAACAATGCAAACCCCGAGCATACTAATACAATTCTTACTAATATTATAAATTTCAAAGTTTGTTTGTTCAGATGTTTGTTACTGTTTGTTTGTTAATGTTTGTAAGTTCAACCCCAAGATTAGTTTTTAATAGTAATTTTGTTTGTAGAAAGTGAAATAACAATGTAAAGTTGCAGATCTCTCTGTCACTATTTAACCAGATATTACTAACTAGGCAATGGTTATAATTTTTTAGCTGGGACGATGTATATGAAAGTAAGAATCACCATATTCATTATGTAGTTTTTTTAGTTTAGAATTTATAGCATTATCGTATGATGACATGCACTAGTTGAGCAATAGTTGCAATGTATTGTAAATGCCCCATACTAACATAATATACAATACAGCACAATACTTCCTACCCATTTGAATATGAATGAACATGTTTCCGTTTTTATGAATGAGACATTTTTACAATTACTCTGAAGATTAGTTGACAAACTGTTTTTAAATGAGTGTTAATTGAAACAAAATTGAGACTCAAGCCAACAACTGTTTACTAAAGGCCATACACCCAAATATTGGCAACAGTTCAAAAGAAAGTCAACAGGTACAAATTGAGATGATTTATTTCGTACTTTTAATGCTTTTGTTGATAACTATTTACGAGAATAGTAAAATGTTTATGACCGACTAGCTGCATACTGTGGATTTACTTGGGATTTTCAAATGATTCTGTCTGTCTTCAATATTCATGAAACACATACTCACCCACAAATACCCATGGTAATTTCAGATTGGTACAGTTGTTAGTCAATATGTAAGAGACAAACAGATGTTAGAGGCAGAGAGATAGAACTACTTTGTACTTTGGAAGTGTTATTAATTGTCTAAATGTCATAGGAGAGTTTTACAAGTGTATGACATAATTTTTTGTATGTTAGTCAGTTTTTTTTACAGGTATATGGATTTTTTTTTTATTTTAGTCGTTTTTTTTTTATATTGTGATAGGCAGCTTGTGGCCATCATGCCAGACAATGCTTGGAGATTTATTGCCACAAGACACTTCTCATAATATCTGCAGCATCTCTGCTATCATCTATCACAACTATGTATTCCTAAATGACCTACCTAGTTTATATGGTTTCAAAGATTATGGTGCATTTTGATTTGAGTCATGTTGCTCATTTTTATGTTTGTGTAATAATTATTTTTTATTTGAAGTCATGTCTTATTTCTTCACACTAGCTGTGGTAGCCTCTATCATAAAAGATATGTAAAGATAAAACCTTGATTTTGACAAAGTTTAAACTTATTAAATCAAAATTATAACAAGTTAATTCATTTTTTGACACTTAGTTTGTTCAAATGTGACAAAAGATGATTGGCATAGCAAAGTATGAATAGATAAGACATTGGTTTCCAGTTTCGCATTGTAACATGTGCAAATTGCACTGTTTGAACAAAAATGATAAATGTAACTGAAAACTGCATAACACCATCTCTACATTATGTGCATCAGTTTCGTATCCTTCAACTACTTACAAACTTCAACATCATTTACACAAATGAGCATTTAAAAAAAAATTACATCATCCTCAAGCAACAAGTTCCATGTGGAATTTATTACATTTCCCGAGCTAGACTATGAATAGGGAAGTACCTAGATAAAATATAGAGGTAAATACCTTATCAGCTGGAATTGGTCCCCAAACATATTGCGAAGAAAATTTGAAAGAGTAGCTAACTGATAAAGCAAATAACTTTTAAGTTATTGAATTGAGATACAGCTGATCTGTACATTTAGTTAGACAGTTGATTAGGCAGGAGAAATTCAGTAGAATTACAAGAAAAGGTTAACCTTATTTCTTAGCAATAATTGAATTATTCTGACTTTTTAATATGTGAGTAGTTATGAGTGTACATTATTGTATTATTTGTCATAGGAGTAATGTCCCTAGATTAGTAGGCTGGTAAACAATTATCATCTATATTTTTCCCCTAAATGGATACTTACTTCCTTACTTGCCTAATTTTGTTAATTTATTGATTTCTGATACTTCATCTAATCTAAGTAGAGTGCAGGTGTGCCAAATTAAAACAGTGAGTATTATTACTCTGTATAAATCAGTTCCACTATTTCTATTACCACCATGATTAGTTCCAGCTACTATCTACTTCCCTAATGTAATACAAACAGGAACTTTCGTTTGCGCAAAACTACGCCACTTACAAGCATAATGATGAGTTTTATTGCAAGAGAAAGCTAGTTATTTACAATCCGACTAAAGTTTGACTGATTGACAGGATACACCTATTGGAAAACGTTGGGTGTACCGATTCAACGACGCTAGCCTCAAAACATCGATGGAGCACCGAAATCAATCATTTGCGATGATCCTAAGATGGGTGCGGCCTACGTAACGAGACGTAAAACAAGCAAGGCGTACCTAGCAGAAGCAGCTTGATGTCTTTGGAGGCCTGAATGCCATCCTCCTTCAGGTTTCTCTCAATCTGTCGACTGCGAGCGGCCGCCGCGCGCTCCTCTGCCGACTGGGCGCACCCCATGTCGGCAGCTGTCCCTGTGCTTCGGCCACCGGCCGCCCCGGTCCCCGAGCCGGGCGCGTTCTCACCGCTCCCTCTGCATGCGCCTCGCACGCGTCCTGCCGCTCCGGCTCTACCGGACCCACCCTACACAACGTTAGCACCCAACACTGTAACCTTACTGTACCACTATTTCACTGTTCCTACGGCTTCGATACGGCACTAATGTCCTCAGAACGATATCACTGTTCGAAATTTCGAGATTTTATGCTATGACCGACACTGAAAACACGCAACGGCAGTGCAAAAATTAATTGATTTTGTAAATCCGTTTATAATACGAGATAATGGCGGCCGGATGACAAGCACCAACTCTACTCGCTCCGTGACAGCGACCGCGCCCCGCTCGACTGACGTTCGGCCGCGTTCGGATTTCTTCGTTCGGCCTCGCTCACACATGCGTGAACTGACATCCGTTCGCGAGAGAGAAAATAAAAGCCAATGCGCTAAAATCAAAGACAATATTTCTTTTTTCTGAGCGGTAAAATTTGAATAGTAAGTGTTGAATTATTTTTAGTTTAAAATTTTACGAAATTACGAACCGCAAAAAGTAAAACTAGATAAAAACTAAGTAAGTAATTTGTGATTCTTCTCTTCCTTTTTAAATGGGTTTAAATGTACCTAATTTTTGTGTTGGTTGCTATAACTACTGCAGGTAAGTTGGTATATTTTTTTTAATAATTTCTAAATCGTGATGAAAAAAAAGAGGAAAAGTATTTACAACATACCCACCTATCGGAACATTCTCTTAGAGGTGTGCAACTTGTTGACAGAGGCACAAACTTTATTGTTTAACTTTGCTTGCAAAAAAAATAAAAAAAAATTATACATTGAGTAGAACAAAATAATCTTAGTTCTTCTTCATCTCAGTTTCGTAATTTATATCTTATCGTATTGATTTGTGATTTGTGTTCTTAGATGCGATTTTAGGGTTCCGCGCTCGTTTCAAATACTATACATGGTTCAGAACATGCAAGTTTTCCCTTTGGCAGATTATTTTTTACCGAAAATGCAAAAATAAGAGACTTTCTTCATTGAGCGTTTCGTATTAAGAACTTTTAATTTACTTTTTAAAAAGGATCATTTTTAAAATAACTAATATGGTTTTTAGAAAATCATGTGAGAGTTTTGACCTAAATATCTACAAACAGGCAAAAAAACTTCATGATAAGGATCCCTTTTTCAATTTTGTTCCATAAACCTAAAAAATATTAACCCCATCTACGGCGGGACTCTATGTATTTGCCTTTCTACTTGATCTGAGTAGGTATCTAACGTACACTGCCAAGCTGCTGGGCAAAGGTCTCCCTCAATTTTTTTAATCTTTTCTTGTCTCGGGCCAGAAAGAAATAAAAAACTATTTTGTGTTTCTTTTCGTAATATGTATGAAAAAACTAAAAGTACATAATGATTAAAAGGACAATAATCGATGCTCATTTCGTTGTTTTTCCTACTTGCTTTGTTTCTCATAAAAAACAGAATCAGATGTGTGTGACATTCAGGTAGACACCAAAATAAACATTATTTTTTTACCATTAGGTACCTACATTACTTTTGTTTGGAATAAATTTCAATCACATAGGTACTTATCAAGTTGATATTAGCACATACTCTATGTATATGCGAAAGTTTGTAAGTAAGTAAAAAAAATAAATAATAGTAGGATATTATTATTATATATTTTTTTTCTTTTTATCATTAAAATACTACAATAAGTATGTTATCTTCAAAATTCTCGGCCAATTAATGAAATTATAAGATGGCAATTGTCTGTTATGATAAAATAACAGTTATCTGGTTAAAATATTATCCCGTAGCCCGAACTAACTTTTTCGTGTTTTATTTTAGTAATTTTTTACTCTAGTTTCACTCTGCTTTGGATGTGGAAATTGTGAAACATTCTGAACGTACCTACTTAAGTTACATCAGCTAAAGAGAAAATAGCCAAATCATGAAAATACGTTTTCATGGCTAGCGTAGTTGCGGGTAATGTAGCATCAGTTTTCAGCACTCTGCAGGTCCTTCACCATGGCCGAGGTCCCCTACATGGTCTAGGTCAAATCATTTCCAACAAGCGAAAGTGCCGGCTTGGCAGCTCAGTCAATAGAGCTATAGCCAACTGCGCGCGCATTTTCTACATAAAACAGAAAGAGACAAAAGCATGCTCTATTACCAAGGAGGAGCAGCTTGATATCCTTAGCAGCTTGGATGCCATCTTCCTTCAGATTCTTCTCGATGAGCTTGCTGCGCGCAACGGCAGCGCGTTCCTCGGCGGAGGAGGCACAGCCCATGGCGATAGCGCGCACGGCCTGGGTCGCTACGCGCGGCAGCGCCGTGCCTCTAGCATGCTCGCGGCCCGTCGTCGCGCGCAGGTAGCGCCGCGCACGCGCTCGCTCGCGCACGCGTGCACCGGGAACACTCGAACGCGCTCAGCGCCACGACACCACAAGCACAACGTCGCGACTGCTTGTCGCTCGACACACCTTCACGCTTCAATTTCTGCGCGTAGGATGTTCGGACACCCAGAGCGTAAGGTGTGAGCTGACGGAGGTAGTGTCGCGGCGTGGACCCGCGTACGAATGAGGGACCGCGCAGGCTTGTTGCGGCGAGCGTAGTGCGCAGACTCCGCCACCGCCTCCGCCTCGATGTGGGCTGGCACCTACCAAACCGCACCACCCAGTGCCACCCTAGTACATTAATTACACCCCTACGTCAACCTTGCGCGATTAGTCGTTTTTTTCTTGCTCACTTTAATCAAAAACACAAAGAACTTGCAATAATTGCAGTGTTTGGCGTGAAGACTTTTCGAAGCATTAAGTACACAATGTTACTAATCGACTATTGACTATTTAATCATAAGTGTAGTACCTATCTATTTGCAAAATCAATAGCATTATATTTTAAGCTGCCTTTCAGTAGGCTACTTTTGCAATGAATAATGATACCTACTGGCACAAGCAATTTTAATTAAAGCATCATCGGTAGGCAAAAAAAACTATTTTATTTGATTGTAGCCTTTGTTTGTATTGTTATCAGTTGTAATTTATAAAATAGTAAAGAAAAATAGAAAGCTAAGAAGAGAGCAGAAAAAAAGAGAGAAGAGCTACAAAAAAATTGGTATACCTACTTTAAATTTGTGTTGACGAAAAAAAAAATGTGGCAGAACTTGACCACCGCTATTTCGCTTGCGCATTAAACATTTTTGAAAGTATTAAATCACTAAATAAAGTTATGAAAAATCGCAGCCGGCTAAATTGCTGATAATACTATTACAAAGCTATAACAAAAAAATCATTTTAATTTAAACTAGTTCTGCCCGTTATGTTTGTATTTAAGCGCAAAAATATTTCCGCCTGTTACTGGACCACTAATATACAGCTAAATTGTACGCTCTACGGGAAGTTCAACTAAACTTTAATGCACAATAATTTTGTTTATTTTAAACAAACAAAATATAATTATTTGGCACCACATCAATGATTTTTTTGGTTGAACTTAAAATTCAAAATTCAAAATAATTTATTCAAATATGGGTACATCAATGCACACTTATGAATGTCAAATACAATTTTTACGAATAAACTAATACACAATAAATTAAATGTCAAAGAAAACAATATTATTAGAATGTCAAAAAAATTATATAAATTATTGCAATGTCAAAATACAAGGTATAAATAACTACAATGTAGGTATAATCATTCAAGACACTTATGAATGTCTTATCTTTTCTTTTCTTATCTTTTGCAATTATTTTTACAAATTAAATTTGAAATCAGATCCGGAACCCTATTTTATAATTAAATAAGGTGCCATACCCAGTTTAAAAAATGCTTGGACAATTTCAGATTATGTTCGGGCATGAATAGGGGGCTTTATTAAAAAAACATGAATCATTTGTCTATGGGTTATTATATTTTTTACTCATTAGGACAATGAAAATTGAGTGACATTGATACTGACAGGCATCTCAACCTGTTAAAGCTGCCATTATAAAAATGGCTTCCCTAAATTTACAGGTAATTTTATAGAATCGGGAAATGAGGAGTGGACATTGTCACTGTTTATCCCAAAGAGGCACATTATTGCTGTTGGTGATAGCAAAAAAGAAAAAATAATAATAAAAAAGCAAAATCAGACGGATCCGTCTTATTTTTAGCATGTGACTGTTATTGATAAAAATACTCAGCCCTTATTAGATTATTATTTATTTAGGGTTGAAAAAGAGAGACAGACATTTCACGTTTTGTCCCCGTCGCTGTAACCGTGCCAAGGAGGGCAAACCACAGATTAGGAATAATTGTTATTAATACGTGAGCCTTCTACGATTTGATGCTGCCAGGGTGTGAATTATGTTTGCCTAGGATTGTACCCAATAAATATTTATTGGACTATCTTCTTAATTATCTACTATATAAAAATAAGTCGGGTTTTCCTTCCTGACGCTATAACTCCAGAACGCACGAACCGATTTCCACGGTTTTGCATTCGTTGGAAAGGTCTCGGGCTCCGTGAGGTTTATAGCAAAAGCGGGAAAATCTTTTTTCAGAACAATGTCCACCCGTGCGACGCCGGGATGGGCCGCTAGTTTCATATAATTTCCTGATGACCCAAAACTAAGATTATGTACATTATTTTCGCGATCGCAAGATTGGCCTTTAAAAGTTGTTCATAACTATGAGTAGATTAGTATACTAGTAGTTATTTTCCTACTATGAGCGATTTGCGGCTTAGTAAATCCTTTCCTTATAACCCTGTATAGCCATGTTTTATTTTGTGAAGTATAAAGATTAGGAATACTTTACGAATTTTTTCCCCTAGAATGGGGGAAGCATTTCTATCCTGCGGTTACACCAAGGAACTTATTTGGGTTAAACTTTGGTTCCTTATTTAGCTATGATGAAAAGTAAACTTTTTAACGTATGGCAGCCCTATAACTCGTGAAACTTGTTCAAACTTGACTGACTTTGATTGACTTGACTTTACGTTTGTTTGGTGTTTATTGTGGAATGTGGAAGTGTGGAACTACTAGTCTATTTTGGATTTAACGGAGCTAGGATATACTAAAATACCTGTGATTTTAACTTGTTATTGTATACTCATAAGTTAAGGAAAAAATCTTCAGTTATTCGTCAAGCATGGATTCTGAAGATGAATTTGACGAATCGGCACCATTTCGAGGAGTTCCCGCCACAATAATTCTGATCAATGTTTTCGGGCCTTCAAGTAAAACGGCGCAAGTAGCTCATGCTGCTACATGCAGCATGGTACGCCAATATTTACGACAGTCTACATCCCAGTGTGTCAGCGTTTGTCTCTTTGGTATTGAAGACGCCGACGACATTTCTAAGTTAGGCGCCAAAGGCGTTGTTGATGTGTTTCCTCTTACACCTCCTACCCTAGATGATTTTAAGAAGCTCCAAGAAGTCAATGTTACAAACTTAAAACAAGCAAAGGAACTAATCATGTCCGATGCGCTTCTACATTGCAGTAAAATGTTTGCAAATTGCAAGAAATTGCTCTCAACTCGAACAATTGTCATACTGTCCAAGTTGGACAATCCTCCCATACAAGTTGACCAAAAACCGGCTTTGAAGAGAGTTGAAGATTTGGTAGACTCAAACGTTTATCTAAAACTTATAAATATTGCAGACCAAGATTATGAAATAGACGAGTTCTACAAAGATTTCATATTAGAAGCTAATAAGGGCAGAAAAGTGCCATTACCTAAATCAATATGGGATGAAAAAGAAATAGAGAACTTAATACATCAGCATTCACATCGACATTTAGCTGTTGCTAGACTCAGTTTTGAAATCGGAGACGGTTTGAATATTGGAGTTGGTGTGTACAGCCTTATGAAGTCTCAAGGACAAGCCAGACATAAAACATCAGACTTGGAAAGAGAAACAAATACAGTATTAACAAGTGTTAGCAAGACAGTAAAAGTTTCTATGAGGCCTGAAGAGGGAAGCACAATGGATGTTGATGATGATGAAGAAGCACAACCTTCAAATCAAGTGCTACTACACAAATCTGAAACATTATACTCCCAGCAGTATGGAGGCGAAAGTATTGAATTCACTGCTGATGAAATGCAAGCCATTAAAAACCCATTCGGCCCACCAATGCTAAAGCTTCTAGGATTCAAACCAGCCAGTCTTTTGTGTAAAGAGAAATGGTATCTTAAGAGAAGTTACTTCCTGTTTCCCAACGATGGTATGATTGAAGGCTCCATTGTGGCATTCAAAGGATTGCATCAAGCTTGCATTGAAACTGGAATGGTGGCGATTTGTGTTTTATGCACTCGAATAAACTCTAGGCCAATAAATGTTGCCCTTGCACCGTGCACTCACCCTCTTGGACTAGACATTGATACAGGGTTTGATGTAATCACCATACCATTTGTTGAAAATGTGAGGAACATTCCAAGCTTTGAAGAAGCTGATGACATGGACATATCTTTCGGACAGACAGTCATGAAGGAAACTGTAGAAAAATTAAAGTTTTCCTACAAATCAGAGATATTTGAGAACCCCAAACTACAGTCAGAGTACAGAGCTATAGAAGCCATAGCGTTTGATGATATAGACGTTGAGCCATTTCTTGACACTACGAAACCAAATGCTGAAAAGTTTAAAGACCTAGATGATGAATTATTTTACAGAGTGTTTGGCCCTTTCGGTGAAGCCCCTGTAAAGAGACCCGCATCATCCAATAATGCTAGTACTGTTCCGAAAAAGAAAATTAAAACAACTATTGATGAAACACTTTTGCAAAGTCGTATTGAGAATGGACTAATAGGTCGCTATACTGTGCCTGAATTAAGAAATATATTGCTGTCCAAAGATATTCCAGAATTGCCTGCTTTAAATGGTCTTAGGAAAGCAGACCTTGTTAAATTGGTGTCACAACATTTTTAAATAAAATTATAGATAAACCATAAATTTATTTTTGTTATACATATTAGTCAAGAGATATTCTGCCTATTTGATTTGAAGAAAGCATGTCTTGTTAGTGATAAGAGTTAAAAAAAATATTGAAAGGAACATACAGTCTCTGGCCCTGAGTCTATTATTGCTATTCAAACTGCTATTTTTATAATAATATTTTTAATAAATAAAAAAATGTTTTTAATAATTATTCACATGATTTTTCCTAATTAACCCTATAAGTAAAATTAAATATACAATGACCCATCAGCCGGACCTAGATGATGAATTCCTATAAGTAAAGCATCTACAAGGGTCCAAACTCCCAGTCCTCCAAAACTGAACAGTTTTCCGATGCCCTCTTGCCAGTGGCCGAGGTAGAAACGGTCTGCTCCAAACCCACCTAGGGTCAAAGCAAGGATTAGTGCTGTGCCCCATCTGGTGCCAGCAGTCCATGAGCATCTAATCTTTTTCAGGAACCTTCTTCTACCTAAGCAAAGCACATCATCAGAGACTGTGCAGTTGGTTCTGAAAATAAATTAACTGCGTTAGTTAGGTATTCTTCATCATTTAGTGATCATGTATTTCATGAAGTAGAAGATTTAGTAATATTCAATTAATGCTTTGGCTTCGGCTAATAATCATATGTGCTAGCCCCAGACGCGGAAACGCGTTGTATTTTACGCGCCTGGCGTGTGCAGCCGCACTCACGGTGTGCAAAGTGAAACACAAGGTATGTGTTTACCGCAGCCAAAGTGTTATGTTAAGTAAGTTACCTACATAAGTAGGAAAATGAATCAATACTAATATTATAAATGACAAAGTTTGGATGTTTGTTGCTCAATTATGCAAAAAGAGAAGAAGAAAAAGATTTGGATTCTTTTTGGTTTGAATGTAGCTTATACCTTGGATTAACTAAAATAATGCAATATGCCTACTTTTTATCCCAGAAAATGCAGGACACAGGTGGTAAAAAATGAGATAGGAAATGTAAATACTTACAAATAATACTTCAGTGGTGAAGCTAATGAATTACAATTAGCTTTTTGCTCACATCTATGTTCCCACCTGTCTGTTTGGTAACAGAATCTGCACATGGCTGTTCTATTAAATGTTTTGGAACCCTAAAAAATAATATTTTGTTCAAGAAAATCGTAAAACCACACTTACATGATGTCACAAAGTGTATTTGTTGAGTTAAAATGTAATGATAAATATACTTTCGATTAACATAATAACATCTTTTATATCCAAAAATATATGTTTCTGTTGGATAAAGTATTCTGTATAAGTAAATGTATGGGCACTGCTATCTGTAAATAAGTGAAGCCCCAAAAACTTACATTACAGACCACCCTGGCTTTCACAGTGCAACTGTAGTTATCCATGCCCCCGTACCGACAGTCAGCACTTGGTATTACACATGTGATGCATGGGTAGTTCAGAGTAGCGCACTCTGCAATGTTTTCTTGATCAACAGAAGGGCAGTTTTTCAAGTAGTCCTCATTTTCGCTGAAACTTACGCCCTTGTCATTTGTATCATCTTTCGGCTTTCTTTCTTTGCTTTGTACGTCCATATTGTTATTGGCTGTAATAAAATAAAGTACACATACAGTTTATTTCTCCAGGAAAATATTATATTATTCTAGAGAGGTTTTGTATAGCTTATTTAGCTTACCCATATTTGTCGTATGAATCGTGTTGAAAATAACTAAAAGGACTAAAACAAGACTGTCTCTTATATTTATTCGTAATGGCAGATTTCTCGGCATTGTGAATAAGTTACATTTTACGATTAAATTAATACAACTTCTTATTTTTTTACACTTTGTTTTTTACATTTACATTTTCTTAATTTGACAACAGGCTATCTTCATTGACATTTGTTGTCAATATTTTTTCCTTGAATTTGACATTCAATAACTTTTTGACTTTCACGATAATACTCTTTTTTAAATTTTGGCATTGCACGCAATGCATTCCAACTTTTGCGTTATTTTATGACAGCATATTTTTTTAGAAATCACTATTATACGGGGTCTGAGTTCAGAGTCCACGATTGCTCGTAGTTTAAATTTGAGATGCAGCTCACAAATTATCTCTAATACTGTGATATTTTAGTTGTACCTGCGACCCGCAATTTCACACGCTAGCCCACACAGGAACTACTTATACCTAATTCTTGTATGAACCAAAGAGGAACATGTGGCAATCCTTATTATCTGGTACCTTACCAAATTTTCAGTGTGAAAAGGTAACAAACATGTACACACCTTCACTCATTTTCGCATTTTAACAGTGCTCACTGCTCATAGAATGTGACGTACAAATGGCGATGTTTTCCCATAGATATTTGCTTCGCTCGTTCAATAAATCATTTGGGGTAAATGTACAGAGCACAAAATGAATTACTTTTAGGTTTCAAACTAATGATTTATTTGGAAGTTTCCCTAGTCTAGAAAAAAAAAATTAATTACAAAAAATTACAAAATTAAATAAAAAAATCAATAACAAAACAAACAGAATCATTACATAACCCTTTGAACGATAACATTGTTAATAACCGCCAGTTTGTGCTCAGAATACCAGATGCTTTAGGCGACACGACTTAATTTTTGAATTTACACGAAATCTAAATATTTTATGAATTTTTTTATGTCGTATCTAACATATATTATTATTTTAACACGTTCCGTTCCACTGCTGAGCACAAGCCGCCTCCAGCTTCATCTATACTACAAGTCCCTGATTATATTAGTACGTGCCTTCACAATTCAAAACATATCAAAATACACAAAAATGGCTGTTCAAGGAGGGTTCTTCGCACAACCAGTGGCGTTCTTAAGCATTTTAAAAATACTGAAAGATAATTCATATTATTTTTCCAAACAATTTACTAACCTAGCAATAAACTCAACATAATAATTCTTATGAAACTGCATACATAGTGCCTCGTGCGAGTTTTTTTCACTGCTAGATGCTGCTGCTGTAATTTACGTTAACGTGATCGAATAGTGAAAAAAACTCGTACTAGGCATTCGGGCCAAACACAAACAAAGGATGCTGGCCTTTGTTGGCTTGGTCTGTACTCGGCATAAGCAAATGGCGCACAGCGCGGCTATTTTATAATTTGGAATACATGAAATAAAATAATTATTTTTAATGAATTTACGTATAAAATAAAAGAAAAACCCAAAACATACAAATAAAACATAAATCCAGGAAAAACAGACAAATCCAGAAAAACTTGGTATATAGGGTTATTCATAAAGGGTTTGCTAAGCCGAAAAGGGCTCATAGTACTCATCATTATGAACAACTTTTGTTATGGGACCAACCCGAAATTCGCGAAAAAAAAGCCTTAGTGTCATTAGTACCATTGATTTGTACAAAAAAAATCAGCTGTTCCATAGAAAAATGTCAATGACACTCGACAAAATGTATGGAACAGGTGATTTTTTTTTCGCGAATTTCGAGTTGGTCCCATAGTAAAAGTTGTTTATAATGATGAGTACTATGAGCCCTTTTCGGCTTAGCATACCCTTTATGAATAACCCTGTATATCCTATCTAATTTATCTTGTCCTGCAAACTAAAACTGCACTATAAAGTTTTTCAAACAAATCGAAGGAAATACTTAGTGATTTTTTTTATTGTTATAATTAAACACGGGAATACTCACGTAAAAATTAAGTCGTCTACTACCTACGACTAGTTTCGGTCACATTCGGTGACCTTCATCAGGCGAGTCTTCGACTTGATTTTTACGTGAGTATTCCCGTGTTTAATTATAACAAAAATGTGTGAAAACCACGTTAGTTTCCATGGTGAAATAGTGATTTTTAATATTGTTTTTTTCTTCTTTTACATTTATTTTTTATTTATCTCTATGTGGACTTGTCAGCTTTGGCTACTATACTATTATATGAGAAGAAACTAGCTAAATGCGTTGTTACACGCATAATTAATATTAACACAAGATCAATTTATATTTACTACACCTATAAAAATGATGCTGATGACGACGGTTTGAAAAGAGAAATTTGAAAAAATGATCAAGGGCCTTATTCTGAGGCATGCGATATCTTGGTCATTACTTATCTCTTGTTATTAAAGCCATGGTGGTACGATAAATCGATATAATATCGCACGCGCACGAATAGGGTCCCAGTTTTTGACGAACAATTTTATCTTATGGCTAATTAACGCACATTAATCATTTACCATCGATATTGTATAGTGAACAACTACTTTCGCAATACAATATCTGTAGGTCTATCGCAAAGACATATCCTGAATAAATTGTGCAAATTGCAACTATGAATCACTCGTCTTCCTGCTATCTTCATTTTCCCTCGACATCTCAGATATTGTGGACAAATCCGGCACTGCACAGGCAATAGGAAAGATTTGCTTGAGGTTTGAACCGAAACTGGGCACGTTCGAGGCAGATTCCAGGTTGGTGATGTCTTCATCGAGAAGATACCATTTTGTCGGCTGAGTTGTGGGAGAGTTGGAGAGATCCTCGGTTATAAGACTGCTGATGGACGTGTGACGAGTAGGATTCCTTGTTTCTGGTCTTTCGACAACCTCATTTTGTGTTCTAGTTTCTGAAAAATACAATGTTCTTTATGGAAGAAGTATTTTATTGAAAGAAACTTCGAAAGCGTGACGTTTAACATCAGGCGAGCGCTTTGCTCGTCTCGTCACTCAATTACATAAAAAAAAATCAAAATGTCTTCCAATACAAGAAATCTAATCGGATTCCAAAATCGGTCAAGTTTGGATCTCTGAGTCACATACAAAAAACAAACATGCATTTGCATACCTTTACGCAACCGAAATCCACATCTCTTGACTCTTTTTCTTTAGGCGTCAGATCATTCTAATATATAATATATTATGTTATGTATAGATAAGCAAAAAGATATGATTTGGATGAAAGTGCACAAATATTTTAGTTATTTTGTAGTTGTCTTACCACAAGGCATCGTTTCCTGATTGTTTGAAGTGTCTTCAGACAAAGGTATAGGATCTTGTAAACGTTTGAAGAATGCGCTGTCCTCCGACTCTCGCGAATTGCTCAGCGATATTATTGATATCGGCGAGTTTTGAACAAATTCCACACTATTGTTTCCTATACATTCGTTTGCCAGCAAGCACGTTTCAGAATGGTTGTGTATCAGGTCCACACTACTGTCTTTAAGGACTAGAGAGATAGTCTCCGTGTCGTTTATCCCACTGTCAGTGTAGGTGGACGCGATACTACCGTCCCCGACGTATTTCCCGCACAGATACTCTGCAGATCGACTTTTGTGTTTAGGCTTCTGTATTTTTACTTTAATAATGTCCTTCTTCTTTTTTGGGTTAGACTTTGCAGGGTTTAAGACGACGTCGGAGCTGTTATTGGCGTTTTCATCAACCGGCATGAACGTTATGACTGGGGGACAAGATTTTCTGCCAGCGGAACATGATTCCACGTGTTCCTCTTCGATAGTCGAATCTTTGGGGGCTTTCAATTTGGAGGCAGTTTTCTTTTTTTGAGGCGTAGAACTTCTTTTCTTAGCTCTTGTTTTTTTTGTCGTGGCTTTAGTCTCGTCCACATCCATAGCCACATTTTCCTTTTGTTTGCGTGCTCTAGGTTTCTTTGTAGTTACTATTGTTTGATCGACTTCCATTGGAGTTTGTTTATTAGCAGTGTCTTGGGTTGGCTTTTTGGTGCTTTCCAATAACAATTCACGCAATCTTCGATCGAGTGTTTCGGACAATGTTAGGTTAACTGTGCAGTCTTTAAGCTGCATACTTTCGGATTTGTTTGCATTCTGGGCTGTTACCCTATCAACGCTTTTCCTAAGTTTGCACCTTTGATCCATAAGTGGTACGGATATATCCAGGTTAGAGATCATGTACTCGCTATATTCCTTCTGATGACAGCTCACATTCTGTTGGGTTTCGTTTATTGTTGGATAGTTTGCATCTTTAATCATCTCCCGACTTATGGACATTTTTTCTACAACAGACAATTCTGGAGAACACGGCAGTGTTACATTACTGGAACTACCCATTTCTAAGATAAAACCAGAGTTATCGCTGGATTTATTGGAGTCTTTGGAAACAGAATAGAAATGTCGTACATCGGAGTCTTCTATTACAGGATTATTTTCGTCGATGCTTTCTAATTTTTTGGAGGAACGTCTTTGCTTTGACATTAAAATCTGGTAAGAGTCTGATCTGTAGTTTGCAGAGTTAAGACTTGACAGTGATCTTCTTAGCGGTATAAAATATGACGAATTGTTAGAACCAGACGATGGCTCTACCAATACTGAATAAGTTTTCCTTCGAGTCAAATGTTTATTCTTATATTTATTTCGAACGGTGAAGCTGACCTTCCTTTTTCTTTTTGGTAAGCAGACTTTTACGGGGCTTGGGTCGGAATCTTGATATCCATAGCTATCTACCGAATTCCCTAACTCTTGTGGCGGTACTATGATAATTTCCAGCAAGCTACAAAAAAAGAAACATGCATTTATAATAGCAACAATAAGCGGTGAGCACAATATAACATGGATATTGGATATGCAAACATGAAAGTGCAAGTTGTGCAGGCTGTGACAATCAAACATTTAAGAAGCTACATGCAAAAATTAATGGAAGCAGATGTAAAATGGAACTTACCGACTTCGGCACTTAAACAAATAACTAAGGTTTAAAGAAATTTAAAGCTAATTTTAAATAATACACAAATTACAAGCAAGTCATATTTATTTTCTGTAAATACACCTGCTCCCATTATCTTATTGACATTGTCTTTTTCACTATTTATATTTACATCGAATGGTTAACCTTTTGTTTCGATGACAACCAAAATTGACAAACATTACTTTTACAAAATATTTAATTAATTTCGATTAAAATTTAATCAATGTGAAAAGAATCGTAAACAATCGAAAGCGAAATATTTCCTGGCATGATCATCTAAGTAGCCCATGGTTTTTATTAAAAAATTATTTGACTACCCTTGGGGTACATTTAATTGTATAAAATAAAATAAAATTATGAAATATTTTTC
The DNA here is from genome assembly GCA_949125135.1 of Alcis repandata. NCBI lineage: Eukaryota > Metazoa > Arthropoda > Insecta > Lepidoptera > Geometridae > Alcis > Alcis repandata. Next base: position 8,148,574 of record OX421237.1, read on the forward strand.
CAGACATAAACCTCTTTGAGAACCTCCTCCTTTACCGACTTTAAAGACCTTTGCTCATTAAATCTATTCAAAAGCAACCTAGCTAGGAGCAAAGCATTTAAAGAGCCGACACGCGACGAAGTAAGTACACGCGTGACCAACGCGTGGACAACGCGTCGTACTCTCGATGATGCTCGAAATTCTGCTGTACGGTGAAGGTTATAAAGCTCACATTTTAATGCTTTGCTTATAGCTCAGTTGTTACAATGTGGGTCTAAGTGAGTGACGGCCTCAAAGAAACATTCAATAAGTTTCAGGATATATATTGATACTATAATTATATGATTGTTCTGAGCGGGGAGCGGCGTGATGTTGATCAGAATTGAAATTGGCAAGATATTGCGTAGACAAAAAATCTATTTTTATCCTACAACGGCCACGACAAAAGGAAATTGTTATAGAGGTAACGAAGATTATGCAATGTTCAATTGTTCATACTTATTGTAACATACACAACATCAAGACCTTAACGAAGGAGTGCTGACAGACTTGTGCGAGTTCATTAATACAATATGAGTACAAATAATTTGAGAAAAACAACCAACAAGTAATTTGAGGACTAAGAATTTTTTTCTCCAGCCCCTCACATGGTCAATGGTCATAATCACTAATTACAAAGTTGTGACCATTTTTGTGACTAACCGTGACCGTTTCCGAAATGTAATCCGTCAAATGAGAATGTGTCTTTATGTCCTCTATGCACAAAGTATTTCGAGTTTCTATAAAATATTGTTTTTAATTGTTTTAAAGAATTTTGTCAACATCACTTGTTCAGGTCGACGTGAATTAGTTTTACTGGTCTATCGTTTTGATTTCTAGAACTTATTTATACTGATTTATAGCTAGATATGTATTATAATACAAACTATGGTTAAATGTACATATGGTTAAATAATTTCTTTTAATTAATTTGATATTGCCGTATCCTGAACCCGATCCGATAGTTTCGATTCGGGAATAAATTTCTGTCTCAGTCATCCTGAATGTAAATGGCAGAGATGGAGATATTCGAGGATCGAGATGCATAGATCATAAATGAAGACATCCAGAAACTTAATATTATTGCACAGCATGAAATTGCTTAAGATATAAAAACATACTTATATAGATACATAAACTCTTCATTGATCACACCAGAAATTACAAACAAACACTTAAAACTAGTGCAACAACTAGCGTCCTTATCGCTAAGAGCGATTTCTTCCAGGCAAGATGGTAAATGATGCCTGTAAATATCGGAGGTCAAGACACAATTTGAGCCGCTGCGCCAAAAAAGCAAAGTGTAGTGAAAAGAAAAGAATTATTGTAGATCTAGAATATTTATCGATATTAATATAATTCGAAACTAAATTTTGCGTCTCAGTCATATAGATGACAGAGATGAAGAATGTCGAACTCGAATTGAATCTTTTCGATTGGATTTTAAAAAAGATTCTAAAAGATTTTATGATGAACCAAATGATGATGGCTGGCTAATATAAAATGTAGTCATATCGAAACATCAAGTTGTAAGTATATATTAATGTATTATTTAATACTATTTGAAGGAATATTATTGGGCAGAATTCAACGAAATTTTACGAAGAAAATTTATGATTGATTTAAAAGACATAAAAACGTAGTATATACAAATACATTCATAATTTATCAAGGATCATTCATTAATCACGTGACCTCGAGAGGGGAGCGAAGGGGGCGGGAGGTTCGGAAAATATCACGAAATATGAATAAGGGGGATGTAGCGAGATATCAGGTGTAATTATTTCGTAAATTAAAAAATAATAAAGACAATTTGTACCAAAAAATAATAGACGTCATATTGGTGGGGAGAGGAAGGTAATTTATACCTCGCTATATATCACCAGGGGGGAGGGGGGATATGAAAAAGTTGCTAAAACATCACATGATAAATGGACGGTCCCTGAACTTAAATTTATCATCACTTTCTAAGCTAACACATTAAAATATTACATTTTGTTAAAATTAAAAGTTCCACCGATTATTTTAGTTTAAGTGGAACAACTAATCACCATAGGATTGATACAATCTTTTGAACTATTTGGTAATTGAAAATTGTTTGATTCCCAAAATAAAAAATCAAATTGATGATGATTTAAATATCATTACACACACCATTCTGGTCGTAGCTCATTACACTTACTACACACCGGACCGACCAAAAGGAGAGCAGTGAAATTTTAGCCCTATTGAGTTTCCTGTACAATAGAATTTCAGGTGACGACAATCTAAGCGAAAAAGTACACTGCCAAGATAACAAAATTGAATCAATAGGAAATCGGTTTTGGGTGACAAGATATATAATAATATAATAAGATATATGACTCATATTGTATAGTTTGTTTTTGGCCAGTCTGGTGTTGAGTTATTCTATTATGCCGTCAGGTGTGTCATAAAACAATTTGCAAAAAATCTTTGATTCTCCATACAGAAATTTGATAATCGTCCAACAAATACATTGCACATTGATAAGTACCTATGTCATATTTAAAAAAATCTACCTTCTCTTATGTCCGGGGTTGGTTTTGTTAGTTTTGTCTGGTGGAAACATGTAACGCGCGTTTTCGTCGCCGAAGCTGCGTCGCTCTGTTGGCTGTTTGGTCGGTGTTGGTGTCGCCCTCAGTTTGGCTTCACTGGCTGACGAGTCAGTGTCTGGAAATACTAAAGAAACATGTTGAATTGATACATAAATTTGAATCGCGATCCGTGTTTAAGCAATTGAATACAACACAGTATCTTTTAATTACTTTTCTCCATTTTAAAATAGCGGTCGGATTGCTGAAGTAGGTCTCGTGCGCGCGTCCCCGCTCGCTCGTGAGTCCCACTGAACTAACCTACGAGTATTGGGGTCATGGCGTGGACCGCCATGACCCCAATACTCGCGGTACTTGCGTGTTCGATACCTACACGCGGAGTGAACCAGGCCTGGTTATAGCTAAAGTTGCACCTCAATGTTCCCAGGTGGTTACAATATGGGTGTCTTCAAGTCGAGAGTGAATCAGTATTTAATAAGGCAAACATGCTCCATCGTAGACCGTATTGCTTCCCATCAGGCAAAATGGCGGTCAAACGCCCCTTGCGTTAGAATAAAATATATATATATTTAAAAAATATAGATATCAAGATTTATGAGGATAAAAAGATTTTGATGTGCTACTAAATTTTTTTTGTATAATGAAGTTATGCTGGCGTTCCAGCAGCAGTTATGGAGATCACTCTCTACATCTATGTACATATAATACATACAAACTATACCTCTTTATTATATTAGTATAGATTTTATACAGGGTTAAAAGGAAAAGGTATAACTAAGCTGAAAAGGGTGCATAGTACTCGTCATTATGAACAACTTTTGCAATGGGTGACCCTGAAATCGCGAAAAAAACAGCTGTGTCATAATTACATTTTGTTGAGTGACATCGACATTTTTGTCATTGTCATCGTATGGAACAGCTGATTTTTTTTTCGCGAATTCTGGGTTGGTCCCATAGTAAAAGTTGTTCATAATGATGAGTACTTTGAGCCCTTTTCGGCTTAGCATACCCGTTATGAATAACCCTGTATTAGAATAGATGATAATGATGTTATATGACAAAGCGTTGATTATGACTTTTGAATGTAGTGTGAATCCGTTTTTATTCACCATATCTCTTGGACATCTTCAGTATTCTCGTCGACGCCCTGGTCCCGACCACGCTTTTGTCTCCTGCGCTGCTGTTATGGTCGCTCATATCTGTTTGCTTCGATACCGATCTTCTAACAGATCTTCTCTCTTCTACTACCTGCTTTTCAGCGACTTTTTTCGGCAATTTCTTCTCTTTCTGTTTTGGGCTATCTTCTGTTGTTACTGCTGGTATCTCTTTTTCTTCTTGGTTTGCATCGGGACTGGTTGGTTTGGTTCTGGATGCACGTTTGGTTTTAGGTTCCTCTTGTTTTGAGTCTGTCGAGTTCGTTTTCGATGTTCTGGTCCGTTTCGCTGGACTTTTGGACGTGGATGTGGCTGATGTTGTATTTCTAGGCCTTCCTCTGTAAATGAGAACAGAAACGTTTTAGTAACCCTAATGATTTTGCTGGTTTTTTTGGGCGATACGTAATTTTTTTTTGTAGGTATATTAATGAATTTTACGGTATTTGTATTCACATCTTTTCATTTTTCTAGGATTCCTATATCCGTCCTAATGAAGCATAGAGTATCCGTGATCATGACTTCATAACAAAACAGGCAAAAAGGCCTTTGGAAAAAATAAATATTTTCTAGAAAATAGCTAATTCTTATGTAATTAACATATCTATAATTTTTTGCATTATAAGGACTAAGATTTAATCATGACTATATACGTTTTAGGGTTCTGTAGTAAACTAGGAACCCTTAGTTTTGTGCCACAACATGCCTGTGTATAAACTCCCAAATACAAGCCCAAACGCCTTTGTGTGATAAAATGAGTGTGAATAAGTCAATTAAAAATATATATTTTTAAAGACAATCTTGCATTATCGTCAGAGTTACACACGTATAAAAAATTCAGCTCTTTGTAAAAACGTATAAAAAATGCACGTATAAAAAATTGAGTTGCAAGATTCCACCCAAATAAACATACAACCCGGTCACAATATCTGTGCACCTGACCTTGTGCTAGCAACTCAATTTTGAGCCACTTCCCGATGTTCGATTGTATTATTATCAGATCAATCGTTACAAAATACAGATGTTAGTAAGTATACCAAATTTCAGCTCAATCGAACATCGGGAAGTGGCTCAAAATTGAGTTGCTAGCACGAGGTCAGGTGCACAGATATTGTGACCGGGTTATAGTTACATATAATCCATCTTTATATATAAAAATGTTATGTTAGTTTGTGTACGCTTCAAAAACTCAAAAAGTTCTGCACCGATCAAGCTGAAATTTTAGCATGATATAAATCCGCATCAAGGATTGTTTTTTTTTTCTTTTTTTTTTATCCACAGCGAAGCGTGGCAGGGAACAGCTAGTACATTATAAGTTAAATAAAAGCTTTTAAAGTCATACCTTCTTGTTACATTTGTACTGTCCATTTCACTTGTTTTTGCTACTTCCTCCATTCCATGAGCGTCTAATATCTTTATTTTGTCAAATATTTCTTGCTCTATTTTAGAAATTTTTTCGTGTACATCTGGAATAGATTACATAGATTAAATCTGGAGGTTTGTTAACAAATTTTAAAAATGTACTTTAGAAAACGAAAAATAACTAAAAAACCAGTTAGGCACCTACATAACCTCCTCGTACTAAGTTAGTTTTAAAACGATAAAATTGTTGTACAATAAAATTGTTTTTTTTTTTATTTATTAAGAGGCTTGCGTTTGACCGCCATCTTGCCTTATGGTGAGCAGTGATGCAGTCTATGATGGAGCATATTGCCTAGAAGAAACCGATTCACTCTCGACTTGGGGACACCCCTATATATCTATTGGGAACACCCACTCAGGCAGAGCGTCCCACATTCTGGCGATTTGATATCAGTGAATCCATAATCATCCAAAGTTTTTTCAATTAAATTCATTGTTTTCTTTATATTCAGTAAGTTGTTTAACACATTGACTGCGGCTAATAATCACATGCGCTTGCCTTAGGTGCGGCTAATAGTCAAATGCGTTGTATTTTACGCGGCTGGTGTCTACAGCCGCACTTTGCACGAAGGAATACACAAGGTATGTGTTTCCCGCAGTCAAAGTGTTAAGTTTTTTGTTTTGTGATTGAAAATTGTTGTAATATTATTTTTAAGTCTGCATGCCGTGCTTAGCAGCACTAGATACATACATATTATTATCACTTAGTATGTAATCTCAATAAGCGAATAACTGTATTATTCCTTCTGAGATTAATAAATCGAATCCAAACCTGCATCTACGACTGAAGGGACTGGTGAACAAACTCCGCTGCTAGTTTCCATCCGTGCTTCTTCAACTTTAGTTCGCTCATCAGCTCCATTTACTTGGTTTAGTTTCCTGTTGTCTTCAGCCATATCAGATTTCAACATTCTTACTACTTGAGGCATCACGTGACTGATCTGATCCCAGTCGCCTTCTAAACTATATTCCTACAAACATTTTACAACATTTTGTAAGGGGGAATAAACGTTTCAAATGGTACAATAATACACAAGTGAAAACTTTTGTTGACCTAAGCATACATTTTACATATTTTCATCTTAATATATATAAATTACTAGCTGACTCGACAGACGTTGTCCTGTCAAAAGCCATTGCGTAACTATAGCAGCCGTAGTATGTTGATGCTAACTTGTCAATTTATAGTAAAAATTATCAGTATATATATAATTTGCAATAAATTAAAATTGCGACTATAATTTGAGATTTAAACTATCCTATCTCTCAAGTTGGATCGAACTGCACATGGTGTGCGAATTTTATTATAATCGGTTAAGTGGTTTAGGAGTCCATTGAGGACAAACATTGTGACACGAGATTTATATATATTAAGATTACGTGTTACGTTGTTTGTCCACTATAGACTCCTAAACTACTTAACCAATTTCAATCAAATTTGCACACCGGGTGCAGTTCGATCTAACTTAGGAGTTAGGATAGCTCACATCTCAATTTATAGTAAAAAAAACATGAAAAATTAGAAAATTTAAAAATACTTAAACCATAATTTAACTTTAGCGCTTTGGACAATGTGAACTTTTGACATTTGACATAGAATTGACGCAATGACTTTTTTTTTTACCAATTCGAATTAAATAGTCATCGTTAAGACAGGACAACGTCTGTCGAGTCAGCTAGTTTAATTATATTTTTTAATAATTTTTTAATTTAATTTTTTTTTTTAATTTTTTAATTATATTTTTTTTTTAAATTGCAAGCATAGTTAATTAAACATCCTATGTGTGAAACGTCCATAGTAAAATTCGTAAGTCTTAGTATGGTATTGACTCAAATGGTGTCAACGAGATTTTTTTGTCTATTTGACCGGCTTTTGATTCTTTCTCTTATGTAAAAGAATTAAAAAGAAGACTTACCACACCATTGTTTCCAGATATTTTTAGAAGCAATTTTTTCTCATCTCTTGCTTCTGTTTTATTATCAGCTACGGGTGCTATCGCATTGTTATCTGAAAGAAAATTTAAAATTGCTCTAAAAACCTCAACTTTTTAGTTAATTTCAACAAACATTGGTTGACAGCTCTAAAATTAGTCCTATTATTCTCTTCCTTATTGAAGTAACAAAGCGACGCAGATAGTTTTAGTTCTGTTAGTTTAATTTAGTTAGTGAAACAACAAATCGCACCAATATTATTGAATAGTTTTTGACTTACTGTTTCCATTTTGGGCAGATTTCTGTGGAGAAGGGGCGCTCGTGTTGTTTCTGAAATATTATTGTCATATCATGTGTTAATTCTACAAAAACCTAGCAAGTAGCAAGTAACTTCTTTACGTCACACTTAACAACTTTTGGTCCGAAACTTTGACAGAATAAAAATTCCCTAAAGTAAAATTTTAAAGGGCTTTCTCATGTTCATCCATCTACCATACCAAATTTCATCCAAATCTGTTCCGCCTTGTCAGCGTAATTGAGCAACAAACATACAAACTTTGACATAAATTTATAATATTAGTAGGATAGTACTTCTTTGAACAGTTTGACCAAAGGATAATGTTTCGGTCCTCCCGAGTGCGAAAACTATAATAGAAGGTATCTATAGAAATTATTTACCGCGATGTCGAAGGTTGTGTAGACTCATTTAATTGAGCTGCATTATTGTGCTGGTCTTCTTTAAATAACCTAAAATAAATACACAGTATAATAATGATAATAGATAGTATTATATAATAAGTAGCTTTATTTAAGCATAAACATATACAGGGTTATTCATAAAGGGTATGCTAAGCCGAAAAGGGCTTATAGTACTCATCATTATGAACAACTTTTACTATGGGACCAACCCAGAATTCGCGAAATAAAAATCAGCTGTTCCATACATTTTGTAGATTGTCATTGACATTTTTCTATGGAACAGCAAATTTTTTTTTCGCGAATTCGGGTTGGGCCCGTAGTGAAAGTTGTTCGTAATGATGAGTACTATGAGCCCTTTTCGGCTTAGCATACCCTTTATGAATAACCCTGTATATACTTAAATCAAAATATATATATTATTCCAATACAAATTACTATTAGACACATACCACATAAGTATGATTAAATATAACTTATTGGTGATGGTTTTTTTCACACTTACATCTTGACCTCGTCAGCTTTTCTTTTTTCTTCAATGTATTTCTTCCTCCAGAAAGATTCGTCTTTGTCTGAACCACCTAAAAGGTTTAGAATTTGGTATAAGAATTTCAAACTACACATAATACTAACAAATTTCGTCACTGGTAACAACTGGGAACACCATAATAATATTGATATGTTATTGTTGTCATAAGTCCCAGTTGTCACCACATAAGGTGACAAACGGGATAAATTTTAAAAACTATTCCCGATTTCGTTCGGGGACAAAGATAGGGTAACAGCTGAGAATGACTCCATAGTCTCTTTACATTGCATCTAAGCACTCTTTTAGAACTTTCTTCCTAAAATGTTCTTTTAAATTTACATCAAATTAATCAACAATGCAATTTAGCCGAGGTGCTTGGGAACATCGTTTCAGCTTGAGAGCTCTAATTGGTCCGCTTAAAATCGCGACCGCGGCACCGGCCTATCATTGGCAGCCGAGAATTTATGAAAGCACTATTATCATTCACGTGTTAACTAAATAAGTGCTCTATGACGTGGAAAACCATTACTTCAACGTAACTTCTTACTTTCAGGTAAAAACAAATAAGTCAGAATCTAATTAAAACATACGGATATAAACTTACTATCTAGTCTATAGGTAAGAAACTTCTTGATATGTTTTTCATCTTTAACCAGTGGGTAGATGCTTTTCCCTACGATAACGTACAGAAACCCTTCCTCTGGGTCTTGAAGTATCCGAGACTGTTTCGGGATCCTAAAACAAGATAACGAGAATAAATATATCGCCACATATTTGAGTAGTGGTTCTGCGAACAGTAGACCTCGCGAGAGTCCGGATGTTTGTTTGTTGGTACTATGAACTTAAACTTGGTATACAGGTACAACAAATATGAGTAAGGCAAGAGGTTGTTGAGATCAAACAACCTCTTTTCTAGTTTAAAATGTTGGTTTGTATAAAAGTTTTGAAGTTTGAAATACGAGTCGGAAATATTTTTTTGAAAAACTAGGATCCATTAAAGTTTATTAGTTCTATTTTGTAACCTAAAATAATAAGAAAAGTGTACTTACAAGTATTTTTTAGTGTGCTTGTTTCTGCCGCCGCGGTTTGGTGGAAGCACATAAGAATCGCTGTCACTCTCCGACATCGAATCGCTCGAGTTTGATTCCATGTTTTTGCTGCAATAAAAAATGATATACAATTTGAAAAGCGATGGTAAAAACTAAAAACTAGTTTACTCGAATGTCCACCTTATTTCAAGATTCATATGAGGCGCGACGCATTCTAATTCTCACTCTACATATATATAATTTTTAAGGGAATGCCTGGACTTTCCTTTTTCCTTTGCTTCGATCTTTGTGGATATTTTACTTGAAATAAAAAAAATGCAAAAATATTTCATGTTCGCAAAAAAAATACAAACATCCGAATTGAGAACCTCCTCCTTTTTGGAAGTCGGTTAAAAATAAAACATATATTTAGAACTAAGACCTTTAATTGTCCGGCTTCTTTTTAGTTTAATCGTTTTGCTTGCTAATCTTATGATACCAACAAACTATATAGAGAAATAAGGTAATTTTTGTATGTAGTTCAAACATACCTATAGCGGCGCCGTTTATGATGCGACCTTCTTCTATGGCTCAACTGTCTTTTCCGAGTAGTCGATGCGACATGACCTAAAATCAATACCATAACATTTCTTACATTTTCTCATATCCCCTTTTTAAATTGTCTTTGGAATATCAGTATTTAACTAGTTAAGGAAGTGCCTGTGTCATGCAAAATTGCAATTGCCAAAGTTAACTTACCATGTGCAAATCCAAATAAATTTGCAAAAGCTCGTTCTCTTTGATTTGCACTCGCGTTAACGTTAGTATTGTTAGACACTACCTGACTTTGTGACTCACAATCTGCACTAGAATCGTGATTACTGTCCACGTTTTTGCTATTTTCTACTACTGCTGCTATCTCTTCCTCCCCAACTACATTTTTCTCTTTTTTATCTTTTATCTTTTGAGGTATGGGCTTTGTCTTTTTCACTTTATTAGTAACAGTTTGAGGTTTGTCCAAATTTTGTTTTTGCTTAGTTGCCTCATCACTATCATTGTCAGAGTATTTTGTGTTTTTGAATTGTTCTTCAAACGGACTGACGCTTAACTGATAGGGGTTTTTGTCTTCAACTTCTGTAGTGTTTTTTTCTTTATTCAGAGTGGAATTACTATCGTCTTCGTTAGTAGCACTTGATTTGTTACCACTTTTCGACGTCGGCTTTGCAAGATGATCTTTCTTACAACTTGAAGGGGTAGTAGATCTATTTTCAACAATTGGTGTGTTTGCATTTACGGACTTTTTTTCAAGAATCGGTGAAGACGAGTCTTTTATTTCGATTACAGAGTTTTCATCATTGATCTCTTTTGACTGGATATCCAACTTCTGTTTTTTGCTTTTCTTACTGTCTTTTGAAGATGACCTCTTCCGGAGCCTGGTTTTTTTGACAGCTGTTTTCTCTTTATCAGCAATTTCATTATTTGCATCATGTTTTGTCTTTTGTGTTTCCTTAGAATCATCCAGAGCTTCTTGGTTGTTCGGTAATAATGTGTCTGATGTATTGTTTTGTGTCGAACTTCCAGTGTTTGCAATAATACTATTGCTGTCTGTATTATTTTTAGCAGTGTCTAAAGATTTTTCCAACGTTTTGGCATTTGATTCTGCAGCCACAAACACAGATGTGTCTTTGAGGTTGGACTCAGTATTTGTGACAGCATCACCTTGTTGACTGTTTTCATCATTGTGCTTTTGTGTGTTTGTTTTATTTTTATTGTTGTTTTCATTATTCTCATTTTGCGATCTTGGTTCTTGATTTTCATGATTATGAGACTCAACACTCGCAGCTTGAACCTGATCTTTATTTAATGTTTCTTCAGTTACTGCAGTCTTTGTCACAGTAAGGTACAAATTTTCTATTGTAGAATTAGCTTCATTAATTTCTACAATGCTATGTTCCAAAGCATTTTCTTTCACTGTTTCAGACTCTGCAGCTTCGATCACGTTATTATCGGTTCTAGGAGGATTTTCATCAATGTTTAATCGAGGTTCTGCATCAGATTCCTCAGATTCTGTCTGGAAATCTTTTAGTAGGTCACAAACGAGTGGTGTTAAAGGTGCAGTGTTTTCGAAAATTAGCATGTCTTTTAGTGATTTAGATTTACGTCCTTCATTACTTGGGGATTCTAAAGCTCTTTGGACATCCTCTGCATTTTCGTATTCAGGAACAACGATTTCGACGGAAGACCTGCGGCGTGATGGTAGTTTAGCAGCTTTAACGTCCTCACCTGTTACTTTCTCCAGTGCATCATCAATGCTTGTGACTGGTGGTTCATCATTATCATTAGTTTGTTCATCGTTTGCATGACTTGTTGTTGGTACTTCTTTGTCTGTTACTGCAGTTGATATATCATTCTGTTCCCCGACTGTGAATTGAAGTGTAAATCATTATAATTTAATGTTTTGCACAACTGCAGAGTTATCATGTGAGCTGTAACTTGTTTTCGTTATTGTGTCATACAACTTTTCACATCCGCCAACTTATTCGAACCATGCGCGAATGGGATGAACCTACAGCGAATCACAGCTTACGTAGTAACTCAGCAGTTTTACACTAGTTGGTTGATGTATTTTTTGTTTTTTTTTATTGCATCCTACTTGCTTGCTACCTTGGTGCAATCTTTTCCGTATTTCCGGTTCTATCGCGTTATTACTAAAACAGTCTAGAGCAAAACTCATGAGAAAAGTATCAAAAGTAATCCAAAAACAGTGTTTAGGTGTTATAAAAAGTACCACTGTTGATCACGGGCTGCGGTATTGTGGTGCTGGCTTAGCTAGGACTTACATTAGTTGTTATTAAATAAACAACACTATTTTTGAATTACTAGAAAAAGATGCGTAATTCTACTGTTTGAACTATTAAGGAAGTCATTTCGCAATCTAAAAATTAAAGCTGCTATTACCGCCAGATAATCGATTCATAGTACTTTAGTAGCTAGTGTTGTGCCCATAATTTTAGGCAGCACATTTCCGATATCTTTTCTATTCTGTATAGACTAATAATAAATTATTTTTCTAGTTTTTAAAAATAGTATAATGGCAAGGATTAAATAACTCTGTGATACCATTTGATTTTTCATCTGCAGTTCGGAACTCGAGTCTGTTGTTTTTCTCCTTTTCAACGACATCCACTCTGAAACAAAACATCAGTCTTTTCAAATAAAATAACTTTAGTATCATTTGAGTTACACTTACACTAGTACATTTCATGATTCACTAGTTACGCCCTGCGTTTTAACTCGCATTCAGTTGATAAATGGTGATGATAATAAAAGTAGCCTTTGTTATTTTCTGTACTCTTAACAATGTGTGTACATAATTATTTTTACAAAAAAAAAAAAAAAACAAAAAACGACTTCAAGAGACCGACTATTGAGTTATTCATCTATTTGTCGCGCACATACTTAATGCAAGACTTATAAAATATGGTTTTCTCATGGATACCATTATCAGAACTGGACTAAATTGAAATGGGACCACACGGGAAGCGTCAGCTTTCTAATAAAAAATAAATCATCAAAATCGATTCACCCAGTCAAAAGTTATGAGGTAACAAACATAAAAAAAACATAGTCGAATTGAGAACCGCCTCCTTTTTTGAAGTCGGTTAAAAATTTCATTTTATGATGAAAGGAACTTGCTACCAGGACAACCAACCTCCGGTTAATGTGAATAACTATACAGGTGCACCTTATTTGAAAATAAGCGGCGAGTATGGATTAATCATGAAGTATACTGTACCCTTGTCTGAAGCTGCGTACTTGGTCCATTGTCAGGTGATAGTAAGGATTCTGGATGTCCGGCAGAATACGCTTCAAAAATGTTTCTTTCAAACTTTGCCAGGTTCTTGTTGTTTTCTACAACAAATAAAAGTGTAAACCTTTCACAATGAAAAAAACAAAACCAGACATTGGTTTCTAATTTTATTTTCACATTAAATTTAAAAAAAAAAACTAAACTTATAACGGCTGCACCGATTTTGATCAAACATAGCTAAGAACACTCCTGTCTAATTAACCATCAAACAAAAAAAATATAAAATCTCATCCGTTCGGGAGCTACGATGCCACAGACAGACACGTCAAATTTATAACACCCCATCTTTTTACATTTGAGGTTAAAAATACTTTTCTTGATAAGTGAATGGTGCCTATAGTCTATAGTTGAAGATCAACATGCTTAGCTTGGAATGGAAACAAGCTCGAAAGTGAGTTTACCAGAACACACCTTAAAACTTAACACCTTGGCTGCGGGAAACACATACTTTGTTTCCTTTGCGCGACGCGAGTGCGGCTGCACACGCCAGGCGCGTTAAAAACAAGGCGTTTGACTATTAGCCGCGCCTGGGGCTAGCGCATGTGATTACTAGCCGCAGCCGAAGTGTTAAGTATATAAAGACAGATTTCAACATTTTAAACCAAATCCTAATATGAAAGTGCTCCTACCTATACCTCATATAAATTATGTGTGCCTTTTCACAGTGAAATTACTAAATGGCTCAATTAATTAGATGAAACCACAAACTGCATCTCTAATAGATCCAACCGTTTATTTTCTTTTTGACAGCACCAATAGAACGTAACTGCGTCATGTTACGCAAAAGTTCACTTTTAAATGCGAGGTTTTAAAAATATGACAACTGCCTAAGTTTGCTCCTTGATCCCGTATAATAATCATCTTTGACAAATTGAGTCCATAAGTGCAGTAGTTTTTTTATAAATTACATAAAATAACAAACGTTTTTAAAAATTTACGTTCTATTGCTATCAACATAGTGATGTTACGATTGAGATATTGATATTGTTTATTAACTATTTTTATACGGGTATAATGTAGCATTCTAATGAAGTATAAAATATATAGATTGGTAGATAGATTGATTTTAGGAAGATTATTATTACGTGTCAATGTAACAAAAGTGATAATAGAATGACGATCTACTACTTACTAGCGCCATTCCTACGACTGTTCTCTTTCCGCACAGACTCGATAGAAAAATGAATCGATATCGTGTCCACTATCGTATCACTTGGTCACAACACTATAACTGTCAAATTAGATCTGTCAAATAGAAAATAAACGGTTGGATCTATTATAGCTGTAGTAGTTTTTTATAGGTTACTTACTTCAGAACTAGCGAACTCCATCCACATTTTTCTCCCTTTCAATTCTCCATATGCCTTGCGTTCATTTAAATAGTCCACTATGGCTTTCATTTCTCTCAAAGAGTACGCTTTCCTGAAAAAATTAAAGGACAGAAACATAAGAAAATAATAATTATGCTTCTACTCAGGTGTTGCGCTTATTCAATAATTTATTATTCACATATTTATTTAGGGTCATAATTTCAAATTTTTTTACAATACAAAAAAATAACAATATATTTTAAAAAGAAAAAAAACTAGGCTGCTGCCTGCAGCGGAGCAGGGCCCAAGCTACCAAATGGTTAGGGCTCCGGACAATTTTGTGCCGTGTTGAGGACCACTGCCTTCTGCATCTGACCCTTGAGGCAACCGTCTAGCGAGAGCCTTTTGAGATGCTGGTCGAGGCTCTTCGCTATCAGGCCATTCATTGAGACAACTATTGGGACAATGATCGTCTACAAACAAACATTCTTTATAGGAATAACAAGAGGAGAATATTATAAATCCGTTAGGGCATCTAAACAGGGTTATTCATAAAAGGTATGCTAAGCCCAAAAGGGCTTCTAGTACTCATCACTATGAACAACTTTTACTGTGGAACCAACAAGAAATTCGTGAAAAAAAAACAGCCCTGTATAGTCTAAATTAAATTAATATGAATTACATGAATTTATGTAGCATTTAAGCTTTCGGGATTTTTGCACCTGCTTTAACCTAGATATAATATAATTTAAAATAGGTATCCTTCTATAGATTACACTTGACGGGTTGTTTGACGATACATACACAAATTATTTTAGGGGTAGGTTTTTGAGCAGCAGATTTACCTACCCTTTTCAAGTACTCATCGCAAAAACTAGTTTTATATCGAATTTCCCTATAACATTCTCAGGATTTTTAAACGGGATTAAATCGAGAATATATATCGGTGAGTGATCAAGATGGATAAAATAAATACATCAAGCAAAAACACGCTAAAAATACTATTTCAACTATCAACTACTTACCCCGCCATTGTTCATGGGAATAGAGATTTTCTTCGGGAATACAATAACCAACAAAATAAATCCTATGCTGAATGCGAAAACGTAAATTATTCTTCCGATATTTGATTCGATATTATGTAGTTACTCGGCTTCGAGCGATAAACATTTATTCCCTGAGTTTATTCCATTGTACAAAAAATCAACTTTTTAAAACATGAAAAAATCTGTTGGTTTTGTGGAGGCACGGTTGCCGTCTTTCATTTTTAATTTTTCCGATATTTAGCATTATTTTCCCCAAAATGTTTTGGACAAAAAGTGACTTAAAAACGTAGAGTAGATGATTTGGAACCAGGAGGTATATTTTTTAATTTGTAATTTTTGCTAAAACATAACCATTTCATATCAAAAACGACTAGTGAAACGTAACAAGAACTATTTTTGGCAAAAATCCTGGCAGCATAGATCATTGATGTTATTTATTTTGTGTAAGTCAAACAAAACTTCAGCTAAAGTACTGAGTATTTGGTAGTGTTTATTAGAACACTTTAATCTTAAAACCTCCAAAATTTCTCTATTTATTTTTTTTTCCTCAAAAATTTCCAACGATGTAATTTTCCCAAGAGCCAATTTTTTCCCCAAAATGGGAAAAGACCATAGTGTGGCAAGCAAAGGCAGGCCAAAAGTGCTGCCAAAGGCAATAATGTACGACACAAATAATTTTCTAGCACAAGACGAAAAAATGGTCTCAAAGACTGTAACAAGTTTTTCAGGCAACATAAAAAAGTCATGATCATTCTGACGTTTTAATGGCGGGAATCAAGTGTCAAAGCTATGTGTCAAAGGCATCGCATTATTGCCAGGTTATGATTTTTTGCAGTTTTGAGGTAAACATTTAAAAAGAAAGAAGAATTTGAAAATATAAACTTCCTGATTGAAAATTTTAATATGGCTACCAGTAGAATCTTGTGCTGGAGCTCACTGATCTGGTGAAGGTAAGAGGGAGATGTAGGGGTCACGAGGTTCGGGTCATCATGAATTACTAGTTATATTATTGAATAAGTAAGGTCAATGAGTAGAATGGGATATGATAGTTTAATCAAATACAATTTTTGTTCGAATATTTGTGTAATCTAATAGGTTTAATAAATAATATCTGTTTGGTCCTTAGAGTGATCCTTAAAGTGATTTTGGATGTGGGGGCTCTTATGGTCTATAGGCATTCCTGAAATTATTTTTTCGATTCGGCCATTTTTCAAGATGGCTGCCATACACTTGAAATTCAAAAATACCAGTTTGTATGGAAAACGTCTTAAAAAATTAAAAATAGAAAGACATTATTTTAGAAACAAATGAACACACTCCAGAAACTCCTGCACATAATAAAATCACCCTCCTTTGGTAGAGGTATGACTAAGAGGCAAGGAACTTATATATATAAGTTCCTTGCTAAGAGGTAATAATAGTGGTAAATTGTATGAGGTAAATTGACAATGTCAGCTGTCATTCGGGTAAGTTCCCTGGGATTTTTAAACCTGGCAGCACAGATTAATTGACGGCTCGGGGCTCGGTCCGGCACGGGACGCTCCGTTTTTTCTGTCTTGCCATGCTTCATGCACCCATTTTCTCTTTTTTTCTTAATGCTGCTCTTCTTCTTCATCTAAATACCTATCATTGCTAGCTCCGCAGTGTTGAACAGAGCCATAGCAACAATTACGATACTTGACGACGGACACGTTTTAACTGAAGTGCCGTGAACTGAGTACATGTGAATTGAATCACTGACGCTACACTGTAGCACTGATACCGAACTGAGCGAACACGTTGACGGAACTGTGACTGTGGCTTCACTCATCACTGATATGTGTGAATCGACCTTTAGTTTGTATTATTTGTTTACATTTACATCGAAAAAAAAGTTATCTTCATCTCTCACGTAAAAAAATACATCTAGAACTTATTATTTACGCAAAGATAATATAAAAAGATTAAAGAATGGAATGCTCATACCTATCGATCACTGATATTTTAGTTACAAACGAAAAAGTTCCATGCAAGTTTTTACACGATTTACCTAAAATGGGTTGGTATATATTTTTTTCCGGTTAATTCTTCTGCCTATATTTTATTAAGGAGTCCACCTAGAGCTCGCAAAGTAAGTAACACAAGAGTGTTACTAGAATGACTACTGGCTCTTGTGGTAGGTAGGCTAGGAAGGACTTGATGGTCCCAGTGTTTCTACTACAAACTGTGTGTGCATACTATTTCCACTGTACTTGGAAACGCGTGCTCAATGTTTGTATTATGTACTGTTGTCTTTTGTATACCTAGTTATAATGATAGTAGAGGCAGTTTGTACATTTTTTGTTTAAAGTCATGAAATTAATTAAGCCACATAAACTTTTTTATTTGTATAAATAATTTATTGGTGAACATGTACCGTAATAATTATAAGTATCTACATTTATAGAA
The DNA here is from genome assembly GCA_949125135.1 of Alcis repandata. Classification (NCBI taxonomy): domain Eukaryota; kingdom Metazoa; phylum Arthropoda; class Insecta; order Lepidoptera; family Geometridae; genus Alcis; species Alcis repandata. Next base: position 8,166,577 of record OX421237.1, read on the forward strand.
GAGGTAATGTTCACAAAACCATTATTAAATTTAATATGCTATGCTCTTATGCTGAGTCCATTTTATTTTTCAGGATTCTTGGACCCTTCAGCAACAGAGGATGATTTGAAAGCAGGAACAAATGTAGAAATACCTTTATGGCTGGCTGAGTCACTCCATTCCAGAAGACCTCCACTGGTCAGTGTAGATTTACCTAAAGTCTATAAAGATGCTTACAGAGAGATATTGAATGCAGATGCTTGTACTGTTGACATGCACAAATTGGGACAGTATTTCTACGAGCTTGGGTGTTATGTTGCCAAACATGACATTAAAGGAGAAGTTGGATCTACCCTCATAAATGTGAGTATGATTGAATCAAACGATAAACTTTTATGGTTTCCCAAACATTAGCATATTCATACAAACAAGCAATGTTGTATGTGGTGGTTCAGGATTAGGAATGCTTGTAAAAGCTGTTAACACTTTGGCTGCGGCTAGTAATCACATGCGCTAGCCCCAGCCCCATAATTTGACTATTAGCCGCACCTAAGGCAAGCGCATGTGATTATTAGCCACAGTCAAAGTGTTATTACTGTTTCTTGTTGTTTTTTAACATACACCTGTAAAAGCTATTATCATTTCCAGACATTCAGGCAACGGTTTCGCATGCTACTATCGGCTAGTGTTTCAAGCGACTCAATCAGCTCAATGCAGCCACTGTCAGCCAGTGAACGAACCCAGGCTGCAGCAGCCAGCATCTCCGAACGTGCACTCGCCACTTGGCTGCAGAGAGGAGACAGCCCCCTCACTACTGCAAATATGGTTGCTAATCACAGAAAGAGGAAAAGAGCTGAAATGGAAATGCTATAAAAAGTGCTTTCTGGTATGCTTTTCATGGGTACTGTGATAGTCTTATTTTCAGGCCATAATTTAGTTCATGAAATAAAACGGATAATTTGTGTACATAAATTTAATTTTCATATATTACTAGCTGACCCGGCAGACTTGGTACTGCCATATGTTTGTATGGAAAAAAGAAAAGGGCTGTTTTTAGGGTTTTTCAATATTTCTGAGAGATTTTCTTAATATTTTTTTCTGTAAGAACCTTCTCCTAATAATAACAAATACAACAAAAAAAGAATTAGTGAAATCGGTCCAGCCATTCACGCGTGATGCCGTGACCAAGGAAAACGGGTTTCATTTTTATATATATAATTATAAAAGGTTCCTATTTAAACACAGAGTCTGGATTATTAATTTTATATACACTAGTGATCATATTACACTACTAGGAGGAGTCTTGCGTGTTTACCCTCATTTTCTAGTTTTCCAGAAATATTTCAGGGTATCCTATGTCCAGGTATACCAGGTATACCTGATCAAATGTGATCAACTTCAGCCATTAACTTGGAAAATGTAACATACAAAGAGACATTTCCTTTGCATTTATAACATTAGTGTCATTCTTCCATTTCCACTCACATCAAGCATCTAGTCAGTTTATTAAATTACTAAATTACATTCAACACATTTATTGAGACAAAATGTAGAGATCAGTATTTAAGCCATATAATAACAAAGAAAGAAAAAACAGATACTTTAAATGTAAACAAATAACAAAACCATCATTTTCAAATGCTTGGAAGTAACATTATAACAAATAATTAATAACAAGCACAAACTAGTAAACAAATTTCCTATGGAAGTGAATCAATGAGACCTTTCTTTCATGATTCCAACATGTTTTGCACACATCCCGTTAGACCTATTCTCATTCAGTCAGATTGCGTTCAAAACCATTACAAAATAGTCAAACCGTAAGGCTTGATGAGTATGCAGTATTGACAAGTATGGCATGAATCAAGTATTTCACCCTAATAGTAAATCTGTGATGAGTTCCTCTGAATCATCAAAACATCAATTTTCATGTTACAGACCAACAAGTAGACTGAGGTTAAATATACTTTTATCACTAATTCTTTTTACAGTAATCGATAACACCTACCTAAAGTTAAAATACATTTAAAGTTACATTCTTGATAAAAAAATTGTTATGCATCAATTTGGCATAAGTTATCGTGCCACATGCAGTGTTCACTTTATTTCCCACCCCCAACTGACTTGTCAGCAAAAATGACTCACTATACATTCCTCATAATTGTGATTATAAAATGAGACCATTGCTATAATTTCAGTTACTTATAAAAACTGCTTAAAAGAAGTTCTTGATCAGTGATTACGTTTCAGCACGGTTTATTTATAAGCTTTTAAAATCTCGAACAAAATAGGGACCATAATGTATTGTAATCATACAGTCATACAAATTAATATATGACCCCCTACTGCTCTTTGATGCTTGAATAATACTCATATGGCCCCAAACTCAATTCACACAATAATTCTTACTCTATTCAAATATCACCATCACAATACTCTTGTACCTCATCCTCATTGTCTTTAACACTTAATAAAAGTTCCGAGGTACACTTGTACGGATGAATTGACTGTTAACATCGATCATTCTTCACTGATGGATTGAGGTCATGGAAGTATGCGTGAGCCATGGCATCGTCAGCTGGCATACGTAAGGCCGGGTTGCATGTTAGGAGGCGGGATAACAGGTCTCTGCCTCTGGCAGGCAATCTGGGTACAACCTGAGCTAACCCCAGGCTGGGTTGGTATACTGGCAGGGGTTTGTAGTCCGGTAACTGTGTTACGCCTGGCCATGTATCTTCGTTAGGTGTTCCTGTAATACAAGTCAAAGAGTTGTGTTAGATCAAATACAGAAACCAATTTATGCAGTCATTGTAGTTAGTGTGTCAACCTAATAGGACATAAATTTTCCCCCTGGTTCAATCACATATAAATTTTATTTGAACGCAAATATTTTTATAAAAAATTGTTCAAAAGGTAAAATGCTTGTTATGTATAATGATTAATCAACACTTTGGCTGCGGCGCGTAATCACACGCGGCGCGCTAGCCCCAGGCGCGGCTAATAATAGTCAATCGCCTTGTTTTTTACACGCCTGGTGTGTGCAGCCGCACTCGCGTTGTGCAAAGGAAAACAGGGTATGTGTTTCCTGCAGTCAAAGTGTTAACTACAACTACACGTGAGATCTGGATTTGCGCAAAGGAAAACAGGGTATGTGTTTCCTGCAGCCATAGTGTTTACTACACGTGAGATCTGGATTTAAATTTAAGTGTTTTTTTTTTTGTATTATATTGGTATTTTACTGAATAGAGTGCAGTCATGCTTACCAAGCATTTTGAAAATCCTTTTCAACTGGTCATCAACATCAGACCCAGGAAACAATGGCCGGCCTGAGTTAGCCAATTCAGCAAAAATGCAGCCAGCGGACCACATATCAATGCTTGTAGTGTACAGTTTCGCGCCGAAAAGAACATCGGGAGGCCTGTACCATAGCGTCACTACCTCTGCAGAGTAACATTTAACAGGAATACCAAACGCCCTTGCTAGGCCAAAATCTGCCAACTTTAATTCTCCATTCTTGTTAATTAATAAATTCTGAGGCTTTAAGTCACGGTGCAGAACGTTGTGACTGTGACAAAATGCTAAGCCACGAAGTAGTTGGTACATAAACGACTTCACTACATCCAAATCTATCTCCCCATTGAGACTGTCAAAGTACTTCTTCAAATCCTGATCGCAGTGTTCAAATACTAAGGTGAGCTTTTTTTCACTGTGTAGCACGTCGTATAATCGAACAATATTCTTGTGTTTGAGTTCTTTTAGCAAACATATTTCTCGTAGAGCTGATGATGGTACACCTTCATCGTCATCGTCTAACCTCACACGTTTGAGAGCTACGATCTCATGAGTCTCTTTATTTTTCGCTTTGAAGACTGTGCCATAGGTGCCTTCACCAATCTTTTCGAGTTTTTCATATTTCTGCATATTTTTATATTAAAATTCGCGCAACACAAAATAAAAATCGATTTTGTTTTCAATCTCTGTTTGCAATTAATTGCAATACTTGTAATAGTTGTAATCAGGGTTGCCACCTTGGTTTTTTTTAAAGCGCCGGCAAAAGTAAAATACCGCCAGATTTCAGAAATTTGGATTGAAAAAAAAACACCAGATTCCGCTAAATTATTGCATTTAATTAGCAGAATAGCGATGCGCCGATCCGATCCGATCTTTTCGTGGATCGGATCGAGGGCATACGATCCAGTCGATACTCGGATCGGATCGACACCATACGATCCGGAGTGCGGATCGATACAAATCTTCAGATATCGTATCAGGTCGGATCGGATCGATTCAAACACTGTGGTTAGCAATAATTGTTTATTGTAGTTGTAGGTATGTATTATAAAGCGGTAAATCAAAGTACGATCTCAAACTTTAGTTTGTTTATGTTTCAAAATGTAAACAAAATGTTGGTACTTTACAATTTATTTTGCTATTGACGACCAAGGCGGGTAGAAATATGACACGAAATAAACGCTTGTTTATTACTCTTTCGATATAAAGTCGGTAGAATGCTAAGTTGCGAAAATCTATGACTAAGAATATTTTATTAGCTCATTCACTGTTTTGCTCCTTGTGCATTAAACTATTTTCGTCAGCAAATTTAATTAATTATCTGAGAGTCGAAACAGGCTGGATCCACAACGCCTATCAAAATTATTGTTTTTAAAAAGCATTGGCATTGAAGATTGGCATCTATAAAATCTGTCTATCCATCTATACCTATTATATTATTAATTGCACAAAGTTCCTCTGTTTTATTTGAAATAAATGTCTAATATTTAAAAGTTGTATTTTCATACGATACTTTGGATCGATCTTTTGAAGATCGGATCGAATGCATGCGATCCGATCCGCGGATCGGATCGAGAAGATACGATCCGATACGATCCAGAGGATCGGATCGAGCTTAAAAAAGTCGCATCCCTATAGCAGAATAAAGAAACCCAAGTTTAAATTAAAAACAAACGAATATATATGAGATGCTAAAAATTAGTAGTATCCGGCGGTCGTTCATAAAAGTAAACAGATTTATGTATGAGGCGTTTTCATTTTAAAAAAAAGTTCGTGGTATTTTCACAGGTGGTGTGGAAGCACTTATAGGTCACAGCACACATATCAACTCGGAAAGGGATCGGCACCGTATCGCCTTTCGCCGCGCCGTCAACCAGGCGTCAACATAACGTATGCACGTAACCAAAGCGTATCAGCAGCTCCTGTACGTCAACTCGGCTACGGCTAGGCGACACCGCGCTTACCGCTCGCCGACCGCTCGCACCGACCGCTCGCTTTCGTAAAAAAATTATAATTCATTCGTTTCTATGCTAAATTAACTTGTATTACATATTTGAACATAGTTATGTTAAACAAGAGCCATATCCAACAAAAAAAGACACAGTTAAAAATTAAAATCCCTAAGTCTATGGGAGGCGATTTTCAACCTACTGTGCGACGTGAGCTCGGGCACGGAGAGACGTAAGCGCGGGGACGACGAGCCGTAAGCGCGGGGACGACGAGCCGTAAGCGCGGGAACTGCAAGTTGACCACGCACCGCATCGCGGTTCGGAGCCTGTTCTGAGGCGAGGCGATTACGTTACAATTCCGATTAGTGTGCGTTGCAGTAGGGAGTTTCATACAAACAATACTGAACGGCTCGAGGCGATACGGTGCCGATCCCTTTCCGAGTTGATATGTGTGCTGTGACCTTAAATCCGACCTGTCAAATCGATTTTGGTATGGTCACCGTTTCCCCAGTCTTAAGGGAAAAAATATGACCGTAATAATTAGAAAGACTTAGTACACAAACTTTTGTGGTAAAATTGACGTATTATCAATGTTATTAGTATTTATTGCCCACTGATCTATAAGAAATCTGGTAGTTAAATGCCATACATTTTTTTGAAAATAATTTCTAATTAGACATGCAAACCAGGTTTTGTACTTCAATTAAGTCAATTTGACATTGACATTTAGATATTAGGTGACAGACCCGATTCAGATTAATCCAGGCCCTCAATCATAATTTTTGGAACTAAAACCCTTTTTTTTTAAACGCCTCATTGCATAAAATTACTTATTATTACCAGAGTGAAATAAAGAGTTTTCACTAAGTTACAATTTACCAAACGTAAATACATCGCAGTAATCTCTCGCGACACCCGCATGGAGTCGGTCGAGGAGTTTGTTACCCGCTTGGCACGTCGCATGTACGACACGGCCGACAACGGGCCACACCCCCACCTGCACGACATCGCACCGCTTCACACACGCCCTCCCGACGCCAAACGTACGCGCCCGCTCCCACGAGAAATTATGCCACGCAGTGAAGATGACGCCAGAAGTACAGAAACAATCATACGAGCCGCATAAGAGCATCCGCTAGAGCGGACCGTGGCCAGGACGTGACCACGGGGCAGACGCCCCATGAGCTGAAGCCAGGGCAATGGGCTTGTACGCCTGAGGCCTCAACCTACCACCCTACATAAAAAAAGAGGTGGAAGACTCAAAAAAAAAAAAAACGTAAATATTATATTTGGTATAGGTACCTTGTCAAAATGTTTATTATGTAAGCAACACGAACCAAATTCGGGACATAGCATGACAGATAAAATAAAATGGTAACTTACGACAGCGCCTAGGGATTCCCCGGTCATAGAGTAAGAAGAAAATTATGAAATTCCGGAAATTATGAAAATTGTGTCACCAAATTCTATATTTGAAAAAGCGCTAAAAACCACTAAAATCACACACATCACATCACCTTGAAAAATCACCAGTTCTGGTAGAAAACCCACCAAGGTGGCAGCACTGATCATGCTGAACATTATCTGGTCATGTCAGTGTCAATCCTAAACTAAATCATAAGTAAGCTTTTTTTGTTCGTACGAGGTTTGTACATGTACAGTGGGTCAGGCCAAGGAGTTTGACCATACCGCCTCACTTGTCAAAAAATAAAAAAAAGCTATTCGAGCAGTTGATAGAATTTTACCAAAAGATTTCTCTATGTTAAAATAAATAAGAAGAAGTATTGACGCATAAAATAAAAATACTTTAATATCTAAATAATAGTAATTTGTGGATCTTTTTAAATTAAATTAAACGCAAAAACAAAATATGATTGGACAATTTTTTCTAATGCTACGGATGTTTAAACATATTTTGGCACTATTTTTCAGTCTTACTTTATTTACTTGGGCATCAAATTCACTGGCGTAAGTAAAATTGTTTATTTATTGTGTGACAAAATGCTGTAGAGATATTTATATAATTTATCCGAGTTTTTAATTTAAATTTTTAGGTCCATAGTACCGTTATGGAGTTGGGAATGCAAAAACGAGAAATGCATACCGTTTATAGCGTCACAGACGCGAGAAACGCTACAGTCATTAGAAACATGTAACATGCTGTGCTCTGGCGACCTACTGTGGCCATCACCGACAGGCCCTGTTAGTGTGGGTACTTCAGCTGTGCCAGTACGCTCTGATTTCTTCGAAATCGAAATTGGATTTGCGCCAAGCGCCTCCGTTCGACAGCATTTGCATGACGCATTTCAGTTGTTTAAACAAGATTTGCGAAAGACTGAAGGCAGACTTCGCAGCGTTAGAACCTCACATGATGTTGTCGTTCGTGTATCAGTCAACGACAGTGGAGATCCAAGCCTACGGCTTCATACTGACGAGAGTTATCAACTCTCTGTTGAGCCAGTAGGGTCGGTTAAATTGTTGGCAGAGATCTTGGCAGCCTCATTCTGCGGAGCAAGACACGGCTTGGAGACTTTATCGCAACTAATCTGGCTAGACCCTTACTTAGGCTCATTGCTAATACTACAAGAAGCCGAGATAAGAGATAAACCTAAATTCGGATACAGAGGTTTGATGATAGATACAGCGCGAAACCACATTCCTTTCAATGATATTTTACGGACTATTGACGCAATGGCTGCGTCCAAACTTAATACCCTGCATTGGCATGCGAGTGACTCTCAGGCGTTTTCGATACAATTTGATAATATACCTGTACTGGTACCGTATAGGGCTAATAGTACAAGGGATGTCTACTCTTCTGACCAGGTTAAGGTTTTAGTACATCGAGCTCGATTACGAGGTATACGTGTCATTATAGAAATTGATTCGCCAGCTCATGTAATTCAAGCTTTGAACTGGGGACCGCAAGATCGAGGTGATGTGGTGCTATGCGTAGACAGTGATTGTGAAAATCCTCCCTGTGGACAGCTCAACCCATACAATTCACACGTTTTCGAAATATTACAGAACATCTATGCAGATATAATTGAATTAACTGGAGTAGATGACATTTTTCATCTTGGTGGTGATGACGTTTCTTTGAACTGTTGGGCAGAACATTTCAATGGATCTGCTCCAAAATCGATCCTGATAGAATTTACGAGATCACTTATACATCGCCTTGAATATGTTAACGGAAAACTGCCCAACCTCACAGTTTTCTGGCCTTCCCTTTTAAGTGGTCAAATAACGACCGACCTGAAAGACTTGAAGCATCTGATAGGGTTACAAGTGCGTTCTTCGTCATGGAGTGAAAAATTTGTAAATGGTTTACGTAAAATCGTATCTCATAAGGATGCATGGGACTTGAATAGTGGTTTTGGAAACTGGCATGCGACTGTAGGTAAAACACAGTTCAATTCATGGCAAAGGTTTTACGAGCATCGACCGTGGATTAAAGCTGGCAGTGGTATTATAGGTGGAGAAGCAACTTTATGGTCGTGGACTGTGAGTGAAGGAGGCTTTGATGCTCGAGTGTGGCCAAGGGCAGCAGCTCTGGCAGAGCGTTTGTGGTCAGATCGCCCTGAAGGAGTCACGCCAAAAGTATATGGTCGTCTCGACGTCCATCGGACGAGGCTAGCAGAGCGAGACTTGCGTATTGCTCCAATATGGTCAAACTGGTGCACACAAAATCCATACACTTGCAGCTAAACGTAAATACAAAGTAAATCAAAAATGTATTTTGGTTCTATAGGTTTTTGTGTAGAATTGTTTACACACTAAGCATGGTCATATCGACAAAACTTTGCATGGTTAAAATACGAATATTTATTTTTACAAATGTATCGAATACAGTGGGCTTACATTTATTAAATAGACTATCTGAACCCGGCGGTTTCACCCCCTATTTTTCTTTTTACTTTTAAACCTTCCCTGAACTTCCACAAATATTTCAAGATCAAAATTAGCGAAATCGGTCCAACCATGGTCGAGTTTTAGCCAGACAAACGAACAGCGATTAATTTTTATATAATAATATAAGATAGGAGTTTCGAGTAGGTAGGTACCACAGTTAGTTCATTATTCGCATATTTAAGGGTTTCGTTCTAAAATGGTAAAAACATGTAGGCAAAAAGGAACCCGTACGGTGCCGGTCTTTTCTCCGCCAAAAAGTGTCAGTTTGCTTTATCTCCATCTTTCCAAAATGTTCCTGTACCTTTGGCAGACCACCTTGATCTCTTAGGGTTAACGCTGACACCTACGCTTAACTACGGAACCTACCTGGAGCCTGGAGTCAAAGGCTAAATTAGCTGGTAAAAGGTTGGGCGTCCTGAATAAGGTTAGGCGGTATTTCACGCCGGGGCAGTTGCATATTCTTTATCAAGCACAAGTCCGGTCGTGTGTGAAATACTGCTGCCATCTTTGGGACGGTTCAGCCAATTACCAGCTCGAACATTTGATTCGGTAGATCGGCGTGCTGTTCGACTTATTGGCGACGATGGACCAATTAGTTGTGTAGAAGGGAATCAAAAGTACCCACGGCACAATCAGCTGAGCATAGTGGTTGTGCCGTGGGTCCGGAAGGGACGAGAAGCTAGTTAGCAAAAAGCTTCATAGTCTGGAACACCGTCGTAAGGTGGACTGCCTGGCGATTTTCTACAGGATACATGGAGAGTGTGCTTCAGAGCTACACGACCTTATACTGCCATTCTCTTTCCTATACAGGACAAGTAGAAAGACGCCCTTTTACCATCCCTACACTGTCGATTTCCCCTGGATACGTACAAAACGGTTCGAGTCCACGTGCTTAAAGTATAATGGAGGTTATAACTGGTACTGGTTATAATGGAGTGGATTGTTAAAGGAGGATTTCGAAATGCATATTCAGGGTTATACAGAAAGAGTATGCTATCCCGAAAAGGGCTCATAGTACTCATCATTATATACAACTTTTACTAAAGATAAGAAGCAACCCGGAATTCGCGAAAAAAAATCAGCTGCTCCATACATTTTGTCGAGTGTCATTGACGTTTTCCTATGGTACAGCTGATTTATTTTTCGCGAATTCTGGGTTGGTCTTTTAAAAGTTGTTCATGATGATGAATACCACTTATGAGCCCTTTTCCGCTTAGCATACCCTTTCTTTATAGCCCTGTACATGACAGCGGTAAGGCCTCTAATGAAATAAATATAAAAGTTTGAATGTTTGTCACTAAATCTTATCTTGTAAAAGCGGCTCAACGGATTTAGATGAAATTGGGTAGGTACTAGTAGGTAGGGAAGAAGCTATAATTAATTTAAATGTATATAATATTCTTTAGGATAGCGGGTGAAACCGCAGGGCGCAGCTAGTAAGGTCTTATAGGCAGAGTGGCTTCTATGGAGCAACATTCATAGGACAGGGATGGCATTATTCTAAGAAGTTTAAACCAGATCAAGAAGTGAGCAAAGCCACAGCGGGCTGAGGCTAATTAAATATTATATTGAATCAAAGGGTGTGAATCAAATAATATTAGGTACTTAGCTAATAAAAAATATACAAAACTAGCTGTTCCCTGCCACGCTTCGCTGTAGATAAAAAAATATAGCATAGGTTAGGTACTTTGGGATAATGTAGCATTCGAATGGTGAAAGAATTTTTGAAATCGGTCCAGTAGTTTTTGAGTTTATTCCACACAAAAATACAAATCTTTCCTCATATTATTATATTATTAGTATAGATAATATCAAAATAAAACTCCAGTTTGTCGGTGGTCTAATTTCTCACGTTGTACAACATCAGAAATTAGGAACTGGACGTGACGTACTCTGTTTATGGTTTATCGTTGGTGTGAACAACATGACAAATTAGGAACTGGAAGTGACGTGTCGTTTGTTTATGGTTTATCATTGGTGTGAACAACACCTTTATAAATGCGTTTTAGATTTGAGCATATTCTTGCAATCAGAAGACAAATTCACGAAATAGTTAAAAATTCCAACAATGTTAGTTTTCCACAATTTTTCGGATTATTTAAAATTATTTTTAAAAAATACAAATAATTTTTATTGGACATAAGGCTGTGACCATATCGGTAGGAAAAAAAAATCAAGTCAGTCTATGGCCAATGTGGCGGCTGATTATTTGAGCGTCCAGCTATGGCATTTTGTGGCTTTAGTTCGCGAATAGTTTATTTATAAAAACACATTAAATCTAGTTACAAAACATAATTAATATGAACAGTAGATATTACGATTACGGTAACGGGATATCATGGTAAGTGTCCTTCGATTTGAACACCTGACAACCATATTGTTTAGCGTTTTGTATACGTTTTAATTTTGGGATTTATTTTCATGCAAATACATTGTTTTTTTAATGTATCTTGTTATTATGCCATTTAAACAACTGTGACTGACCCTTCAGCATATATATATTTTTTTGAAACTTCGTGGATTCTTTTTTAACTGCGTTTCTAAACTACCTCATAATTTCTGTCTAAAACGTGGTGGTTTGATCCTGAATGTTTTCTATTGTTATTACACCATACTATGTTTTTAGTTCTCCTGTTCCAGCTCTATATCCACCCTTGAACCAATTTAAACCATCTTTGTATGCAATCTAAGTGGTCAAATGTTTCAATGTTTGTATTTGAGTTTCGATTTTTAGATTCCCCCATTTTCCCATTAGAGGCGAAGAATGATTTCCTCAAATAAAGTTTGATTTTCATAAACCTATCTCATTGTAGCATCATATAATAACATTTATTTAATATTAAGATCATTAGTATTAATCAAATCTAAAATCATTACCAATAAGTAAACATAAAGCTCAAAGTAGCCACAAATCAGTACTTGGTCTATTCAACCATTTAAATACATATATTATAACTATTCGGCTGAAATCTGAATTTCTAATTATGAAAAAAAAAATTACTTAAATCATACTATCCTTGGCTTTGAGCCCTACACCTGTGAGACTGAAAGCCAAAGTCCAAAGTCACACTATTGATTTTAGCTATGCACTTGCCCTTCAATACTGCCTTGAATGCAGTACTACAAGTCATCACAGTTAATGGCTCTATTAGAGCCTAAATCTAAATCTCAAAAACTGTGGCCAGATTCTGAAAGCAGTCATCCTCGGCAGTGCTCACCTTTGTCAGCAGGTTTCCAAATCCACATATAAAACCACAAATGGCTGGAACGCTATCCTGCTGTTTCCAGTACTCAAGTTAAAGTTTTTATAAAACAATAATTTATCACAAAAAAATACTTAAATATAAAACAATACACAAATTATGCAATCTGCAAACTTTATACAAGTAATATTTGTAACAACATCTACTGTCAATGAACCAAATACTCCGGCCCTATTTTTCCCCCACGTTTAGACCAGAAGCATGGTGGTAGGCTAAATTACTATTTGTGGCTTCTTTAGTAGGTACAACAGAATCAAGAGGTTATTATGCTAAGTACCTACAGGCATGGGCACAATTCAAAGGTGTGAGCTTTTAAATTTGTGCTTGTACATCTAACTAGTGTTCTGATAGGTTATTGATAGTTGTATTTATAGACTAAAAGTACAGCTTGTGTGATGCACATAATTTCAATAGATTCGGGTATTTCTAAATAAATACTTATGCCTTATGCCAATTGAACACAAAAAGATTGGCTCATCAACTATTTAAACAAAAATACCACTAGTATTAGAATGCGGTACTACATTGAAATAGATAATTCAATGTGGGTTTCAGTTTCTTGTATGAGAAAAATTATAATTGTAACAAATAATCAGCAGCTGTACTTTCCAAAATATTATGGCTTTACCTTGTAGCTATGAAACATCTACCTTATTTACATGATCCACTAAACTTTAATGTCTGTGATATGTTGTAATAAACCAATTTTCTGGAAAATTTCATTGACAGGACTGTCCCTTATTTGTCTTAACGCTGGCTCCTGTCGTGTACCTTTTTGAGTTGAGGATAAAGCTTGATTCACATTATACTAGGCCCTGTTTGGGGCTAAATGTCCGTCCTACCTCAATTTAGCATGAAACCGTAACATGTAAAATAGTATTTCCAATGACGAACTTTGAGTACTTATCAGGGTTTTCATTTGTTTCACTTGTAGAATGCAATGTACTTTGTCATTAAATTTTCCTGTTTGAAACACTCGTATTTTGATGTCAGTCCAGGGTATGGATTATGCTTCATACTCAAGTCAATCTTAGGCGCTATTCATTGGTTAAAACAGCTATAAAATTTCACTTAGAGTATGTTTCTAAAGACTCAGTGGCCAATCTTACTGTCAGAGTCTAAAAGCCGTTCGCTGAACCTTCGACATGGCATTGGCGCACTTTTAACCGCCGCTATCCGTAACCTTGATATAGCCAATGGGAAATTTTTGTCCAGTCCCCCCACTACCTAGGCTTATTTTGAGTCTGAGGTCCAGGCCAAGCCTAATGTGAATTATCCTTTTGACTGCTTATGTACTTTCTCTCCTTAGCCATACCATTTCACAGCTGCAGTGGAATAATTTGAAATAATATTTTGTAAAGGATCATCATCTCGAAATCAACACTTCCGGATTTATTGTTTATCTAGTTTTAACTAAAAGCTGTAAGACTTGTTTTAACCATTGACGACTAAAATGGATAATTATTCAATTGCAGATGTACATATTAGTGTCCCTTACCCGTCTACTAGCTGAATTAAGAGTGTTAAAACGAGTCTCGCACTCTCTTGTTTGCACATTAAATATTTTTAATGATTTGTTTAGGGTGTTGTTGAGAAATGTAGTTGTAATATTTTCTATATGTTTAAATTTACGGTTTTGGTATTAACAAGTATTTATTCGTAAAAATGATATTATATCCATATATTTTTTAAATTGTTCAAATTTAAATTACTGTTAGTTTAAAATATTTAAAATTTTATAACAAAATTTTCTAGAATTACCTCAGTAATTTTACACCATTAAAAACATTTATTATACTAGCGAGAGAGTGCGAGAAGCGTAAAGACCTCTTAAGAGAAATAAGGACGCCCACGATTCCGTTTCGCTATGTCGAAGAAATTTTCCAGAAACAGTGGTTGTAACAGTTGACTCAAGGTCCAATTTTGGACTGAATTTCAGTTGACATGACTTGGTCGCGCGTCAACAATGGTTAAAACACGGTCTTCAGCGAGAGTAGGGAGCGCCGCCAGTGCGCCCGCACAGAATGGGACCTCTTCCGAACTTAGAACCCGACTCAGAGAAAATGGCCACCGCTCACAGGCCAATAGTAATTCTAGGCAAGTTTCCTCATGTCACGTTTGGCTCGCTACCTGTCAGCATGATCTTGGTTAGAGGACTGCGTTTGTGGCGACCTGCAATTAAGGGCGCGAGAGTCTGGCACCTCTCACTATGAAGCCCCAAAGCCGGCAGAGAAGCCAAAACATGAATGCCAGCCTCGCTCGCATTTTATTCCCGGTCGCCGCGGACGTAATCCACATCATGGACACATCCAGGAATTAAGGAAAACATTACTGATTCTAAAGTCCTTGGGTATGTCTGTGCCACTGTGTTCTTATGCTGACATTACACTAAGTTGGGATCGCGTGCTGTTGTGGCATGCTACAACCATGAAGCGCAAACAAATAAGATCTTTCTCATTGGAACAAAGTTGAAATATCTAATGACCTCAATCAAATCAAAATAATATTGGATTTAACCTTCTTAATAGGTTAATTAAGTGTGATATGTAAAAAAGTATTTAGACTTTTTAATGGCACTAAATAAGTAATCTTATTTGTTTGTACTTCTTTTTGCCACAGCGCCGCTCGATGTTGTCTGGTATAATATCGTTTTATGCCGGCTATACACTCTCGCGTCTCTCGCCAGAGTGTATAGCCCGCATTACACGTCTTGTAAATATTGACTCCGTGTGCCAAAGGTCAATGAGTTGAATGAAATTGCCTGCTACAGTTTAAAGGTAAAGCTTCCGGTGTCGGGCGGTCGATCCTATTAGCATTAAGAAAAAATTGCAAACTAATTGTCACGAATGTGTAAGCTTCTGAAATGGCTGTAAAACATTTGGCAGAAAAGATGGCAAGTTGAGATATCTGATATGACTGACCTAAACAAGTAACCAAATAGTATTTTTTGCATATTTTGTCTCAACCTTTCACACTTTCTCCAAGTGCATTCTGGGGAGCAGCAAGGGTTTAGTCACCTCGTCTATATACTTGTCTCTGTACTTGACCTGTGTACCTGGACCTGTATTTGACTCACTGGCATGTGCTGTTAGCGCTTCTTCTAAAATCTAGGTTTGCGATAGCATTGGCCACCAAAGCGGACGTCTTTTAGCATCGAACGACGTCATTGGAAAAACCAGAATTAGTTCGGAGGCACCGCTAATCCATGAAGTCGTAAAAAAACAGTTTCGTCCTCAGCGGGCGCTGGTGCGGTGGCGAGGGCGACAGTTGGCTTTATTTGCGTCGCACAACGCTGTGAGGACATCCTGTCGCCCGTCTCCACCGTGCCACACCCAACGTTACCCCTTTATAAGCGAGGCCTTACAATTACAATACAGTACAACGACAATTAAACGACACCACAAATTAAAATGCGGTATCGCTAAGAAGCGATTTCCAGCCTGACATTGTTCGATGCTAAACTGCGGACACCAATATCTTCAGAAACTTAAAGAGCCAGTCGAGTTTGTTTGGTAAAGTATAAGTTGTGTGCAGGAACGGACAGGCGATGCCGTCGAGCAGCGGCGGGCAGGGCCAGGGCCAGGGCAAGGACCCGCTGGCGCCCGTGCTGTCGGGCTCGCGCTCCGCCGGCATGTACCAGCACCCGGGCGTCAGCGGGTACAGCCAGCAGGACTCGCGGAACCAGCAGATGCCGGTCTCGGTATGTCATCATCAAAATCAACCCTTTTCTACCCACTGCTGAATTCTCCCCAAAATCAGATTGGCATGGCCCTTCCTTTTTCGTATGAAAGAGACAAAACATGACATCGCATTCCTAAGCTCTGACGTCATGCTAAGGGACCGTTGCCGCTGTTTGACAATAGTAACAATAAACCTTTACCTGAGACCGGCATTTACAATAGAAATCACCATTTTTTATAATTTGGTACCGTTGGATAGGTGATGAACTAGAGAAGTTATTTAGAGTATAATAAATTATTGAAACTTAGTGATTTATATTTATTATAAAATAAAATTATCTTAATGTTTTTATTTTCGGTAATTTTTCCTTTTTCAAGCGTAATATCTTTTTTTTGTCCTGTTTTAAGCAGAGTTCCGACGTATTTTGATCAAACATTTTTTTGTCTGTGCTAACAAAAAAAAGAATTCACTAGAACTTTAAATAAAAAAAGTTATAGCAGCTTTAAGGTCAAATTTCGGGTAAATCTTAAAAAGGTTTAAAAATTAACCTACATATATTATCTCCTAAACTATAAAACTTTAGTTAGGGAAAGTAAGCTTAAATAGGTAGCATATTAACCTCCTCCATGCGTGATTTTGCTATGGCGGGTCCTGTACCAGTCACCCTGTACCTATATAGAAATATGTATGTTTAACTAGATGGCACGGATCACTCAAAATTAGTATTTTTAGTTATTGGTTGTTCCTTTCGATTTTATTCATTTTCTGTTTTTCTAAACCACCCCAGAAGATCCAGTTGGTAGAAGTCTCAGATTTCCTAAAACTCTATAGTCTGGACTGACGAACGCTAACTCTATCGCAGTCGAGGTCTCTACACAGTTGGAGACCGTGACAATCACGAGTGCGTGAAAAAAGCTTCCTTTTCTATTAAAAATTTTGGACGATAAACCAAAAACCTCCATGCCACTTGTTTACTATCTCTTTGGTGGCAAAATAGAACAGAACTGCACGTTTCAGGCGCGCCAGAACCCCATGTACGGCAGCGGAATGTATCACGGGTACGGAGGGGGCGCGGGTGGCGCCACCCTCGCGCCGATGCCCTCACCCTCGCCCACGGCGTCGCTGCCGCCCTACCCAGTACACCCCGATGTTAAATTTAAGAAGTAAGTTGTATGTTTCAATATTTAGTGTCGATATAGAATTACAGTACAAGTAATTTCTTCTTCTTAGTCGTTCACTCTTGGCAGAGTGGTTGTAGTTGCAATACTTGCAATGTTACACGTCAAGACATGGCAAGTAATTTACGAATGTAAAAATAAAGTATGTAGTATTATGAAAATCGTCAGAGTTACATAGCTGTACTTTTCAACCATCTAGAAAAGACCTAATAATAATCTTCAAACTGCTGAGCAGATTTTCTTGCATTATTAGGTACAGTAATGCCCCGACTTACGCTACCCCTTTTTACGCGAATTCGGAGATACGCGGTTTTTTATTTTGATCGCAGCGCCCACTCCGCCTTGTCAATATTCGGTTTACGATAGGTTCGAAGTCGAACGTGTTACTATACGCGTGGAATTGTTTTACGTACGCAGTGCACTTTATTGATTATCGTTAATTATGTCATCCAGAAGACCAAAAAAATAAGTTTATTTTATATGCAAAGTTAAACCCCGACTTACGCGAATTCGACTTACACTGTTATCGCTTGGTCCCACCTATCGCGTAAGTCCGGGGTATTACTGTATTTGGATTAAAAAATTCTAGATGGCACCTTCAAAAAAAACAACATTGGTTCAACTTCAACCATTTGCCTACCACAGACCACCAGCCGTCGCGTTAACTTTGCCCCTGATTGACACACTGATATAGGTACTTTAATTATGAAACCGGCTTGTTCCACTTGGCCAAAGGGTTCTCTCACAGAAACATATTCTCTACACAGTTAAACTTATACTCGAAAGACCCCTCAGTTCGCATCAGGGGTTAAGGAATGGTCCCATCGTTCCAGATTGCCATTCTACGACGTGCTAGCGGAGCTGATGAAGCCCTCCACCATGATGCCGCTGCAGGGCGGCCGCATGCAGGAGGGCACGTACGTGTTCCACCTCACGCCGCAGCAGGCCACCGAGATAGCCTCGGGCAAGGACGTCGTCGGGACCAGCAACAAGCTGGACTTCGTCATACAGGTACACTACTGGGTTACCAAACAGCTGTTCCATAGAACAATGTCAATGACACTCGGCAAAATGTAAATGAAATGAAATGAAACCTTTATTTATAGCATTGGAACTCATCTTTAGTCAAAGCCCAAGTTTGCGTTTGATATGTTGCAATTATGTAACTTTGATTTTTGTTGACAGGCGCAACTGAGATTCTGCCTTCTGGAAACTTCGTGCGAGCAGGAGGACCACTTCCCACCCAGTATTAATGTTAAAGTTAACAATAAAATGTGCCCACTACCAGTAAGTAACCTTGACGTGACGTTAAGTGCATACATTAATTAATTTTAGAATGGAACTAATTAACATGTTCTATCACAGAATCCAATACCCTCGAACAAGCCCACGCCAGAGCCCAAGCGTCCGCCGCGGCCCGTCAACATATCTTCGCTCGTTAAACTGTCACCGACAGTCGCCAACCAGATACAAGTGAACTGGGCGTCGGACTACTCGCGGGCATACGTCCTCAGTGTGTTCATGGTCAGGAAACTCACGTCGGCTGAGCTCCTGATGCGGCTGAAGAATAAAGGAACGAAGAACCCGGATTATACTAGATCACTTAGTAAGTAAATGTTTTGTACTAATTACGGTCTGCTCTTATAGCAGCCTTTTTTCAGGAACTGTCAATGTTTCCGGGGTAAAAAAGTGTGTATGTGTTTTTAATCTAGTATGATATAAGCCATACTAATAGAAACATCCCAATCTGCTCAGAACAAGCTTTTGAAAAATATGCATTTATCTCTATTTGCAAACTGATTTTTTACCGTTTGAATGTATAAACCAAATTATACCAGTAGTTCTGACACTGAACTGAGACCTTGCAGCCCGAAAACCCTGTGACAGATTTTACTCATATTCTTAAATTAAAACATAAATTGCAATTAGTTATTTATTAACCCACAAAACTTGATGGAGATCAAATCATCCATGCCAAACGCCAATTTGTGCCAATATTTTCTGGACTCGAAACACATTCTCAAAAAATTTTAGTGTTATTTCGAACCAATTAAAAATAATTGTGTGTGTGACATATAGACACTGAAGTGTCGCCTTAAGGGTTCTTCACCGAAGGAGGTTCAGAACCCTAAATAGAGAATCTTTTCAAACAAACCGACTTCTTCCACAGTAAAAGAGAAGCTCTCCGAAGACTACGACAACGAGATCGCGACCACCTCTCTCCGCGTCTCGCTCAATTGTCCTCTCGGCAAGATGCGCATGGCGTGTCCGTGCCGACCTGGGAACTGCCCTCATCTGCAGTGCTTCGACGCCTCGCTGTTCCTGCAGATGAATGAGCGCAAGCCCACCTGGCTGTGCCCGGTCTGCGATCGACCTGCGCCTTACGACTCGCTAGTCGTTGACGGGTAAGTCTTACTGATTTGGGAAGTTTTATCAGCAGTTTTCTAGTTCTCAAGCATTTGTTTGGGTATAATCGCAGTTCTCGTGGTGCACCCTACTCCTTGGTCCTATCTCAATTAGTCCAGATTTTGGTCTTGAGAATGTGTCTCACACAGGCTATTTTTGCAATTTTATCTCCCCGCAGCTACTTCCAAGAGAAGTGACGTCTCCAACTTACAAAGTTGTTAACAATGTTCTCCCCTGCAGCTATTTCCAAGAGATGTGCCATCTCCAGCTCACAAAATGATTAACACTTTCGTCTCCCCGCAGCTACTTCCAAGAGGTGCTGGCCTCGGGCCGGCTGCCCCTGGAATGCTCGGAGATACAGCTGCACAAGGACGGCAGCTGGTCGGGGCACGCGCCCACCAAGACCACGCCGCAGGAGCAGTCGCAGCAGGGCAACGACTCCGTCACGCTCATATCTGATGACCTAGGTACGGGGTACATAATACTCTTTAAGTTTCGTACTGACAATAGGTGCTAGCCTCGGACCGGCTTCGCAGTGACAGCTCGAGGTCCAGCTGCCGTAGCCAGCCCAACAACTGTCACACTCAGTATAGGTACCCCGTAGCTCCCTTCAAGAGGTGCTCGCTTTGCCCCGTTAAGGTGGTTGGTTGCGGTTAGCTAGGCACGTCAGTGCCAATAGATGGCGCTGATGCTCTAATTTGACGTATTTTATTTTTTTATAAATGAAAATGTGCATATCATTTCATGGTAATATATTTGCCGACAATAATAAATTATTTGCTATTTTCTCAGCTATATTTCAGTAGTGTTTTCGTTTTTTAAAGAACTGAATTTGTACCGGGCAATATTGCGGGCCGCGGCAGACTACTCACTCACACAGAGACAAGGCTCTTGTTGTGTTCGAACGTGGTTCCAACTATGCGCTAATTTCGACATACTATCCATTACATAGTTTGGACCAGTGGTTAGAAGTCCCGGTATTAGATACCGCGATATCGAGTTCAAATCGCACCTAGCATGTTTTTTTTGCGATGTTTTTTGTCTTCTAAATAAAAATCAATTACTGTTACTTAGTAAGCGCATAATTTGATAATGACAGGACACTTGTAATTTTTTTTTAAATGTTTTCTTATTCAGAATTATGGTATAATTAGAAAAGTTAAAATAACCTTATTCTGTACATATTATGACTGTAAAGAGAAAGTGTGTTCGTATTCCTTATATCAGGTAAAATAAAAAACAATTAGGTAGTTGATATAATTATGTATGTATTTCTTATTGTTTATATTTCCGTACTTAACTATTTACAATGTTTTTTTTTTATCTTTCACGACCAACTTTCTTGCCTTCCTCTGGCTGCACAATCGCATCTACCGCAATGCAATGTGTAAACATTTTTGATTATTGCGCACTCTTTGTAGGACAACTTCGGGCAATACCTACACAATTTTTATAAAATTTCTCCGGCTTTGGTAACATATTGCTGATGAAAACTTCATCGCGCTCGATTTCCAATACGGTGATGTCTTGAGTAGGAGAAATAAATCCGACAAAATAACATTTTTCCAATCCGGAAACCCGCAGTTGTCCCTGGATCTGAAAAAAAAAAACCCATTTATTCACACATTACATTTATTCAATTTTATTTTATTTTGCTAAATATAATTAATCACTACCAACCTGATAGTAGAAGTTGTGTTTTTTATTCATTTGCAAGCTTCCATCGCATCGCTTCTGCTTCTATAACCCCTGAAATTAATTGAATAATAATTTGGATTATGCTTTATATAAAAAATACAGTATAAAACAATTATAATATAAAATGAGACAATACACATTTCAGCTAAATAAGTATTTATAATGTCATAGTTGGATGAATGCTTGTTTTCCAAGAAGAAAGGAGTTCAGTACCCACCCCTGGTCTTTCACATATAAGTCTTTTCCCACAGTCCATAACCCAAAAGTATTCTAATCAAGACCCTTAGAAATCATTTCAACATACATTTATATGTTTGAAAATTGTAGTTTCACTTACACAGAATTTGATGAAACACACACTGGAATCGTCTGTTTTCATCTTTTTGCACCACACATCATTTCGACTGCAACAAGCAATAATGTTATTAGCGACAAGTAAATTAGAAACTTTAGAGAGGTTATGTTTTAGAAAGTTAGCCGAAAATAATCAACTGCGATAACTTTGTGTGTAATTCTAATAGAGTAACAAGTAGGTACGTATTTGTACTAAAAGTACTAACCTTTTGATTTCTCCATGATATCGTTTCATTTGCGCACGAATCCGTTTGCGACTTTTCCTGGGACCAGAGTATTGGTGGCTTTTGAAAGCTTTTTGCGATGTACGTGGTTCCATGGTTTATTTTGGTAAAACATCGATAAAGTCTTTATAGAATGGCCCTCTGATATAGGTATCATATAAACAAAACACTGAAAACAAGAATTCAAGAAAAATCGAATCGTAAACGCACGTATACTTACGCAATCAGTGTTGCCAACGCCATGAGTTGAAATTATCCATGAAAATTATCGTATTTTAAAATAATGTTTTCCTACTATTTTTTATAACCATGCGAGTAAATAAATATAATTTATGTAATTTTTTGGAACTCATAATGATTTGTTTTAGAGGTAACACTTTCTTGTAAATACTCTGGAACAACTAAAACTCCACACTCCTCTCACGTATATATTATTTACCGACGTAATTAAAAAAAAAACATACAAATTTTCTGGACAACTTCCAAGCTTTCATTCCATAAAATCTAAGTAGGAGTATATAACTAAATTTAAAAAAATTACCAAATCAGTCCAGATGTTCCCAAATGATGCACTTACCAACGAACATCACTTGACGATTGACGTTTGTAAAGAAAAAAAAAAATTATAAATTGTATGTTGTAGGTATATTTTAATAGTATTTACATCATAGTATTATAATTATTTATTGTTTGTATTGTAATATAATTTCCCTATAATTTATCCAAATTCAAATACTGGCAATACAATGTCCAATATTTCAATAATTGATTTTTGAGCTGAGCGAATTCTTTAGAAAGAACGAAGACAGAGAAGAGCGGCAACAGCGCGTGACCCGCGTATGCCACGAGCTGGCAACGTCGCGCACCGTTGCCGTATAATTACTATTATGTATTCTGTGTTCACTCACACATTGATAAAAATGAACTAAAATTCGATGTTATTTCTACTATTAATCTACTGTTTTCTTCAACTAAAGATAAAATGCCGCCAATAAAGACCAATTTAAAAGCCAACTATAGTCATTTCATTGTAAAATTATACTCTCGTCGCCCATGAATGGTCAAATAGATTAGTATGAAAATCGAACCACCTTAACTTCCGAGTTCCAGCCGCACCAGCAGGCGCAGGCCAACGACTGTCACGTTCATATCTCATGACCTAGGTACAGTGTAGTTACCCTCGTAGCTACTTCAACATTGATGAAATGATTGCATACTTTTCTCGCTCCGATCGTGACGTCACAACGAGCATAACGGGATACTTTTTCGTGCGTGCACCCGGCGTTCATCGATTTATTAGACGTTGTCACATCAATATTGTTTTCTGCAACAGATTTAAAGATTGACACGTTTCGTGTGATCCACAGAAGTGATACCAGTAGAGAGCGGGAGTGGGACCGGCAAGCGGGCGGCAGTCGGCGAGGAGCGCAAACCCAAGAACCTCGTCGACCTGACCTCCGACTCTGAAGACGAGCTGCCTTTGAAGAGAAAGGTGCCTCAGCCGAAACCCACGCCGCCCGTCTCGGAGTCGAGCGTCAAGAGCGATGACTACTCGTCCAGTGGTAAGCACGGCGCGAGTCTGCCCCCTAGCCGAGTTGCAGCCCAATAGAAAAATAGGAAAATGTATGGGAATGGCATTTTTGACATAGAATATAGAATGTATAAATAAATTAGCTGCCACCGGCGGTTTCACCCGCTGTTTTTTTTAATCCTTCTACAAACTAAACTAAACTTCCACAAATATTTCAAGATCAAAATTAGCGAAATCGGTCCAACCATTCTCGAGTTTTAGCCAGACAAACGAACAGCGATTCATTTTTAAATATGAGAAGAAGAAGATTATAGAAATGGCATTCCGATACATTTTCTATATGGTTTCGATTATAGAATTTCAACTTGAGATAGGCTTTTGAGCCTATCCTGTCATATCCCTACGAGAATCTCTTCTAGACACATACACATGTACATACGTCAACTTCACTATGTCGGTTCTGTTTCGCTCAAGATATTTGCCAGTCATCTGTACCTGAGCGTATACTGACTTAGAGCTCGTAGCGTAGCTCGACTAGGTGTTTGTAACTAAATCACCGATGTTGAGCAACGGTCGACATGGTCAGTCTCTAGATAGATGACCGCTGCTGCTATATGTTAGGACCTACTGCTGTTATATGTTAGGACCTATAACAATATCCGCCTAGCCATGTCAAAGGCCTTGAGGCAGTCTCATAACCGATTACTGGGCTAGCTTTTCGGCCTATATAATTTAACTATAGCCTATAGTCCAGTTCTTCTGTCTCTTGACTTATAGACTGTGTGATAATAGGTTGGGGAAAAAGTTTCTTCGCCTTTTTTAGGAAAATTCAAAACATGTTTTAATATAGTTTATTTACATTTAACTAAAGTATGTAGGTACCATTTTGTTCGATAACTTTTGGCCATCTTGTAAGTAGGGACATGATCCCATTGCTATAGAAATTTTGGGACTTCTGATCAAAATACCGCGACAAGTGGTTTTGGCAGTCCTCTCGTGATGTTAACCTGACACTGCCTAAAGAATTCTGAAGAGACCGAAACAAGTGGAAATCGGAAGGTGCAAGGCAGGACTATACGGCGGATGCATTAACACCTCCCAGCCAAACGCTTAATTTTTGCTGAGTGGCTAAAGATGTGTGAGGTCTAGCGTTATCATGATGAAAAACCACACCCCCTTCTGTTGATTAATTCCGGCCGCTTTCTCTCAACTTCTTGCTTTAATCTCATCAGTTGTTCGCAGTAGAGTTCAAAATCGATGGTCCTGCCTAGTAGCCTGGTAACAGCTCATAATGAATAATGCCCTTCCAATCCCACGACACCAGTGCTGTAACTAGCCTTTTATGCACCCGGTGCGAGCTTTCAAAACTGCGCCCCTGACCTAACTAGCTGCCATGCATGAGATAAAACTAGATACGAGTCTGGTCATTTCTGCGCCCTTCCAGGGTCTGCGCCCTGTGCCTGGGCACTGCTGGCACCGCCCTAGTTACGGCACTGCACGACACACACAGCATCACCTAGTTGCGAGTTAACCTGGGTTTCGCCACAGTCTGTGAAGCCTGACCGGCCTTTGACCACGACCTTTTTCACGTTCTTGTCGTACGTGATCCACTTTTCATCACCACATATCAGCTTCTTCAAAAATGTTTCGGTTTCATTACGTCGTAATAAAGAATCACAAATGAGTACACGGTTCATTAGGTTTCTTTCAGTGAGCTCGTGAGGTACCCAAATATAGAGCTTTTTTGTGTACCCAGTTTTTTTTAAACGCTTAAATCAAATTTGTGCTACTCTGACAGACACTGCACTAGGTCCATAAACATCGTCATTTTTTTTCGCGGCTTGCGTTGCATTTTTACCTTTTTTGTAGTAAAATTTTAAAATGTATCGAATTTATTCAGATTCACTCATCTTGACAGTACGAAAATGAAAATCGCACATTTTCCGAATTTGAATTTGGAATTATGTTCTTTAAAATTTAAACTTTCAATGATACCAAAACCAGCCAGATACAAATAGTATATCCAAAGAGATTTTATTACAAGTTCATACATACCATAATGCGAAAAAACTTTTTCCCCAACCTAATATTCCAGTGGTAGAAGCGGTCTCATCGAGCGGCTACCGGTCGCCAGGTGCGGGGGGAGGCGTCATATCCCTGGACAGCCCGTCCCCGCCCGCGCCCGCCTCGCCGCTTCCCGCACCACAGGACCCACTACCCGACCTCTCTATTACGCCTGTTGACAGATGTAAGTGTTCAGCTAACTACCACCGAAAAAAACAATAACAAAACAAAGATTACAAACCGGTCGCCATGCGCGGGCTGCGGCGACATCTCACCGAAGAGTCCCTCCCCGCCCGCGCCCGACTCTCTGCAGAACCCACTGCCCAACCTCTCTGTTACGCCTGTAGACAGATGTAAGTGTTCAGCTAGGTGTAGTACCACCGAGCAAAGCAATAACAAAACAGATTACTAACTTGTCGTAAGGCACGGGCGGCGGCGAAATCTCACCGAACAGTTCCTCCCCGCCCGCGCCCGCCTTTCTGCACAACCCACTATCCGACCTCTATTACGCCTGTAGACAGATGTAAGTGTTCAGCTAGGTGTAGTACCACCAAGCAAAGCAATAACACAACAAAGATTACTAACCGGTCATCAGGCGCGGGCGGCGGTGACATCTCACTGGACAGTCCCTCCCCGCTCGCGCCCGACTCTCTGCAGAACCAACTGCCCGACCTCTCTGTTGCGCCTATAGACAGATGTAAGTGTTCAGCTAGGTGTAGTACCACCGAGTAAAGCAAAAACAAACCAAAGCTAACCCACCGGTCGCCAGGCGCGGGCGACGGCGACTCCCCGGACACTCCATCCCCACCCGCGCTCACGTCGCTGCTGGACCCGCTGCCTGGTGGTCTATCCATCACACCTTCGGATAGATGTAAGTGTTCAGCTAGGTATAGTATCATCGAGTAAAGCAAAAACAAAATAAAGATAACATACCAGTCTCCGGGCGCGGGCGGCGGACATATGCCTGGACAGTCCCTCCCCGCCCGCGCCCGCTTCGCCGCAGGATCCACTACCTGACCCCTCTCTATTACGCCTGTTGACAGATGTAAGTGTTATACTTGTTACAGTATCATGGAGTTATCTTCCTACCCTTATCCCACCTACGTGGGGTCGGTACAGTATGTACACTTCTTCCATTCATCTCTATCACTCGTCATATCTGAATTCACTCTCTTCTTTTTCGTATCATCTTTCACACAGTTCTTTCATATTTTCTGTGGTCTCCATACTTTCTTACAGTATCGTGGAGTATTGTTTTTTAAGTAAAAATTGTATTTACAACTAGCTTCGCCCCGCGGTCACCCTCTTTTTTAGAGCTCTGTTTCCAAAGGGTGGATCCTATTACTAAGACTCTGATGTTCGTCCGTCATTCTGTCACCAGGCTGTATCTCGTGAACCGTATTACGTTGTAGTTAGACAGTTGAAATTTATTACTGTTGCCGGTACAACAACAAGTACTAAAAAACAGAATAAAATAAATATTTATGGGGGCTCCTATACAACAGACATGATCTTATTGCCTCTTTTCTAAATAATGGAACCCTTCCTGTGTTCTGCTGACATGGCAAATTAATTTTGTTATAATTATTATTAATACAGGTTCATAGTGAAATGACAAATTCTGGCGATTCATTTATTACAAGTTTCTTAGATTCATAATAATTAATAAATATTTAGTATGGTTAAAAAAAATTCAAGTTGATCAAAGGTGCCCGTGCCCTTGGCTGTTTGTTAGTATTTTTTGTGGTGATTGATGTATAATTTTATGACTGCTTTAATAATGCACGGCTGTATTAAACAGCAATGCAGCATTTTGTTCAGACCATAGTGTGACTATGTAAACGTGAAATTTTCACAATTTAGTCGAATATATCGATCGACAAAGTGGCATACTTGCATGCACCGCTGGTAGCTAGTTTGTATTTAGCTTGTCCTGTTTGTTGTTGTTGTTTGGGTCAAATCTTGCAACGGAATATCCCGATGTTCGATTGTGCGATTTACCATCGGGCGAGATGGCGGTAACACTATAGTAAAATAATAATTGCTTGCAACTTCGATGACTACGCAATAAAAGCAATAATAAAATTGTTTTTTTTTTTACTTCAAGGACTAATTTGTTGTATTTATGTGGCAGGTCCGAACAACAATGTGGACCGCGAGGAAAGCGAGCTCCAGGCGACGCACTGGGCGCCCTACGCAGACAGCGAGGAGGACAGCTTTAGGAAGTAAGACGTTAAAATATACGAGTACACTAACCTAGCACCAAGTTTGACGTAAAATACGTATTAAGTATTCGATAGCCGGCCGACCATAGTAACCAAAAAATGGCGTTCGGGCGACTATAGCTGCCTCGGAGACTAACTCACATTAAACTTCAAAAAGCTTCACGAATTTCCTTACTTTCGTATGTACTGATATATACAGGGTTATAAGGAAAGGATATGCTATGCCGAAAACGGCTCATAGTACTCATCATTATGAACAACTTTTACTTAGCCGCTCGCTTCACCGCGCACACTAGTGTCCGTTTTCTAAAATTACGTCAATACACCGCGGACACTGTAGTGTCCGAATTTTTATTTCGCGCCAGACTCAGTAAAAGTCTCCATCCTGCTTTATTAAGGAAAAAAGACTTAAAATATGAATGCTATCTCACTCCGGTTGAAAGGCACTTCATTCGGCAGCAAGAACATTTTAAACTCTATGGACATTCAATTAGAAAAAAAATAATATTCAGTCAGTCAAAACAGTTTGTGCTTGTGTTTTGGTCGGCTGTCGAAAATTAAGTTTTTACGTAAATAAAACGATAATAAGGTGTTGTGCAGTGATATAGCTTTAAAAACTTGTAAACAAGGCTGTTTACAATTTATTTTAAGGTATAACAGTGTTTTAGTGCATCAAAATCGGTAAGTCTTCCAAGTATCTTTTGTTTTGGTTTTGAAAACGGCCGGGTGTCTCAAATTTTATAATATTTACCGTGACAAATGTTATGATGTATTCAAAATATAGTCAAACGATTGTCCTAGAACAGTAACAGTTGTGTACCGATATTTTGTGGTAAAATAACAATTTACGATAACTAAGATGTAACCATTGTTTACCAAGTCTACCAAAATCGACGGCCATTTTTGCAACAAGTTCGTCAGCTGTGTTGTTAGGGCCAAGTCACACCTCGACAATTTTGTCCGGACTATGAAGTAAGATCCAAATTGTGATTTTAAATAATATTACAAATCAATTAAATATATTATACAGTTATAATATAAAATATATAAAAATATGTTTATAAAGTGAATAGGTGTCGTTCGAATGATCACATTTTTCCATAGCCAAAAGTAAAATAGTGGCATTCCTTAATTTCTACTATAAAATTATTCGTACATATGTTTGTTGGTCTGTTCCGCTGAATTGGCTGAATGGATTTTGAAGAAATTCTGAATATCTGCTATTATATACCCTGGATTAACATACATTCAGTCAAAAAAGTATCGGGAATGGATGATTTGTTTTGGGTTCCAAATTCAAATTTTTGTTTTTATTGTTGTTGTTAGATTGGCACAACTGTTTTCCATTTTGGCGCGGAGTTTGAGTTGCGTCTGTTATTTAGATTAAATATGGTGCTGTTTTTAGTTAGGTCATATCTAGTGTGTATTACGAATTTCATCATGGACAAAAACATCGAACAAAGAGTTTGTCTTAAATTTTGCATCGCCAATGGAATTTCGTGTTCGGAGTCACTAAAAATGTTACAGAAGGCTTACGGCGAATCGACTTTATCAAAAACACGTGCTTATGAGTGGTACAAAGCGTTCAAAAGCGGTCGAGATGTGTTGGAAGATTTGCCTCGCTCTGGTAGGCCATCAACGTCTGCAACTGAAGTTAACATCGCAAAAGTGAAGGAAATAGTGACTGAAAATCCTCACTCAACTTTGAGAGAGATAGCCGCCGAACTTTCTGTATCTCACGAGTCGATCCGTACCATTTTAAGTAATCATTTGGGTATGAAACATGTTACCGCTCGGCTAGTCCCAAAAGACCTGAATTTTCTCCAAAAACTCAATCGCATGAGAGTCGCTGAGGACATGCTAGAACGAGTCAATTCCGACCCAACATTTATGAAACGCATTGTTACTGGTGACGAGACGTGGGTTTACGAGTTTGACATGCAAACTAGTCAACAAGCTTCGGAGTGGCGCCTTCCAACTGAACCGAAACCGAAAAAACCACGCCAAAGTCGATCAAAAGTCAAAGTCATGTTGACTGTTTTCTTTGACTATCGCGGTGTTGTGCACTCGGAATTCTTGCCGGAAGGTCAAACGGTAAATAAAGAATATTATTTGAGTGTTATGCGGCATTTAAGAGAGCAAATTCGACAAAAAAGGCCAGATTTGTGGAAAGAAAATTCTTGGATTTTGCACCACGATAATGCGCCTTCGCCGTGTGCGAATTTGACCATCATTGTGGCCATCATTGTGAACGAATTTTTGACCAAACACTCAACAAATACCATCGAGCAACCACCATATTCACCAGATATGGCTCCAGCCGACTTCTTTCTTTTTCCTAAACTCAAATTACCACTTCGTGGCACCCGTTTTCAATCGGTAGGAGACATAAAGGAGAATTCGAGGCGAGAACTCAACTCAATTCCGGAAACAGCGTTTAAAAAATGTTTTGATGATTGGATTATTCGTTGGCGTAAGTGTATCGTTTCTGAAGGAGCATACTTTGAAGGTGATAAAATAAATTTGGATGAATAACAAACATTTTGTGTATTATTGATATTTTCCCGGTACTTTCTTGACAGAGTAGTACATATAATACATATTGTCCCGGAAAACGCGTATAAAACCGCGGGGTGTAGCTATTAATAAATATTATTTTAAATGCATTTTTTAACATAAATATAATATATCATTATTATTTATTTCAAACGTTTGTTTATCTCGAAATTTTAAGAATTTGGGTATTCAAATATGAGACACCACGGGCCTGAACCAAGTGGTATTATTATTCATTTTATGTGTTTGTGTCAATATATCTGTGAAGGTTATGCTTAATTGTTTATTTAATGTTTGAGTTTTCTACTTTCTCTGCTTCAATCCTGACTTTGCAATATTTAGCATAATGGAATCGTCGGGGTCTAAGCGTGGCGGTGGTCGTAGTCGTGCTCGTGCTCGTGCTCGAGGACGTAGCGAAGGTGGTGGGCGCAGCCGCGGTCGAGGTCGAGGTCGACCGCACTGTGCACGCTCGCTTAATTTTTCAGCGTACATATGAATGCTTTCACTTTTTATTATCGTTTGGTTTGGTTCTGCATTAATTTCATTTCATTGTTAATTTTGGCAGAAACTTTATTTTCTCGAAAGATCTATTAATATTAATAGAAAAAAAAAAAAAAAGAGAGTGAATAGGTTTTTCCTAGGCAAGCGTGCTACATCTTCGACCACATCGTCACTTCCCATCAGGTGAGATTGCAGTCAAACGCATGCCTAGTCCGATGTAAAAAAAAAAAAAAAAAAAAAAACTAACTGTTTTATCATGTTTTTAGAGAACCAGGTCTGTCGACGTCACCGCCTTTGACGTCGCAGTCGTCTTCAACATTACAAGTTTCATTAGCTGGACCTTCGACGTCAACTGGACCACCACTAAAAACGTATATACCACGTAACATACTTATATCCAGATTATTAATATAGTTGAACTGTTTTAAAATACACGACGTAGCATATTAAATTATTTTTGTCACCAATTTCAGGAATTTAAAACAACTTAAAAAAAAGCGCAAGTCGAAGGCGGCGGACAAAAAAAAACAACAACATCAACATCGTCAACTTGTAACGTCTTCAACATTACAAGTTTCATTAGCCGGACCTTCAACGTCAACTGGACCACCACTAAAAACGTATATACCACGTAACATACTTATATCCAGATTATTAATATAGTTGAACTGTTTTAAAATACACGACGTAGCATATTAAATTATTTTTGTCACCTATTTCAGGAATTTAGAACAACTTAAAAAAGAGCGCAAGTCGAAGGCGGCGGACAAAAAAAAACTTAATAAGCTGTCGGCAGAGCAGAAGGCAGCTCACATGGACATGCGTGAGAGAAGCCAAGTTTCAAGAACTCTGTTGCCAGATGCGCCTGCGAGGAAACAAAAAAGGTCTGAACGTTTTCTCTGCTGTTATCAATGTTAAAACTAATTTACTTTTTAATTTCGCTAGCTGTTGTACTCTTCAAACAATATTAAGTTTACATAATATTGCCCCTTCGGCCGCGTACGAAACCGGGGTCTCGTAACCAGTTACGGCAAAAGAGAAAATCTTCTTTGTACGATACTGGTTACTGGGAAATATTTTTTTTGCAGTAGAATATTTGAAAATGGTACTACGTCTACCTAGGTGGCCTCTTGGAAGGGTGAAATTTTAGATAATGTATGTTCATTTGTTGCAGAAAACCATCGTCAACAAGAACTGCATGCCCACTACTACCTGGGGTGCCTCTCGTTACACCGCCACGGAAAGTTCAACCATGGGAGAGCATGGAAGAGGAAGAAAGAGACAGCAACATGCGTACTTACAGATTGATTAATTTAGTTCTCTTATTAATGTGACTTTATGCATCTAATTATTTTATTATTTTCAGAACGTCGCTGCGACCTTGCCGCTCTATCTACAAGTTGCCCGTCAAGGTTTTCAATGGAAGACGATCTTGACATCAATGGTATGTTTTATACAGTTATGGCTTACTATGCTACTTATTTTTATAATAATAAATTAAAACTAATTCACCGTTTCTATGACTATCTTTTTCAGAATCGAACGTTCCCTCGAATACCGACCACTCCAACCGCTCTAGTCCAATGTCGTTTTCTGGACCGTCTGGGCTCCCTGGACCATCAGAACTTCCTGGACCGTCCGTTTCCGGTAAGCTTCCCAAATATTAGCTTCATATTATTAAAATGAATTATCCAAGTATTATTTTTCAATGCGATTGCGATCTGTGTTTGATTTATATCTGAATAAGTCATAATTGTTTTGTTTTATTTTAGATTTAAACATTTTCGACGAAACGGATGCGTTTGAACTGGAGTGGGTAGAAACAGACGATATAAATCCAGGAAGCGACATTGACGAAGACTTGCCAGAGTCGGAGGCTATCAATATCGGGTGCAGCAGGGCCAATAATATATTTTGTCCTCCTGACAACCTTCCATCTGATAGGATGGCACTCTTGGCGGAAATGGACAAGGAAGACGATATCGCTCTTAGGGAAATGGCTTCAAATTCAGATCTTGACATGACCTATTTTAAATGGTCCAACAACCCTGAAACATTCAATGGTCAGCAAGAGGAGTTTACAGGAGAGGCTGGCCCAACATTTGACCTCGAAGGACTCACTCCAATCGACGTGTTCCAAAAAATTTGGGATGATGGAATCATTAACAAGATAGTGGAGGAGTCCAATAGATATGGCCGACAATTAAAAATGAAAGCGCAAAAAATATGGATTGAAATAAATGCTGTCGATATTTGGGTATTTTTTGCCATTTTAATGCTTCAAAGCATTCTGCCGATACCAGTGGAAAGGGAGTACTGGTACCCGTCTTTAGCCTACTTAAAACTCACTAACTTCAGCAGGTTAATGCCCTACAAAAAATTTCTAATGATTAAAAAAAGTCTACATTTTATAGACAATACGGTTCTGCCACAGGTGTCCGGAGAAAATGAAAAGCTCAAAAAGATTTGGCCAATAATTGAGCATTTAAATAATAAATTTAGTTCTTTGTACCTACCCGAGCAGTACATCGCCATCGATGAATCCCTTCTGCTTTGGAAGGGTAGATTGTCTTTTGCCCAGTTGATTGCGACAAAAGCTGCTAGGGTAGGTATAAAGAGTTACGAGCTATGTGATTCACGCACTGGCTATTTGTGGAAAATGCTCATATACATCGGAAAAGAAAAGGCTGTACCGGACCAAAACACTGGGATAACCAGTGCTGACGAGCCTTCAGGGGCTACCTCAAAAATTGTCTTTAACCTTGTACGGCCCCTACTCAACAGAGGCCATACATTGGTTATGGACAATTTTTATAATTCGCCATTATTATCACGAACCTTAAAACGTAACAAGACTGACACAATGGGCACGCTTCGCTTAAACAGACAGTATGTTCCAGACACGCTCAGCAAAAAAACAAAGTCTAACACACGCGCAGGCGAAGTTTTGTTCAGCCTAACGGAAGACTTGTCAATTTGCGTTTGGCATGATTCCAATATCGTTTCCATGATTTCCACTTACCATAAACCAGGAGTCGGCGGAAAAGAAAAACATGGTACCTTCAAATACAAACCACAAGTAGTGCTGGATTACAACCTTACCATGGGGGGCGTAGATAAAAAGGATCAAATGTTGCAGGCGTTCCCCGTGGAAAGGGTACGAAATCTAGTGTGGTACAAAAAACTTTTCCGCCGGCTCCTGAACGTGTCTATCTATAATGCTTTTGTTATGTATAGTCACAAACATGAATCCAACCAAAGACAGTTCAGGGTCACTTTGGCTGACGAGATTTTGAAAAAAATGCTCCCATCACTGCAAACACCAAATCCTCGTGACCAAAATCCGCCAGAGAGGGGTCACTACCCAACAAAAAACGAAACGAGCAGATCGCGGTGCAAGTGGTGCTCAAAGAAAAAAAGACTAAGTCGCACGGCTTGGAAATGTAGAACATGCAACATTAATTTGTGCATCCTTGGCTGCTTTGGTGACTACCACGTTGATCTGTTCTCATGAAGGTTTTCTACTTTCATTACAAATTTCATCAAAATCAGTTCAGCCTCTTTGCTGTGTCAGTCCTGTGAACCATAAGCTATTTCTATTCCCGATTTCATCTAAATTGGTTCAGCTTCTTTGTTGTGTCAATCCCGTGAACCATAAGCTATCTCTTTTCCCAATTTCATCTAAATTAGTTCAGCCTATTTTTTGTGTCAGTCCTGTGAACCATAAGCTGTCTATTCCCATTTTGATTTAAATCAGTTCAGCCGCTTTGTTGCGTCAATCTCGTAAACCATAAGCTATGAATATTCTCAATTTCTTCTAAATCCGTCCAGCCTTTGTGAACCATGAGCTATCTATTATATTCATTTCGTTCAAATCTGTTTAGTCATTTGGTTGTATCAATGAAGCATAACCAGTAGCTTTACTAGTTTCGGAACAATCTGTTCAGTTTCTTAGCAGTGTCAGTCTCGTGAAGCTTTCCAATTTCATATTTCATTAAAATCGGCACAGCCATTGATATCATATGACGCAAAAAATATCCAAATAGTCCTCAAATCAGATCAATCAATTTAATAGACACTATATTTTTTAACCAACTTCAAAAAGGAGGAGGTTCTATGTTCGTCTGTATGTATTTTTATCTCTGGTATTAATTTTATATTTTAAGTCCTTACCATTGTTATTTAATTAATTAAGTACATGTACTATAATGTTTCACTGCGCTTGCGATGCGCGCTCACTTTGTCTTATCTTATCCTTAAAATTTGTTTTGCACTAAAAAAGACAAAATAATTTTATTAAAAAAAAATGTTTACTATTTCTATCATTCCAAAAAACTATTAATTTTTATTTGAACCATTCGTTCACAAATTTTAAATCGCTTAGCGAGCTATTGATAGAGCTACCTATATCTTTCTATTATTCTATCGGCCATACATAGATATGGCCCCTACCCCCTCCCCTATTCTATCCTATCCTTTTCTCCCCTATCCCCTAGGGGTGGGGGAGGGGGTAGACGTAACCGGCAAACATAGCGAGACGCCCTAAGACTCGAATATAGTTACGTAAGGCGAGTAGTGCCAGTGACTGTAACCAAAAAGTCTAGCATTGGGCTAAGGTAGGCTGATGATAATGATGATGATGTAACATTAATCATTAAAGCTAAAATTTGATGTCCAATTTAATACTTCTTTTTATCCGGCCATTCCGGCTATTTACCAAATCAGCCGGATTAAGTTTAATGTGAATAGGCCCTTAAATAACCCCAAAAATATGGAAACATTTTAAGATGTAAATATATGTAAATAAATAATGTTATTATAGTTTTATGACTTCTTACTTGATGTGTAATAACTTTTTTTTGTTACAACTGAAAAATATTTGTTTGGTATCATTTGAAAGCTGTTATTCGGTAGGCTTATTGTATTTCATAAAATATCAGTCAAATAAAGTCTGCTGTACAAATAATTTTAAAAACCGTAAAGTTAAGTGCTAGGAGTGTGGTACTCTATTGACTTCTTTCCCATATTTTAATGTATTGGTTAATTCAATATTATCTGAATTTTTACCTAGCTTTAAGGATGAAACAAGCTTTTCTAAAATACTAATATTTTTGTTGTGCAAGTTATAATTGCATAGAAATTAATTTTTAAGTGGGAACAGAAAAACTCGCGCTGCAAATTTATTTTGGTGCCTGATATTAAATACTTTTATGATGAGAAATGTGTTCTTATTTTGTCACAAAGTGCAGATTTAGTCTATTATTAAATGTAACTAGTAAAAAACATACATTATCGCTTTACTTTTTAAAATAAAAATGTGTAAACTTCAAAGCCCATTTTTTTTTCAAAGAAAGCGGTTATACGCTGATTTATACCTATACAAGGCCCACAAATGTTAGTATATTAACTACCATTCGAAGCGCCTATTCAACTGTTATAAGAAAAAAATTTACAAGTGGGCTCTTTGTTCCATAATTAAGTCGTAAATAACGTTCAAGTGCATGGCCGTCCGCCGCGCGCCGCGTCCCGTACGAGAAAAAAACGTTGCCACGCAGGTACGTCGACGGCAAAAAAACCGCGGCGCGGAGTGAAGCAAGCGGCTAGGGACCAAACTGAAATTCGAAAAAAATGTCAGCTGTTCCATACATTTCAGCCGATATTTTTCGTGAATTCCGGGTTTGTCCCATAGTAAATGTTGTATGAGGCCTTTTCAGCTTAGCCTACCTTCCTACAACCCTGTATCTGTAAAGTGAGATACTTCATGTAACAATACATTTTCTGCCTATCCAGATACTGACTGGAGCAGAAGGATGGCCGCCCGGCGAGCGCCAGCGGCCATTCTTCTGACGACGAGCCGGCGCGGACGGAGCACGACTACGCAGAGGTGCCCATCATCAACAACTAAACACCCTGTGTACAAATGTGCACACCTGTGTACTCTGAAGAAATGTGCACACAGGTATGCACTGACGAAATGTGCACACCTGTGTACACTGAAGAAATGTGCACACAGGTATTTACTGACAAAATGTGCACACCTGTGTACACTGAAGAAATGTGCACCCAGGTATTCACTGACGAAATGTGCACACCTATACACACCGAAGAAATGTGTACTTGTATATGTTAGATAAAGATGTGGTTGGTTGCATCGTGTGTGCAGATCTTGAAATGAGGGTCTTGGACAATTAACACCTTGTATATGGTGGATTTTAAAGATATTTGTAAGCCTTACGTGAATTCTATACTCACCGGTATGGGCTGGACCTATTTAAATTAAGTACACATGTATGCTTCTTGAAGTTATCGTCCAATAAAAATGGGACATGGACAATTGACATACCCTGTATGTAGATATTCTAAGAGAAATACATCCTCTATTTAAAGGCTTCTCCACCATACTTGTATCTCAGTAGAATAACCTCATTCACTCGCTAGGACTACTTGTATAACTGCTCAGTGAACAGTAAATCAATTCTTGGCTTCGTTATCAACAACAATAGACAATTTATTGACAATCAACATTTTCTATGGTTTGATTCAGAAGGATGTAAAATTTTGATAAATCGGTCTCGGTGAAATTGTGTTTATTTGTCATTCTGTTAAGGGCAAGCCCGGTGTCTCATTTTCACACAATTTTGTATCACCAAAATTTAGAAGTATGTCCTGCTAATTTCATATGAAAATTATTTTCATATTCATATTTAACTTTAGCTAGCATGTTCTTGATCAGATATGCAAATCTAATAGTATAAATGAAGAACAAATATTTATCTACCTTTTTAAAAAAAACATTAAAC
Organism: Alcis repandata; assembly: GCA_949125135.1. Classification (NCBI taxonomy): domain Eukaryota; kingdom Metazoa; phylum Arthropoda; class Insecta; order Lepidoptera; family Geometridae; genus Alcis; species Alcis repandata. The sequence goes on from OX421237.1 coordinate 8,204,192, forward strand.
ACATTTTTACTATCTATATTTTGTGGTCTTTGCACATTGTATCAACTTGACATCAACTTCTAAAGAAAAGCATTGATATGGGACTCCTTGGAAAAATCACAACTCTGTTAGGCAAAGTACAAAGCCAATAAATATAATTCAATCCTGGTGTCCATAGTAACATGACATATTGTCTCCGTGCAAGTCACCTGACTATAGTCACCGCGTTACCAACTGAGTCGTAGGGCCTTCGTCGTAGTCGTCGTTAGTCGTATGTTTCTATCTGATTTTATTTTTATCGATATGCGCCTATAACCATCTTACGCACATCACTATAAGGCTCCACCCACAAGGTACCCACAAGTGCGAGCGAGATTGACATAGAGAAATGATTTATGGCCGCACGACTCAGTTGATAACGCGGTGACTATAGTTTTCAAGCATGTAGCTTGCTACACTGAATGTACGTACACCCGTGTTTAAATGAACTATTTCAAGTTGATGCGATGTGTTTCATGCCATTACTAAAATTCATCAAACAAAGAAGTAAAAGATTAAAAATCCAGGTAAAATTTTAACCAATAAAATTTTCATGACTTGTGCAGAAAAAATTACAATTTTTAAGAGTTGGGTAATTGGGTACAAATATTATTTATTAGATTGGAACTAAGCAGAATTTCTTCCATTATTGGGATTGTCCTGGGGCCCTATTCTGCGAGTGAGATATTCTCTCGGTCACTGTCGCTCTTATTACAATTAATGTCATGACAGTAAGATTGACGGAGATAATTTTAGGCGTTCAAGAATAGGGTCCCTGAGCTGACTAGAAATCTCATTGGGCGTGGACTCTGAACGTTCTCCACGCCACATGTAACAAGCCTAAACTTTAAAAAATTCTGAGCTTCCATTGTCTCCGATTATTTCAGTAAGTAGGTATATTCAAAAAGTTTGGCAATCTGTAAATCTTAGTCAGAGAATATGAACAACTTCTGTCTATAAAATGTATATATCGTAAAATATATTGATATTAAACTCGTAGATAATTAGTAGTCTATGCTAGCTTTTAGGCCAGGGCTCCACCACAGATGGCAAACTTAATAACATAACACATTAGTTACGGAGTTAAACGTAATAATATCGCTTTCTTAGAGGTGTCGCTTATTTTATCAAAAGCGTGCCCTGCGGTGTAGCCCTGACTTGAAAGTCTTTAGACATTAGTTGTATCTAAGTAAGATATTCACCAAAAATGAGTTATTTATTGCGATTTGTAATGTTCTTGGCAAAATATTGATTTGAAATTGCCAAGTAACATATACCTGTGATACTTAGTAGTAAAGAACTTGAAAATGGCAACATTTATTATTAATTGTAATAATATAGCCAATTTCTAGCCTAGAACATGCAGCTATAGCTGTCGCTACTGAGTACCGTAGGTATAAAGCATCGCTCTCGTCTTTAGATGTAAGTTAATTAGAAAGGACAAAATGTTTAGAAGCAAGTTTTCTCTAAAGGTAACAAATAAACTTCAGTACTGTAGGATTAAGATTTCAATTGTATTCCTATTTCACGTGTTTGAAGCTATCTCTGTCATTGTTATTCTCATGATAAATGTCAAGTGAGTGAAAGGGACTAAATCTCGGGCCCCGTTTTTTGGATTGTCAACAACAATGTACGCACTTGTCAATAACCATCACTTCAGACCATCAGTCTGATCCTGATAGGATTAGGCTGATGATCTGATCCTGAAATAATCAAGTTTTAGAAATACAACTTTACAGTTTCTAGTATAAAAAGTTAGCTGATGTAAATAGAACGGGGCGCAAAATTACAATTGACAGTTATCTTAATCACGCTGCCAATCCTAGGTCCTTGTCATACTGTAAAATTTGTTACCTATTCGTCTATAATGTTTTTATTAATTTTTAAAGTACATTTGACAGATGATATCACACCGCCAGTTTTCTTAGAAATAGTTTTAAAATGTATTGTTCTTTTCTTTCGCATAGTGCGGAAGAGAAAATAATGCTGTCAAATTAATTTAAAAATGGTACAAATGGGTGTTTAATGTTTATATATAAGATGTTAGAACCAACGCACTCTGCTGTCGCGTCTTTAAACGTAGCCTAATTAATATTTTGTAGGTTAATTACTACGTTAATTCTGTCGTACCGTTTTCTGAACTAAATCTAAATTTGGCAACTTTAAAAATAGTGCTATCCTTTTCTCACGTAACGAAATGAAATAGACGCCGATAGTTTTAGCACTACCTTACAAGTGGAAATCATATCTCAGTGTGCGTTGAGCCTTCTTTGTTTATAATATTGTAGGGATTTTAGATTAATGTGTGTGTGCAAATGAATGATTTGTTCATTGATGGATATTGAAATAGACATGAAAATCGTATGCAATCTTACCATACTATGAACTTTATCTTGTAAAATTATATATGTATTTGTAGGCGTCCCGCGATTTTCCAGAAACGGCAGTTTCCACTCTTACAACTTTGTGCAATTCAAGAATTAAATGCAAAGTACAAACTAAGCTTTTTACTTTATGCAGTGTCTACAGGGTTATGAGGAAAGGGTATGCTAAGCCGAAAAAGGCTCATAGGACTCATTATTATTAACAACTTTTACTATGGGACTAGCCATGAATCATGAAAATATCAGATGTTCCATACATTTTGTCGAGTGTTATAGACATTTTTCTATGGAACAGTCGATTTTTTCGATAAATCGGCTGATCAAAATGTCGTTTAAAATGATGATGCCCTTGTCGGCTTAGCATACACTTTCCTTACAACCCTGTTTAAGTAAGTCCCCTAATGGTTAAAACCGCTGGACGCACCTAGTGTCCTAGAGATGATTCAACATGTCACGAAAAACTAGAACAAAATGTTCAAGTTACTCTGTATGCTTTCTTAGTTACCCATTTATAAATAAGATGCAATCAACCTGACGCTAAATAAAGTAGATGTGGTCAATAATGATGATGATTATAAATAAAAGATAACTAGATCATATTTTTACATATTTTTCTCATTTTCCAAAATATCGATAATATTGAAACTATGATAAGAATGCGAGGGTGCGGTCCAATTTTCCATCGCTTCGGTCGTTCCATGAGAGAAGACTGGGTGTAAAACCTAGTCCGTACCATGAGCTCTTAGCGCGAGCCTGAATTGGATCACGTTATCTTCCGTCTTGCTTTTTCTTCAGCTCTCTGAGCGAGATGAAAGCCAGGGTGGTCTAGGTTAGACTCGCTTCAAGAACTCGTGTTCGGGACCCCGGTGCCTGGCTTCAGCCAGGTGCCTGGACATTTCAGTAAGTTTAGCAAAACTCTTTTCGAATAGGCAATATGTAAGGTAAATGTATAAAAATGCTGTTAGTATTAAATCTCAACGGGCGCTGCCCCTAATTCGTAATAGTTCTAGTGAAACATAATTTGTGAGGATCAGCATTGTTATAATACGGTAGTGGCTCCTCCACCATGGATAGTTTGATCGCAAGTTTATAGTGCTTATTCACCACGTTTTCCCAATTGTCGCCAGTGGCAACGTAGCCGGTAGTGACAACTGGGAAACGCAAAGTGGAAAAAGCTTTGTTCATTTTCTTTTGATCAAACCCCTATTTATATTTCCTTACCTGCTCGCAAATAAGGTAGTTCTTATTTATTTTAAAAATAAGGTTAGAATACTAAATAGTTGTAAAAGAAAGGTGGAAACTGGAAACGGACCGAGTGGAACAAATCACTTGGTAATGGCATGATTAGATCTTGGATATGTTGGATAATTTAACGATAATGTTTTGCATAGAAATATAAAATTAAATAATTAATGTAAATAAATGCGAGTAATCGATTTTTATTTCATATGCCTTTCCTACTCCTGTAAGCACAGACAGTGTACTAGCTTTAGTATCGAATAGAAAATTTAGAAAGAATTCAAAGGTCTGAACAGGTTTTCTTGAATCAAAGCTATGAAACATTCGATTGTGTAACCTTTCAAACAAGAAAAAATCTATTAAATATACATCAAAATCGCTTTGGCCGTTTGGGAGTTACAATGGCACAGACACAGATAAACGCGTTAAACTTGTAACACCCTTCTTTTTGCGTCGGAGGTTAAATAAAAGTAATGATTTTCTATTCTTCATACATTTTGCCACGTAAAACTTTTTCGGCTAACCATTCCCTCTAACCCTGTATTTTTTCTTCTATACCTTAATATTTAACTTTTTTTATACAGAACTTAGTTTTACAAAGTGATTCCTGAATATTACGAACATTTTCATAAATATCTGAGAAGCATTTTTCTTATAAATTGCGCCCTTTATTATTTTACACCCTATCTACACACTACTCAATGTGACTCAAGTGGGATGGGGACGGAGGCACCTGAGTTACCTACTTTACAATGATTGATGAGCGACTATGATACCTACCTACTCAATAGCCTTGAAAACCTTTGTTTCAAGATTTTTTTGATACCGGAAGCAGACGCAGTAAAATACCATGCCATCGCAGAGAAGCGAGGCAGCCAACGACCTCAGCCAGCGCTAATTGTTGGATAATTATTTTAATGAATGGGCGACTGTGCCGTTGCCGCCACAAACTTCATTTATCTATTCACTCCGGATCAATCCCAGATAGCGTTTGCGGTGAAGCCGAGCAAACTGTTCTCTTGTGTACACGCGCCCTTCTCACATTTTTATGCCTCCCCATAAAAGCTCTGCCCTCTCTGTCTCACCCCGAAGCTTACGTTAAAGGCGTCTCGCTCGCTCGCACACCTCGCGGCCGGGGGGACACGTAGCGTGGCTCGCTCCAACTTCAACCGAGTTCCGCGGTCGTCCGCCGACTCGACGCGGCGTTGACGTGCGTTACGTTCACATTATCACGATTATCCTGTTTCATCAACTAAAATCACTAGTGTATTTGTTTATACAGCAAAACTTCGCTCTTGGATTGAACTACGTTATCGCGAGGATACTGACAGTGACTGTGGAGTGTGATGCTCTTGTTTATGTGAAGCGAATGCTGTTGTGAAACGGGTCGACCGTGTATGTGTTGAATGGTGATTATAAGCAATTTGCTTTGGTTTTACGGTGTTGAGAGTAGGTGGTTATCGATCTTGTTGAGAGACTGGATTGTTGGTTGGCGGTGGACGCCGGCCGGTGGAATTGAACGTGAGTACTGGCATGTTGAGTGGTTTTACTTATTCTGTCTGTGTAAATGGCCCGCGGTCGCTCGCCGGCGAGGTTGCCGCTGTGTAGGTAGTCACAGAGTAACCGGGAATGGAACAGATGCCCCTCTGTAGCTTATTTGCCTTCAAACGATTACTGAATGGGAACAAAGGAATTGTAATTGTAGTAAGAGAAATACTTACTATGCACAATTTACGTAGGTATGCTAGATAACATTTATTTATGCACTCTTAGCCACCTCATGGTCGGAATTGCAACCAGCATCATCGACACCTAATTTTTGTACTTACCTAAAAAACGAATACTCTACTTAAAATATTAAGACCAATTCATACCGAAATGGTAATGTCGTCTGGGAGAGCGGCCGATAGAGTGCTCGTAGCTAAGAGCCCTTAGACACCACAACCACACCATCCTTCATTTAGTATCATCAGGCAGGTACTTTTATTTAGTGCTGCTGCTGTCGCACGCTGCATCCTTGATGTGAATTGACCCTTATGATCCGGTATAAAGTTTCTTCTAACTTCATAAAAGCATGTTCATAACCAGTGGCGAATCCGGGGAAGGGGGGTAGTAAGTTCGCCCAATCCCTCCCCCCCCCCCCAAAGCACCCCAAATACCTGTACACCCTATCGTCAGTTTTTTACCCTCAGCCACCTGCCCCCCCCCCCCCTCCCCCCCTTCACTAAATCCTGGATTCGCCACTGTTCATAAATAACGATATTTTACTAACACCTATGTAATAGCCAAGCTAATAGCAAGCACAGAATAAATGATAGAACAAGTATGTACTAATAGGGAGAATTCTTTAGTAGTTCAGTACCTTTCAAATAGTCATGTAATTTTACCGCTAAGTGGGCAACTGGCTACCCACCCTTCTAACATGATTATTTTAACAGCAACCTTCAATTTGAAGGTGTCTCATGAATATTATGACGTTTACAGCTAATTTTATACCACCTATTATGACCTATTATATAATATGGATTAAGTACTTACAGAGTCGGTATTCTCAGCTTGTTAAGTTGTTACAATAACGACCAATTTGCAACAAAAGCAGCCAATCAAGCTGAATCAAGTCAAAAGTAGCAAATCTCTCTCTGAAATCTAAAAGCATGACATTTCCACGACTTTTTCTAAGCCATCGCGGTAATATCTAGACAGCTAGGCTATCTTTATTGCAGCAACACTAGCCGTGTACGTGCCGACGTCTCGGCGAACATCGGCTAATAGCTTCACATTCTGAGTGAGTAATGCCCTTCCTTCCCTAATGGGATAATGGCACGACGTACCGCTCGAAATATTTATAAAGCGGTAGAAACGCGCCGTGTCAACATTGTCCGACCGACTGTTTGCCCTCCCATTTAGTCGGGGAGCCGATAAGGCGGCCTCGAGAGCCAACAATCGGCATCTGGATTACACAGGGAATAGGCATAAGTATAACGTCCATACAACGGCGTGGGCTTTGTTAGGCACATCTGTTTGATTGATCTTTGGCCGCTTTAATGAGTTCTCGTACCTACTCATTAATCCATTATTCTACATCGAAACTATTTGAAACGTAACCACGTTATTTTAACCTTCAAAAAAGGGTATCATATTTACCTTGAATGTACCAAATTAAGCACTACAAGTAAATAAAGTAATAATAACAGGTAATGAAATATCTCATCGACGAGACGACAATAATTATTTACAAACGCGGATAGACGCGAAACTAAGACTCACGTATCCTTCCATCAATGCTTAATTACCACCAAGGCATGTACATTATGTACATAGATTATCTTAATATATATATATAAATTACGTGTCACGTTGTTTGTCCGCTGTACTCCTAAACTACACCGATTTCAATCAAATTTGCACACCGGGTGCAGTTCGAATGTTCGATCTAACTTAACATAGGATAGCTCACATCTCAATTTATAGTGTCTACCCGTGCGAAGCCGGGACGGGCCGCTAGTGATCCATAAAAATGACTGAGAATATTCAAGGTAATAAAACTACAAATATCTAAGAAGCATGATTACAAGTTCTTAAAAAACTTCAAAAAATACTAGCCTGGGGACATTAAAAAATCTATTCAAAAATGGCGCATGCAGTCTTGAAGTCTTTACGACATTAAATCGACGTTCCACAAAAGAAGCTGACGAGTGGAGACCCTCGAGGGGCACCGCTTTCGAGCTCAATAGCTCTTTCAAATGATAAGTAAACACGTCACCTTCTACCATTCGAGATATAATGAAACAGTCGTGCAAACAAAGCTTTGTCGTCTACAGACTACGCTTCAATGTGACATGGCCAGTGACGGATTAAGACTACTAGATGCCCTAAGCAATCCATGCCTGTGGGCCCCCCTATCCGTTATGTCAACTAGAATCGGTCTTTAAATCTTTACCGCCTAAAAACATTAGTTTTTTGTAAAATAAGATGATGAGATATAGGTAACATACTTTAGTATTTATTTATTATTGTCGCACCTACTCCACAGTAGGTGCGACAATAATAAAAACCAAAGCATAATTTATTTATTTATTGAAATGCGCCTTGCGGCTTTTCCGAGCATTGAATTCACGCAAGATAGTATTAACATCTAACGTTTTTAACATATCGGACTCTATGTACAATATCGATATATCGAAATAGTAACATATATAATCCGGGCAAATTAGACCAAAAAATAGGAGTAACCTTACATTAATTCCCACCCAACTGAAAATTGGTAGGATTATTCAGAACACCATCATAAATGAAACCTTAAAAGTCCCGAAACGTGCAAAAATTTTTACTCCGGGTAGAAGGTCACCAAAACGGGTTTTTCGCGATTTTCTCAGAAACGGTACGAGCTACGAGGAAACTGTTCAAGACATGTGTTTTCTCTATAACATTTCCTATAGTATTGCTCTAAAATGCATGTTGATAGGACTTATGGTTTTCGAGATATGCTAATATTCATTTCAGACCAAGCCAAAAATATGACATTTTTTCTTAAGAGGCCTCGGTGAGCAGTAGATCACATCACAAGTTTGTAAATGAGCTTTTCCAAAGTTGTAAGCATCGCTAAATCCGACAAACTCACGAAACACTTTTGAAAAATGACTCCTTGTGGCTCAAATCGGTGTAATGATGATGATGATGGATGACGGAAAATGTATAACCTCTCGTATCTCGGAAACAGTAAGAGATAGAGGAACACACCTGACTTTTGAAATGTAGATCAAGTATGGACCTTTTTGGAGAAATGATAAAAAAAGATAGCTGCCATACAAAAAAGTTTGACAGTCATACAAATAAGTAAACAAAAAAAAGGAAATGCTCATAGCTGTGGAACTGCTGTAGATGGATGGAGTGTGCTTGAACAAATATTATAGAGGTTCATAATAACAATCGAGATTCAACAACAAAAATCCAAGATGGCGGATTTTATATTTTCGTCAAATTTCAATGGATCTTCCAAATTTTAAAGTGATGCTAGGAGGATGAAATTTTGGATCTGGAGGCTCTTAAGATCCATAAATCCATTCCTGAAATTATTTTTATGATTTGGCCATTTTTCAAAAGGCTGCCATAGTGCCATACAATTGAAATTTTCCAAGTACCTACCAATTTGAATGGAAACTGTTTTAAACTAATTACCTACCCACGAAATGCAAATTTTTCAACCTTTACCTCATCATTATTTTTCAATAACCGCATTTAAAACTAATTGGTATTTGAAAAATTTTAAGTGTATGGCAGCCATTCAAAAAAATTGCCAAATCAATTTTTTTTTTCAGGAATGGATTCAAGGATCTTAAAAGTCTCCAGATCCAAAATATCACCCTCCTGGGATCACTGGAAGATCCATTGAAATTTGACGGAAACATGAAATCCGCCATCTTGGATTTTTGTTGCTGAATCTCGATTATCATTATGAATTTCTATAATATTTGTTCAAGCACACTCCATCCATCTACAGCAGATCCACAGCTGCTATGAGCATTTCCTTTTTTTTTGTTTATTTGTATGACTGTCAAACTTTTTTGTATGGCAGCTATCTTTTTTTATCATTTCCTCAAAAAGGTCCATACTTGATCTACATTTCAAAAGTCAGGTCTATCCCTCTATCTTTTACTGTTTCCGAGATACGAGAGGTTACATTTTCCGTCAGCCATCATCATCATTTCACCGATTTGAGCCACAAGGAGTCATTTTTCAAAGTGTTTCGTGAGTTTGTCGGATTTAGCGATGTTTACAACTTCGGGAAAGCTCATTTACAAACTTGTGATGTGATCTACTGCTCACCGAGGAGTCTTAATAAAAAATGTCATATTTTTGGCCTGGTCTGAAATGAATATTAAGCATATCTCGAAAACCATAAGTCCTATCAACATGCATTTTTTTAAAGCAAATTTCCTCGTAGCTCGAACCATTTCTGAGAAAATTGCGAAAAACTCGTTTTGGTGACCTTTTACCCGAAGTAAAAATTTTTGCACGTATCGGATCGATGAGGACTTTTTAAGTTTCATTTATGATGGTGTTCTGAACAATCCTACCAATTTTCAGCTGGGTGGGAATTAATGTAAGGTAAATTTAAACATCTGAATGTTTAAAGGATGATGGGCACTTCGTCCCCGGTGCTGTATCAAGTCATGACATATGTCAATCGAAAGACCATAACAATAGATTTATTTAATTATATGACACCAACCCTGAGTGACGTGCAGGGAAAAAGATATGACGGTTTTTAGATTCCAAAAAGTGCTGTTTTTTTTTGTTTTATAAACTTATTTTAACGAATTTTATTATCGTGTATGCATTTTCTGTGACTATTTTATCACCCTCGTATAACAATGAGATAATATTAGTTTATTTATAAACGTTTAAATAGAGTTTATCATTTTAATTTTATACTGGCACATGCCAAAACCCTTACCTTGCTGATTATCGACAGTTTTTGTCTGAATAATGCCATAATATAATATCAATTTATTAATATTATCAATATTTGAAAAATTAAGCGAACTTACCTGTAAGTGAAGTCTGATTAAGATTATAAGTTGTCTTGTCGAAGGGTTAAAAGCCCGAACCTTTTGTCAAAACTAGTTTGTTTTTTGAATTATCTCTCCCTTTACCGAGACTATATAGGGTTATTCATAAAGGGTAAGCTAAGCCGAAAAGAGCACACAGTACTCATTATTATGAACAACTTTTACTATGAGACCAACCCGAAATTCGCGAAAAAAAATCAGCTGTTCCATAGAAAAATGTCAATGACGCTCAACAAAATGTATGGAACAGCATATTTTTTTGTTCGCGAATTTCTGGTTGGTCCCATAGTAAAAGTTGTTCATAATGATGAGTACTATGTGCTCTTTTCGGCTTAGCATACCCTTTATGAATAACCCTGTATAAAAGCGAGCGAGATAAACTTTAAATAATGGTCACAGATAATAGTAAAGGCATAGAGCAGAAAGCAATCATAGACTAAATGTAGAGATTTTTACTTTTTAAATGCTTTTGACCTTGAAAGTAGTGGGTCAATAAGGCCTTCTTTGCAGAGCCAGCCATGAATCTTTAATCCGAGACAAGATAACTTATAATATCACAATACACATAACTGTCACAATACTGCTAACGGTGTGAGATACTATCGATAAAATCAGCTGTTTCGACATTATTGATGTTCTAGAAAATAATGAAGAGATCTTATTGAGAAGGGTAGTCGTGCTGAATCTGACTTCAGACCTATCCCGATCATATTCATACTCTGCAAGACTATGGAACAAGCTCCTGGCGTACCGAAAAGCTAATGACCTCGTAAGTGAGTGGCAGTACGGATTCTGCTGAAACTGGTCTACTAGTGATCTTACCACTCACATCTGAGAGACTATCGAAAAACATGAGGAAGCACTCATATCACCATCAGCAGAGGATAGTAACAGAGGTAGTTTTAGTAGGTATAACCCCGCAAAAACCCCCTTGACCCGGTAGCTCCCCAACGCAGCCGGTTATTTTCTTAAGGTTTTCCCAAGTCTAAAAAAAACCTATACATAATAGACTATCTATCAGTAACACTACTTTCAAACGTGTATATTATACTATACCGATTGCAAAAACTCAGCAAGACTAACCTTCTCAAGAGGTTCAATTCTCAATAGGATATGCTAATTATTTTCTAGAACTTCAAATAATAATCGATACTGCCGATTTTATCGATAGTATTGCACACCGTTATGCCATGACATAAAATGCCTTTTATCAGACAGCACTCTCAATACTCTTTGTTTCTTTAGAAACCATTGCCAAAATGACTTCTAGATCTCTAGATCTAGGATAGATAGGGGTAGTTCTCGAAGTAACTTCCTTTAGATGGGCAGATACATTCTTTATTCACCACCACAGTATGTTTTTACTAGGTTAATTGAACTAATTAATATGTTTCGTAAGCTATACAGGGTTATTTATAAAGGGTATGCTAAGTCGAAAAGGGCTCATAGTACTTATCATTATGAACAACTTTTACTATGTTACCATCCCGAAATTCGCGAAAAAAAAATCAGCTGTTCCATAGAAAAATGTCAATGACACTCAACAAAATGTATAGAACAGCTGATTTTTTTCTCCCGAATTTAGGGATGATCACATAGTAAAAGTTGTTCATAATGATGTGTACTATGAGCCATTTTCAGCTTAGCATACCCTTTATGAATAACCCTGTATTAAATACTAAAGGTAATTTTTGACATACATGTTAATAAAATTCCTTATAATAGCTTTAGAAAGCAAAAAATCAGCACTTTTTTTGAAATCTAAAAACGATCATATCTTTTTCCCTGCACGTCATTCAAGGTTGAGTCATACAATTAAATAAAGCTAACATTATAATCTTTCAAATGACATACGTCACGACTTGATACAACACGGGGACGGCGCCCATACAAAAGTGCCCATTCTCCTTTACCACGCTAGTAAAAAATTTGAAATGTTGTCAATTCCGGGGCATTCGAATTGTCGAATGCACTAGCGGGCAGCGAGTGGGCAAGCGGGATTGGGGTTATGACTCTAGGTCGGACTCTATGTCAACTTAAAACGCGCCAATTTTCAAATTAGTCCTAGAAACTTTTTTTGGTGACGTGAGAGTGAGACGTGATGCCCTAAGGACGGATTTTTTTTGTGCTTCTTCTGGTGCCCCCTCAGACGTGATGCCCTAGGCAATTGCTTAATTTGATTAAGGGTTAATCCGTCACTGGACATGGCTTACCTTTTCTCACACTGACCCACCCCCTCTTCCTCTCTTCCTCTTGCCTCAACATATTACGAGACTACGACACGACGATATCGCTCGTTGTAAGTACTTAGTAGCTTTTAAACCCCTAACGCAAAAGACGTGTGTACTTGTGTAGTTTAAGGTCACAATAGGCCCAAGTTTGAAGGCTTTTTAAGACAGATCTAAATTTTCTAAAACTATTGGCATCCTTGTCTAATGGCTTGCAATGATAAAGACAAATATATTTTTAGTTAGTTTAGATCTGTCCTAAAATGCCTTCAAACTTGGGCCTATTGTACCTCCAAAGCTGCTGACCGATTTTGTTTTTTTTTAGCTAGTGTTTCTTAGATGATTAAAATTTTTTTCCGTTTTAAGATTACTAGCTCTTTTCTAATCAGGGTTTTTTTAGTGTAATGTGAGTTGGATTCATATTAAAATTACGCTAGAATGTTTTACAACAGTATTCCCCACAGCGCTGTCGCCCCGCGATAGCCAAGCTCCATAAGGTCAAAATGCTCCTTATCGTTTAACTTTTATATTATGGACATTGGACATGTTCACGTGGTATAAATTATCGCGAGGAAGGGGAGCGAACGATGACAATAGGTTCAGTTTTGAAGGCTTTATTTGACAGATCGAAACTAACTAAAAATATCTCTGTCTTTGTCATTGCAACCTAGACAAGACAAGGACATGAATACTTTTAGAAAAATTAGATCTGTCAACCAACCCCTTCAAACTTGGGCCCAATGTGGGGTAATCTATACGAAATTTATGGTGTCAATGCAATATCGGTAACATCGCACCGTCCGCAACATAGATTATTGCGCAGTCTGAAAGCTTCTTTAGCGATACGCTTTTGGCTAATATCGCGGGGCAAGCTATGATGCGACACATCTATTGAGGGCGTCATGCTAGAGAGACGTTTACAATATTGCTACTTTTCAGGAGAGAAAAAACTATCTTACTTTTACTTATATCAATATCGAATATTTCTTATTAAAAAAAAATAGAATGTGCAGTCTGACTTATTAAGTATTCATAAATAACTAGCTGACCCGACAGACGTTGTTCTGTCTTAACTATGAAAGTATGAAAATATATTAAAAAAAACAACAAAAAAAATCCTTATTTTTTTTCTTTCACAAGAATTTAAGAACCTTCTCCTGACAATAATTAACAGAACAAAAAAAGAATTAAGCAAAATTATTCCATCCGTTCACGCGTTATGTAACGACCAAGGGAAATAGAGATTCATTTTTTATAAATACAATAGAATATATAAAAAAGCTCTAACTCAGCTTTTTTTATTGAATAAAAAAACAACAACAGTATAAATATGACTCCAAAGCAAAAATGTACAGGTTTTTGTTACCAGAAAAATAGCTAAATAAACGCTTCTCTTTAGCATAATGACCTCGATATCACCATCCGACTGAATACGCTTTTGTACAAAATCGTTAACTATTATTTAGGTGTATCTCCACCCTACTCGATGGGGAACTAGGGGTAAGTTCCAGTTAAGTTGTAAAGGCGTCTGCAGACAGCCGGCTGCGCAAGTGTGGGAAGCGTTTTCTCATTTCCATTTCTGAAGTGGCATTTCACCTCGTATAAAATGTCGGCGAGGTTATTTAGGGCTCGTTTGACGTGTCTTCGACTTTGAGTTGGTGCTTACATTACAGTATAAGTACATAGTTACATAAATTTGTTTTTTTTTTCTGGCAAAATCTCTGAATTGTTATTGAATTTCTTGACATCGACACGGAGCGCGGAGACAACAAAAATGTCGAATTGTTAAAACTCGTAGGTAGGTATTTGTATTTCTTATATTTGTCTGTATTTTTAAATAATGATGATCTCTTACTTAAAAATAATGATTAAAGTAATTACAATAACACTGAATTATATAACATCAATATCAATAATTTAAACGATAGGTTACGAACGAAGTTACGTTCTCTTTGTTGTTGAAGACCAAACATTCAACGCCAAGCATTTTTTTTCTATTGTCAAAAAAGCTATACAAACCATAAATTATTTGAAGCATTTCCTTGACCACTAGTGATGCAATCTACGGAAGTCGGTAGTTCGGTTCGGTAGGTTGTAGGTACCTAAATTAGAAACCATGACGTTTACGAGCAAATAATCTATAAAATGACAAATAGTCCTGAAAAGCATGTTTTAATATTGCGTGCAAAGAACCGGTATTGGCACAGATTAAAATAATAATAGTTACCACGTACAGCCACCAACTTATGTGTGGAGTTGATCAAATGTAGGAACTAAAACTTTCTACGGGAAACCATGGGATTTGTTCGGGTAGAACGATGGTGGCTCCCTCACCCGCACTTCAGATAAGTTTGCCTTTGGTTCACAGTATCAGATATTAAAATTAGCTGAGTTAAAAATATTGCAGGCGAAATCCAATTAAGTTTATAGTGCTTAGATTGAATGTAAATTTAAAAGTGTGTTTGTAAATTACGAGCTTAGATTTCTGTACGGAGCTAATAAAAAGAAAAGTGAGCAGAGACTTTTATGAAATTCAATTCAACGTCTTTTGATAAAATTATGCTTAATTTAGTGTATGGAAAAATTGGACAGCAAACCGATTCTATTTGTAGCAACTGAAGTGGCAATAAAGACTATAAATAGTTACGAACACCTATTAGTAGAAAGTGTTAGGTAGGTAATCGGTACTCGGGTCAATGAAGCAATTGATTCTATAACATCGCGATTCGATGTACAAGTTTGAATTCCGAATCGAGTGGAAGCATGTTTAAAACATCGGCACTCGTTAGTATCGTGTATCGTGCGTTCTAAATGGCTCAAAGCACGCCTCGCTTCCAATTTGTAAGTTTTTTCGGCGATCGCAGCGCTACGGGAGTCGCGGCGGGAGGTCCGCGAAACACTCGCTTCGTGCACGAACCTCAGCCTCCCCTTTCATTTCACGGAGACTGTTATTGTACACCACTACACCACACTTATTACGCTCTTTGTGGCTCGAATGTTAGTATAGAATCGCGATCGCCCAAAGCCTTCTTCAAACAATCGCGTTCGATAGGTTTATAGTATACTTTAAAACGAGTTGTTTGGAAATGATTCTATCTTTGAACATAACAAACGCTATTCGCATTTTTTATGGCTCATTGTTATCTTTGATTTCGATCAGTTTGGGCACTGGGCACCGGGTAACGGTCTCTAGATTCGACGATGATATCGTCGAGGTACATAAAGCTCAGTAATAATTCAATAAAATTAAGTGAACCGTTACCAAGCCAGGCGCGCATTGTGACGGCTTGTGATGACAGTGCTAGCGCTCGCAGCGGCTGCATACAAAACCATTTGTGTAAAAAGTAAGCACATGCCCGATCAGCTGCTGCAGCGCTCTATTAAAATAACACTTGATAAGATCGAGTGCGGTTAAATTGTACCTCCTACCGCGTCATGCGCGCCTGGTACGCGCTCGCTCACAGCGGACGAGCCGGCCCGACCGCACAACCGGCAACACTCCGTTACCTTGCTTTTTGCTTCTTTGAACTCTACTCCGATTCCTTTTCGATTTTTTTCCTTTGTCTCTTTTGTTAGATTTTCATAAATATCCTTTCTGTTTTCCAGATGGATTAATTTTAATTTCAATTCAAAGACTTTCAATTCGTCTCGATTGTTTTTGTTCTTGGGTCGCTTTGTGCGTTGATGATCTTTTTTTGCGCGAGGTAGGTAGGTGCGCGATGTTGCGCGCTGGATGCTGGATGTAATATTTTATCGGTGGGGTCGCGCGGGATCACGGCGCGCCGCCCACAGGCAATTTGCCGTGAGCTTGCGGCGCGCCGCCGCTGCAAGACATCCCGCTCGGCTAAACGCTATGCTAATGTAATGGAGCCCATTTGATCACGGCCCACGGCTAATTTCAAATTTTCAATGAGACGTCTGTGCCAGCGACTTTATTAGACATGACTTATTAAACTGCTCGCACAGCTGTGCCTGCAATACTGACGAGCATTGCGACATTTCAATTTGGCCGATCTCAACGTTTTTATGCTATTGCGAACGTTTATAATCGGACTGCCGACGTGTTTTATTTCATCGCCTTCGTGTTTAAAAACATTAATGAGTCAGATAAGGATTGCGTGGAATCTTGAACATTTTTTGTTTGTTCTTCCGATGTTTCTACCTGCGGAGTTCACAATGGTCGTTCTCAGAACGGTCGTTCTTTCTTAACGTGCCGTTTCAAAAGTAATTGCAGGTTTGACGTACCCGTTTGAGCATTAACATTTCCACCGCATTTATTCCGAGGTAGATACCTCGACGAATGGTAAATATTTAATCGAGGCAAATTGGTTTTGCAGCCATTGAAAGGTTTCCGTTGTTTGTGTCAGCGAGCATGCGACGCAATGTCTAGTCTGGAGCGTGTAATGTTCGGAGGGAGCGCTGTGTGAACGTGTCGCCGATATCCGCAAAGCCATCACACAATATTGTTTATGTGGCTATTTGTGCAACGTCTCGAATAGCATGTTTAACACTCGATTCGCGTCTGTTTCTCGTAGTTGTCTCCGCAGAACCGGTATATCGTCGCATGTGGTAAAGAGTATGGAGTGTGAAGTGGGTAGCTGCTCGTAAATCACCGCGCGGCCGTAATGCGTAGATAACAGCTCTCTCATTTGTTTTCCCATTTCCCAAGAGAAATTTCTTGGCGACATTACCACGTACATGACGTAACTAGCAATTACCTTCGCGTGTGTTCATTTCCACGAGCCCCGCTATCCGCCACACCTATCTGCGCCATTTCGTGTTCACAGATAAATATTCGGCCGTTTATCATCTTAGTAAGAATATGTATTGTTTGTTGCGTCGAGGTTGCGAAACAAAAACTAACAAATAGCGTTTTGTTTTGTCGCTCCAAGACAGGTTGTCAATTAGAAAGTTTTCGAGCCGCGAATGGTTCCAGCAAAGTACAGAAGCACATAATATAATTAAATAGGTATTTACCTCAAACCGATTTACGAGCGTTTGAATAGAATAATCCGAGCTATTACCGATCTCAAATGACTGAACAAAATGATGATAGAACCGACGTCGCGTCGGTCCGCGGCACGCCATTTCGCTTGATTAAGGCCAATTACAGTCTTCACGCGATTACACGCCGCGATTTAGGATAATCCCAACATTTATAGAGAGACGCTTCTTTCATTACCGTGCCATGAATTGGCATGCCATTTTTATGTTCGAAAGTTTAGAGACATAGTCACCTCGCATATATGATATATCCTCGATATGATATATCAAGCTATTTACAATTTTGTCAACTGTTGGTGTAGAAATTCGCATTGACCTTTTGCTATAACAGATTGCAAATATGCCAGTGAATCAAACCGAGCTCATAAATAAGCCGATAGTAGATATTGGAGGACAGAAGTACACGAGTGGCGTTATATAAGTTTGAACCGGATGGCCGAACAAGGGCTCGGCCCGAGATCACACCGATAATACGGCTGCTTATCGTGAATACAAATTGATTGTCGTTTAAGTTCGGTTCAAGTAACAGTATATCATTTTGTGTGTGAAATGTACGAGGCTTATTGTTTATTCTAAATGTTTATTTCGTTTTCAAAGCGCGCCCCCACAGTCATCCACTTAAAAGTCCGAGACAGGAGAACAAATAAAGATAGGTACAGATATTACACCGGTTTTATGCTGGCTCAAGTTTATTTACATTATTCCTAAATAAGAAAGTTCCAACTTTTATAATTCATTACTTATGTAAACCCAAAAAGTGTTTTGAGGATATCTCTCTGGAATCGTTATTTCGTATACCATCTACCTCTGCCTTTCTAGATAATCTTGAATCTGATTTAGGTTATCACAAAATGGCCTGTAAAAACAAATTGGATAATATTTTCTTTTGGCAGTACCTATCTCGCATCTTATTATCTTCGAATTCAACCTCGCGTCGTTAAGCCGCCATTAGCACAAAATTTAAATATGTATTCATAATTGGCTTTATTATTTATCATATTTTCTAAAGGCGGGTTTATTGCAAATTATAATCATGTCGAGAAAAAAACTATCGATAGATTTCCGATGAAAATTACAATAAAATCAATCGAGCGTGGTGATCGGGCGACCAGGGGAGCATGACCGCGAGCGAGTCACTGAGACGACGAAGGTCGAGTCCGGAACCAGTTTGGTCGGACGACGCAAGGTGCCGCGGGCCAGGTTAAGTGCACTGTATTAGCATCATCGCCCGCTCTTTCATGTCTGCTTATCTTCTGGACCTGGTCTAAGCAATTTAAATGAGCCTATTGAATTGCCGCAGAGCTGGACGCCTGGTGCGCTCGCTTCTCCCGACACGTCATTACGGCTCGCGAGGCGTGACATTTTAGTTTATGTTTTTGTTGCCGCTTTCTGGCTTGTATTTGTGTTTTGTATGGATAATTGCGTCTATCTCAGTTGACTTTATCTAGACGACTTTGTTATTTCTGTTGGTCGTTCCGAGACCTATTGCAGATAATTTTCTGTTTTTGTGACTTGTTTTGGGTTGATATAACCTAAGTACCGAGTTGAGTTTCTCGTTTGCCTAGCATTATAATCTTAATTCCTCCAAACATGTAAAGTTATAATTAATCCGGCTAATTGAAACAGCCGCGTTGCCGGCTCTGCCACGCAGCGCATTAGCGTCACGTTAATTGCGGCCGGGGGCAATTTATGTGCATTGTCTCTCTGTCTATTGTGTGTTAGTGGTTTACTACGTGACTACATGCTGCTGAATCATTTCACTTAATGCTTTTTCACATAGGCTTTCTTAATGACCTAACCTAGTAAATATTTCAACAAAATGTTGGCCGTTATCTCATGCTTTTGTTTTAGGGGCTCCTTTTTTTGTGTCTGTCAGGCAAGTCTAGTGTGTGTATTGGTGATTTACTTTACTACGTGACATGTTGATATTTCATTGTCTGGATGCTTTTAGACCAAGATTACTTTTGACTCGAGTTATTTCAGTTAAGTAGAGGCTATCTTGAATTTTTTGTTTTGAAAACTCCATCTTCAAATGATAAAATAAAAATATAAAAAAAATAACTTAATGCTTTTCATATTTGTCTATCGAATTTACATTTTAGTTAATTTTTGTCTGAATTAAATTCGTTAAAAAGAATTCGTAAAAATATTTTTATTGTGAGCATAGTTTTTGTTGTCTACCATTTTAAATAATTAAATTTAATAACCCCGACTTTATATTTTCATTAAAGTAAAAATGAAAACGCAAACGTAAAATTAAGAGTTAAAAACCCAGAATTACTTAAAACTTTTATCTGTTAAATCCCCATTGCACTTGAAAAATAATATCTTCGCCTTTGTTTAATTTGCCGGGACAACCGGCAAAATCTGGAGGTGCGAGGGTAGCCACGGTTGCCATAACAACTCGCGCCTGGTGGTGCCCTCCCCCGCCTCCCCACCGGCGCCCCTCGCTATATCGATCTGATCCCTCCGCCCGCTCCTCTCCAAATCAAATTACAGGAGCGAGAGAACGTGCGGCCGCCGCATGCTTGCCGACTCAATCAACTTTGTATGCCGTAATAGTATTTTAATTCTCGTTGTGCCTATTACTTAGTCTGTGGTATTGGCGCGCTTTTCACTGGCGCAGATTAATTTGTAGTTACTAGAGTTGGTTATATTGTAGGTGCAAACTTTGTTCGGTTCATACTTTATCTTTGTCATCAGCATCTCGATCATTTTACCAACTTCAAAAAATTAGGTTAACTTTATAACTTTGCCGAATGTACCATCCTCATTCAAGCTTTTGAAAAAAAATTGTAGAAAATACCTTTTCTCTATATATGTATGTATTTTTAAATAATGTTCTAGGGCTAGGGAATTGTCTCTGAGACTGTTAGCACGGGTCGGGGATGGGGTCCAACTCGTTCGACAACTTATTCAAAAACGTTTTCGCTTGATCTATAACATCAGAGAATAATAAGTACCTATAGAATACCTTATCGTAACTTTCTGCCCATTTTCAATACCGCTCTTTTACCGCCTTTAGACAGACTATTATTAGTCTTTTTATTTACTAGTTATTATTACTTATTCACTAGTGTGAGCTTTTGCTCTCAGTTCCTAAACTATGAATTAACTATGTTCGTGTTTCCCTCCACAATCGGTAGTATTTACAAAGCCTTGTGGTTTGTTTGCAGATCGGTTTAGCACGTTTCATCGAACACCAATTTAGAGTTCATTCCTACCGTAATTAATTTACTCAAGAACATAATATGCGGGGAATTATCGATAGTTGTTTTGAAGCAAGAAACTATCGGTTTATTGGCATTTAATTATTAGATTTATGTCGTTGGGCTACCTGTTGTAATATTTTATTTCTAGAAGTTTTGTGAAAAATTAATTTGCTCTAGATAGTATTGGTATTTTTGTAATCATATAATTTTAAATTGTAACACTTTTTATATTTCTGTTATCAAAAAGTGTTCTTTAAAATCCGGCTTCCAAGAAAAAAGTCACAATATCGAACCCTTTTTTAGCCAGTTAAACTCGTAGAATCGGTTGAAGTGAGCGACAAATCGATTCAAATTGAAATTGTCGCTTTGCAGAATTTACAAACAATGAAATCCCGCCTATTGCGCACTCGAGATGTTGAAACAAAACAAGTGATCGATTGGCCTTTGGATCGAGTGACAGTGACAGAAACTAAAACAACACGAGAGATTTTATATCGCCCACATTCACAATAGAATCGATTATCGCATCGAATCGAGTTAAATCGTTTGGAATCGAAACATTGGGGGGATGTTGGGGCTTCTAACACACGTCTACAAATTGAACTTAGGTCATTTTGAGGATAAACGGTTTTGTATCGAGTGTTTGGATTTGTCATCTCTTATTTTGTTAGCAAGTACGAAGTACTACCGAGTACCTACTTGATAGCAAAGAATATTTGCAATAATAATGATTTTAATAACAAAATTTGATTATTATGAATGTAAATGTTTGGTATAGAAATAAAATAACATTAAATACAAAACAACCCTGGACAAAAACAAACGGTGTTAAAAATCAAGTCACCTTTAAAAAGGACTTATTAAAAATCAGTTCAGCCGTTTGACAGCTATACGCCACAGACAGAAACACATACAGAAGTGAAACTTACCACCCCTCTATCGGGTGTAAAAATAGACAACTATCGTTCGTAGGTAATATCACAGAATAAATAATAGCACGAGTAGTGCGGTAATATGTAATATCCACAAAGAGCGTTTAACAAGAGAATGCCGCGCCGACGCTCCGCCGACGGAACATTTGTCTCCGACTCGAATAAAAGAAAAGCTCTGAAAGGGATATTTATCAAAACCGACGAATCTCTTCGCTTATTTTATTCGCTACATTCCATCAATCGTAACGAGAACGAGCCAAAGGTTCTCAATATGTCATATTACGTATCCACTCGTCTTGTGTACGTAGCTCAATAGAGTTATCTCATTTCTCAACAGACAATCCGGTCAGTACTGCGGTGACCGCGAGTGGTATTTAATTTACAACTGAAGTCTACCATTACAAGATTAGGTTCTCTATAAATGACTTAACTATTAGTAACACCATTTATGTGTCAGCCTACGAACTTTTCGGCCCACCTGTTATTTGTAGTTCCTCTAGGACTTACAATAACTTAACATACATGGCTTAACGATATTCAATGGTTCTTGTTTCAGGACTTGGGACTTAGATTAACATTTTGTTAAGCCTCGACGGAAGCCTAGCAACTAGGTGTCAGTTGATGAGCTGTCACTTAGCCCATGTACAGCCAAAGTCTTAAGCCGGAGCTCGACCGCGAAATGAGTGAGGTCATTAATGAGCCCGCTTAACTCGCAACGATACTTTTCAGACCGCTCCGCTAATAATATCTTTCGCGGTCGAGCCTCTACTATGAAAATTATCGTTTCGAGTTAAGCGGGCTCATTAATGATCTCGCGCATTTTGGCGTCGCGTCTTTAGACTGTTTGCCCGCGTGTATCGCCCCTCGATAACGAATAGCTCTCATGATCGGTATTTTCAGTGACACGGTAAATTTGTCGCTAAATGATGGGGTGAGTGCTCATGAGTGCGTTGGAGCCGCGCCAGCACACCGGGCTCTGCCATTGAAGTAATGTGTATCTACGCTTCCACATTCTTGAGAAAGCGCTATGATTCACTATCGCTTCATTTATTACATTGTACGCCTGTCAAATAAAACACTAGAGTCCACTATGTTGCCCAAATGAAATAATTATTCAATTCTTTTTGTTTTGCTCCTTTTGACTGTCAGTCTTTAACCCCGCCCGAAGGACTCTTACGTGACTTGTCGGTAGTTTTTATATTGTGAACAAACAGGCTTTACAAATTTTCAAGTCATCTGAAACGCAGTACTTAGTGTTTAGTAAATGCCACTCGCGGTCACCCATCCGGCGGCGCCTGACCGTGACGTCCGAGACTAATGTCTAGTCGAGCCACGCGCCACTACTTGTTCGTAACTCGCAAGCGAGCTAACTCCCGACAACATTTTAAACCGCTCATTGCAGTATACTAAATCAGAATTGTAAATGACGTTGGATTTCCGCCAATGTTACTTTGTTTCCAACTCCGACGCGACGGCCTAATCGAAATACGGTCTCGGTGTCTTGGCGAACTCGTATCGTTTTCGCCCGGACTTTGTTTGTCGGAATAATCGGATTAATTAAAATACCTCGATTGGTTCGAAAGTGAATAGAATTGGAAAGTTTCTATTGTCGGAGAGCTAAATAATTGGGTCGTAATCGTAAAACAGGCCGGTCAGCCGTGAGCACGTGTTTCCGTACGGAATTCGTGATTAGTGGAATGATAGCGAGGTCGGGGATCGCGGGGTAAGCTGGGCCGCGCCTCGGCGGGCTCTCCACGTAGCTACCTATTAACATAGCTAGAGGGCGCTAATAAACACCTACGAAGCAATGCACGTACAAACCCGCTTCGTGCGGACACAAATTGCTTTTGTTCGGCCTCGGACGTGCTTTGATGGAACCTGCTAGAATTATTGCCCTCTTGTTGCTGACGGCTGATGGACTCACAATGAGCTTCCACACGGATAATTACTTAACTTTTACCTCTTCTAATGGCATTAGTGGTTGTATCTATGCGAAGTTGAAGTCTTCGAAACGTGCTTTGAAAATCTTTTCAATATAAACTAGTACCTACCTACTTAACAGTTGGGTTGGTGGATACGAGTATGAGATGAAGACTTACAGCTTGTACGAGTCACGCTCATAAATAAATACGTAGATAAATCTACTTGAATATTAACTCTAGTGGTTATACGTGAATGACAGCGGTATCTCAAACAGATAGTGATATTTATATCATAGATAAATACGATCATTATCCCTTTTATAGTCTGCTTTAAAACATAAAATCTCAGATAATATTTATCCTTTATAATGTTACGTATCTAATCTTTATTGAAATAGGAAAAGACAAGGTTGCGTATCAAACATGTGAGCCGGTTTTTTATCACCAATGATAAAGTCGAAATGCCATACTAAACCTACCAAGTCTAATACTATATGAGCATTTAGTTTTTATGTTATTTAATAGGTCTGGGAGGCATGATATTTATTTGTACGCAAATAGAGCGATTTGGCAGAGCAACATACTCGTACGCTGTAATAATGTTTGACGTTTTACTTGTGCAAGAGACCGTGACTGTATATTTTGCTTTTAGATTATGTAAGTATGGATATTGTGTTTATAAGCAAGGCTTTTGTATTTATATTGTGACCTATGAAGTTACGACTGTGGACTGCCTTGTTCCGACTTGCTAGGATTGTTATCACAGTGACAATGGTTTTTATAAAAAATCGATGAAGTGTTCAAACAGTGTTCAAATAGTGTTCAAACATTTTATTTCTAAGGTTTTTTAAAGTTGAACTGAAACTATATAAAACTATGAATTAGGTTTTTCTGTGACTGTAATAAGAAATATTAAAACACTAGCGACCTGTCCCGGTTTCGCACGGGTATGAAATATAGCCTATATTACTAGGGTTATGTTAGCATTATAATGGTAAAGCGACATCGTTTTATGGTAGATACGAGTATACCAAAAACTCGTACGAAACGCTTTGATTCCACTTTTATTGTCCGCACTGCCAGAGTGTGGAATACTCTGCCCGAGTGGGTGTTTCCCGATAGATATAATTTGGGTGTCTTCAAGTCGAGAGTGAATCGGTTCCTTTTAGGCGCGCGTGCTCCATCGTAGACCGCATCATTGCTTACCATCAGGCGAGATGGCGGTCAAACGCAAGCCTATAAATGAATAAAAAAAATAATAAAAAAATGGTGACAGAATTTTTAAAATTGGTCTTTTATCATTGGTTTTTGAGTTAAATCGTTACAAACAAATCTTTCCTCTTTATAATATGTTTTAATGTAGATTATTATAACATTCAAAAATATCTACTGTTTGTGTATACTTATGGATTTCATTTTTAAGAAGCATCTTACATGCTTTTATAACATTTGAATCCATAACATTACTCGAAATGAATCTCACTTGAGTGAGAGGCAAAAAAATATTTATATTATATCAAAAGAAAGATCAAAAGTGCTCGCAGTGCGCCGCGAACGAGCGAGGCGAATATAGGAGTAGGGGAGAATGGGGAAAAAGGACCGCGAGGGATTTTATCGAGTCCCCCACATTGATGTTATGAGTTGACTTATACGATATAGCCGCGCCGCGTCGGAAATATTGTAATCTAACATGAATACAGAATTCAGATATAGGTAATACGTTTTACGATGGCTTTGGGCGTAATATCGTTGGAGTTTTTACGTCTTCGCTTTCTTTACATTAAGCATATAAATTGATTTCTTTCATGGGACAGATAAGCGTTCTTGTAAGTGGATTGCGACCTGTTCTCAAGTTTATTAGCAGTGTTATAGGCACTTCGACTTCTACAGAGCTGAATGTATAATAAACATCGCCTTCGAGTTGAATGGATTCCATAACCATAAAATTCTTAATAACTTGCAATAAACTCATTGTATGCTATAGGTCGACCAATACCAATGTAATCAATAACACAACTGTGTTACAAAATACTTGTTGAAATCGATTAATTTTTACGTTCAGCATAAAAATTGCTATAAATAATTAGGTACTTAATTATTATTGTTGTCAACATTTAACACGAGAATTGCAAGCTCGTGGATGTGTCGGAAACCTCATTATTTTTTCCGCTGCGATATAAAAGTAATGAGGGAGCTAACAGCATGCAATGACTGTAGTCGTGCACACTTATTACTCGGTGAGAGCGAGGTGAACGCGAGGGGAACACACCACATTAGCGTTGCAACTTTGCAAGCCTGCAGGTGACGTTTCCTTTACTGTAATTCCACTTTTTTCAACTTTCATAAAAACACTGTAATATTGTCGCGGCAGTCTTACTTAATTACGTTCAAGCTCTTAAATTAGTTTCACGCTTTCAAAGTTAAATAATGTCCCTAATTTTCCAAGAAACCTCTGGAATATAAAATAAAACACAATATTTACGTGTCTTATCTCGGGCTGCGAGCTTAACAAAGCTTTCAAGCACAAAATAAATGTGTTGAGTGAAGAACATTTTGTGGGGAGAGGGAGCGCAAGCTGCTCGCTGTATTGTCCAAATTGTTTGGGGCGTTCATAATTCGTCACACGCCTCACTTCGTCGCTAACTGTTATTTTCGTGGGTAACATTTTATTTTGGAATTGTTACGGATCATTTCAAATACGAAAAGAAACAAATAAAAGAACGCCATTCCACCCGAGCCTTTCAATAATCTTCAACAATTAAAACAAACCAATTGGACCTTTGAAGGCAGAGACGGCAATATTATTTGTAAATTAAAATGAGACATAAACACGATCCTAATCAGCTTTGTTGCTTTTGTTCATTGAATCGATTATCCCACGCGCTCTCGGGTTATTTCTTGTAACGCATTTTATCGCTGAACCGATCTTATCCGATGTGAATCTCGATTCAAATATGTGGGTATATTGTCGACAATCAAAATGAATATATTACGCTCATAATCAAGAGAATGAATTAAACCCAGCAAAATTAAATGGAACTCATTAAAATGTTGCGTACTCGTACCTCTGAAGCAGAGGCGAGAACAAAAGAAAATTAAGTTGCAGTAGTGGCTTCTTTGTCTCTAAACTGTGTGATATACTCGTTCAAATTGTTATTCAACATACTAAACTAAGGCCAAACACTAAAGCCCCTGTTTTACGCAATCTAATTGAGGCAATACTGGGTGACACGATAACGCGAAATTGACACTTCATCAATCACTTGGAGCTAGTGAGTGGGCCGCGCCAGATCTAGTGTATGGTGTTATATTGCAGTTGCGGTTATCGGGTACAAATTGCTGTCGCTCCAGTGATTAACAACGCGTGACTCGCCACGTCGGAAATACTGACAAACTAAAACAAACGTTCGAAATAGAACGCTCAACTCAAACATGCGCTGCGATCGCAACGCAAGTCAACGTAACGTGTGTATAAAACAGCAATATAATACGTAGTCAGAGTAACACAATCGCACGAAGCATTTCAAAACATATCGGGTAAATCGCTTGCACAACGAGTGAAGGATTTCAATTGAAATTGTCGAGGACAGGTTTAGATTATGGATTAAGGATGTGACAATCCCGGGCTTAAAAGTGAACCCATGTCGATTATAGTTTCCGGTATCTGTTACGCTCCATTGTGTGGATTGTTGTGGGTCCGGGCTGGGAGCGGGCGTCATCCGGCGGCACTAAGGTCGATTCTCGGAAAGCCGGCTGGCGAACTTCCCAAAGCTCCGGTCACGGGCTCCCTGTCTCGTCCCTCTGTACCTACATTGCTATGTCAATAGCGTGCTTTGGCTATTAGATTGTTGGTTTGGGAAAGTACTCGTATATTGCTCACGAACAACCTTTCCAACTCGTTTTGTGGATTGTCGTCCTTCATTATTCCGAACTTGCTCTGAACTGAATCAATCACAGAAAGTGTTTTAAATGTTACGTTTGTTTCTGAATTTTACCTTACATAAACTACTCTAAACTAAACTAGTTATTTTTGTATAATGAGTTTTGTTTGCATTCTCCTTACATGTTCAAATTTTATGTCTGAGCAAAGTTTCGTAGTTAACGTTCTCGACGTGTTCCGGCTTCGAATGCGACTTTTGAATAATACTTCGGTTTTTCTTATTCAGTGAGTCTTCATATAACTCAAATAACAAAGAACCAACCGCTGGGATCTCGACAAAAGAATATGAGAAATATCTGCGCCCCTACAATTCGAATCGCATCACTACTTCGATAGAATTGGAAAATATTCCTTGCTTCTTGCGGGTCGGCGGATGAATGATTTCGAGTTTGATGATCATAAATATTATGATCAAAAGAAAACGACTGCTCTCTTACTTAATACATAATAAGTTTGAAAAGTTAAATATTGTAACTCTACATTCGGAGCGCGTAAAAGTTTTAAAATTAATGAAAGACATTCATAATTTTGAGCTCTCAGCTGATGCTCTGATTACATTTCTTCCGCTTCGCGAGGCCCTTTGTTGCCAGTAACTTCTATTGTGACACAAAAGCAGTCGTCCAAAGCAGGATAATTTGTTTTAAAGAGCACTTTGCCTTCGTAGACTTTAACGGCACCAATTGAGTTTGAATGAAGGACTTTTGCTTATCTTGTGTTGGGCGTCAAAATGTTTTATGTGTATTTAAATTATTATTATATCTTACTTAACATTTTCGTTTTAGCAGAAGGTATTTTAGTTAATTGGGCGGTTATTTGTGTCTTAAATATCTTTAATAAATATAGTATTTCGAGATAAACAGATGTTTTTTTAATTTTTTACGATATTTTTCTCTACGTCTTTTGGTTTTATTATTTCTTTATTATGAATAAAAGAGCTCAGCAACTCGTTTTGAGTCATGCGTTAACATAAATCGCGCAGTTCTTCGAAAGATAAAGCAATACATTACGCCTCTAAACCCAGATTATTTAGGGGCAATCCGTTGCAATAATTTATTCGATCCCGCCGAGCATCCTACTAACCGTCCGTAAACGCTTTGTAATTATCCGTTTGTTTAAAGAATGTAATACACAAATATAAACTTTACGAGTCGAATGTTCAAACATAACTTTTTATTATCTCACATGTTTCTTCGACGCACACATGCATAGGAAATGTTCATTTTATCACCCACCGCGTTCGCAGCGAGCACGCGGTCGCTGGCTCGTTTCGTTACGCGTCTTTCTATAATTTGTCCATATATGTCAGCTGCGATCGCCGGTAATCCATCATTATTTCACTACAAAATAAATAAAATATCCAATCTGGGCGGTATAACAGCGGTAACATTCTGTTATCCCTTCATGCATAAATGTTTGTGTAATATTTCGGAAGCCATATTCCAGTTTACCTCCCTCTCCCCTCGCGCCGCTGCGCCGCAGTGGCACGGCAGCGGGGGCCGAGCGTCCCTGTGTGTGCCACGTTGCACTGCTCATTAGTGCCCATCGCCCCGAGTTTCTTTCTCTAATTTTAGTTTTACTGTATTGTAATAATAGGTTCCTACTTATTTGAAACCGAACGCTTAGATAATCTACATAAAACGTCACCGAGACAAAGACGAATTCGTTAATATTCATCATTAGTAAGAATTTAACCAACCGTTCGAGGTGGCTATTGAGTTATTAAAAGATCATTTCCACAAAAAAGAATCTAGTCATCCATGTTAATGCGCATCGCAAATACGTGTTCCCATTTAAGTATGATTTTACACTTTACTCTTCTACTTATTGAAGCGTGAAATGATTTTAGTCGAGCACAGAAACATCACGATTTTAATTCAGTGGTCGGCGCTCGACCGAGGCAAAACTGACTGACTACGAAGCCAGCAAAGCAAACTCAGTATTCGTGTAGCGCGCGATTGCGACGCGCGTCTGTTTCCATTCCAAACGTTGTTCCCTTACAATAACAGTACTGTGTACCGAATTACTACAAAATTGGTGTTCTGTGCAGTGTCTTGATATCCTTTGTCTCTCCGTAGGTGTGGAGCGAGCCTGCCAGGATCTGCCGGGATGCCAGTGTGTCTAGTGATGGTGCATTGAGGTCGTGCCAGTACCTTGAATAGTGTTAGTGTCAACTGTAGTGCTATAAAGTGCTGAATGGATTGTGTCTTTGGATTGCCATCGCGAGTCGTCGATAGATCAACTTGGGAACGGTGAGATCAATTTATTATTACACGATAAGATAACAATGACATTGCAGACATAATTTTAGAGTTGATAAGCCTGTTTATCTCAATAACAGTATGGTATTTCTGACGTAAGTATATTAAAGGTTCTACTAATTACATTGGCCTTTAAAATTATTCTTCAAGTACATGTCTACAGCATAATCTAATCGCAGTTTTAATTAATTAAGTAGTGCTTTGATGTGTAACACTAACGGCTCGTGATAAAAAACTTATGATAACTATAAATTACGATGTAAAACGCAATAATAACTGTCGAGCGCTATATATTTTCTCTACTTTTCAGTCGTGTCTTCGAGGTTTTTTAAAGGTTATAAATTTTGTGTTTTACTGCCAACTGGGTGCTGGAAGATAAAATTGTTTTTCGACAAACACCTAAACAAGAAATTATGTACCGAATAGCAAAATAATTGGCTTGTTTGTTAACTTTCAATAAAATATGAATAGGCTTGCGATAACATTAATCGTTACAAAAGTGGGTATTAATTTTATTTTATAGACTGGTTGTAAAAAAGGTTCTTTTGAACCAAGTTAGCAATTACGTCTATAATTTTATTTTCTTTCATTACAATAAGCAATTAATGCATTGTACGGAAACAATGAATAAATAACCGAGTAGTATCAATAAATTATACCGTATCGTAATAATTATAATGAATTGCACAGCGGAACTAATAATAATAGGAACGAGTACTTAACTAGATATTACTACAAGTCTGACTTCTCACACCGATAGTTAACAGTAAAGATTTATTCCGCACTTCCATAGTAATTTGTACTTAATGACTTAGTAATCTCTGGTATTATGTAGGAAAACAAAAAGACTATCAAACAATGTAAAAAGGTTACACCAATTTACAGACAAATGACAATGGAACTGGTATTTTACGATAATCGGATTTTATTCTCATTTTGGCGCTCACTTAAAGTCTGTTTGGGAAATTAAACAAAGGAATAATATATTTTTTGTACAAAAATTATGTATTCATACTAGTAATTAAATATTGAAAGCAAGTTTAGGAGTTATTATCATTTCATTATGAAACTCGAAGAGTAAACATAATCTCATAAATGTACGCAGACGCGCTTACCCCATTCTCCCCCAGATTTAACCCGCCGAGATTTATTATCTACTGCAGACGTTTATAAAAATGCTAATAGCTCAATGAAATATATTCATGTTAGGTATTTATATTTTAATGATGTGGATAACGTTTTTTAATCTAAACTTTTTACATTATTAATGTTTGGGCAAATTTGTTGTTAAAGATTATAATAACTAGTAACTAGCGACTGCCAAGCCATGTCAGAGGTCTTCAGGCGGCCCTATAACTCTAACGCCACAGCTTAATTTACTTTTTTTTACTTCTTATACAAATGAAACATTATAGTGTCCTGGTTATTTATATCTGGCAGCATGTCGTTCTCGTGAGAAAATAACGAAAAAGAAACTACGAGACAAAAGTAATTATCCAATAATACCTTCCAATTCAATGTAAATAGCCATTAACGATAGTAATTATAACCCCTAAACGTAAATAAAAGGTTACCCTGGCAGGTAACCCTTTGTTTATATTAGGAAGGTCGGCCCATTAGGGTTTGTCTATGGAGCCGTGAAAGGGCTGCCGGGGCTTATTGAAGAGGAAATTGCTATGGATACGAAGGGATGCTTGGATTTCTTTACTGATACGCGTTTGTATCCTTGAGGACAGAATACCTACCGGTCGTATTATATCCCTTTGAATACAGTTGACAGGTGTTCCGTTTTGGTAGATTATTAGTATTTCTGGAATTTATTGAGACATTTTGGAATCTAGGCTGATGGTTTGGGGAATAGTCGTTTTTAGAATAAACTGTATCACATGCCAGTGGTTACAGGTTCTCATCGATCGAAAATGTTCTTAGCTATGATTCTTCGGTTTAGCCGTTTGAAGATTTTATCTGTTCATTTGTAGTCGTTTTGTTTTAAAGTATTTCCATGTATATTATGTTACCTTTCCTAAATTGGGAAGTGAATTAATAATCAACGATAATTTACACAGAAAAATCGCGGGTAAACCCACCGGTTGTAGCTAGTAGGTACTACAAATACATACGTAACATACCAATCAGCTGTTGCACGCTTCGTAAATTATTTATGTAAGTGAGTACATATTTATAGGCACATAAAACATACATCATATTCAATTTCAATGTCCGACGTTGTGTAAAGGTTCGCGCACAACATTAGGTCGAGACGCAGCGGCATTTTAGCACCAATTTCTGGTCTGCGCCCCGCTGTACGCTGTAGTGTGTTATTTCAAAATCAAAACAAAACTAACGTGGTTTGAACACATTTAGTCATTCTACGCGACCGCGAGCGCATGAAGCTTGTCATCACTCACCTAATGTGATCGAAACTACACAAAGTCGGAGTACCTGACTCAATAATACGTGAGTACTCCCGTGTTAATTAAAACAAAATGTGCTATGGGCATAGGCCTATCGTTCTTACAAAATGTACTAAAGTGATACCGGATGACTTTAGCGCTGAGATGCGGCCATGCTTGAACGATGGATGCGGCCTAATGTGCGTGAACCTTAGACGCTAGGTGCGTTATGAGATACCAAAATTCACACGATGCCATTAGCTCTTAGATAAGAAGTTGATAACCTTATCAGTATCAATGTCGTGAGTACCTACTCCTTACGGCCTACTGCGTGACTCCTAAAGAATTTTCACAAAGAGATGAGTCATTTTGCACAGTTGATAAGTTTGACAGTTTGTGTCTAATCTATGGCTTAACTTATTGTAAGATTAGAAAGATATCGGGTTCAAGAAAACTTAGTATTATCGTAAGGATTACGAGCAAAAAAATTCTTGCCTGACATTTTAGCCGCAAAATAATACGATAACTCCCACGCTTAGGTTTATTTAAATTTTTAAAATTAAAGTTCAAATTCGTACGAATCGTAAATGTTATCCTACCAATATTATTATTGGCAAAGTTTGTATGTTTGTTACCCAATTACGCAATAGCTAAACGAATTTGGATCAAATCTGATAGTTGTGGAAGTAGCTCATTTACACGGTGGGTTCTACACCGGCTACTTTTTGTCCCGGAAAATTTAACGATTCTTGTACGATAACGGATGAAACCCATAAGCTAGATAAGTATAGAGCCGGACTTTCGACACCGTCGATTTTCCGAATGGAAGACCGGAAGTCCAAATCCGGACATACGGGAACCGTATACACTGAGGAGGTATACATTGCTGACCCTATACATAATAGTTTGACAACTTGAAGACAGACTAGGCCCAAGTTTGAAGGCATTTTAAGACAGATCTAAACTAACTAAAAATATATATCTGTCTTTATCATTGCAAGCCATTAGACAAGGATGCCAATAGTTTTAGAAAATTTAGATCCGTCTTAAAAAGCCTTCAAACTTGGGCCTACTGTCTCATTATATTTAAAAATATAAATTATTATTTATATTTTTTTTAAACCAACTTTTATTGCATTGTCATCGGAGTCACACAGGTATACATATAGGGTATACAAAATTGCCACTTGTTCGATCATAGGGAAGTAGTTAAAAATTCAGTTGCAAGATATGACCCACACAGGCACATATACCTACATACTAACACAACAAATTAAATAAAAGCTTGTAAAAATCGAGCTCCTCGTGGCGTACGTAGGTACAATGATTCACACAAAACGTATTTAGGTATTCGGTTATTCGGTACTAACAAGGAAGTTTATTGTTGGGCACCTACATTATATGGATTACTTGTAGACTTGTGGGCATTGAAGCATTCAGTGAATCGAAATAAACACGTAGGAAGGCCGTTTCCCGGACGGAGAGACTCCGATATACTAGTCAAGAATAGATGAAGAAAAATACCTACTTTTCAAAAAGTCCGGATGGACTAGATTTTTATATATTGATTTAGTACGACTTAAAAACGAGAGATATGTAATTATACTATGGAAACTAACGTGATTTTGACACATTTGTTGTCACGTTTGTAATCTCCTGAAATATCACCGAATGTGATCGAAACTAGTTGTAGTAGGTACACGACTTAATTTTACGTGAGTATTCCCGTGATAATTATAACAAAATGTGTCCCACGTCGCGTCGGTTTCCATAATAAAAAATGTCTACTTTAAATTAAATTTGGATGTTTGAATGTTTGTTGCTCAATCACACAAAAGCGGATGAACAGGTTTGAATGAAATTTGGTAATGTAGCTTTATAACCCAAATAGGCTAATAATTAGTTTAATCTCAGAAAATACCTAATAGGAGTAAAACCGAGGACCGCAGCTGCTTAATAAATTTGAATATCTTTTCTACAAAGAAACAACCAGGAAAACTATAGTTATATATATTTGTCAATGCCTACTAAATAGGTACATGTTTTATTGCCGACTCATTCTCTATTCTCGCCTGCTATCAAAATAACTGGCATTTGAATAATTATCACGCCATAAATACTAGCCAATTAACTGAACTATAAACAAGAGCTCTGCCTATCGTGTTTCCTGACGAAAACAGCTTCCGCCGTGAATATAACACTGTTTGAAAAGTAAAGTTGAAAATTTTAAATAGTCCTACTCGTAAAAATTGGTCCACCCGTTTTTGAGCTGTGAAGCCAGATACTATGACGATTTAGTTGCAATGTAATTTATGTTTTGTTATTTTGTTTATGAGATGAAAAACAATTAAGATGTATATGAAAGGTTTCCTGTAGATGTTATATTTTGTATTTCTGCCAACGTGTACGCAAAATATCATGATGATCGGAGTAATACAAAGAAACAAACTCACTTTCGCATTTGTAAAATTGGTTTTAGACTGTAGGTAAGCGATTTGTCTCCATTGCTTCTTTCAATCTAACGTTCACTCAATCGTAACCACACTAACCACTACACTCCTAAATTACCTACTAATGACCATATTTCAAAGGCAACTCGGTACTCTATCACTGTGTGTCATACTTATAAAGCCTCCTTAAACTTATCACTGCTCAAAATTCAGTCTTGTTTTCGCACGTGACATAAAAATCGTTCGTTTCGTTTAAATATCTGCTCTGGGTCTGGGTGTTTGTTGTCCTTGTATTTTCGTGTGTTCCATGGCATCCCTGACACGGGATTTATCCTAGTGGGGAGCTATGAGTGTGAAATGTTTATTTATTTATTTTATTTATTATTTCAAGTCAGCGAGAAGTTGTCAGAGCATTTAAGTAGTACTAACTTTAAGCAACGTTTACGAGTAAGACCCTGTATGTGTTAACCATGAACATTATTGTAATCACTTCTATTATGCATACCTACCAGGATTGCATGAATGGTAGTTAATTTGCATGTGAGATTGGAAGCTGCCTCAGCCTCTAGTTACTCGATCAAATCAGTAATCCAAGCAGAATTAGTGCATAACTACACCTCTGTTGGTTAATAGCTGCCTATTACCGCTGAAAGATTAATGATTGCTGATTAATCATTTATGTAATTTAGTTTAATCAGAACTTAACAACATATATGAACCTAGATAGACATAGATAAAATAGTGCAGATAAAACCAGATCAAGCCAGTATACGATATGTTACCAGAAAGGCTGGCGAGTGGCGACGTTACCTCGTTGAATGGCGATGCTAATTCTCTGGCCGAGGTAACATCAGAAGTTTATATAACGCATAGACTGCACGAAAACTTAACGCTTTGTTTTACTTTTTAGGGATTCATATCTAGATAATTTCTACCTACTTGTACGAGTAATGGATTTACCTCGAATACATGACTTTATCATGTCCATATGTCCCTTACTTTCAGCAATTGCTATTCATGGTCTGTCTGTCAGAAATCACCGTCATTGGCAGCATAATCCACCCACCGAACTTCCTTCCTTCATTGCCAATTAGTCCATCAATAAATATTATCCTTTCAAATAAATGTTTAGCAATAATGGATAGTAATAATCCAACTAGCTCCGACTTTCGACCCCTCTGCCCGAATACCAGCGTATTGCACTCGACAAGCGATTTTTCTCAGCGAAGTGCACCCATGGTCCGAGATCGAAGTGGCAGAGAGCCAAGTGGCGCGCTGGCTCGGTAAATCAGTGCCTGGGTGACTGAGTTTGGACATGTTGATGAATCGCAAGCAAAATAAACACGTCAAAAAAAGGTTTTATGCAATAAGTGACTAGACAGTTTTCTTGGTGTCACTTCTATAGCAGAAAGAAATGCAGACTGAAATGCTACCCGTTTCAGCAGTTTGGTTAGACGAGGTTAGAAAACAAGAAGGCCAAACCTATGTATTTCATTCTCCCATTTTATCGAAGTCCACATTTAAAAACCACACTTGACATTTCGCACGTTGATAGTTCTGTAGAATACTGGGATCAAAAACGACAAACAAAATGATGTAAATCGAAATCGTAAGAATTCGTTCAAATATGGCACAAACTACGAGGGCACATTATCCAAATTGAACAGTTAATAACAGCAATTAACTTGATACCATACTGGATACTGCTCGTACCTAAACTACAACTAATTAGTAAATTAGCAGCCTTAAGTGGGCTTAAATAACACTTAACCGAGTCGTCTGCGACAGAATTGAATTGTTTTTACTAAGTAAAGACAAAACTACATTCGTCGTCATTTAAAAGGCGTAAAATTTTATTTAACCGTTTCGCGTTAATGCCTGCGGATGGTTTTTTCACGATGATATTATAGCAAAATAATTGTGGGCCTTTTGTTTTTGTTCCATTTTAATTTGCCTCGATTACGAAGAACATTCACCTCATGGGGTTAGTTTTAAGACCGACTAAAAAAATGGTAGGTATACATCTTCATAATTATCGTTATTACATTTAAACATCATCACACTATCACCTAACACACCGCTTGTTTGTAAGTAATTATGTAATAGTTGAAAAAGATCTTATTTTTGACAAGAAAACATTTATTCACTCCCTTCTCCATTTTTATGTAGCACTTAGTATAGCATGCATGATAGAGCTCTTTAATCATCTCTTGTGACGGCTCTTACGACTAGCAGAAGATGTTAGCGTCTGACACTGTACCCCAACACTTTTATTTGGACATTTCCAGCTCCTGTTAAACTTTACCAACTCATGACATCTATAAATTCTACCTAGAAAGCAATATCGTACTATAGAGGCCATGCACAGCACATCCCACCCGTATAAACACCGACCCTCAGTACCAGGCTCGCATAAGCACGCGCGTCATAAAAAAGTTACGAGGAGTTATCAAACGGGCCCATAAAACTGGCAACGGCCGAGGGCGCCGTAAACTGGCCAATGGTAGGCTCAGCTCTGAATTTGGTGTCTCGACATGAAATCATTTTAGATTCTTAATTTGAAATGCAATTAGAAAGTACAAATCATCATATCAGCTGCTGTCATCGATCCTTGTCTATGGACATCTTCATAAGCATACCATTATTTTCGGTTCTGCAGGCTGATTCAGCCATCCGAACATCGAATGTATTTACGAAGGTAGAAGTTTTTTCGAAGATAATCGTCGAATACATTCGATGTTCGGATAGCTGAATCAGCCTGCTGCACTGTTTTCATATAATTCTTAGGACTCTGACAGACTTCGAAAAATTGGTAGCCATAGACTAAAATAAAAATATTTTTCTCGTGCACAATATGCTTACTCGACCAGCTTCTGTTCCGTTAATAAATTGCAGAGAGCTGCTGAATACACACTCTTACTCATAAATAAACCCAGGCTTTTCTGAATAGGGAGATAAAATAGGGACATTACATTATATGAATACTTAGCGACGCTGCAATCCTGGTACACCATCATTGCTATTCCCACGAAACATATAAAATAATGTAGTCACAACTTCGACGAACGTGCCGAAAAGTGATCCTCAATGTGTGAAAATGTTCAAGTTTTTCTCGATAACAAAAAACAAAAACCGACTTCAAAAGACCGACTATTGAGTTATTCATCTATTTGTCGCGCACGTACTTAATGCAAATTTAAGACTTATGTGGTTTTCTCATGGATACCATTATCAGAACTGGACTAAATTGAAATGGGACCAAATGGGAAGCGTCAGCTTTCTAATAAAAAAAGAATCATCAAAATCGATTCACCCAGTCAAAAGTTATGAGGTATGAGTAACCAAACATAAAAAAATAAAATAAAAAAAAAACATACAGACGAATTGATAACCTCCTCCTTTTTTGAAGTCGGTTAAAAACTTGGAAAATTTCGTCTGTTTCAACCCCCGAAAACTACACAGATACACATAACTAGATACTATAGGTACTACAGTTATATGCGTTAACATGAAGGGGCGCTTATCCCTTAGAAGCCATCCGGTGCCTTAAAAAAGGTTTTAACTTTTTGTACTTATACAAGATGTTTCTGAATAGTGTAGTAATACTTAAATGTGATGTTCTACACGTCAAACTAAACAACTTCTAAAACACAATAGGCGTGACGAAAGATTTTAAAATCCTCTTCCATAATGTGAGTACACATTTACTATTTACAAAAAAGCCTTTATTTCGGTAATAAACTTAAGTTTAACGAAGTTTGAAGCCATTTTTCACATATTTTTTCAACAGTGCCCGAAAACAGCTTGCTTGTGTCATGGCGTCGATTTGACGTCACGGCATTGTGTCATGTCATTGTGTCTATGCGTGATGAGCGGCGGATGACCTGAGTTCACTTAGGCGTGACGTCATACGCTGTGATTGTTGTTTCTGACAAGATGGCCGATTGCTGTATTTTAATGTTTTAATTTATTGAAAATCTTAATAATCTGTTTTTTAAAAATAAAACTAAACATGTGTTTTAAATTTTTTTAATCTGGCTAGTCCCCTGAAAGCATTGAATCGGCGATTTTTTGATACTGTCGTCATGCCTATTCCAGAAAAAAAATATCGAATCTCCATAGAAAATTAATCACGTGACAAATATTTTGTATGGAGACTCGATATTTTTTTCTCGAATTAGCAAACTAGTCACACTGTGACTCGTTTTGGTGTGACTCGTTGGGAACCCCTCCCTAAAAGTTGTTCACTTTGACGTGTAGAACATCAACTTTTCTACACCATTCTGAAACACCTTGTATACATAAAATTTACTAGTTGCGTCCCGTGGTTTTGTCCGCGCGGTTCTGTAAAACGGGTATGATAATGATTACTTACGATGATGATCAAAAGTAACATATCTCTCGTAAAATAGTGTATTCGGATAGGCGTAAGCTATTTTTATTCCGAATTTTATCCAATTCCTCCTAACTGTTTTGGCGTGAAGGAGTAACAAACATACAGACAAACTTTCGCATTAAAATATTAGTGAGGCAAGAATCTAGAGGTACATGCCTATTTATCTACATCCGTATATTAACATTAATTTCATTATCATTGAAGTAATTATTATTAAGTACACAGATTATTTAGATTGATAGGTAAGTAAACAAGCACGTATACATAATAAATAACTAATTGAAAAATGTTTTGACACATTCAATCTAGACAACAATCTTAAATAACAAGACATGTGACTTCAATATCTACAATTCCAGGTACATTTTACGACAACATACATTACAAAAATTCGATAAAACCATTGAATCGACCGTTATCTTATTAGGGTATGTCAAATGTCCTCATATTATGTCGATAGGTAACCCGCTAGTAATGGTTTCGGAACGGTCTGTTGGCACGAAATGAACGCGCCTTTATTCTGTTCATATGCTAAATTGCTTCATAAATCTGCCGGTAAATGCTCCAAAACTCCTAATGTTACATCAAAAACCTAGTTTTGCTACAATGGACAAATATTTTAGCTTCTTAGCAGGACATTTATTCTTTTTGTAGAGAAATGTATTTGGTAAAACTATAACAATCGCCATGCGAAACGCCTTTCAAAAGCCATGTCATGCGAAAGCCACTCGTCCTATACGAAGTTACTTCATAGTATATATCATATAGATTGATTTAAGAACGTTTTTACACATCAAACTAGGCATGCGTACTATTAACACTACCTATAGTATAAATAGCTTGACAAGAATACGTACGCAATACGCACGTACATACGCTGTATTCTATATTAAGATTTCTGAGAAAAAATGTCTACTGGTGCCCCATACTATATCTGAATTTACTATATTTTCAAGTCAAGTGACCGACTTTTCATGACTAGGGACT
The DNA here is from genome assembly GCA_949125135.1 of Alcis repandata. NCBI lineage: Eukaryota > Metazoa > Arthropoda > Insecta > Lepidoptera > Geometridae > Alcis > Alcis repandata. The sequence goes on from OX421237.1 coordinate 8,244,127, forward strand.
TTTCTTTTCATGACTTGGGCTAAAAAACACCTCTGTCCAAATACAGACTAAATTTCGATCTGCCCGAAGATAATGTACGCTTAGCATTGGGTTTGGGAACTTAGGCTCATAAACCTTGCTTAAACTTAGTCACAACTTAAAAATTATGAGAGCGTTTAAGAGTGATTAACTTTAAGCAGTGTTTATAAGTAAAATCCTTACTCTTTAGCCGAAACACGTGCTTCAGAGCCAGATTTTACCGCTTGAGCATAATTCGAAATGATTCTCGTACATCTAATGTTCTATAAGACTACCGTCATACATAACATATTAGGAAATAGTCATAAATAAGCACAGCATCGGCACTAAGTACTCCTAGCCCGGGTTTATGCCACGCTTTGTAGAGTAACCGGCCTTATCTGAGCTGCTTTACGACTATTTTACGATTATAGCCCCTCGGAATCGTTATAACATGCTACGATATGAAATTTTCTATAAAGGAATAATTTTAAAATGGACATGTTCATTTAAGTGGCTTTTACGGCGGTGTATTAATTTTTATGGAGCGCGGTTAAGGCGTAGTTCGAATTAATTCAGTCTGCTTCGAAACACGGTAAAAATGATAAGGTACGTTGTAGGTCCAATCGCCGGTAATCGATTGTCGAAGTGTGTTATCTTTATCGGTATTAATTAAAACTGTTCTGTAATGAAAAGTTCGATGGGAAATGCTAATACTGGTGGGGTTTATCTTGATCTTTACTGTATGGCCTTCATAACCACTTAATAACTTTCGGTGTGGTAGTAAATTTAGAGAATAATGGTAAAACGGTAAAAGGTGATATCACCCACCATCCACCAATCTTTATTAGTCCATTCATATCTGGGCGGAAGCATGGCAGACATTACACATGCGCGGTTAGAGCACCACTAAAGAAACTGATGCTACTAGAGAACAAGCATCCGATCTGCTCGTGACTTTTCTTGAAGTGTTCATTAGTCTGAATTAGTTCAATGCGGAAAGAACCCTCAGCAACTTATTTAGGAACAATAGCAAACGTTTTGGGTCGACCCTGGTTGTTCAGATCTTCTTGTATGCTTGTTCCTACGTCACCTGATAAGTGGCGTACATTAAGGCAGGCATTATACTTATATTATTCTGCAATGGACGATCATGGTGATAATGACGAGACTGTTGTAGGTAGTAGCACTGAAGCATCACCAGGCATGTTTGTAAGATGTTGCATTGTTGTTGCAGGGCTACAATGGTGTGTGCGTGTGGTGGCGCGCGGGGGGCGGGCGGAGCTCAGCGGCGCGCATGGCGGCGCCAATGAGGCAGGGGGCGCCGGCCGGCGGAGCACGCCCCGCGACCCACGCGCACCCCGCCAACTTCGAGTACGATGACAACGAGTGGGACATCGGCATCGGCGACCTCATCATAGACCTCGATGCCGACATAGAGAAGACGGACGAGGCGGGCGGCATGGCGGCGCGCGCCGAACACGACACACAGCGCACCGCGCTCAAGATGAAGATCAAGCGCACCAAGCCCGGCACCAAGAGCTGTGAGGCCAAGCACGAGATCGTGAAGTCGAACGAGATGAACGGAGAACCGAAGCCGGCGGCGGGCGCGCCGGTCGGGCCGGCCGCGCCCGCCGGCGCCGCCAAGCGCGGGTCGGGCGGCCACCGGCGGGACAAGGCGCGCGACAAGCACCACCACCCGCACCCGCCGCACGACGTCAACGGCGTGGTGCGCGTGCCGCCGCCGCCCAACGCGCCGGGCCCGCCCGCCGCACCGCCCGCCGCGCCACCGCCCGCGCAGCCGCACGCCGCGCCGCCCAAGCCCGAGCCGCGCCCGGCGCCGGCGCCGCGGCTTGACGCCAAGCCCGCGCCAGCGCCGCCGCCGTCCTCGGCCTCGGCGCCCGCGCCACCGCCGCCCCCGCCGCCCGCGCCCGCGCCTCAACCCCCCACCAAACCTGAACCAGACGACTCCCGGCAAGAAACGAATACTTCGTCACAACCTCCGCCGGCAAAGAAACAAAAAACGGAATCTAAGGTAAGATTTAACATTTTCCTCTTCCTGCTCTAGCGAAGGCGATACATCAAACTCATTCAGCCTGAAAATACACCGACACACCGACAGGTTTTCGGTCAAAGGAAGCTAAATCAAAAATATTTCTTCTCAGGACTTACTTTCTTCAGGGCATTCCCTACTTCAAAGGTGATATGAATGATAATGAAATCACTGTCGAGCTGTGCGCAGTGAAATCGTACTTTTCAGGCAACCTATGACGATTTTCACATTCCAAATCATTAATCAGTTGTGTCGCCGACTGTTTCAGCTCTTATCCAACTAATCTCATATGCAACCTAGGTCTACCCTCGAAGGGTGATTAGGCCGTATTCCAAGTAATCTAAAATTCCAAATAAATAAAAACAGTCACTTTATCCTTTATCAATAACAATTTTATTATCACGACTAAAGAAGACTCGCTATCACGGTCCAGTATCTGTCCGGTCTGCTATCTGATGTAATAAACGTGCACTAATCGGGGATTGCTCTTATCGCGCGTGTACGATTGTTTCCGAACTGTATTTAATTGTACCGGCTTAGGGGTGTTTGCGTGGCTGATTGAGTGCAAACGTTCGTGGGGTGTAATCCGCGGCTGTCGCCCGCCGCATCGGTTCATTAAATCACCCCAGACCGCCTCCCTCCGAGCCGCCTCGCAATCACAATACCCGCTGCACTCCACAAATTAATGCGATTGTGACCGCGCCGACAAACGAGCCTGTTTATCGTTTACGACTTTACAACTGCAATTTCCGAGTCTCTAAGTCCACTCACATAAACGGCCTTCTCGATAAACAACCGATAAATCTGTCGAGAACAACAGGTTCCTGAGCGACTTTCCTAAAGCAGACATTCAATGGCAGGAATGTCGTGTGACAATAGCGAATAAAACAACCCGTACCGTCTCAGTAGAAAACATGGAAATCGTTGTTAACTCGCAATCAGTCGCTTTCGCCGTGTCATATAAAACAGTTGAGTTATTCGAGTAATAAAATATCAGAGAGTCTGCAGTTGGAACGCATCTGCGAGGGTCTTTCACAACTTAAACGAACGCGCGACACCCATCATTAATCATGTGACGTGACTCGTTGATATTGCCAAAGGTTTATGCAAACCGCTCTTATGAACTCATCACGATCGACCGCGGCGAATTATGGGCATCGAAGATACCTCGCAGTTTTATCGCTGCTTAAGTAATATTGGGGCCGCAATATTTTACGAGGCGATTACTACGAGCCTTGAATGCTCAGGGTAAAGATAGGGGCGTCCCCTATCCCGTTATTATTCGAAGTACGAAGGGCTCGAGGCCCAGTATCGCAGTCTCCGAAATTCCATTCATTAATCACTGTCGAGAGCTCTAAAAATTTCCGAAGTGCTTGTGGAATCAATTTAACGTTCGCCCCTTAACTGGGAAAGTTTGCGAGCGTGATAATTAAAGACGCGATATCAATTTCGGCGTCTTCACTTCTATAACAATGTAGAAGTACTCGGTTTGTTTTACGCTAACAGCACGGCTTTCTCTGCGAGGTTGAATTTGAAATGAAACTTGTGGAATTGATAAATTTTATGAAAGCCGTTTTATGGTACGTTCCCGCATACAATGGTTATTATTGTCGTGCTCAATTTACTGGCTGTAATTGTTGTGAGATTATTAACTTCAATAAAAGTATGATGTTTTATGGCGAGTCTTGGTAAAGACCTTAAGAGAACGGTTCGTAATAACATTTTTCTATTAATAGCTATAAAGATTTGATCTTTCCCCACGGGCGTTGGTATCGTTTTATTATCTTCTAATGCAGCCGGGTGTTCTATTTTCCTTGTGTTTGCACTATCCAAATCAAATATTATATCTATCTCTATTATTCTCCGTATATCATCCCGGCTATTGTCTGCCTGCCTATTACTCTGTCCCAAAATGTACTATTATTACTCCCGACTCTGAAATGGGGTGACACATCGATAAATGCCTTTTCAATGGAATCCTCACCGGTAATATGGCTATTTGCATTGACAAAACGTATTGACGAGAGCCAGCTTAAAATTCCATGTATTTTTTGAACAATTCGAAACGGTTTCATGTTCGTTTAATTTGTAAAGGTTGTGGATTTGGGAATTTGGTAATTCTTTAAACGTTTTGGTGTTATTTTCATAAGCAGGTTTACCTTGTAGCGAGTGAATGCATCAAGATGGTATTTAAAACATTCTGTAGTTATTTTTAAAGTCCACTTTATTCTAAACCGTTGGTTATATGATTTGTTATTTTTTCCCTGTTTGAACTCGCTGTATCCTCTTCTTTGAGCTTACCAAGAATCCATTTCTAAATTTCTATATGCGTTGTTTTTTTGCTTACTTTGTAATGGTGTGCATTATTTTGTACACCTAGATATTCTGTCTCGCGTAGTTCTCACTTCCCACAGTGTCTAAGCTATTTTCATTACCTACTACTTTAATAGATAACCTCGCCTGCTTTAGATACGTTTTTCTTTTTAATTAAAAAATATGATTCATAGCTGCATCTATCAATAATAACGTTCCCATTCTCACCATTAGACTTAATTATGACACCATTAGGTATTATTATAGCCTAATATATCTCAATCACAGTCTTAACTAGAACTCGAAAATTAAGGGGATAAATTAATTCTATATCAGAATGTGATAAATTATTAAGATTTCTATCAAAATGATCTGTGGAGCACGACGTTTAACATGTATACGCCGACGCGAATGAGGTTAATACCGCCACCGCTGGATGATCGCTCTGAATAAATTTACATTCTGATTACTACGATCAGTGTTCTCACTAAACGGAACTGCTAACTAGCTGCCGGCTTACGGAGCGATACTAAACACGAGTGCCTACCTTCGAGCACGCCCGCGAGCACCAGGAATTCCAAATTCAATTTCGACTTCCTTATAGGCACTTACGACTGTTTCCATATAAAGTGCCCCTTCAAACTGGTCCTGATCGGAAACGATATTCATAACGAAGCCACCTAAACGGGAACCAGCGCTCATATATTCCATATTTGATTTGCTAGAAATGACGGGATACCCGATATCGAATAATGTTTATGGGGAACAATATCAAAGCGTGTAAACCGAAAGCTATCGAGCGATAAATTCTGATGAATTTTTCACTTCAACGACTTTATTTATACAGCGAGCGTGTACCGCGCTATCTGCCCGAGGCGTATCATTATTCATTTCAAAAGCTTTATTGCTTCGACTGAAACTCGGCTGAGTCGCGTCATGAATTAAAATTTTAATAACCTATACTCGAGGTAATTGATTGATGCGATAAAATAAATGGCTCCTCACCGGACGCGGGAGATCGTTCGTAGGTCGACGGATCGCGGTAATTAAACCAAACCCTCGCGATCACGACCGTCATTTAGCTCGCTCACCGCAGTAAACTCGCAATATGTGCTAGACAGAAACGAGAAAAATACACACGCTGACACAGAAAGTAATCTCACTCGTTTTGAGACTTTAGATAACTACTTAGAGAGTCTAGACTAGAAATACGAAGTGACCTCAGAGATTAATGCGATGGTCTGACGTACGAATACGATACATCGTTCAAGTAATTTATTCTGAAACGGAACGAGCTGGACGTTAATATATTTGTGCAGTTATGTTATTATTCGAGGAGCAGAAGGCAGCTGCCGGCTACTGTGTAATTATTATTGGCGTAATTAGGATGTGAGTCCCGAAGGCCCGCGGCGCCGACTCCAACAAATACCATTATTATTTCCGGTTCGCATTATACTCGGCTGCGGTTTGTTAACTCTCGTTTATTATGTCGTGAACAATTGAAACTATAATGAATACGGTCCTGCGAGGAGAATTGATTCGACATTAATTGCGGCTGTCCGTGCGATCGCCGCCCGCGTTTACAGTTACTCATTTAACGGTGCTGCAGTTTGACTGACAATATTATTCTCGAGCTTGTTTGCTTGCCAATTGACAACGGTTATATAAAGACCAGTAATGTCGTCAGCAATTATCATTATGACATCAAGCTTAATCTGTTTTGTCTTTCAGTGTGTAATGGGCTATTGTATGTTGCTATGTTGTCCAATACATTGTTCGTGTTAATGATGTCGTAAACACATTTACTCGTACACTTAAATAACGACGACATTTACTGCAATTATGACATCAAACAAAGCTGTCCAATGGAATATTTTGTTGTCTCAAATAAATTCCCCATGGTAAAGTTGTCGCAACTCGCAACGTAACCCCATTCATGCAATACTAGTTGGTGGACAAGTTGCTCGACCGGGTTGAGTGGATAGTGGCTGTGTGGTGTCTGGTCGGTGTGTCGGTCGGTCTTGTTTCGTACCGGCACTAATCCGCACCCGGCGTGTAGCTACCTGCCCGTCTCTTTGTTCTGTTAACTCCACGGAACAGATTCCTTCTCGCCTCGGATTGCTATTGCTAGCTCAGTTTCCACTGCACTAACATCTTGTTTCATGTTATTAGTCGCTTATTTCACTTTCAATTTACAATATTAACATAATTTTCTAATACTCTACATGACGTTTTTCTTTGCAATCACATCGTCAGAAGTTACGTCATTTAATCTAGACAGCTTTCGGATTTCATTAAGATTATCCTCAAAGATAAATACAAACTCATAAATAAATGGCATAAAAATGAATGCTCTCTGAATGCGAGCAGAGTAGTTCGTCGACGGATAAAACGTTAACAAAATGAAGGGGAGCCGAAGGATCAAAAGGCGATTTTTTGTCACAATTTTTTTAAGCATCCATGCTGCCCTCCTTTGTGCCTCGTTGTTTACTAATGGTTCTGTTGGGTTCGACTTAAGATAATAAGTTAACTCTGGGTTTTCTCGCCATGTGTCGCGAGTTTTTGCCGCCGGAAATACGAGAGCGTCGGTTCGAGGGATTAAAATATATTTGTTGATCTTTCGGCTTATCTGTAAGCCCGAGAGGCGCGCTTGCACGCGTGTTGTTATGTACATATTTCCGTTTCGGTGCCAGTTTTTCGATTCACTTTCGATGACGTTGTTTGTTTTACAAATTGTTTTGTTCGGAGCTCGAGGGTTGTCTCACCCCAATTTTTCATAGCGCCGCAATATCCGTAATCGATGATGGTTAATCAATCACGGTCCGGGTTTAATTCCCCAATATCCCGCGGTCCCAACTAACAATTACACGAGGGGTCGGTATCGCGGCGTCCAGTTCTGCCAATAACATAAATTGTCGCGGGGCGGAAGTGTGCCTCGCTTCGCCTCGGGTAGGGAGCTACCACAGATCTATGGCTCCCTGAAGACAAACTGCGAACATCGTCCCGAGGATCGTCATTACGCCAGCTTTACTGCCGCCGATTAAAATAGACCAACGAAATTAACAATAATGTGTTTAGCACCTTTTGTTTGGCAACTTTTCATTATACCAGTCTCAAACTTTGTAAAGGTTTTGCTTTATTCAGTTATTCAGTGTTTTCGCAATGAATAAACAATGGCCGTCCAGGACGTTAATTCCTTCGTGCGAAACGGAGGGAGCCTGTTGAAAATGAAAAACGTCAGTATCCCCCCAGATTGCTGTCGTCTCCACAATCGATATTCAATCTCTTTTGACGTTTTATACGCTCCCAGCTTTCTTACTTTGTGTCGACGTTTAGGGCAGATGATTGCGATTGGCGTCCATCTCTTTTTTCTTTAATCGCTGTCTGCCATTTCTTTGAGCTCCGTCCATTTTATCGCAATGTTTTTGCGAATGATGACTTCGGTTTACTCATCGCACTTTATTTTGAGACGCAAATCGCGCTTCAATTTACGCTTCACATTCAATGTCACAACTGTCAAATCAAACCGCAAACCCGAATGTTTATTCGCTAATCATATTAGCGTTTTAGCAAACACATAAGCACTACACGAGCGTCATCCGACATGTTTTTACTTTTAGTTTATTGCCAAACTATTTGCTCGACCATGTCTGCTATTCAAATAAATCTAATGCACATCCAGATGTCCTTGCTTTGTAGAGCTGAAATCTTTAAATAGCTCGTTTACGATTTCGCAGAGCTCATAATTGCTGCACAGTTGAAGTAATTAGCAGATTCCGTAGCCCCTACATCTGAGGTAATTACGAATCGCCTTTATCCGGAATCCGTGCCAAGTTAAATTGAAAGCTCTTTGATGCAGAAGAATTACAGAAGATTGAAACAACTATATAACCCTTGGGAACACGGATTGTAACCACATCATACATTCTACCTCTACATCGACGCGTGACACATTCGAAAAAAACAAAACAAAGAGTATATTAAAACCACATTGTGTAATTTGAGTAGAGATAATTTGTTACCTGTCTCTCATCTGTTGATTTGCCCTGAATCAAATTCTATCTCTCACTACGCCCTTTTGTGTATCGTTATTAGGTGCGCATACGTAATTTGTTTGTTAAAGACGGTTCGCAGTTATACCGGCTGTGAATAATTTAAATTCATCCCCTGGCGGGCGGGGTGGCTCAGGGTGGGCTCCCAGGCCCCCGGTTATTGATTCGAGTGAGTACGGTTGTGTGCGTGCGCCCTACTAACGGTGACGTGCTCATCTGTGTGACATGCGAGTGCCTTTGTGAACAATTTGGCCAGAGATTGATGCAATTTGGGGGAAAATGGAGTCGGTTTGTTAATAAAAGACGGCCGTTAGGAAGACTTTGTTGTCATGATGATAATGTAACTTTGCAATTGCAACCTACTAAATTGACAATTTAAATTTAAAAACTCATAATTGCGTAGTGAAAGGTAAAGTTAATTAACGGATTGGTAAGTTCGACGAATACTCATCGTTTGTTTGATTGTTTCTCCGTAAGCCTTCGACAGTGGTCGTAAATGGGAAGCTGCAAAATTTTATTGAAGTTTTTAAGAATTTAAGGTGTTATAAACTTAAAGTATGGACGCAATTATGAAGATGGTACTGGCTTAATTAGTAGTTATTATTTATTAAAATTAAAAACAAACTGACACGGGCTTGCACAAGGCGATCTGTTGGTACCAAATTCTCTTCTGAAATACACTCAAGACCTTTTAAAATACATACATTTGAATTTGATAACTACAATCAGGTAGTATAAAGTAAATTTGTATTAAAATTTACATAAAAATTGCTGCAAACCATTCTCGTTGTTTTTAAAATCAAAGCTTCTATTGCAGTTGCCAGTTCGTAGAACTCCATTTTGCGGTCTAATTGTCACAGTGTAAAGTGACACAGTCAAAGCGGAATCTGCCTATCTGTACACGTGTACAGAGTTACAGATTACTTTAGGGTTTGTTGGCACTAGACGGCCACTTTGGGGTGTTTCTGTATTAGAGCAGGGATTCTCGGCCCATTCGCTCGGTGAGCCACAAAGCCTGACTAGCGCAGACACAGAATGCCTAATAGTCTGCTATCAGTCGGCGGGTAGGGCTGCCAAAACACTTTGATACTTTCTTCAATCCCTCCACCGATAAACCTAGAGGATGGATGGAGTACCGCGGTTATCTGACTGAAGACACTTGATTATACTTGTGTTCTCTAGATTCTTGATTGTTTTTCTGTGTACATTTAAGTAAGAACTGACTCGGGGTAGAGGAGTATTGATGTCTCAATGTGTGTGTTTTGTGTACGTACGCAAAAGTAGAGATCTTGACTCATCTAATGAAGTGCTTCATCTACCTTTCTAGATTTATCTCAGAATTCTTTATCTAAACTAGTTGCCAGACGTAGTTTGGACAAGATTGGTTTTGACTCAAAGTTCTGAATCATTATTCTTAACTCTTCAGAATCGTTTTTCGGTTTGGATTAAGCTTCGCTGTCAGTGGCAATGTAATTGCATTTTAAAGATACGAGTAACAAACTTTCCAAATGTATTATTCTAAAGGGTTCAAAATAGCTCAATAAACGCGAAATTTGATTTTAAAAGATTGTTTAAATTTAAAAGTCACCAAGTTAAAAACCAGAGTCGAAAATCGATGTAAGAAACAATAGTTGCTCTATTATGTCTTTACACAAACTTTTGATAAACACAATACAATAATACTTTACCGGACACCACAAAAAAAATAAGAACATCAACAAGGTATAAAGACAAACTCGGTACAACATCAGAGATAGACACAAAAGGCGGTCATATCGTTGATACTCAAAGTTTCCGATTTGATAATCCCGAACCCAGTAAATCGAAACTTAGTGTTAGGCTAAACCGAGTCTCGGTTACGGTTTCGGGTTCGGTCAAACACCGCCGGAACTTCACTTCACTTTACCATAATCCCTTCGGAGCGCGCTATAAAAATTAAAACTTTGTAACCAAGCCGAGCACGCGGGGTGAATAATTCAGTAGTTTAATGTTAGTTTAGCTTTTCTGATGCTTTTCATAATCATCCACAGCTATCTCTTTCACACCGCTGCCAAACCAAAACTGCCAAAGCTTGATATATTTTGAAATAAGAGGTAGAAAATAGTATAGCTTTATTGCACGTCAAACCCTAGTATTCTGTGATCAAAATTCAAAAAGAAGCTATGACTAATTATAATTACATTCGGTAGTACGAGGGCAGTCTTATCGCCTTAAGCTATTTCTTCCAGACGACCTGGTACACCTGGGTATCGTTGTATTCGACCTATTCGAGCTAATTTACAGAGCAATCAATCACTAATCAGAAATAAGTATTTAATCATAGTAATTTTTGGCGATAATATAAAAACATCGTAAAGAAGAAAACATGTTTTTCATTACTACACCAGTACACTAATTTAATTTGAACCTTTGAAAATACGCATACAAATGCAAAGCTCTTAAACTGGTCGTTAACTCCTTTCAGTGCTTCAAATCGCAATTTAGTTTTTAGTTTATAAAAATAAAATAAATGGTGCTGCAATAAGCACCGATGCACCGATAAATCCGGTATTCGTGTCGAGAATGTGAAACTGCGGCCTGACAGCCCTGGATTGCCCCGGTATGTCCATTATAGAAGCCGGGACTCGCCTCATTAAAGACGCCCCACACTATTTACTTATATATTTCTGAGGCGAGGAAAAGGGACCGCTTTTATTGAATACTAACACCTACTAACTTACAGAAGTACTTAGAAAACTTATAGTAAATTTTATCAAGCTAAAATGAATCTCTATTTCCCTTGGTCATCGCATCACGCGTGGTCGGATGTTACTATTCCGCTAATATTTTTTTCGTTGTGTTAATTATTGTCGGGAGGTTCAATAAAGAAGTTGAGCGGAACATTAGAAGATTTTAGACAATTCGAATTCAATATTCATAGTTAAGACAGGACCACGTCTGTCGGGTCAGCAAGTTAATTTATAATGTTATTAATTTTGCGGACATAGAAGCCTAAATAAAGGCCATATAAAGTCATGATGAGCTTAAACTCGGATTAGGAAACGTAAATATGTCAAGTAAAGTTTGTATAGAGACGTTTAACCGTTAAATTAAGACGTTAAATTACACGTGCTAAAACAAGACGGAGACTTTAAACAGTGAATAACTTTAAGCAGTCTTTATAAGTAGCCCTTAGGGATTATTTCAATGTGTTAATTTCATTAAAATTCTGTAGATTTATTAACTTTTCTGACTACATTTTGCGGAGATAAATACCCGAGTTAAACTTTTACACCCACCTTAATCCGTTCAGCTATTTCGGCGTATTTTAGTACCCCGTTACCAAACCTAATCAAACAAACTTTCACATTTATATTAAGATCGAGCTTCATCTATAATAAGATGTTATTAAGTTGTCAGAAAACTGGATTAATTTAATTCATTCATTAATTCCACTCTAGATTATTCCTTTCCTTCAAAGCTATCTTGTAAATTATTTTCAGACCGAATGTAGAGCACCATTTGAGATTAACGCGATTCCTCCTAGCGTTTGCTGCACGCCTGGTACTTCAATCTACATTTTAAACTAGCTTTCAAGAGATTTCCTAGAAAGAGGGCGTTTTTCGCTGAAGATATTGTACGAGTAGCTAAGGCAAAGTAATAGTAAAACCAACGTAATTACTTTCTACGAATTATTTTTTTTTGCAGATTGCAATTTGCATTTTGAAATATATTTTTTAAATAAAATACATGGAATTCGACACGTCATTTACGTTAGTTAATATTCATATTTCACACAAACCTGTATTTCATTATTTCGCGTATATTTTATTAATTAACTCAAGTTTCTGTGTGGATTTGACATAGATATCCGCAACGTTTTTCAATTTCATTTTAAATTAATATTTACTCCAATACGAATTTCACAAACATTACAGCTTGTTTACAATACGATAATTATTATCAAATTAAATACGTTTGATATTGACCTTAGCTTCAAGCGAAAATCTCATACGATTCAAGTTTTATTTGTGCGATAAATCACACTGCGCTCAAACATTTACACTTAAAATGCCCAGTTTTACGATCTGTGTGCAGAAACGTGTTAAATTTAAGTTGGGACCTATCACATCATGCTTGCTTTGAGAATGCAAACAGATGATAAAAACTAGTACCTAAGTAAATAAAACGAATAATAGGCATAATAGTATGAGTAAAGATAATTAAAATCACTAACATTAACTCCAAGATTACTTTGCCTTAGATAAATTTAAACAAAGTCAATTAATTTATTAGTCGGAGTGAGGACGGTTGAAAAAAACCTTATTAATTCTCGATCCTATCTTTCTTTTTATTCTAATTTTGAACTTCATTTGATCTTTAGTCATCTCAATGACATGGAACAATCGCAGGGTTTCGTTGTAGGAGTTACAGAATAATGTTAAAATTATGTTCTTTTATTATAAGTATATATTACTTATTCAGACATATAGAAAATACTGCTATATATATTATAGCAATAACATTACATGTCTTCAAAATGAAACTTCGAAACTAAAAAATACAGCTATATTACATTATTTATTTGAGGATAGGCAAAACTACTCTCTGACTTGTGGACTTTTAAAACGAATAAATCCTCATTTGACCACCAACTCGCCTTTTAGTAACCGACACTGTAAGTACGAAGCAGAAACACAGATTCAGATACTCCTTTATTGTAACTGGTCAAACGCGTCATTCAACAATGAACAAATAACTGGTCGTTCAATTCAGTCGAGCACGAGGCTAGGTCAATTTGTTGGGCGTTGCTAGCTGTTTTATTTAGACCGTTTATCTGATAACCCGTCTGAGCACGGTTGATAAAAATAAAACGTACAGTTTATTTTAACGCGAGCATCCACGTCCACGTAACGCGCGCGTTCAGGGTTACCACTTACCACGGAGCAGCAATTAATCAATTAACAGTTATTCATACAATAGTTGACTGACGGTTAATTTAATGGGTTTCTTTGCTAAACTATGTCTATTGTGGCGCTTTTTGTACATTTACCTACGTGCACAACTCGGCGTAAATAGTTTTTTTAACGGTTTCCAATATAAAGTTACAGAAATTAAAAACAGACGCAAACTTTTTGGTTGAGCGTAAACGAGACAAGGCTACAAAATGCACACGTCTCTTCTTTACGTCTAACAAAGGATACTCCGTAATCTGTAGTAGCATGCTATAATTCCTATATAGTGCCAGGGAAAACGGAAGCCAAGTTGGCAACCCTATTGGCCCGTGCCGCATGGCAGCGCGCATTCAATTTCCTACAAAAATACTTTGCACGGCGAACGCAGCTCAGCTCGACAGATTTGTCATTTTCTGTAGCTAACTGAATTTCTGTTTGCATTTATTTTTGTCGGCTTTTATCGCTTGTACGCAGATCTGCCGCTTTTGTAAACAAACATTTTGAATTGAAATATTTGCTTTGAAAAAGGCAATTTGGCGCTTGTTTCGTGACTTTTCGTTCTTTATGAACCTATTCAATAATGTTTGGTGTTTTGGAACATTTACTGCTTCGAGTGCCTACTTTTATTTATTGTTTTAAAAATATCTAATCTATCTCAATTTTTATTCTTTCTACATTTTTGCTTGTGTTTTGATGACATTTGCTTTATTAGTATTTTACTCACAGTATCCATGCATACTAGTCCTACACCGAATCTGGTTTTTTGTCCGATTGCTAATTTATGAATTTCACCATAAAACCTAACAGTTATCTTCCTGGTTGTCAGACATTATTCACTACAAGAAACATATCTTCCAACATTGATTTCTTTGTCGAGTTGAAAACATTTGCCTGTAACTTACGTATGAGACAATACAACACATTTCGATTTAGCTCCATTCATACAATAGACACAACAAACTCCATCAAAGCCAACGATTCTAGCATCATAACAAACTACACCTCATTTCGAAGAAAATAGGAAAAATACTGCGAACAAAAGATTTATAACCAAGCTGAAGCCTTTTACTGCACCTGAGACCGCGCGTAAAGTTTATGGACTTGCATAAACTTGAAGAAATATCTATAAAACATTGCGGAGTACTTAGTTACTATAATAATTGTTGGAGTATTTTATATAAGCAATAAAATAGCGATAACAGTAGGTTTTATTAGCGGCTGTCGATAAACTGGTGTATGTTTTAATTAAGTCGTATCGGGCAGATTAGATGTCGATTTTGATATTGGAATTGAAATCTACGTTCTCTTATAAGGTTCTGGCTAGTCAGAAATACAACTTTGATGTAATTTTCGATTTAATTTTTAGAGGAGATCGTAAGCCAAAGTGCCGGAGATTCTACACCATGAAGGATATTCAGGAGGACATCTGGGAATAAAAAGGGAGTGTGCTGAAGATACGAGAACGCTTTTACTGGATCAACTGCAGAGGACTGTGTATGGAAATGTACCACTTGTGCAGCAGTGAAAGGCCTACATATGCAGCAGAGGAGCGTTGAAGCTGTACAACGTTGGAGCACCATGGGAACGCATAGCATTGGACGTGGCTGGACCATTTCCGGTCAGCGACTGTGGCAAGAAACCAATCAAGAAGCCAGAAGAAATCAAGAAGCATCAACCAAGACGACAAAAAACTTCAAGCACTAATATATTTGCTAATACGTTAGTCCCTGAAGTCTTATGTCGTTTTGGGGTATCCCTCGAAAATCACAGCGATCAGAGAAGAAACTTCAACTACTCGTATTCCAGGAAACGTGTCGAGTACTGGGTACTCACAAAACAAGAACCACGTCGTATCATCCGAGATTATTTTACGACTTGTCGGCTAACTATACGAAATCAAAGCTCAAAGATCATGAAAAGTTTGAAACACTAACGTAACAGTAAGCTTAAAAAAATATAGTTTAAAAAACTAAAGAACACGCATTGTCATCGGACTTTGACAGGTGCGCAAAGTTTGAATTAAATCTGATCGTTCAAAGTAGGGCAAAATCGAGTCCAAAAGGGTCGGTTACAAACATACAGGTGAAACTAATAAAAGCGTGTTAAAAAGGTTTTTTCCAGTACAAAAAACATATTTAAAGCATTAAGTGACAACGAAGTATGGTAATTGTTATTCAATTATTCATGTATTCTTTGCTCCTCAAACAACTATCTGTTTGCTTCATAGAAGGTATGTTTGCATTCATTTTGTACTGTTGTTTATTCTGTGACTCAACTATGAATGTCGAATTGACGCGGGTTTTCTGAGTTTACACAGTTGACGCGTGTCAACGAAACTGTACAGTACCCGGCGATAAATACTGCACATCGAACTTTGGAAAGAGACAATCGGCTAATTTCGGCTGTCGCACGACTGACAAAACGTCACACAGGTACTGTGCGACAGAGATAATGCTCTACGAAGCCGAAATTAGCCGATTGTCTCTTTCCAAAGGTCGATGTGCAATATTTATCGCCGGGTGCTGTACTTGGCGTTGTTTCAAAGATACCCTCAATATGATGTATAATATATTTGTCGAAATAGAAACAAACGTTATCAGTTTGGTTTGCTGTTATTTACCGTGTTTTAAACTTTGTCGGTTAAATTAGGTTAATTTTGAATTGGACGAATTTACAATTAGGTTGTATGCGGAATTACCAATCCTTTATTACTTACAAGAAATAAAGCAAAACAAAAATGCCACAAAAACTATGTACTTATTAGAAATAAGATAGATAAAAAAGTAGCAGTAGTTAATAAAACTAAACCCTAAAAAATATTACGCACCAAAAATGTTTGTTTCAAAAGGCCCACTAAATGTTTTTACCTCCTTTTCTTTTATTGTTATACTACAAAACCCTCAAATAAAGCAGGGAACAGTCCTGAAAACTCCATCGAAGCAGCCCCCCACCACTACCGCCGATCTTTCGAAAACATCTCCGAAATAGCCGCGCGTTTGCGTGGGAGAGGCCATCAACTCAATATTATGGGCACATTCCGAATTAGCTCCGGATCAAAATACCCGTACTCATTATTGAGGTGATTTCTTAGTGGAGTGATTGGCCTTTGATTGAACGTATTAAGAAATACCATCAAAAAACGCCTATAATATGCCTGCTTCAAAAAACTATCTTACTGATACTATAAATGCGAAAGTGTGTTAGTGTGAATGCTTCTTTATAACTATCTCAGGAACTACTAAGCTGATTTTGATAAAAGTTGTATTAGAGATAGCTATTGCTTTAGATAAACATATGTATAGGCTACTTTTCACCATCTTTGTTTTTCATCAACGCTAGTTAAGAAATACAATCATAAATTAACGCCTAACGCCTGATCCAATAAATATACATAATTAAATAAAATGATAGCGCTTAGCCAAATTTCGGAGAGGTTAAGACGTCACAAAGCTCATAAAAGCCAGTTTTGGGAGAGCTCCTAAAAAGCAATAAGATTCATAAAACCAAAACTCAGAATAGTTAAAGTGCTTCAGCGATCACAAAACCAAGTTTTTAAAGAGCTGAAGCGCTATAAAGCTCACAGTGCAAAATTTTAAACCGGCTAAGTAAATTTTGAGACCTAAAGCACATGATACATATTGGCCTAAAGCCACATAATTATTAAGACGCAAAAAACAACAAAAAAAAAGCTAGAAAGTTAATTAAAAGATCAATCTGTTAAAAACAGCGCTACAAAGTTCACAACTATATTCTGGGAGAAATAAAGACCAGCTAAGTTTTTAAAGCCAAATTATAGGTGAACTAAGGCATTACGAGTTAATAAACGTACTTTCAAGCAGCTAAGATGCCACAAAGTCTGACAGCGCTTCATGAGAGTAGCGCTACAAGTTCATAAAGCTACATTGTAGGATCTACAGCGCCATAAAGTTCACAACGCCTGGACGAACTAAGGTCCAACAGGATTTACGAAGGCTTCGAATTAAATTATAGCTTACCTTTTTTAGTTGTGCTATAGCTAAGTCATTGTACTTATTGTAAACCAATGAAATGCTCAGACGCTGAAAATGTATACCTGTATAGAAAATATGTAACTGCGTCCAGCGCCCCGCAACCTTAAATAACAGTAATGAATAACCTACAGTTAAATTATTCGAGTTAAAAACCGGCGTACATGTTCTTAGGCATAAACGCTACCTAACACCTTATCAATTTATAATCCAAATCCGTGCAGCCGTTTTACGTTATTTAGTAACATCCAAACAAAAGCTTTCACATTTATAATATTAGTATTATTTTCATTATCTCACACTCCTCGTAGAGTAGTTAATTGTTCTCACCGAGTAGTTCTGTGGTATCGGTCTCATGCATCGGAACTCATAAACGTCTAGCTATTCATTACTTCAAGTCGTAATTACAAGAAGACTAGATAATTGAATTCGCATGAATAAATCACGACTCGCTCGACTGCAACTTGGAACTGCTGTTTATTCGGTGGGTATCTTACTAATATTATAAATGAAAGTGTTGAGTGCTTTATATTGGCCATTATTTTGTAAGCACTAGTCTCCTATTCATAGATTGGGTCGGACTCCATACAAAAGTGCCCATTCTCCCTTATCGCGACACATATGTAAATTGTCATATATGTCATAATGTTAATACGAGTATAATCATACTTTCTGCTGACATTTATACTCGTAAGTACGAAAGTTTTTGTGTTAGTTATCATACACGTATCTCCGTAACTACAGAACCGAAATAGAGATGGCTTATTCCTTGGATTAACAATTTTCATCATCAAAATTCATCACCACATAGGTGAAACCGCGGGTCGCAGCTAGTTGGTTTATATAATTGATAAATGTAACTTCAGACGCGTTTGTTCGTGTTTCGTGCGAATAATTGTTGCAGAACAAAAAATAAATAAGATTCGAGCTATTGAAGTATCGATATTGTTCTCGGAATTGAGCATTTGTAAGAAATATGTGTTTAATTGGCGCCGATCAAAGGTTTTCGTTTTTAAATCTTCAGCGCTGATAGATGAATTTATAATCTTTTGCATAACTTTTGTTATTATTTTTATAAATTTGCAGCTTTTATTTTTTATGGAATTTTAGTATTCATTGACGTTTACTTCAACTTCTACTATTATTTATTCTGTGATTCGACTTTGACCCCTCAACTTTGAGTTGTAAAATTAAGTTAGGGTCTCTATTCTAGTCGAAATATCTCGATATGACAAACAAGCTTGTCCCCGGGAATGCCCGGGATCGTCCGCGGTGCGCTGCTGATCCGCCTTTGGCCTTGTAGGTACTATAAAACATAAGCTAAAGCGCTCCGTGATAGTGTTACTTTCTAGTGAAAGAATTATTAAAACTGGACCAGTTCCGGAGATTACCCTCCACAAACATACATTATTATTTTTATTCTCACAACCTTTAATCTTCCCACTGCTGGGATACAGGTATACACTTGAAGGGTAATCAGGCTATATTCCACCACGCTGGCCAGATGCGGATTGGTGGATTCACATACGCCATTAAATTTCTTCCCCAAACATACAGTATACATACGTATAATACCTATTTATAATATTATTATAAATTAACAGTCTTACTTTAGAATTCACAAAATTGATTAATTGCTTAACAAGAATAGGTTCTCTTGAAAAGCTCCATTCTCTGGCACAGTTATTATCCATTCATTCGCCGTAATTATCTTTGTAAATGTCTGCTATTCATTTCTCGAAACTAACTAAACGTATTTCGCGCAATAATCGACCGGTTTGTTCCGTTAGTTTTTACAGAATTCTTAATGGCACCTCGTATGTCATTTGCGCCTGGTAGCAAAAACTAATAGCATGAAACACTCACGAAATACTAATTAATGAATAATGAGCTAGATATTATTTAAACTTGAAATTAAAGCTAATTTATATGGTTAAATAATAAAATTGTTCATAAAGAAGCAATTACATGAGGATTCATAGAAAAGGTGTGGCATTTAAAAATTTACGAAATAAGTTTTTCGCACTAGTAAAGTGGATAGAGTCAACTACAAGAAAAACTGTATAATTCTGCGATAACTTTGTCTCTTTCTCTGCTGCCACATAATTTGTCTCTATTTTACATAGCGTTGTAGTGACGAAGACCTACAAGCTTTGGAAATATGTAGTACTCTCAAGGCTTCTTAAAATTGGGTACATTACTTTGATCAAACTAAGAATCTACACTTGCCTTGATCATTGTGTAAAGTCAAGCCGTCTTTTTACGTGTCGAATTGTGAATTTCCCGCATTTCAAAGCTAGGAAAACTAGGAATTGATCTGATTAATTAATTAACTGACATCAATGTTCTGTGTTCCACTAATATGTACTTCTCACAAATTATACCAAAACATCATAAACGTCAAGAGTAATTTCTCCACCCACAGCTCGAATTCCGAATAAAAACAATGTAGGCGGTCCTCCATTACGCAGTAAATCACTGCTGACGGGCGCTGGTGACCGCTCATCATGGGGTCCTAGTACCGAGGACGGATAAGTGTTCAATATACACGGTATTTAACCGGTATCTCAGATTTGGAGATTTCAGATAATTTAACCTGTATTTTGAGTTAAGAGGTAAGTATACTCATAATAATTGTCATGAGGAAAAACGTACAATGATGCTTCAGATAAGCATCAGATTTTGGAGAAATTTCACAACATACTCGTAATAAAAAATATTGTATTTCTGTCAAGTGACGTGACATATTGAACGTGTAACCGTGAGAGTTTAAAACAGAGTTTGCACGTTAAAGTAAATATCATTAAAAGTCCGTTTATTATAAAAATCTTTGCGGGTGGCGCAGCCAACCGAAGTTTATAAGTAAATCCTCAATTTCTACGCCCAACGGGAAAGTTTAAAAGACTCCAACGGTTCACTACTAAATAATCTTCTTTGCGGGGCGCCCCATCAAGTTTTCATTAAAAGCGCTAAAGATTTTTTCTTACCGCTTTTCTCGGTAAATTAAAGTAAATTACTGTTACGGAACTTTTTTTTAGGAACTTTTAATTGTTTTTATTTATGTATGGACTTATTATTATGGCATAAAAACGAGTGCCCGTCATGCCTTTTTTTATTAACTTAAAAACAGTCGTTTGTCAGTATTTCTAGTAACTTTTAGTATTTTTACGTGAGTATTCTCGTGTTTAATTATAACAAAATTTCTAGTAACAATACAAAAAATACAAAAACGTGCAACATTAGACCAATAAAGAGAAGGTTGTTCGATAACTGATGTAAAAACGAAAACAGAAAAGTTCAAAGACCGATCTCAAATCATCAAACAACGGCTATACACAAAGGTTTTTCTTCTGAATGGTAACTGCCAACAGAATAAGGTATCGCAGTAGTTATTTAAAACTCCAAAGCGGATAAAAACCGTACATGATATCATCGAGTAGAATAATTGAAGTATCTTAGAGTTTTTATGTCCCAATTTGCATGAATGAATATTAAGCGCGATAATTATGAAGATATTAACGAGGCAGTGTGTGTTTAACCATTATAGTAATGCCGTCTTTAATTACCTATCTGACATTTGGTTTTGATTAAAATATTTAAAATGCAAGTGTTAATTAATTAAACGAATAAAATTAAGCAAAATTTTATTACGGCACTGGCTTTTTGTGGATTTCAAACTTTGTAAACACGTCATTTAAAAATATTGAGGGTTATAACAATAAGCTTTTTTGCTTAAATTATTCTACAGTTAATGCATTTGTGCTTAGTGAGTAAAATTAATAGTAAGTAGCATAAACCCCGGTTGTCTTACTAAATTGTAACACAGAGGCCGGAAAGCCGAACAGTCAATTACCCCTGTTATGTTTCAATAAATTGCTGTGGCATTTGTAAATAACTGCTTCACTTTGCCGGACGCAATTTAGTCTTTGAATTAAACGGTTGAACGAAGTCTAAATTCTATTAGACGAGTGTTTAGACTGGCCAGATGGTAGTTATGTTTTATTAGGGGATTACTTCTAGACGTAGTTTTACCCGTGCGGTGATAAAAGTTGGTGACGATGATGATAACAGATAGCATATTATGTTCTCCTGGTACAACGTGTATAGAAAATTTCAAGATGAATCAGTTGATTGGTTGAGGCATTTAACAAACACACTTTCGAGTTTATAATATTAGTTAGGAATTCCGATGCACATAATCTATTTGAAACGACTTGTGTGTAAACCGGACACGTGCCAAGTGGTGTCTTTTTTAGCATTTTCCTTTACTACAGGTGCTTGTTTATCATATTACAAGCTTATTTCCATATTTCTTTTCATTTCATCGCGTATATTTGCATTCACAAAGCAGTATCGAAAAACTATTAGCTTTACATGTGACTGAGTTCTTGCTCTTTTAGCGTTCGGGTAGTAAAATACGAGAACCTTAAAAAACGCGACCAAATGACTCGCTTACCAAAGCTGTGCACTAACAGCGCATTTGTTCCTGCTCCAGAAGGCACCATCTTCCTTTATTTCTAGTGCGCTTGGCAATAACCTGCGAGAATGCAAGCAAACGGTGAAATCTTTTCCAGTACGCTCTTGAGTTTTATGCTTGCCTAGTACAGACAGTTCTCTCTTAGAAGCACTTCTTTAGTGGCAATAAAACAAGATTTGCATCTCTTGAGTTTTATTGCCATATTTTAAGATGCTACATTAAAATTTCCATTTAAAATGCGATCGTCGAACTTGGAATACGGCAAAACTGTGAAGGATCATTTTATGCTCTATCAAATAAAGGTTCTTTCTAAGATAGCTCATTATTAAGTTCTTCAAAGTTATTTTTTATGTTTACTTGACGTTTTAGTGGTATAGGAACTATTTCGTTTCATCAGATGAAATTAAAAACCGTACAGCGGCAGTATACATGATCGCTATGCTATCTCAACGGTCAGTGTATTTGTTGAAAGATCACCCGTGTGTCCACAGAATAGATACCCTTATCTGAAGTATGCTAAATGACGCATTAAAACACCACGCTGGCGTGTTTCCAACATGCACTAACTGTATTCTTTTATCTTTTGCAGGTAAGAGACTGGCCGAGCAGGTGAGGGTTTTATTCTCTTTGCGGTCCCAGAACGACATGTGTGAACTTTATTATGGCCCGTTTTTATGTTCGGACAAACGATGCTCTACGGTCATTTCGTCGTCTCTCGCGTAGAGTCTTTGTAATGTCGTCGGAGCGCCGAATTCACTAATGTGACACTAAAACACGTACATTTACATTGTACGTGCATGGAGTTGTTCGTGCAGGTTCAGTTGGTCCGAACCGACGTGTTTGTTTAAACATGCCTTAAATGCTTACGATTTACAGTTAGACGCATGATACAGGCGGTAGATTGATATCCGTGTTGCTGGTTTCATTGTTATATGTTACCTTAGTAACATTCTCAGTTGTTACTCATTTTATTTCCAATATTGTTTGCTCCAAGTAGCTCAAAATATCAAACTTTAACACTTCGTATTTGTATTGTTGTTAGCGTTCTAAAAGTTTATAGGAGCGTCATGCTTATTTGCTCTGGTACTTATGCTATCGCAAAGTAAATTTACACGCACGGCCAACGGTTACGGCGGTGAATTTATCGTCATTTACGAGCGATGTAAAAACGTCCAAGTCTCGTTGTTTGTGGAGTCAAGACTGCGTGTGAACTCGTCCACGGCTTTGTGGACGACGAGCTAAATAACTTACATTAACCTTATTCTGGAAATCCGGACAGTATGGGCTTCATTGGTGTCTGTCTAGCGATGAGAAATGAGAAGCTAACGCTATAAATTGGGCCAATAAAACCCGGTAAAAGCCTGCCTTGTAGTTAACGAATTTGAGCTTTTATTGATGATAGAAAAGGCATTAAGAGGCTCAGAACTTAAATAGATATCGCAATTCACGCTCAAGTGCTTAATAAATAAGGTCGTTTTAAATTAAATTTGCGCATCAACAGATTAGTAATGCAAGTGCAATGATTTAGCACAGTCTGTTAAGTGAATAAGTAATATCACACTTCTTCAATCTACACAGACGCCAGTGGGCTGATGTGGGTTGTTAATATAAAGTGTAATGTGTAGGTTTTAAGACCCATACTGTTTATAGCCGTCTAAACGCTTCAAATGACTGACATCAACCTCCATTCAGTCGCGGAGTCTCATTATATGCCGACATTAGGGCTTACGGAGAACATTAACGCTCATAACAATAACGATAGAGTGAAGCGAATCGCTATTTATTGCGGCTGCTCTAGTGATGTGTTATGATACTCTGGTACTTCGTTTTAATTTTCAACGCCTAACAGAGTTATAAAGAACATACTGAAAGGTTAAATATTAATTTATACCGTTATTTAAAATAACATCATTAACTTCCAATGTTATTTTGGACTTTTCCTAATGCCTTCGATAATGTTTGCCAAATTACTTAAAATTTATCAATAATTAATTTACAGTTAAAAACATTCGTCGTTGTTAAGAATAAAACACTGTATTCAAGTAACAGAAAGTAAAGTAGTAAAGGTTGTATGTTATATAAGTAACAGAATGAATACATAATGTCAAATACAAAGATGAACTTAAGATTATTGATGAAAGAATTTATTTTATATTTATCCAACGACAATTTCGATTCAACTGAAAAGGTATTGTAATATAACTGAATTTGCTAAGAAGTGATGAAATGGATAAATCAGAGTGTAGATGGAATCTGGCTTGGAGGCGATAAACCGAAGCTGTCGGCAGCTGATTGATTCATTCCACTGAAGATAAAGCCACGTCTCCAGACGGGCTTTATGGCGGATGGCGGTACTTTATTGTCTTCAAGGGATATAACGATGGCACGATGCTATGACCCGCGAAGATCGATTTTACCTGCTTTTGTTTGGTTAACCTTAAGGTACCCTGATAGGTTTTGACAGATACTGACGAAGA
The DNA here is from genome assembly GCA_949125135.1 of Alcis repandata. Lineage (NCBI taxonomy): Eukaryota > Metazoa > Arthropoda > Insecta > Lepidoptera > Geometridae > Alcis > Alcis repandata. The sequence continues at coordinate 8,268,437 of OX421237.1, forward strand.
AAACCTAGGAGCGATCTCAAATTTGGGTACTAATAAAAAAAAAATACTTAATCTAACCTTGGTGCTCTATCATATCCTCTACTTATTAGGCTGTGCTCGACGAAGCAACTAGAAAACAATAGTATAAATATCATATACCACCTAACATTCATTGTAGAATGCTGAAAAAAATATGCATATAAAACTATTGTAAATCACAGATCGTTGCACCACACTAGAAATTCAGAGAAAGTAACAAAAATCACAAATCGTTGCACTACACTAGAAATTCAGAGAAACCATCAAAAAACAGATCGTTACTATGTAGTATGTACTAGGGATTCAGGAATTTACGTTGTACGATTCTGGGAAAGGACGGACGTGGTCGATACCGAAATAAAACGCAGGCCATTGCGTTAGCTGGCATCGGCACCATTTACGTTCAGAAAATAGCTTCTGAACCGACATAACTGCGGCACTTAACTACGCAGTGCGTGGTACTGCCTTGCTTAATTACAGTTATCAGTTGCAATTCATACGTTAATCGCATAAAAACGGCGTCTGAGGATATCGGTTGATGCTCACTTTAAATTAAATATGGGGCAGTAAAATAATAGTAGTGTGTTTTATATTTTACCAGTACTAAAAAAATATATGTATACTCGTCGAATTGAGAACCGTCTCCTTTTTGGAAGTCGGTTAAAAAACACTAAAAACACTACTACTACTGTATAATACAGATAAATTAAAGTATTTACTTTATGTGGTTTTCTGTGTTGGGTAGTGTGTGTTAAAATATTCATACATCTAACTTCAAGTCGAGACCATATAAGTTTTGTCGAGCTATTCCTTTACTAGAATCTTTTATTTGCAAAACTGACTCTTCATGTTTACCGTCATACCTTTAACCCGATCTGTGGGTTTATTTCTCATTTTCTCACTCAGCTGTCATATACGAGTACATAACATATATAAACTCAAATACAGTCCACAATCACACTTACTCTGCCAATCGCTAAATATAAACGTCTTTATTATTATTTTAACCTGTAAAGTCACCAAGTCATTGCCATTTAGGCGATTGAAACCCGATAAAACAGCCACAGACACGAACTGTTCATAACGCACGTCTGTCAGCAGACCACAGAGATAACTGTAAAAGCGATTACACCGATAATGTCTCGAATGAAAACGTTACAAATCGCAATTACTTTAATTCGAGCAGATAAAATCCATCTGATCTATTCGCTAGAATTAATCCGTCGAAATGAGCTGCACTGTACTGCTAAACGAATAGTGTTAGATTAGATAGAATAGAAATGGTTATTATCTCCAATTTGCTTTTTATTATCTCAGCGTGGCTCATAAAGAAATTTTATTAACATTAATCTAGCACGCCTTGTAAATTATTCCGCTTTTAGAATTAACTATCTCACTTGAAACGCCAGCGCCGGCGGGCTTAGAAAATTTAATTTTCGTCTCACCTTCAAAAACATTCACAATACCTACTACGTAAACAACCTAGCTTTAATATTCCATTTCATATCTCGTATTTATTATCTTAGTGAGATATTTAAATTATATTTTAAATACAGTTGGGGCGAACATAAATCTGCTAGAGTTTCGTATGGGTATAATTTCGTACAGTCTTCATTCAACTTTATGTTTATTTGGCCAATGATAGCCATATCGTTAATGGAATGATTATAAATATAGTTAAGCGGATTACTGGTCGTATTGTAACATTTTAGTGTCATTTAAATGTCGTAACATAAATTGCTGATATTAATTTTATTCCGTTAGGATTTACCGTGTTACTGCTGGCAAATAACCAATAGACACAACGTCAAATATAATATGTAACAATTTATTTCCAACTCTCTTCTTACTGAAAAAATTGTTTATCACAATCTCAGAATTGAATATTAGTTAGTACCTACATACCGAACCTATATTGGTGTTAAAAATACATATAGCCACAGCCGAAACAACATTAAACTTTAAATGTAAACCCAACATTGAGTTGGTTAGGAAACATGTGAAGTGCTTTGATTTTATGTGTCAACATTTTAAAACATAGGTTTGATAGCCGACAATTTCAGTGTCGCATTTCGCCGTGAAGCCGTAGTACCGAACGGTTTACGAGCCAACCTTGCAGTTAAACTACAATGTTCCAGAATAGAATAACCGTTTATAATGCTGCTTTTAAAATTTTAATACTTGCAATTTGCGAGCTGCGAAGCGCATTTCGTGCCTGTCTGGAACCACCTAGAACTAAATAAACTGTAGTAAGTTGCGCTTGTTGTAATTTACCTCATTCGCTTCACTTCGCTCGTTTTGCTCGGGCAGGTGTTTGTTTCCTATAACTTTTTTAAACGACCATTAGCGTAAGTGCAGTATGGTTTAATTATTTAATGAGCGCGGTCTCCACATGGCATGCTTTGCCCCGCCTCTACCAAATGTGCTTCTAATTATGTGGCCTAGTTTTGACTAATAACTGTTAGTGGTTACAAATTGCTAGTTTTATATTTGGTTATTCAACGTTTTATTACTTCCTTTTAATTTTAGGGCACGATTTTGATGTAACGTGTATTTTTATTTTTGATTATTATGTTTCGAGGTATTCGTTTAATTTTAATAGGTAGCATCGGAATGTTTAAATAAGTAAATTACGGTACCGCTTTTATACCGGTATTATTGAAATCGGTCCTTATGTGTTACAGAATATTTTTTATCCATCTTCTGCCATTGCATCAATTTATTCTCATTATTTTCAGTAAATCCGCTCTCAGGACGGTTTGCTCCAACTTTTATCTCTGCATAAATTGTATTAGTTAAATTTTACTTGGCAAAGTAACCGTTTCAGCGAATTGAAGTTTCAACGATTCTTTGCTAAATTAATAAAGTTTTAATTGAATTCAGTTTGAAAGCGATTTTACGTGGATGTCAACTGGGGTCCTTTCGGTATTTTAACCTTTATCTGTGTCTTTGGGATTTAGAAAATAAATATATTTTTGAATAATTATTGTGACAGAAGTAAGTTTTCGACAAGTCCAAGTTTCTGAGTTTCTAAGGTTAGCCTTCAGAGCTTGTTGTTTTAGGACAAACAACATTTTGAAGCCCATCCAAACATTGGCACTTGATCCTTTAGAAACACGTGTTAGTCGACCTACGCCACGGCCGATACTTCTGCATTGTGCAGCATTAATATTCAATACCTACCTTAACCTAGGTAAGCTGCACCGTAGCTTAACATCACATGAGCTATACAAAATAAAGTATAGAGCTTGAAGTAACATTGGCTAGTGGAGTGGTCGTGAGCATCGTTGTATGAAAACTTCTCAGTCCCGTCACGGCCGACGCAAATGTCTGTAAATCAGAGTTAACGCTTTCTTTGCCCCGGTGAATTTATGGCGGAAGGGCCGACGCCTCGTGTATCTCTCCGGCTTTATGCTCCCCTGGTACCGCTCGCATCTGCCGCCTATTACCGGGATCTTTTAACAATCCTATTTTATTTAGAAACACCTCTTGGCGTACATGATACAACTATCTTACTACAACAAGGGACAACTATATTAGTAAAAATAATTATCAATTGAAAAATTATAAAAATAACGGACGAAAAGTTAGTTTTGGATAGATAACCGCAAGAGATATTACGACTGCTCGTTGTGTATCTAGCACGATTATGTAAGTCGTTGTTTGTCGTAGAAAAACAATCGACTATCGGAAACCTTTTGGCGGCTATAAACTGTAATGTGGGTGAGCCACTCGGGTTGTAGGTACACAAGTATAAATGAACATTTCGCATTCATGATTCAATACACTCAAGCGGAGCTACAAATAAAAAACTGCCTGGAATATGTTAATAGTTTCAATTCGTAAAACCCACCCATCATACTCATCGCTGCGAATACGTCAAACGAAATAAAATATTCGAATATGACAGGAATAAATGAGACGTCTTGTAGTTGAAATAGTGCGGAGATATCGCAATCGATCACGGGCCGCACGAATTGCAACATTTATACAGATCCCGGGCTTTCCCACTTTTATCCCGGCGTGATTTATATTCACACGACACCTCCGCCCTTTGAAGTCGCGATGGGGGAATAAATTCCGAGCGCGCCGTTGTTTTAATTAAAACGCCGTAAGGTTTCACGGTTTATCGCTTCTCGAAAGAGAATTACGACAAAAGATGAAGCGCCGATATGATAGATCAGAGTAATAAAGACGGTTAAGCGTTAAGAGTTTAAGAGCTATTATGGAGGACACCGCGCGTCCAGTTAATCCGCAGAGTCGGATAACAACGCTAACAATGTGATAAAGCGGCTCGGGACACGGCGCGCTCGCTGCCAATAACTATAAACTATCAACCGCAAACGTCTGCCATCTTGTAGCCGAAGTCGATGAAATATCCACCTCTCCCTCACTCCACGGGCGACTGAAGCTTCTCTCTTTCCCTTCACCACCCTCGAGGTTTCGCAAGACGAGCGCTCAAAACACCGATCGCTGAAATCTCATCCCCAACTTTCAGAACATTAATGAACTTGTGTCTAACAAATGCTACATGGATTTATACATAGCGTTGATGAAAATATCGTTTCATTGGAGTCGACGACAGCTCGTAAAGTTAGCGCGGAACAACTGTGAACTCTTGATGTAACAAGTTCTCATTATTGTACCGTGGGTTTTATGACTGACCACATTCGCCTTGGTAGTTTTACTACTTTGTTTACTTTGCTATTCAAATTACTTTTTATGCTGTAGAGCAATTTATTCTGTTCTTCAATGACAAATTAAATATCTTGCATCATGCCTACGTTATCGTCATCACTGTGTTATTAGCGACACCGAAAACTTTTAAAAATAAATATAGTGTGATATGTCAACATAAATGGTGAATGCATCACTAGCTAGCGTGAAACGGGTTCATTGGGCTTGACTAAGTTTAGACATCGCTCATCAGGGTTTCGCCGATTTGCGCGCCCGTCTGCAAGCCCCGCGATACTGACAACCTCCTCAGTTTTGTATTCTCCTGGTATCGAAGTTGAAATTACGCGAATTAATCCCGACGGCTTTCCTCCCAGGGGAAGGATGTGCTCACGGCTGTTAACTACATAATCTTATGTCTTTCAAGTTTCTAAAGGAATCCATTTTTCATAAACACTTGTATAAGGCCTTTGTTGTATTTTGTTGGGCTAAATTATACATATACCCCATCCAATAAACACATAATAAATGGATTTGTATTTCCAATGCGTGCAAAATTATGATTCTGTTAGTGAAAGATTCCGTCGAAAAACATCTCGTGTATGCGAATAACGTAGCAAAACTCCATTATTTGTGACCATATACTTTACTCTATCACTGATTAGTTTATTGTTTGTCCGCATATTGAGCATCACAAGGAAGCGTATTAGTGATTCAACGGTAGTATTAGTATGGCGTTCACAGAGTACTTTCTCAATGGCGCGATGCCCCATGAATTATTGATGCCCGGGCACCAGACGAGACCGCCGCGGATCGCGACATCTCCACACTCCGTTCCATTGTTATAAATTATTCTCTCCACCATTTTTATTACAACATCACACAATTCGTCTGCTTTATGATCCCCCATCACGTTTACTGCCCATACAACCTTATTTATTCCCGCTAATCTACACAACTTATTATGCTTTGGCGTTTTTAGCTCTCCAATAAAATGCTTAATTGAAATCGTGCCAAAGGAAGTCGTAAAGCGTACATTAAAATTTGACTTCGAAATTGTTACGATTGAATGATAAAGAAAACGTGCTACGTATTAATGAAAGTGTTATTAAAGTCCATTATAGAAATAACAGTCGTTCCGAGAGACTTCGTGTAATTTGAAACCGCTCGTCTCGCTTCGTTTATTGCTGGACTGGAAGTGAAACGACACGTATTTATTAAGATTTTAAAGTGTTCAACGAGGCTTGCCAATCGAGGGTTGTAGTGTGACCGTCGTCCACGGCCGTCACTCACTCAGGTCCTCAAACTGTTAATCAATTACACACGCCGTTGGAGCGCTTTTCCCGCCACGTAATGGATACCGCGAGGCACACACGTACGGGTAATAAGTACGTGGAGGTAGGTAGAGGCTAAAGGCAGGCGAGCGAGGCGAGTTCACGCACGAATGCCTCCACGAGTGCGGAGGGTGATCCGTTGAGCCGGCTACATGGTGTTAGCTCGTGTGCGGTGCCGAGTGTGCATGTGTGGCGGGTTACGGGTCTGGATGCCGCGGCCGGCACCGCACCGCGTCGCGTGTGAGCCGCTGCTATTTTTCGAGAGCCCGCTTGCGTGCTCCGCGCCGTTTTTGCGCTCTCTTTGTTTTATTGTTTTCGTTTGACTACAGAAATGAGCGGCTCCGTCGTTATTGTTCACTCGGCTCTTGTCTTCGGTTCGTTCTGCGTGGTTCTCCCGTTCCGCGATTTCTCGATTCCGTTGCATTATAATAGCATTATTAAAGGCCGTAATAGGCCACGGTTTTTGCCTTGTTAACGCTCTATTCATGTTTCGTTTTTGTTCGTCTCCGATCGTAAACGGTGACGTTAATTGTTTCGTTGCGGATGAAATACTCGTCATGGTATTGTTCAAAGGTATTACTATAATAAGCTTTTGAAGATTCGGCTATTAATCGTCGGTCTCGCATTTACATAAGGACGCCGAGTGAACGTCCGCGGCCCAAATAAAGACGGAACGCAATTTGCATATGCAAATGTCTTGTCGTTTTCATGCAAATACTTAGTTGGTGTATTACAGACGGCTTAATGGTACTTACACAGCCTCTTAGATCTCTGGAGCGGCGGCGCTCCGGTTACAGACATATTAGTATCTATTTGTGTCGCTACTATCAAACCCCGGTCATATTTAATTTACATGACATCATGCTCGTTCAGGATCGATTCCGTATTGAGACAGATTGGGCGCGACGAGTGTAACATTGTGCCGGCTTGTGTCTGTTCAGCGAATAGCTGTATTGTGTTTGTAGAACACAATTGAAGAGTTCCAACTCAAACAGGTTTTCCGTGGAGGGGCAACAAAAATGTCAATCATCCTATTGAGTCGAGAGAAGATGTTTTTGCCGTCTCGAGCTTGTCAAGAGCGATGATAATAACACTTCGCAAGTACCTAATTGCGGTGTCATTACCGTATACTTGTTGTTACATTAGCATACCCACACCGCTGGGTATAATAAACACACTTTATTATGTTATTGTTGGGCTTAATTTATATTGCCGTTAATTTTGAACGAGTGGCTACTTTTTAGATTAAATCGTTTGATTTATAGGCGTGTTATTTACTTAGAAACTTTGCGGTAAACTGATTTGTTTATGCCTCGAGCGTGTTTTCGCTGTACGTTTTACATTTTGTGTATTTTATCTCTGAATCGCATGCCGATGGTCTTTTATGCTTTTCCAACTCTGTAAACATCGCGTTGGTCTGTTTTCTCACAGAGTATGTCGTTATTTGCTCGATGTTAATGCTAACCTTGTAATATGAGGATGAGGTGATAATACTGAGATTGCTTAGTAATAGATACATCGTATGACAAACATTTATTGGTTTATTACGTTAGGTACTTTAGTTCAAATATTTATCTTCTTGTTGTTTTCGAGATTATTTATTTTATATTATAATATTTTATTTTCATATTGATGTGTGTTTAACCGGAAACATGTCTAAGAATTTATAGTTCTAATCAATGTTAGAAAAGTTTATTAACCTTGAATCCGAAAATAAACGAGCTGTTCAAAATCTAAATAGGTATAAGAAATTATACAGGGTTATTCATAAAGGGTATGCTAAGCCGAAAAGGGCTCATAGTGCTCATCAATATGAACAACTTTTACTGTGGGTCCAACCCGAAATTCGCGAAAAAAAAAAACCAGCTGTTCCATAAGTACATTTTGTTGAGTGTCATTGACATTTTTCTATGAAACAGCTGATTTTTTTTTCGGTTTTCGGGTTGGACCCATAGTAAAGGTTGTTCATAATGATGAGTACTATGAGCCCCTTTCGGCTTAGCATACCCTTTATGAATAACCCTGTATTATACATATATACATACATATACTCGTAAACATATGGATATAGATAACATTAAAAGGCATCCTAATTCGTCGATAAAGATAATAAACTGGTTGTGTGAGCCGCTGCGTCTAAGAGTAGTAGATAACATCTCTACTTGCCATACAAATATCACTATTAACCTTAACACTGCTAAACGCGATAGCCTGAGCTCCGTTGCTGACTTCCCATCCTTTTCTAACACACATGTTTAAACATCTAGCCATCCTGGTTCTAAACTCGTGTTTAAAATAAAACACGGGCGATGAATTAAACTGATAAACAGTGAAGCGAACCCACATGACATAATACGAAGTAATTGATAAACCGACCTTATTAACGCGGCAGGCAACTCGGAGCCAGTTCTGATATAATCTAGAGGTAGACGCAAACGAGCTTTTGAATTTGCTACTCTACTATAGTATACGGGGTTTTACAGAAAGGGTATGCTAAGCCGAAGAGGGCTTATAGTACTCATCAATATGAACAACTTTAAAATGAGACCAACCCGGAATTCGCGAAAAAAAAACAGCCGACATTTTGACATTTTTCTATGGAACAGCAAAATTTTTTTCGGGATTTTCGGGTTGCCACAGTAAAAGTTGTTTATAATGATGAGTAGGTACTATAAGCCTATTTCGGCTTAGCATAACCTTTCTGTATAACCCTGTAGATAGATAGGAATAGAAACTCTTTGTTGTGCACACCATAAAAATTTAAGATACAAAAACAGATACCAGTGTCACAGCTGGCGGCCTTATCATTAAGAGTGAAGCACGTTGGTTTTCTAGAGAAGGCACATCAGTAAACAAATCAAACGTAAGCGTGTGTTAGATGCCACGTGATTCGATAATGTAATGAATGACAACTTAGTAGTTACTAGGAAAAAATAGCTTAAGATAAAAAATCAGACGAAAACTGAAGGGCCTTGAAAACCTCCTAAAACTGGATCTACGCCCGTAGGCTCATGTCCAGTTTTAGAAGGTAGACTAATGATCATAAACGATGATGACCACATAATATTTATACGAATATATGTATTATCTTACGTCAATTGGGATGTGATGGATTTCAGGCAAATATACCTAAGCTTGGATTACGGCATTTTAATGTTTTTCCTTGTTACAAACGGTCGCCTCGCTAAAGCCATGATTTGTTATTTTTCCTCATTCAAACAATCGGTCTTAATCCAAAAGTCCTTTGTTTTATGTTTTTTAATAGGAAACACAAAGTAGATTACAGAAAATGATAAAAGCCAAGAGGATAACAAATAATATCATAGACATACTTGTGACGAATTTGCAAATTATGCTACCTTAGTTGAAAGTGTTAGGAAAATTTTGTTACCGGTTTCGATACCGTATTTTACTTGATTACTTGATTATTTTCTATCAAATGTCTGTGTACAGTTTTTAAAATGAGAACCATAAATAAAACGAAATTTGGATTTGGCTAACATTAATGATCTATCAGCTATTAGCTAATTAGACTTCAATTAATCACTTTATAGAAACAATTAGCGTAGGCTCCATTCAACTGCTCATATTCACAAACAACATCTCATCAAAGCATTACAATTTAATTAGTTGCCGATTTGAATACCTGTCCTGTAAATTAAAGCGTAAGTAACATACCCAAATACAATAGCACTGTCAACTAGAGTTGATTGTTGAATGCATCAAACATAATAATGGATGTACCGCTGAAAGTATACATTACACGGTCTGGTTCTTTAAATAACGATGATATTATTTTTAAAAAATCTTTTTCCAATCTCGTACACAATTTTATTTCGAAACCCGCTCGCTCGTAAAACTCGGCGCAAGAAGAATTAGAGATGTCATGTCCGCTTTCTTTGCGCGCACAGTCATAATTTCATTTTCTCCGCCAGGGTAACATGAGGCAACGGAGCTCATTTCATAACCCATAATGCGCTATTGGCATCCTCCTCTCTCCCAGCTCGAGAGAGCAGGATGAGGAAAGTTATGAAAGCGTACTCCGTCGAAGTTTGAGCTCTACGTCGGTCGATGTAGTCGCAGTTTCGGTTATGTAGGTTCGGAGATGTCTTCCGCCCTCGACAAACAGGCGCACTACACAAGTAGAAGTTTTCTGCTTCATTTATTAGCGAGCGAATGTCGACGTGGAGCCAATAAACCGGCGAACGCCACCCTCTCCAGACGATTTATGGCTGAAACTCGCACTAATTCCACTAACAGCGCTCCCCCAATTTGAATGTTAATTTTTAACAATTTAAGACTGTTTAGTGACTTTGTTATGAGTTGGAGCGCGTCTGGTGAATTCGTAATTCCGGAGCTCATTCATTTCAGATTTACGCTCAGTGAAGCCTTTAAGGTTGACGTTGTAATGCGATTTTACGATTATTGTGTACCGTAGGCGCTGTCTATTTAGAATTCAAACGAGCTTACGACACAAATCTCGCTTTGTCAATTGCAGCTGTATTTCGATCTCCCAATAACATTGAATGATCTTCATTAGATGAATAGGTATTAAAGCCGTATTACGGCTATAAAAACCGAAGTGGTTTTGAATTACTCGTAGAATTTGATGATGTTCTCGTATTGATAAATACTACTGTATCCAATGGTAGCTATAGCTACGCATCTGTTAATATTTTTTTATGTTTTAATTGCTACGGCTCTTTTTTGTATTGGTTAATTTTAAATGTAATTTTCTTTATCCACAGGTAAGTCGCAGTTTCTCGAAAACAACCCATTATTTTATAGACACGGAAGTGTACAAAGGTAAGGCACTTGACTAACTTAGGTGAGATACTAAAAACTACATAAACTCATAAGATTATGTTAAAACTTTCTTATTTGCTTATTCAAACGTTAATTTACATAGCAGGATGGTTTGCATAATTGAATGTTTTCAGTAACCTTTGGGTTAGTGACGGAGTTTATCAGTAGACTATTATGGTAAATTATACGATGGGTTATGTCACGAGAACCGCATTATACAGATGGCATTGAGATTGTAACGTAATGCTTTGTGAAGTATTGTTTTCTACTATTCAGTGGCATTTTGTGTCCAATGAGGTTGTAGGTTATTAAAGTTATTGAAGAGTGAAGTTAGTACAGCATTAATTCATGCTAATGTAATAAATGTCTAACTTTACATGTTGGGTGTTTGTACCACAATGACGCAATAAAGGCTAAACGGATATAGTTAAATTTGGTATAGCGGTAACTTACATTCTAGATTAACATAAAAGCCTCTTTTTTATTGCGAAAATGCGGATGAAATCGCGGGGCGCGGCTAGTTATCAGTATTGAAGAGTTGACGTTCACTCTTGTCGCTGGAGTAATTTCCTGGGTTGCTACGTGCCAAGCCAGGAAATTATGGATAATCATTTTTTTTGGATAATTATATCTTTTCAGAATTGTTGATGGTTATATTATCCACTTTAAGAGATATATCCTCAATGCCTCTATTAAGATCACGTATGGGTAATGTCAGATATTCGTTTTGAAATAAACGTAACTTTTTCGTAAACAAGTTGTAGTAAACGACTTAATTTTTACGTGAGTATTCCCGTTTTAATTATAACAAAATGTTACTTTTTCCTCCTGTTTTTATGCTTGTTTGTCACCTCATGGCTAATAGTTGCTAACTGAAACCAAATAAAAATTTTAAATGAAGTCAAAGTGCATCACAAAGATGGGCACAATTTATAATAGAAAATGGTACACTGGGAAATGGTCGAAAAACAATACACACACATCTATAACAACATTTGCATGATTCAAGTTCTTGACTACTAAATTAAAGCCAAAGATCGTAAACAGCAACATAATGTTGAATTAATTAAAACAAGCGCTTTGAATTGCATTTTAATTAATCCATAATGGTTACAAATTGCCCGGCGATGACGCCTACCATTCGAACACTATTATTGACATAACAATTAGCTACAAACAAATTATATACAAAGTCGTTGAAGATATTAATGCCTGTAATAAGCGTTCCCTTATAGAATCCAAGTTTTATTTGCATGCCAGATTAACTATATAACTAGCAAAACAAACTCAAATTTGTGAACAATGTAATAATTAACACGGGAATACTCACGTAAAAATTAAGTCGTCTACTACAACAAAACGTGTCAAAACCACGTTAGTTTCCATAGTAAAATATGAACAATGCTCACATACTTTACTCAGCACTACAGGCGTCTAATTTCTAAATATAGATAGGTACATTTAAGGAAGTTTGTCTGATTCCTTATTATGGAATAAACATTTTCAGGCCAATATTATCTCTCCAAAACGTGTTTTGTCAATTAATCCCTTAAGTGAACTTTATCAAAACTGACTAAACGAACAATAACTACTCTAAGGAAAGATCACAAATCTATTTGTTAGTTGAAAAATATAGAAAACCATTACAAACCAATGAATCATATTGATTTGCCCGCGGAAAAGACTGGGAACGTAACGGAAGCCGCAAGCTTAATGAAACATGTTACAGCAAAGAGCGATGCCATTCCCCAGGGACCTTAGCATGTGCTTCAAGCTTGAATAACCTTTGTTTTCTTGGTTATAGGTATAGTTATATCAGTTTTCTGTTACTTATCTAAAGCCTTGTAATCCGCGTCAATAGAGAAACAAATCGAAACGAACCGGTGCTAATAATTGTCGTCTTACTCGCACTAGCAATATTGTGCGATTGTGCCAGTGAGATGACAATTGATGACATGATTAGCACCGCTTTTTTTGATAAAACGGGTCATATTAATAAAATTTACTTGACTCTAAACTACATTAATGACTCCAAAAAATAAAACACGAAATAGACAAGTTCCTGACAGATATTTTAAATGATTACCATAAATTGGAATGTATCAGTCGTTAAGTGTCAGATCTCATAGAAACTTGACACTAAGTGCTTATCTTGCTACAGCTGGATAATCTTGTTGTGGATAGATCGATCGTACTGCGAAAAACAAAACTCGGCCTACACAAGTTCTGAATTTCTCGAAAGATTATTTCCAAGAATTACCCTCGTTTATCACTCGCCGTCCACATTTCTTGGAAACAGCATTCGTTTGACTTACATAGACTTAGTATGTCACAAAAGCTAAGGTTCAAAACATCAAATTCTCAAAACTTCTACTTCACTAAAGTGTATAACCAAAATGACTCTAATTGTAAAAAAATATTAGAATATGGTTTTTTTGTTGTAGTACAAAATTATTAAAAAAGTTGTGGTAAGACCGACAAAGTTTATTATAGGTATAAGAGAAAGCGGGAAGTAAATCTTCGAGCTACACTTAACGCCTATTAACAAACACCCGTTCCATAAAGTTAATGAGTAGACAGGTGGTATTTCCATCCTACACGTTTCTAACTTCTTATAATAGGCTTATTTGAACTGTTAATTATATTCTGTAGTGTTTTTCGATCTGTAATTAGCATTTTAATTACTTCCATATCAATAGTAGCTTTGTAATGTTCTCTATTTAGACGACCTGGCATTGGCAATCGAAACTAATTTTAATAAATTTACATTCGCACATAAATTTTTATTTGGACTAATGTAAGCTGTTATAAAAATGTATAAATCGACACTTAATTTATGGTTTTAATTATGACGACCAATATAAAACTTTGGAATGTTGGAAATGTTGGAATTCAACTTCAAATTCATATCGATACTTTCCAGTGCGTAGGAAAAATATCGATACGTTGTTCTAATGCTATCGACAAAAAAATATCGATATCAATGTACCCGGTTAGAGTAGCGAAATGTCGAAATCCTGCTATATTATTTACCGGAGGGGAATTTCCTCCCTTTGATCTCGTCCGCTCCCGGCATTTTCTTATACCCCTGCTTTAATTATTTTGCCTTTGAGCTCGCTGCGCGCTCGTGGAGTGAATTTTAAGAGCCTGTCACAAAATGGACTCTTAATTACGAACCGACCAAGTTTTATTTGTAATAATTAATAAGTTTCCTTCTTTCTTTTAATACAACGTTTCGACTATTATTACTCTTGTTAGGGTGTAACGAACGAACTAGTCATCGTAGATTTGTGTTTAAAGTTATTCGTTACTAAGTATGTATATCATTTTATATAAAAAATGTGTCATTTTTGTTGCTATAAATTCTATTTGATGTGTTCGATACAATGATATAATCTCATTGGTTCGATATCTATATTTTTGCTTTTCGGTGTTCAATAGTTTATCGTGCTTATTAAATTCGAAAAACTATTTATTTAAATTGGAATTTGGTCGTCCAACTTCTCAGTTTTGATGAACGGGGCTAAATTTATTCATTGGGTTTCAAGATTTACAACTTTCAGTGTTGAGATTTTCAACATTAATGTTATTATTGTTCTAAATTTAGATCTAGATTAGGTTTTGCATCTACATCATAGAGAAAGTAATCGGCATGATTCACATTTAGTTTTATGGACGGAATAAAATAATATTACCAGAGAGACGGCTGCCAAATATGAAAAAAGTTTTAGTAATATTACGAAAACATACCTATTTTCTGTTTGAGAAGATGCCAATTTGATTTGCCAACTTATTTTTAGTTTCTTCTTGAATACAGAAGTTTGTTTCATCAAAAAGCTCCTCAAAGGAATAAGTGGCGGAATTGGTTCTAAGTATAAAGTTTCTTCTTGTTACGAGATAATAACATCTTTTATTCCATTTCCTTTGTTTCAGTACACCTCCGTTTCTTCTTTGATCTCATTTCACCAATTTAGTTAGAATTTCAGAAATGTTTTCGATGGCGTTCCAATTTTTGTAATGATTTTCGGCGCTTAAAGCTAAAAAACATATTTTATATTTAAAATCAAATTAAGCTTCACGTATAATTAAAGCCCGAGTTAAGTGTACAAAATTTACATCAAAATGAATTATGTTGGGAACATTGGGAAACGTCAAAATATTTAACTGTCAGTATCTCGCGATTCAGAGCACCTATTTATATACTTTTCGGTAGTATATCCGGGCCTTAATCCCGCATCGGCTCAGTGCGTGTCCCGTTACAAAATTACCCTCATATATTATTTTAACTGCCCAGTTTGTATCCTTGAACGGCACAGATGATGACAAACAATAATTTTATTGAGGAAGTCGACCCAGGTCGGCCATTAAACGTCGACTGTATACGCCGATCGACCTAATCCATTACGATTTTATAATGTCATAAACGTTTCATGACTCCCGTCAACTGCTAAAAGTTTATTTTAATTATGAAATTAAAAAGGATTGAGCTGGAAAGTTTAGAGATGAATTATGCACCCACCGCTGTTTGCCAAATGAGGTATCAACAAAAATGAAGCTTCGCTTTTAGACTGCAAATGCTCTGCAGTCAACGCAAGTGAACCGAGTTTTCATGCAGCTAAACATGAAAAATTAAAAAGATGGCAATGCAAATGGGGAAGCCGTCGAAAATAGGTCATTTAATTCTGGCAAGGCATGATCAACAAAACAAGAACCCACTCGTTTTGATGTTAAAAATAAACAGAAGTTAGTTCGAAACAGCCAACAATATTCCAAGTAAAAAAGCTATAATTGAACAAATAAAAAGTCTGAACAGAGGAAAGGAGGCACAAGTGAAAATCAGCCAAAGTACCAGGCAAGCATTAACGTGTAGGAGTGGCGTTCAAAGTTCGCGTGTGAATTAGCCCGCAACAAGGGAGGGCGCGTTAATCTGGTTATCGGATAGGTATCCGTAACTCAGCTCCGCCTGGGCCGGGAACAACTTTTGCCAGACACTTCTTATCCCCCGCAGTAGATAGGTACTTAATTGTTGTTCTTGGAATACGCCACCGAAATACAAATAAATCTCTCCTGCTTTATGAGTTCTTGGTAATATTAGTTTAACCGTAATAATTTCTTGCTTGTTTCGCAGTAATTTGTTAGGAATATACGTTCAATATAAAATTTAATATTGAAAAATAAAATATTAATGTTTTCTTTTCTTTCTGCTACCTCACTTGATGTTTTAATGAGAGAACTGAGCTTCTTAGACTTCATATTATCTTGAATTGAAACATCATTTATCCTGTCTGATCCCTGTATGAAATCTTCTTGGCTCTTTCTTTTATTTGTCCTTTGTTATTGGTTTTATCTGTAATGTGGATTCTATTTTTCATTCATGAAACACGAGCCATCGTTGAATTGTCTGCGGATAATGTTCCGAAAACTTCGAAAAGGTCTTTGTGAAATTATAATATTATGTCGGATAAGTAGATATTCAATAGCAGGGGTTAAGGACAGAGATAAAGCAAATCAAATTTTTCAGTGAACTTTGGTGGAAGCAATATTGTTTTTTCTCCAGCGAGCAGCAGAACAAAGAAAAGCTCGGGGAAACCTTGTTAACTTTTTAAAACATTCGTTGCTGCTCATGCATTATTCAAGAGAGCCGGTGAGTATTCGAACACAGTACACACTTACGAGACACACAAATGTGTATTACGTGTGTGTGTGGTCGTGTTAGTCAGGGAGCGCCGCGTACATGTGTCCGCTCGCTACCAGGATAACATCACGGGACCGAAACCCTCCTCACAATTGACATTTCGCAAAGAGCCAAAACCCTTTTGTTGCTCGGATGAAATGTGAATTTCAATGAAAACGAGGTTAAAATTGCTTGGCTCCGCGTACCCGTGAGCCGTAAAAAAGAGATTTCATTACGGCCTATTGTTACGTTATGATTTTCACGTTCCATTTTATTTGTAAGAAATTGTTGAAGCGCCGACAAAGCGGCGAACATTCGGCGTTCAACGGTCTCCGTCTCGGGCTCTCGACTCCGCCGGGGTGGCTAATTAACTCGCCGAGATGTTATTGTGTTTTCGCTTGCTTTTACACAATTAAAAATAATTTGAAATAATAGCGAAGACACAAAGAGTCGCGAGACGCCACTAGAATAATTTAGGCTCTCAGCGAGCCCCTCGGAGTTAGCATCTTGTTTCATTAACGGTCCCGAGTGTCTCGCGTAATATTTATATGAGCCGGGATCATGAATATTTACGCTGCGGCCCCATTTTACGAGAACAAATTCTGACAAGAGTTTCTTTCTCTGCTAATATTAAAATTCGGTGGCGTGTTTCGCTCGTCTTGCTCGTGGCTCATTCGCAAATGGATTTAAGCAGTCTTCGTTTTGACAGAGCTAAAGTTGGCTAAAGCTGTAGCTCTATTAAATTTATGTCTTCATCGTTGTATAAAAGTAGTTTCTTTTCGATTTAGGTAACGAAGCGGAGTGTATTGTAATTTAATTTGATAGTTTTATTCGCGGAGGACACAATAGGCCGGCGGCTCTCGAGGCGTGGAATCGAATGCCGATATTGCGCTCGTAAAGGGCGCTCCGAGGGGAATAAATAACTCCTCGACGACGGAGGGTCCACTCGCAAACCTATACATACGAGACAATCCAATTTGAGCAACATCCAATAAAAAATAACGCTAGAGCGAACACGATCTCTCATACGAGCTTCAAAAGCTCGATTAAACACTAATATTGTTCAGCCAGCTACGAGAATTCCACTGCTCACAAAAAATTCACATCTTGTAGACTAATATCGAGCGGAATGTCTTTGAGCGAAATAATCTGCGAAGTGCCGCTTTATATTCTCCATTCTAAATGAATTTTTTTAGCGAGCCAAAACTTCCCAAAGCTGTAAAGTAGAAGCTAAGAAGCGTTTGTTTCTTTAACAAACTAGTTGTCGTGTTTAAACTCCGTTATCAAAACGAGTATATAAAATAAAACAAGGTTTGTCGTAAAAATAGAGAAGGAAAAGCACTTAACTGAATTCGCGTGTTTTGGGGCAAATTACGGGCGAAGTGGTGTGAGTGTGAAAGAGCGAACAAGCGTATAAAGAAGAAATACGGCCCACACATATAAATCAGATTATACTCTCCCACAGCCCACTGCTGCGCTTAAATTAAATGGCTTTGAACGAAATTACGATGTTTTTCTACGGCTTTTATATTTGTGTTTGTTTTGTAACGTTTGTGAAATGTTTTCCGTGGAAATAGTGATCTATCAACTTTACAAACTATGAGGCGTTTAGTTTATGTCAAGGCGGTATTAATTTTCGCGGAATTTGTATTTGAGGCAGTTTATCTTCCGATTCTTTAGGCTCGTTTATTTTTGAGTACAATTTTGTTTTTCTTTGTTTCCTGCGTTTTGTTTCCTCTTTTTATAGGCAATAATTTCTAAGTAGTCTTTAATCTAGCTATGCTTTTGAATCTGTACCCATATTATTGTGTTATTTTTTTATTATTTTCTGTTTCTGCATTAAAATCTCTTAAACTTTTAAACTCATTTTCTCTAGAATCTATTGCTTTAGATATCTTGGAATATTTTGCTTTCCGCTTCTTTCTTCAACATTTTCTTATTCTGAATTAAAATACTTTTGTAACAGTCTGGTTCAGTAACTATTCGTACCAAACAGATTTGCTAGTAGATTTCAAGACAGAAAAATCTTGACAAAAGGTTTTTTACGCAGTGGCACGAGTACGAGTAGGCCTGCGTTTGACCGCCATCTTGCCTGATTGGAAGCAATGACACGGTCATCAACTGATGACCACATCATCGTGATGCTTATGATGATCATTGTGATAATGATGATTTAACGTCCAGACAAATCTCTGGTCGTACTAATATTATAAATCCGAAAGTATGTTCTTGCGTGTGGGAATATGTGTTACCACGTATCTCCCTACCTAGTAAATCAATTTTAATAAATTAGGAATAAAGATAATTTTAGCTCTTAATTAGCACATAGGCTTCATCATAATTTTTCATCACCGCGTAAACCGCGTTCTCAGATAGTTTTTAATCGACTTCATAATGGAGACGGTTCTCAATTCAACCGTATGTGGTATTTTCAATAAATCAGTCCGGATCAAAAAATATTTCTCAACAAGCTGTAGTTGGCCGTAAATTAAAGAATTAGTCTCAGATTGAAGTCGAATCCCGGCTTCTAAATCAACGTCCTTCTTTATAGCTTTATATCGTGTAGTCGTGTTATTTTATTTGATTGCTCTTAGAACGAGTTCTGGGATTATTCCGGCGCTAACGATATTTTATTCAAGTGATGAGTTATCATGTTGCTTTTTGTGGAATCTGTAGTAAATATCGAATGCTCGTAGGATAATAATCTGTTTTCGAGTGATTTAATGTTTGGATAGACGTATCCTATTCTTATTTGCAGACTCTACGGTTATACCTCTGGATATACCGAAGATTATAAGAATACTTCTATTTACTACTTACCTAATCCTAAAAAACAGTTGATTGTTTTAGGAATCACTTATAAATCGCAGTTTTATATCGTTAACAGATTGCTGCCAGACCTTCTATTATAAAATAGCCTAAATTAACAAAATTGCCATTATAAAGACGTGGTTCTTTAACAATCGTATAACATAACAAAGATTACATATAAAAACTCTCAAGTCGAAACGACTGAACCAATTTTTGAAAATCTCCTTTCAAGTAAAAAACCGCATCTGAATCGGTTCACCCGTTTAAGAGCTACACACACACCCATAACGGTCAAACTTGTAACACCCCATGCAATTTTCGCCATTGCTTAAAAATAACCTCGTTTTTTGAAGTCGGTAACAAGAATATACTTCTACGCTAGAAGTTACTATTGAATTAGAGTAGGCACTTTGACGAGCGTCGGTGTTCAAATGGTTCAGAAATGAATGATAATATTCCTCGGAGATAATTTATTGGTGATGGTGCGTTATGTTCACATTAAGAGCTTCCGGTGCATGCAAATTACGTAGATTTTATCGCTCCAGTAGATATGTTAACGCTTCATGGTTTATTTTTGATAGGATTCTTTTTACACGACAGACAAAAAATAAGTGTCTTTTTTTTGTATTACTGCGGCGAAGCAAAGGAGGGCTATTTGACCTGTTTGTTTGTATGTTTGTGTATCGGTACAAATGTTCTCTCGTAACTACCAAACGGATGAACCGATTTTGAATAATGAAATGTCGTTCGATTTGCCTTTTTTACAAGTGTTACAGGCTTTATTAAGATAACAAAAAAATGCGAATTATTGGCGCCAAAATGTTTGTTTTCGTAGTAGAATTAGAGTTATTTTTTGACCTTTTTTTGGGTTTATGTATCATTGGTGGGTTTCCTAACATTGGTACCCTCTTTCCTTTAATTCCTTTTTACAGTTCTGCTAACTTTTGATTTCATTTTAACACTTTCGACACTGCACATAAACGTGTCCTACATTCGAGGCAATTTTCCCGCATGCCACAGACTCCACCCGACGCCATTCCATGTCACATCACAGCTTCCGAGAGCTACGCTCAAGTCACAAAGG
The DNA here is from genome assembly GCA_949125135.1 of Alcis repandata. Lineage (NCBI taxonomy): Eukaryota > Metazoa > Arthropoda > Insecta > Lepidoptera > Geometridae > Alcis > Alcis repandata. Next base: position 8,288,838 of record OX421237.1, read on the forward strand.
CTACGGAATAAAGTTGCATTCTTCCACCTTTCAGCATGCCAGTTTCACAGTTCAATTTACTTAGTAACTATTATGAATTCTGTGGCTTTGCCTAAAGTATTGATGTTTATTCTGTGGCTTTGCCGTAGTAACTGTGGTTTAGTCTGTGGCCTAGCTGCGATGCGCAACCCTACTTGATCTTACTTCAGATCTTTGTAAAGTTTTGTAATGAATAAACTCGTTTGTTTGACAGCTTTGCTTTGACTTAGCTACGCTCTTCGTTATAATTTAAATGCTGTATTTGTTTTTTAACCGACTTCAAAAAAGGAGGAGGTCATCAATTCGTCTGTATGTTTTTTTTTTTTTTTTTAATTTTTTTTTTATGTTTGTTATCTCATAACTTTTGACTGGGTGAATCGATTTTGATGATTCTTTTTTTATTAGAAAGCTGACGCTTCCCATTTGGTCCCATTTCAATTTAGTCCAGTTCTGATAATGGTATCCATGAGAAAACCATATAAGTCTTAAATTTCCATTAAGTACGTGCGCGACAAATAGATGAATAACTCAATAGTCGGTCTTTTGAAGTCGGTTTTTGTTTTTTGTTTTGTAAAAATAATGTTCTTGTTTGCTAATGTTTTTTAATTTTAGCCTTTTTCGTCTTGTTGTCATGGAAGAGTAGCTTGATTTGATTTCATGTATCAGATGGTCGTACTCCTCTAGACCACTTTTGTTTTGATGATGAGTTAATAGTTCATTTGACCTTTGGTGAGCAACACGTTTCGTTTTTCTTTTTATTTATACTTTATTCGATGATAGGCTTGCGTTTGACCGCCATCTTGCTTGATGGGGAGCAGGTTTGCCTAGAACAAAACGATTCACTCTCGACTTGAAGACACCCATATTATATCTATCGAGGAACACCCACAATGGTAGAGCATTTCACACTCTGGCGGTTCGCACGTTAAATGTATAAATAATATAGATGCTTTACTAACTATACTGAAAAAAAATAACGGTTTCTGTAGAATAACAGACAAAACCGCGGGACAAAGTTAGTACATATTTAATACTAGCGACCTGCCCCGGCTTTGCACGGGTATAAAATATAGCCTATGTTACTCAGGAATAATGTAGCAATCTAATGGTGAAAGAATTTTTGAAATCGGTCTAGTAGTTTTTGTGTTTATTCAACACAAACATACAAAAATACAAATATTTCCTTTATAATATTAGTATAGACAAGTTATATGCATAATTCCTCAGAAAGTCTTAATTAAAACCACAAAGTCGGGTTATCCTTAATTTTTGGCTTATTTTTAATCCGTTAAAAATAAATCTGGTCTTTCATTAACAAAAACGGAGTCAGCTTTTAAAATGAAAACACGTTTTAAGTAAACTTTTCGAGTAAAAACTGCTTACTGAAAAAGAAATGAGAGTAACTCGCTTTCTTTATCTTTTACGAATGCTTGAATGAACTCCACATGGAGAATAAATTCTGAGTAAGTAATTTTCTAGAAAATTCCTGAATTAAATGTAGGTAAAGGGTAATTTCCATTTTTGGCTCAATTTATTATACTTTTCTTTTTACACGCTAATTGACGCTAAATCTATTCTGTGTTGACAGATTGTAGAGTAGATAGCGGGTTATCCTACTAATCTAATATATAAAATTCTCGTGTCACAGTTTTCGTTGCCATACTCCTCCGAAACGGCTTGACCGATTTTGATGAAATTTTCTGTGCTTATCGGTATCTATGAGAATCGGCCAACATCTATTTTTCATCCCCCTAAATGTTAGGGGTAGTCCACCCCTAAATTTTTTTTTTTTTTTGAACAAAATTTTTATTTTTTTATTTTTTATAATGTGGCATTAAAAAATACATACAACCCTAAATGTTCACCCTTCTATCACCAACTCCTATTAATTTATATGGCAAAACAACGTTTGCCGGGTCAGCTAGTAATATTATAAATGTCGAAGTTTGTCTGTTTGTTACTCAAGTTAGCTTAAAACGTAGAGTAGTGGTAACAAAGTAGCCTAAATAGGGTTATTCATAAAGGGTATGCTAAGCCGAAAAGAGCTGATAGTACTCATCATTATGAACAACTTTTACTATGGGACCAACTCGAAATTCGCGACAAAAAAATCAGCTGTTCCATAGAAAAATGCCAATGACACTCGTCAAAATGTATGGAACAGCTGATTTTTTTTTGCGGTTTCTGTAGGATATAGTGTGAAACAGAGGAGCGTCGCTATTTTATACACCTTTACTTTCTGTTACCTGACCAAGTAACCACAACCCCAACTCTATAATCACTGATCGTTCTTACCTGTCTTGGGGACATGCTCAGAGTTTTCAGCTTTTATAAAACAACGAAGGTCTGGCCGTCGTGGGCTCTTGGGCTATGTCTAGACAATAGACAAATATTTACTTATAGCAAAAAATATATACATAAATGTAACTACATACTTACATATTAAACAAGATGGAAAAAAAAGGAAACAATTTTTGCCATAAACTCAGCACAATGCCGGTCGTAGACACGGTACAAAAAAGAAAAAACAACAAACAAATTTAATAAATAATCTTCATCGATGTTAAAAATAACCCTACAGTGATGTCTATCTATAAATATAGAACAGTACCTCCGTAATTGAAACTCGATCCAACAGAGCTGCCAGTTTTAATTTTCATTCCGTTCAGTGTCCAAATGATAGCACATTCGATATAACGTAGATATGGATTACTATTTTCACTCTTTGAGGTAAAAATAGGTTTTTGTTGTGTTTGAATCGAGTTAATTTTGTATTCGATTTAATCGATTATTCCAACTCCTTAAATCAATTCTTTAGATTTAATTAATTTAAAAGTTTTATAGTTCCGTAGAAAAATAAGGGACCTTAATACTTATTTTTATATAAGAATTTCTAATATGAGCAAAATTGCACAAGAAGTTGTCAAGATAAAATGACAAAAAATTGTGCTAGCGAGGTCTCCTATTCGCAGAAGACTTTATTTTTTATTACAAATTACACTATTTTAAAGTTTACAATTGCGTTTGTCTAGGAAATGGATTCTTGTAAAACCAAACAACTAGATGACATTTCATAATAATCACTTCGCTTAATAATTATTTTTCTTCGAGTTGTAGGAACTAATAGGTATCAACCGACCTCATATCAACCTACCTCATTAATGTTCATGTGGGATATAACTTATTAGGTATAATTAATTTTATTTTTCTTATTTAGGCATCACTTCATCAATTCCAATCCTATGAACATTTTATTGATGATACCAACACCCAACACCTTTGTAAAAAGAAGCAAAAGTCGATTTGTAAAGTGATATTGAGACCGGTTTTGAACGCATTAATTTATTGATGTTATTTAATCGTGCACCAAAAAACACTTTGTACTAAATGTCCTAACAGTAATTTTATAAATGCGGATCAAAATATGTACCAAAAAAATCATCCCAGTGAAAGTGAAATAAACAAAAAACGATCGAAACACATTCAATAGTTATTTCTTTGAAAAATACATATTTCAACCCTTTCCAGGGAAAGCAACATAGCTTCGATTTGCTTTTCGTTTTTGGCGTTTCTATCCTACTTTCTACTTCGTACCATCTCACTGTAATTTTCTAATTAGTAAAATTAACGAAGAACATTTTGAGACGCATTAAACATTTCTGATGCGCAATTAAATTTTACCAGTAATTTATTATTTCAATGCTCGAAAACCATAAAACTTGTTGATGTCGTTTATATCAATTTCATTTGCATGTTTCGGATATTCGAATGCTATTTCGAAAATGAGATTTTGGGGCAATACTTAAATGTCAGGTGTGGACCATTGTACTTTTGATGACAGGAATCAATTAAGAGATTAGTAATATCGTTTTTTTTTTTCATACTTACATTATTTATTTGGTCTTACTTATAAAGCTTGCTTAAACTTAATCACTGCTTAAAATGTGTATTTAGTTTTTTTAACCCCAAAAAAACACGCCAAATGTTAAACGTGTATATCCTGTGTATCTGTTTGTGGCATCATAGCTCCCAAAAGTCCCAAACGGCTGAACCGTAAATTAAAATAAAATACTGATCCTACCTCTTTTTTTTTTTTTTTTTTTTTTTTTTTTTTTTTTTTTTTTTCGAGACAATAATATTTAATGTTACCTACTTGTATCTAAACGATGGACAGACAAACCTTTTTAAGGCCCATCCTCAGCCACCTTAAGCCGTAAATTTCAATAACCACACCCTTCCGGAGCAACTCAGCACAAAACATAATAAAACCCCTTATCCTACCCTTATTTCGTAGGTAGAGAATTCCACAAAATATCAAATATTCATAACACATCAACAGAAAGGGGATCGCCTCATATAATCCAAAAATAATAAGCTTAAAATATTTGCGCACAACAAGGGTTGGTAAACGTATATCGGAACAGTGGGGCGCTATCCAATCGAATTGCGCAAAGTTAATTACCGCGTGTCAACCCTGAGTAGGGTCCTCGCAGGGCTGCCTAATTTATTAATAGAATTTGTACGTAGATCTTCTGAACCGTAGAAATAGAATCGTTCGTTTTGAGGCGATCACTGATGTTATAATTACTACGAAAGTACACCGATGATGGCTTAGTTTTGCGCGCTTGGACGCCTCTTCACCATGGCAAGGTTTGGATTTAAACATGAAAAATAATTTTGAAGCTTCAGTAAACAAAATCATAGTAAGAGGGTACCATTGACATTTTCTAGGCTACCAGTAAATCGACTTGCCGCTTAGTGCCTAACGACCCTTGACGGTCTTGCCCATTGGAGAGCAGTTTTATTGGTACCTAATACAGGTTAGGTGTCTTTAACAACCCGGTCAGTGCCGTCAGATGAGCTATGGTCAAACTCCTAACTTGTTAAACAGATTACACAAAAAAGTGAAACAAGTTGCAAACCTACCAACCTCAAAGCCTTGTAAAAACAAAGGTGACCTAACGAAAATTGAGACCTAATTTTATTCGAACGGCTTGGAAATTCGGTATTCTACTCTGGTACAGGTTGCTGTAGATGTAGGTACTCACTTGCGAAAGAATACCTTTTGTACCTCTAAAGTTTATTGAATAAAGATAAAACACAATTTGTGAATTTTTTACAAGCAATCTTAACCGAACACAATTTCGTGTCATGTTTTACAATTTTTTATTTGAGGAAAGTATTTTACTGGTTAACTATCTTAGTATTTTTACTATTTTTCCTTTTTTGTGTACTTTTTGTATATTTCATAGTAAATTAATTTTTAAGACTAGTTGTAGTACTTTTCTTCTTTTTTGTAATAAATATATTTGATTTGATACTTAATTAAAAACAAAAAAGTACGGACTTAAAACATTTAAAAACTATTTGACATATGTCACCCTGTGACAGCAAGCCGCCCTTTAACCCTCAGTTGCTCGCGTGGGGTCTTTTATATCGGCCCATGATTGTTTCCTAATTGCTCTTGCCAACCGGTTTTCGACTGCGGGAGAACTGCAACAATGGATAGAAAAGCTTTATGCTTTCTAATAGAAAAATTAGAGCTTGTATTTGTGAGTAAAAGTATCTTGATTTTAGATACTGAGAATAATTGAGATACAATACACGTTATGTTGATTGTAGATACGCATATTTGCAATTAATTTTGTAAGATATTAAATAAAAAAAAAACAGCAAACATGGATATTGTGTCTATAAATCCTTGTTAATATAATTTTATGGGTTTCCAAAATCTATCTACTAATAATGTCTGTAATATCAATTATTATAGGTAGACGATGCCGGGCTTTGATTTGAATTTTAGTAAATAATGGTCTATCTATAAATAATATACTCGTAGAACCAGCATTTAATTCGGATACAAATTCGTCCATGAAGGTTTAAATTCAAAATGTCCGCCGACGTCTACGAACGCTTTACGACAGGACGTGAAGACAATTTTATCGGGTCATTTTATTGTATTCTGAAATGCGACTTAAAAGGCGCGTAATGGATCGCGATAGCTTATAATGTGGGGCTAATGGCCCGACTCGTGATAAATCACTGTCCGAAGACGAAGACAGCTTTGTTTACATTCCAATACAAACATCTGCAACAAAAATTGGGAAACGAGGAAAATGTTTCGTAAAAACGAGCATAGGTATTAAAGTTGAGCGAGCGTCAAAACAAAAGGCTTAAGGAATTCTTTGAAACGAGACGAAGCTTAGTTAGATCTTCTGCGAGAGCGATACTATAATGTCTAAAGCCTTTGCATTACAGAAGTTGTTATTTGTAATGATGTTGTGTACCAGTCCAACCCATTAGCCGACACGAGCACTCTTTGTCGCCACTTATTCCGCATAGCAGAAAATTAATGTTCCGTCCCGGGTAGGTTGTATAAACAAGATGGTGGGTGCTAGGCGGCCCCGCCCCGGTATTTATTGCTCCTGGCACGCCGCGGCCGCCATCCACCACCGCCATAAACGCTAGCACTAAAACGTGCCATTTCCCTAAATTATTTTAATGACGTATGTTTCCCCGGTTTAGTGGATTGTAATTCGGTTACACAGTTGGAAATCGTTACCCGAACGCTGCCAAATGTTCCCCGGCCCTCCGAACCGGAGCGCGGCTCTAAGCTGTTACAACTTTTGGAAACGACGCTATTATGAGTCAGCGTGCGAACTGAAGAGACGTCGTTTCGAGTCATTAGGCATGTGGGATGGTGTCGTGAGCGAAACGTTCTCCTTTTGCGGTGCGAGTCGTCGCGACTACAAATTAGTTCCTGTAACGCCCCGCCGACAGATCTTCAAACGATCTCCACATCGCGCATCGGCGTCTTAATAGAGTGGAGGCGCGCGGTCGGCGCTCGTTACAACCTCCGGCTCTTTTGTTCCTGTCGATTCTGAATTGATTTACTCCCCATTGTTTTACTTCGCGGCACCGACACCTCTGCCTGCCTTTTATTTGCGTTCGATATGCCCGCCGGCGGCCGACGTGCCCTTTTATTGAAATGCGAAACGAACTATATTTTTCTAAGTTCCCGCAGAGATAAAGCGGCAGCTGGCTGCGCCGAGCGCCCCTGTTTGCAGCCAACTACAGAGAGCATTGAGCCCACGTCCGTAGTTTCGCCCCCTCTGATTTCCGCGCTACCCCCCGTCTACTTGTAACGTTCGAGCCACCCATAAAGGTTTTAATAGCGATATGGCGTGTCGAAACATTAATATGTTTGTGGTGATACTACATCAAAACGAGAATTGTCTCGGCGCGTGTGACGGCGTCCGTGGGCGGTGGAAGATAGCGCATTTGTCATTCGACTAACAATAAAGCATTTAATTTTATTTATAGGCTCCGCGTGGGCACGGCTGTAATCGATTATATCTGTTATCGTACTTGAATGTTTAATTAAACATGACTTCATCATATGAACTCTAGCAATATCATACGCGTATTGAACTCTACTAACGTTGATAAGGCAACCAAAACGGACTTCAATAAAAATCTTCTCATATCGAGTGAACAGATGCCAAAGCTATTCTTATTGTAATGTTATTGTATTGATCTCCTTGTCGGGCACGAAGCATGAAAAGATTATCGTGCGGCAATAATACCTACCTGTCGAAGCTCATAAAATTTTGTTATTTTTCCAATATTATTACGGTTTGGAAGTCGACAATCTCTCCGATCCAGTTCAGGCTCGAGTGCTTTACTTCACAATTTGTGATGCCATTAGGCGGCGTGGAGGAGACGGCGCTATATAGCAGTCCCTTTCCAGTATCAGGCGCTGAATGTAAATGGCTTCATTTGATTATATTCTACGCCGTAAACGCTCTTCACATTTATGCAATCCCAGTGGCTGGATACCGCAATCCTTACAAGTATTTCCAGGCATGAACTGGCATGAATGATGTTTTCTGGATTTTTATAGCTTCCGATCATTGATAAAATCTCGTGTTCCACAAAGATCTCCTTTTAAAAGGTGAACAAAATTGAAGTAACTTTAAATATAAGAAAAGAATCAACCTATTAATAGAATTTAAAAATATACATCTACATTTTGTTTTGATGTAAAAATACTCTAGTAAGTATAGCTTATTCTATTTCAATGTTAGTATTAAAACTTTTGTTGAGATTGAATTCTAGATCAAATATCCGTATTGCATAAGTATTTTAAGACCAAAATCTCTAATACGTGATACGAGTCCCGAAGAGTTAAACTGATTTGTTCCTAATTAAAAAAGAGACAAACAACAGTTTATTAGAATCTGTATTCCTAACTTTATCGGTACTCTATCTATACTCATCTATTTCAATTTAATATCATCAGCAACATTGATACAAACTAATAGTTATTAATACTTATTGTAATATTCATTAGAGGAGTTATTAGATTAGTAAATGGTGCTTAATGGCTGAATTAGTGAGGGAAATCAGGTTAATTGATATTGAGGGAAATCTACGGCGTAGTTTGAGTGGTCGAGCTTGTAAATGGCGCTTTGATTTCATAAATTGTAATGGATTTTATTGATAGGCTTGTAATTGAAACGAATGATTAAAAATCTGGCTGTGGTCCGCAGTTTTGTCTGCGAATTTCTGGATTAATTGAATTTAATTTCTAATAGAATAAAATTTTCTGGTCTGTTCTTATCTTATGTATGATGATTATGTACATACAGTGTAAACTCGCATGTAACGTCACTCGATTTAACGTCAAACTCCTTAAAGCGTCGAAATCACTTGGCTTTGGTTGGTTTAGCTTGTCTTGCATCTACATCTACACACAACGGGTAAATTTGAGGGTAAATCACTGGTTGAAAAGCAGAAACCGACGACAACAAGTGTGGATACCCCACCAGCGCTGCAGCGCCCGATGCGAAAAGTGCGACTAAATGCAGCCACTGCTGCTGCCAGCGCCGCAGCAGCTTTAAAGAAACCCAGCGCTACGATTGCAAGACCTATGCTCGTCGACAATATGACGGAGGCACCGACGACACCCGAAGGGACCGCTACCGAATCGAAGCTACCCGCTAAAGCAAAGCTCGTTCAAAATAAGATGACGTCAATCAATAGTGATGGGACATCTTCAAACGTAGTAGCTGAGACAACCAACACTGGAGAGGATTGGACAAAAGTCGGTAAGAAAAAACCCTCCTATAAGGTACGCAAAATTGTTACTGGCTCTGGAAAGGCAGATGACGAACTCCAAACCGTGGAGCGACTAAAACACATCCAGGCATGGTCTTTTAAACCTGAAACAACCGTACTGAATGTCATGAACTACCTTAATAAAATTAAATCGTGCGATAAATACACAGTAATAAAACGCGACATCAGATCCGACAGGCATGCTGCGTTTGTAATAGGCTTCCCTGAGAGTATGTACGAGTTGATTAGCTCGCCGAGTACGTGGCCATCACTAGTGAAGGTGTCAGACTGGTTTCTCGCCCGCCGCCGCGGAGAGGGGCGCGACAACGCCCGCGGCGGCGGCCAGTCCGCTCCCAAGGAACCACAGCGGGCAGACGTCAGCTCAACATAATACGAATGCTTCTGCGGTACACAAGTCCCTCGTAGTATGCCATCAAAACATCCGCTCTATTAATAAGAAGACTGGCAGAATAGAAGTGCAGCTGCGTGGAGCTTTTAAGTGTGACGTGCTCGCGATCACGGAACACTTCCAAAGGGAAGATAATTTGAAGTGTGTGACTATAGACGGATTTAAATTAGCATCATACTATTGTAGGAAACAATACGAGCACGGCGGTTCGTGCATATTTGTTAGCGATACGATGAAATGTGTTGATAATATCGAGCTAGCTTCTTTATCTGTTGAGCAATTTTTGGAAGTGTCCGCCATTAATCTAATAGAATTTAATGTGACAGTTGTTTGTTTATACAGAACGAATTTAGTTAGTACTAAAGATTTTTTAAGGCATTTTGAACGGCTACTCGGAAGGATTGCAGAATTAGGTGTAAACTGTTTAATAGTTGGTGACTTTAATATAAACCCAACAGACATGACTAATAGTGATTTAAGAACACTGTCGGACTTATTGTCGGCACATGGCTTGCGAAATGAGGTAGACTTCCCGACGAGGGTAACTGCGTCGACATCCACTAGCCTAGATCATGCCTACACAAACCTACCGGCAGGCTCGGTAGCCGCGGCGCCTATTGTCACGAACCTGAGCGACCATCACGGTGTTAAATGCACGCTGGGTAATCATAGGCATGGATCACAACAACTATTACGGTACAGTAGAAGTTTCACCCATGCAAACCGTATGAATTTTGTGGTGTCTTTAGATAGCATTGACTGGGCTGAAGTTAGATCACGGAATAGCAGCGCAATAATGAAAGCCAGCTCAATTGTAAATATAATAAAAGACAAATACAATATATGTTTTCCATTACGGAAAATGATCAATAAAAAACCGGACTCATCCTGGGTAACACCAGAAGTAAATATTTACAACGATTTAATCTTTGACGTTATTGAAATTAGTAAAATACATCCTAATAATAATGACATTAAAAAGTTAATAATTGACATGAATAATTACTATGACATTTTAATTAAAAATAATAAATCCAAATACTATTCCAATTTAATCAATTCTAGTGGTAACGCCTCCAAAACAATGTGGACTATTGTGAATAAAGAGAGAGGGAAATTGAACTCCCCCCATGTAGACGTCACAGAAATGCTACGACAGCCAGATGGCACTCACTTTAGCAGTAAGAAAGCCGCCATTGACTTTATGAATGCTAGATTCCTTAACGCGGCTGCCGCATGCGGCGCGCCGCGCGCTGACGTCACGCGAGTACTCAGCGCGCTGGTTGCTGCGCGCGCGCCAGCTGACCGCTCGTTTAGATTACGTAGGTTTACCGCGGATGAAGTATACCGAATTACCATGTCACGAATCCCGCCTAAAGCATCGAAAGACATATACGAAATATCGATGAAACTAATTAGACTGGCAATTACCTCAATTGCCCCTATACTGGCGGATTTATTTAATTGCTGTTTGGAAGAAGGTAGTTTTCCGAGCCCTCTAAAGATCAGCAAGGTTTCGCCACTGTACAAGGGAAAGGGCAAACGAGAAAGCGTAGATAGCTATAGACCAGTTTCCATAATACCTGCGATCGCCAAGATCTTTGAAAACGGTCTAAGCTCGCGCCTCGTCGACTTTTTATCTGAGACTCATGCACTTTCCGACCGACAGTATGCCTATCGCGAAGGGCGCTCAACTACGTCACTAACCCGCGAGGTGGTGCGTCGAATAGTGGCTGCTCGAGACTCCAAGCCCAAGCAATGCGTGGCGATACTTTGCTGCGATTTGTCCAAGGCGTTCGATGTGGCTGACCACGCCGTACTTGCTGTAAAACTGCGGCATTACGGCGTGGTGAGTACTTCTCACACGCTTTTGACGGGTCTGATGCAGGGGAGATCCCAAGTAGTTGTCTGTGGCGGTGGACTAGATAAGTCAGATTCGATGCAATCGGAAATGGGCGTGGCGCAGGGATCTTCGGTTTCGAACATCATGTTCTCAATGCTCTTGAACGATTTGCCCGACGCCGTGACCGAAGCTGAAATTCTGATGTACGCTGATGACGTGGTTGCAGTGGTCGCGGCGCCGACGGTAGACGCTCTGGAGCGGAAACTGAACGCCACAGCCTCGCAGTTGTCTGGGTGGTTCCACATAAACGGTCTTGCCCTTAACCTCTCCAAGACTCACTTCATTCAGTTTAGCCTGTCTGGAAGGCCTGTTAGACCTCTGACAGTACTTGTGAATGGAGTGAGTATTGAAGAACAGGACACAACCACGTTCCTAGGCTTCGAGATAGACCGTGGTCTAAAGTGGGACGCCCACATAGACAAAGTGTGTGGAAGGCTCGGGAGCGCATGCTTCGCACTGAGTCGAGTGGCGAGGGTAGTCCCTGGTCATATGGCACGAGCATGCTATTTCGCAACAGTTCACTCGCTGCTACAATACGGAACTGAGTTATGGGCTAGAGCCGCAGACTGGAAACGAGTGTTTCTGATGCAAAAGCGTGCAGTGCGATGCCTAGCGCGTGTGGCATGGGACACTCCAGCTCGTCCATATTTCAGAGAACTAGGAATCCTAACGCTACCTGCCATATTAAAATATCAAGTGGCAGTCTATGTAAGAGAGAACATAGGGATGTATGCAGAGCGGGGCTCCGTGCATAGCGACTCAAATCGCCGTAGACGCAAGCTGGCGATGGTCCCGCATTCCCTCGAGAAGTCCTCCAAATTGACACATGTCATGGGTCCGGTTGTTTACAATCACTTGCCAATAGAAATTACCTCATTACCTAAACTGCAATCTTTCAAGAGGAAATTAAAACAATGGCTCATCGGAAAAGCCTTCTATGATTTTAATGAATTTTATAAATTTATTATTTGAATTAATTTTTATTTTATTTTATTTTATTTTAATTTCATGTGACATAATTATTTTATTATAATTAACTCATTAATTAATTAATTAATTAACTCATTTATTATTTAATTTAATTGAATTGTATTCTATGCTATATAATTTTTTTACATTATTGTAAGAATTAATTATATTATGATTGACGTGTAATCTGACATATTATGAAATAAATACAATATACAATATACAATATACAACGACAACGACAACAATTAAGTAATAAAAAGTACCTTTTAAGTTGCCAAAATTAGTAAAAACTGCGCAGCTGTGTACTGTGTACGTTCTTTTGTCGCTTTATTATCCTAGCCCGTAATAAACTCGACTGTCGGCATCAGGCATACCGAACTTTCTAAGAAATTCGTTCTTTTGTTTACAAATTGGGATTGCTTGCACGTTGTAGACTGTTGTTGACCATGATTCATAAGCAGGAGTCATGGTGTGTCTTTACGTTATCATATTCTTAGTTGCTCACAAACTTTCGTACTGTAAACATGGCTAGTAAAAGAAAATCACTGTGTATTGACGAAAAAGTTTTACTGATACGCGCAATAGAAACGGGAGAGAATATAAGTGATGTTAGCAGACGCTTCGGATTTAGTCGCTCTACGGTGTCCACAATATGGAAAAACAAAGAACAAATCCTCCAAGCAGAGGAAGAGGGGAAGTCTTACAAAAAATTAAAGAAACCTAAATACGAAGATTTGGATCAAGCTATACTATCATGGTTTCACCAACAGCGCCAGGATAATATGCCTATCTCGGGGCCTATCGTGAAAGCTAAGACGGAGAGTTTTGCTGAAGAACTTGGTTTAACTTCTTTCAAAGCGTCAGAAGGATGGCTCGGAAAATTCAAGCGACGTCATCATATCAACTATGGTAAAAGAAGTGGAGAAGCACGAAGTGTTGATACGAATGTTGCTCATGATTGGACTAATAGAGTGTCAAAATTGTCAAAAAAAATCGCCCCAAGTGACATTTTCAATGCTGATGAAGCAGGAATTTTCTATAAGTTGACTCCAGATAAAACTCTGTTTAAAGGGGAACAGTGTGTGGGAGGAAAGCTCTCCAAGGAACGTACGGTGCTTGTGGCTGATAACATAGATGGCACAGAAAAAAAAAAGTTGATGGTAATGGGCAAAAATAATATTAAGTAGCACTATTGGTTAACAGCTAGCAGTACTCGTTATTTCCTTCATTACATTATCCACAGATAATCAAGAATTTTGAACAAAATCGGCCTTTCGCGGTATTTTTTACAACTTTTTTAAAACTATTTTATTTTCGTAAATTTTTTTTAGTAATAAGTTTTCAGCCTAGTCATTAAAATTTTATAATCTTAGCAGATTTACGATTTTTACGTGGCACCTTCAAACTCGACACCAGTGTCGTTTTATACTTAGAGTTTACACGGTATTTCCTTTACAAATGTCATTAGGATTAGTTATGCTGTTTAGTTCGGAAAAATCTTACAAAATGTTAAATAGACAGACAGACAGATAGATAACATAGATAGGGACTGCGATAGAGATTTATGATCATAATTTATTATTGTAATAAATTATTAATGTTACTTACCTACTCCATTATACGCGAAAGTTATGTTTCATTAGCACTCGTGAAAGCAAAATAGTGTGCTCATTTCACATTTACAACATTTAATCATTGCGATGACGTGCAAACGTTAAAAGTGAGGTTTTTAGGCTCGATTCAAGCAAAACTAAGCTTTGGGTGACCTCTTCTGGTATTTTCTCATATCGTATTCGGCCGTTCAGAGAATGCGTTTGACGTTTGACACTCAGTTTGGCACAAAATTATAACATTAATTGATTATTGATATAATAATGTTGTTTTAATGCTCATCAATTGTTAAAACGGTAAACAACCAGCAAAAATATTTTTATCGTAACTGCAACGCCATTACAAAGTTACGTCGTCAGTTCAATCGCGACGTGTCAGGAACGCATTCTCTGAACGGCCGTATTATAGTAATAATTAACGCGGTAGTGTGGTATACTATACGTTTTTACTAATTCGGATACTCCGACTAGATAAAGTTTCTATGTTTCTCAATCAACACTCAACATTATTTGACATGAAGTTTAATTTTAGATTTAAAACCTGGAATATTATCACCTCTTTAGATGTAAATCGATTATTTTTGGATTATTTCTCAGTATCATGCGACATTCAAATAGAACCAACTAATGTTTTTAACATTAGTTAGGTTCTTAGTCGATTCGATTATGATAATTAATAAACCACGGATATATACCAACTTCTAATAAAGTTGTGATTCGATCTTTATTTTAACGAATAATCAAAACTAAACGAAATTGTTTATTCAAATGAATGGGATGTACACGCGGTGCGGTTAATTATTTATTTACCTCGTAATTGAAAACCGAATGTAACTTCAGCACGTTTAATATTTCGGACTGATTGGGAATTATAAATATCCATTCGACCAATTTTGAGTGTGCGGTGGCATTCGGAATTTATAATTGTATAACTCCAATATGGAAAACCCTGGGAGAACAATACATAATATTATACTATAATTGTATATCTGAGTGAAAACATTTTAATCAATACTGTCAGTTT
Organism: Alcis repandata; assembly: GCA_949125135.1. Lineage (NCBI taxonomy): Eukaryota > Metazoa > Arthropoda > Insecta > Lepidoptera > Geometridae > Alcis > Alcis repandata. Next base: position 8,303,894 of record OX421237.1, read on the forward strand.
GTCATCTCACCCCAAAAGTTATACTATCTATCACTGTCTATTTCCTTGTTTGTTTAAAATAATGTATAGTATAACAGGGACGACATACGTATACCAAATTATATTTGCATTTATTTATTTTGAGACAACTTTACTCAAACTTGATCCACTTAGTTTCCTTGCACTAGATGTCAATAAACTAATAGGAGGTGTATTTATTTTCCAGGAGACTGCAGAAGTATGCGTGGGCACGTCAGTGGGCACGATCACGGAGCCAGACTGCTTGGGCCCCTGCGAGCCTGGTACCTCGGTCACATTGGAGGGCATCGTGTGGCATGAGACGGAAGGTGGTGAGTTTGTACTAGCGCACGCTGCACCGTAGCGCCCCATACCATCTCCGCACGCTTCTGCACGCCTGGTATATGTGAACGCTTCGCAATGCCCCTTGGTGGGAGAGTTTTTGGAACTCAAGAAAATATTCGTTTATTTAAAGCTTTAGAATTCACATGATTCACCGTTCCACGAAACAATCAATAAAATTGTTTTGAAACAATTGGTATCTAAATGCCACCCACCACAAAAAAAAAACTAGAAAATTGTAGAGTTCGTTCAAATTATTTTGTCCTCCAAACGTAACTTTGCTGTCTCATCGCATATCCTATTGATACCTAAAGGTGATCTATGAAAGCTTTTATTACGAAATATTCCGCGGAAACGTTGAACGAACTCTAGTTATCTATTGTTTGAGCAAGTCTTTGTCAGTGAAACGATGATTTATGTTCCAAAAACTTCCTCCGGGGCCATAGAATAATTTAATCATCACCAGCATTTGTTACTGACGCCTCAAGCTATTTAAATAATCATATACATATCTAATTAATCTGATGACTAACCCCATTAATGTGTCTTGGCATCAGTACCGAGAGTACACATCAATCATAGGTTGAGCGACACTGTTAGTTTTAATTACGGCTGCGTTACTATAATTTCATTCCGTATTTTAAATTCGGTCTTTATATTTTTATTGAACTTGTACTTAATTTCTTTACGCCATAGTAAAAAATAAAAATAAATTAAAGACTATAAATATGCTATGGCATTGTGATGAATAGTTAAAATGTTATAAGTATTATTCGATTCTACAAATCTATTCTCGTTGCCGTTAAAGTAATTATACTCAATTATTCTATTGTACCGAATACAATTCAATTACTAAACACAATACCAAATCGACGCACATAAAATAATATATCATCAATAGCTGTAATAGCACCGCTCGTTATGATTAAATCCATATAAAGGCACCATTCCATGCGCGGCGGCCATTTTACAGGAGCCGTAATAATAATTTATGTATTACACCTGACTCTAGTTATTAGAGCTTTTTTTGTCGCTTCGTTTTTCATGGCCATAGCACCCTTTCTCGAGCTATATTTACGAGGTACTGTATAAACGAGCTGTCTCGGCCGAGGCGATTCATATTTGAATATTAATGGTATGAAGCTCGGGGAAATGCTGAGCATGCTTGTTTGCCAGAATCTATCGGCAGTGTAATGGAGACGCTGTTGGTGAAATAAAAACGTTCCCTTAAAAATAGTATCGGAATAACATAGTCGAGCTTTTTTTGAGATAAATAGTAGCATTCGAGTGCACACACATACAAACAATCTTATTGTCAGTAAAAATAAGGAAAAATTTAGATTTTTAAAAATATTTATTAGCTCATTATTTAACACCTTTAAATAAACGGCGAATTTTTGGCGCCGACAACAAATTCTGGTCTCCAACTTCTTAGAAATGAAACTCATTAAATTTTGGATGCCGGCGGCGGTGCCGCTGTTACACGGAAAATAAAGAAAAGTGTCAAAACCACAACCGTTTCTACGAGATTTTTACAGTAGATAACAAAATATTTGCAAAACAAATTAAAGTAGCTATATAAAAATACATCGAGCAAAAGAAAGCGCCAAAGTTAATTAGGGAAATATAGAAATGTGTTCTTCCATTAACTGGTAGCGATACTCGGCAATCATGAAAGCCCCTGCAATTACAAGACCCTTATTAATCGTTGATAACATCGTTGAATATTTAATAACTCTGAACGAAGCTATACGAGAGCCTTTACACCTTTTATGTGCTCCTGGTAATAAAATGTCCCGCAACGCAACTCGTTAGGGTTGGTAAATAAATTCCGCAATGGTTATTCCATTTTGTTATGTTTACGATGGAATCAATTCTTAACTGCCAGCGTTCAATTTATCGTTTGTTTTTATGGCTTATATTTTTACCAAACCAACTGTAATGTATGAGTTGAATGTTAGTAGGTAGAAAAAGGCTGACTACTTTTAGATATAAGTAAACAACGATGTTGACATCATAGGTTTTGGGTAACACTATCATAATAACAAAGTGTCGCTTTCTCCGCCTAATAAAATGCTATATGTATATAAAACAGCATTATTGTTTAGTCAATAATAGATTTCGTTTAGTTAATGGTTAGTCAGAGAACATTCTTCGAGGAGACAAAAGAGAAGGCAGATAACACCTCATACAAGGAGGTAAAAGCACTAACAGTAGAAACTACCACTAGAAATTACTTCGTCGACGAGAGCGATTTAAATAAAGAATAAATGAATGAAAGGCCTTCAAAATCAGTACCAATTTATCTATTAAAGTTTACTAAAACTTGTACATATTGCTCATCTTAATATATATAAATCTCGTGTCACAATGTTTGTCCTCAATGGACTCCTAAACCACTTAACCGATTATAATAAAATTCGCACACCATGTGCAGTTCGATCCAACTTGAGAGATAGGATAGTTTAAATCTCAAATTATAGTAGCAATTTTAATTTATTGCAAATTATATTTATACTGATAATTTTTACTATAAATTGACAAGTTAGCATCAACATACTACGGTTGCTATAGTTACGCAATATTTGACATAGAATTGACGCAATGGCTTTTGACAGGACAACGTCTGTCGAGTCAGCTAGTATTCTCATAAAATGTAAACTTATTAAACTTTAGATGATTATGCTCACAAGTCTACGCCAAGCTTGCACAGCCATAATCCCAAAAGTGATAAAAATAAAATTCAATGAATTTAAATTCGCAAACTTAGAGATAACTTTTTAGTTTCACAAAAGACAGAAAACCTTTTAAATAGTAAATTGCTTTATAGAAGTACCACCAGCCTCTGTAAATAGAGCTCTTGGGAATTGTGAAAAATGTGCTAAAATGTATATTTTATGTCAAATTTGTGTTACGTGACCGAATATTCGTACACTACTTTTATCAGCACCTACACTTGTTTAGTGTAAATAGGTACTCAAGTGTTGTATTCTTCTTGAAGTGCCGATTGCCTTTATTGATTGTTTCTAGACACTCCTGTTTAATTCAAGTGCTAGGTTTTAGTACGTTGTTAATGTTTTACGAAAGGCTATTTTTAACATTCCATTCTAACGACCGTCTACTTAATAAGTAAGTAATTAATAAAATAGTGCTTAAGTATTTTTTGTCTTATCAGTTTATCTCTGTCTATTTAATGCCTTGTCAAAATTGATCTTGTTGAAAGTCAAGAAAGTATCTACCATGATGAACATATCATTTAAAATAACGGATAAAACTACAAGGCCTAGCAGGTTTATAATAATTCCGAGCCTGATATCTGACACAATGCTTCCCGTATTATTAATGCATTCGTCCATCATTAACTTTAAAATAAAACAACCTCTGTAACACGAGAGCTCGCGTCCCCTCCATTCCACCATCAAAGCGACCGGACCGGAGCGGACCGAGCACAATGCGCTCTCGACCCGCTGTAATTATTATAAAACACGATAATAAATTACCATCTGGTGGCTTCTGTTGCCACTTTCCAAATTTATCCATCCTATGCCTAAACAACGCATAAATATAGTAACACCCTATCACAATTGTTAAAAATTAAATGATAAAAGAATGAGCCAGAAAAAGCAACGTGATCCTTTCTTTTTTTATTTCCTTCGACAAGACAATAAAAAACGCATCTGCCATTGTTGAATTTATTGTAACAAAGGGATAGAATGAGAAACTTTTGGGCTTGCGGGAAAAAAAAAACTCGAATTTTGTCTCTGGTAATCAAAGATCCTATCAAAACTCATTAAAGCAAATTCTCGTTCCATTTTAGATTACAATAATCTCTCTATTGCTTTCCATATCAAAGGTCAAAAACCAACAATTAATATAAAATTATGTAGATTTGCTATTAAAACTTCTTGTAAGCTACCTTTTTATGTCATTTGACATGTTGTCGTTTTAAAATTTAATATTACTAAAGAAGACCCAAAAAAAGGTACGGACCGTTTTATAACTGATTCATTCTGTTACTGTGGGTGCCACCGAAGAGGGTGTTGGGGTGGCTTTTGCCCTTCCTCCGGGCTTATTTATTTTCGTCTAATGGCGCCGAGAAGCTCAAGGATATTAAACACTGTTTGTGAGACTCGCCACGTTATAATTTCATCTTTTGTCTGCAATGTCGTGTAATTTGAAATTTCTGAAGTTTGCTGTGGAATCTTTTGTGTCTACAGTCATATCATTACGTTACATTTATCACACGTTTATTTCAGACGCATTAGTGAATGAATGATAGCATTTTATTAGATTTAAAAAATGTTACAAACGGCACGCTGAAACATACTTTCAAACGGAATGAATAAACAGGTTGTATGTATTTAATAAATACATATAGAACAGTGTAAACAGTGAGAACGGTTCGTTTAAATATAAGCATGAATGTAAATGGAATCATCAGATGGACCTTTGTTCAGGAAACAATAGAACATAATTTTGATGAGCGCTCGTTATGTGATAGGTCCACTTCTGGTTATAATTATGTACTATGGTTAGGTATTACCACAGAATAAACAATAATTGGTACACAGATAAATTGGTATTACTAAATTGAATTGGTGAATTGGTATTACTAAGAGTTTGCTATCGCTACATCATGGTTCAGTGTTCGTGTCTTATGAGGTAAGAATTCTTGCATTGGGAGCTTAGGCTATTAGTATAACAGACTTCAATTCAACTTTGTTATAGTTTATGTATTATTTACCTCTTGCACTTAAAATAATATAGCTACTTAAAAAAGTTCCATTGTAAGAAATAATTAATTTCAATTGATAAACTTTATAATTTTCATTTCAAAGTCATTTTGTAATTGCACTTGATCTAAAAATAGTTTTAATTGCCAATAGTACAATGAATTATTGAAATAAACAATATTAAATAAATATTATGTGCAATGCAATAACAACTGAGTAAACTAATAAAATAATTGTGTTGAATGTATATTAAATGTATACAAAAATTGAACTTGTTCAAATTTCAACCACAAAATGAAATAAAACAACAACATGAACGAGTTAAAACATTTTAACATTAATTTCTTTTTTGCATATTGTCGTGGAGTCGTGATTAAATTGAACAACGGCTGCTGACCTAAGCTAATAGTAGCTATTTCCCAATCTGTGTAATATTAACGTTAGCGCCCACGCGCCCTCTGTGTTATGTTAACTCAATCGATTTACTCGATAGTTCGGTTGTTAAAAGCAAGCATCCAAATTGCCTTCGTATTTGTTCACTTTACGGAACTTTATTCATTGCGGCATCCCACACGAAACCTTTTGTGATTACAGTGAATTAATAGTCCCGTACCTATGTGCGTAGATTCCGTTGTATCATTTTCTAAACCAAACTAAAGACAGCTTTAAATGGTTGCTATCTTGCTATCCTTTTCTCGCATTGAAATGGAAAGGGAAGCGGATAGGTTTTAGTCTAGTAATTGGTTTAGCTTAGTGATTGCAACAGACTCGGTAGTCTCGGTACCTTTCTTGTAAGGGAATTTCCAAATATTTTTTTTATCAAAATAACATTACGCTATGAATCTACGATGTCCTTCAATGCTACAATGGATGGTATGATATCTAACAAGTTCCCAGCTTGCCACACGCGTGACACACATCTCAATATTCAAGGCATTTGCGTATGGGGAAAAAATGTCACTTAGTGTCACGTCACAGAAGACGACATCGGGGCTACCAAAATCCCTACTAATATTATAAATGTGAATGTAAGTTTGTTTGTTACGCTTTCACGCGAAAACTACTTAACCGATCATCATGAAACTTTGTACACATATTCTTGGAGGTATTAGAAGTAACATGGGATACTTTCTATTTTTTTTAAAGGCGGGCGAAACCAGGGGCCGCATCTAATATATTATAAAAAAAAACATCAACCGCATCAAAATACACGATTCAGATTTTTAACGCTCATCTGTAGGTACAGTGTAAAGGATTGCTTGTAGGTAAGCAGCTATTGTTATAGTAATATTTTTTTTATAAAACGATATGTAACAGAATAAATAAACATAATCGAGAAGAAAGAATATTCAAGTACTAGGCTGGCAGCAGTTTCAGGAAGTAAATTGAACCAGATGGCGCAACTTCCCGTGTTCAAAGGAAATTGTCAGCCGCACTTTTACGTTCGTATATTATTCAGGGGTGGCATCCCCTTATAAATTGTAAATAGGGGTCGCCGGTCACGGAAAACTTGAATTAGGAGGTGGACAGTTTGTTTGTTGTACTGTCAGTGGTGATTCGTGACTATTAATTTGGAACTAGTCATTATTAAAGATACAATTGACATAGCATTACCCTTTTAGAAGCTACACGACCTACTTTGATATATAAAATATATAAAGTATATAAAGTTGTGTGGCTCCGCCACACAACTTTATAGATAAGATGGCCGAACAAGGTCAGCGATAAATTAAACTTATAACAATTTTCTCTGCCGCACAGTAGGTATTTTGTACTTGGTTAACTTCAGACACAGGAATATTTAAATTGATGATTTTGCAATCTTGCCAACAAAATGGTGTATAAGTAATCAACAAATTGATCGGGTTTCCCCTTCTTTGTTTTGTAATTTACACAATATACATTTGTAATTCACCAAAAACGGCTTGATCGAAGTAATTATACAAACACAAATCCCTTTTGGAAGGTATGTATTTTCTAAGCGTGTCTAATTCTATAATCGACTGATTCGTCATTTCGTCTGATATTTTGTTTGGGTTATTGACACCCAAAAACAATATCACATTTTGTATGTTCGTTAGTCGGACACAATATCCAGATCTAGATTAGATGATTAGGTTAATCATCAGCAAGTCTGTTTATAAGAGCAGTTAATTATAGCACCTTTAAAATAATTACAACTACCAATTTAAAACAAAATACCTACTCAAGTTTATTTTCATAAATATTTCGATGGCACGCCGCCGGACGTACCAGGAGAGCAGCGGACCGAAATGGTTCATTTAGGTGCTAATTACACCTCTGGCCGTGGTAATCAACAGCCTAATGGCGCGGCCTCACCCCACTCCCCTTTGTTCCACGCCACGCCACCCTCCCCCCTATCCTCGGAAATCCGTGTACGTCAATATTAGAGTTACTTACACGCTCGTGTCAGACTTTTAGAACCCTTGTGGCGTTATCACTTTTGGTGTTGAATTTCTGGAGCAGTTTTCTTTCCGGTGAGAATTTCTTTTTGTGCGCCAGGCGTAGATTTTATAAAAAAGGTTTTTATCATAGATACAGCTACCTCTGGTGTTCTAGGCCTCTACATAAATGTATAGCTATTGATGTTTGTTTGTTGATGCCGTAGCATTTACTTACCCATTCTGAAACTCACGAGCCAATGCGATTGCGAATAACCAAAATAATTGAAGTATAACGGCTTCACAATCTGCACGTCAACTTTACATATGGAATTATAATAAAAAAAAGTAAATTTTAAAAAATTATTTTAAAAACACGCTTGATAATGTATTGTCATCGGTCCTCGATATATCTACAAAGTTTGAACGAAATCCGGCCGTTTAAAGTGGGTCAAAATCGCGCCCAAAGGAGTCGGTTACAAACATACAAGTGAAGCTAATATAAAGCGTGTAAAAAGAGCTACTCGCATATTTAAAAAAAAATAAAAAGTCATTTTAATTTAATATCATAAAAAAAAAAGAAAAAAAAGTTAAAAAAAAACAAAGATTTAATAGATCAGCTGATAATATAAAATATTAAAAGATCAACTCGAGCCAAGACTAAAAAATCCTGTTTAGTTCATACCCAGAGTATCTTACTAAAACAATCTTACTAAAAGCATAAACCTTCTCCGTTCCATCGTGGGTAAAAATAAACAGAAACAGTAGCGTGGTCGATGTAACAATAACCCACTGTTTGTCACGTCATGCCATGCCATCATGCCACCATGCCACGACCGCGATCACTTCATGCTAATGGCTTATAGAGCTTGCTTTATATCTCATTGTTTCGACGATTAATATTCTAACTGTCGAAGTTTCTTCCGTTTATTTTCTTGCTAGTATATTTAGTTGTTTTTGATGTGTGTTGGTAGTTATGTTTGCTTTTTTTATTGAATCACTTTATTCCTTTTGTAGTTTTTGTAGTATTTATAAGTAACTCAATACGTGTATCTCACATATTGAGTTAATATCGAGTCACAGAAAATGTAGATATACAAGAGGTAAGTTATTATTTCGTGTACCTGGGTTCGTATTAACGTCAGTTTAGCGTGAGCCTAAACTGGATCGGCCTGAACCGGATTGGCTTTCATTTCTTTCTGTTAGCTAGAGAAAAAGCGAGACAAAAGACAACGCGATTCAATTCAGGCTCGCGCTAATACGGGCCCTGCAATTTGTTATTACGAGTATAGTTCTACTTCTACAGTTCTACGTAGTAACAACTTACCTCTTCTGTGACAAAATTTTTAGTAAAGCCTATTTTTGGCGATACTTCAAAGTAGTTGAAAATGTTGGAATACTTAGCTACTAGTTTGTTCATAATTACTTTGTCCCCAGCGCAGCAATACAGTTAGATTGTGAATCACAATGTAAGTTTATTGCTGCGCTGTATCACACTTTGTGATAATACGACACTTGAAAGGCTATCAAATGCCCATTAGTTCCCTAAAAGTATGAGACTAGAAGTGAGCGTGAGAAACTAGCAAAGGTTCCGAACACATTTGTTAAATAATAGCTTAATTTTGGACTACAAATGAGTACGTTTTCAAGTACCTTAAATTATTGAAACATTCTAAACTCTTAACGAGCCTGTGGTCCTGGTATCCTATAGCCCACAAAATCTCATTACATCGCCCTATTTTATGTATCATTTTATTTAAAGGGATACTTTATTCACAATTCAGCGAGGCCCGTGTAAAAAATTGGGCCGAAAAAGCTTGGGTCGGATTAAAAAGGGATAGTCCCTCTCCCGTTTTTATCTCAATTTGTTATTTGTTACTCTTGTTTACGTAAAACATTTCGGGACAAAGGAAAGATTAACTCTTCGTGAAATGCTGGATAACCTATTTTATTCGTCACGCTGCTCTTCGTAAAATACTGAATAATCTTTGTTCGTCACGTATATCGGACGGAGGCGAATGGGCAATGTCGACACATCCGACCCGTGACGTGATGTGTGACGTGACGTCATCATTGCAAAATGAAACGACGGATGTCCGACGTCGTGGAAATATACAAAATAACATCAATGTACATTGCAAAGAATTGTACTATGATTCGAACGATTTACTGAAAATAGTAGCGGCCCTAGGCTTCGGTACAGTGTCCGATTTTAGACAGCCTGCAGGTCTGTGACACGTTTTACTCGATTTACTTATAGTATTTATACCTAGTATGTATTTATTTGGAGGCCCTTTCTCTATACTGTAATTGTTGTGCCCAAAGAAATTACTATCAAGTTTTTTATATCATTTGCCTAAGCTACAAATTACTATTGACCTTACGAGTATTCTAACTAATTTATCTTCACCAGACGATACACCGTAATCAGGAATGTAATAACTTTTTCTTCATCAGGTTAACTAAACATCGCTCTGTCTCTCTCTCGCTTGTCATTGCCGGTAAAGGACTCGTAAAGTCGGCTCATTCAATTTATTTTCATTTGTTTGACCTTAGTCTAGCAATACTTAACCTCTTGTAGACATCAAGGTTGTCACCATTTTGGTATGCATCCACAATACCTAACACACACGTGTAAGTACAGTTTGGGACGTCCCTAAATCCCTATCTGTTATTGTAATAACTTTACTATGGAAACTAACGCGGTTTTCACACATTTTTGTTATAATTAAACACGGGAATACTCAGGTAAAAATTAAGTCGTCTACTACGACTAGTTTACTGCGTGAGTATTCCCGTGTTTAATTATAACAAAAATATTGTAATAACCTCTTCATCTCTATGACATCCTAGTAAGTTGCTAACATATCAGCTACTTTGTGTTTTTCACGTCGATTTTGGTACCTATTGGCAAAAGTCTCTTTATATTTTGTTTATGAGAAAATGAGGCAAACATTTTTGAGTTAGAAAGAAAGATCAGATTTTAGAAAGTCATTAATCATCATATCATAAATTTTTGAGTAAACTTCAGGTAGCAGTTAGTCAATTTTAAAATGCATGGAAATTCAAATAACATGAGCAGGAAAAGTGGCTCGCAAATTCGTTCCTCATTTAAATTATTATACTATCAAAGCAACATTGTAATAACGTAAATTGCAACAGGGAAATGTGCCTGGTTTTGAACATAAAAGCGAAAAAGTGTCGGGGATGTTGGGGTGAAATAGATTAATTAAATTTGCATAAGTTGGCACGCCACCCGATAAGCGGGTGGCGTGGTGTCGCGCCTCTAAATATGCAGCTGAATACGTAGTAGCTGATACTTAATCTGTGCCTAATGTCACGTAGTAGCTGGCATTTATTCTGTGGCTAAAGTCACGTAGTAGCTGTAGTAGCTAGTTTACAGGGTTAAGAAAAGGGTATGCTGAACTGAATAGGGTTCATAGTTCTCATCATTATGAACAACTTTTACTAGACTAACTCTGAAATCAAGAAATAAAATCAGCTGTTCGATTAATAAAGTCAATGATACTCGACAAAATGTACCTATAGAATAACTGATTTTGTTTCGCGATTTTAGAGTTGTTCCTGTAGTAAAATTTGTTCATAACAATGAGCACTATAAGCACTGTTTAGCTTAGCATACCCTTTACTTATAACCCTGTCTATTCTGCGGCTGAAGTCACGTTCTGGCGTCTCTAGCTCGCGGCACTGTCACTCACTTGAGCGACCAACTTTGTACGTACGGAACTTGCAACTTAGAACTTGTTTGTCATCTTACGATCTCACTAGAACTAGCGATCGCTGAATACGGCTTTGAAATTTATTCAGGCTTCTAACAATAGGTGCAGAGAATCGGGCAGCTTTTTGCTTTGACTCTACATTAGTTCAAATGAAATTTTGATTTGTTACTCGTTTAGCATTACCTTTGACCTTGTATGTAGTATGTATGTAGCGTTACTGAATTTTTGAGCCATAATATGAACAAATAAAAAGTAATTCAAAAGATAGCCATAACATAAATACGGTGACATTGCAAGAAATTTACATAATTTAGATTTTCAAATCACACAATAAAAATTCTCATTTTGTAGAAAAATATTCGGTAGGGTAGATAGATTAAGACAATATTTTCCCTAATACGAAGTACTGAAGTTTTCTTTTGGCATTCTTTATAATTTTGCCCTCTCTATGCGTAGGTAATAATCCTATTTACCGCTCGAGTAGGCCACGACCTGAAGCCATACTTTCTCGCGCTGTACCTACTACCGTTTCGTGATATCCTGGTATTAGGTATTATAAATTATATATTGTAATACCTACTTATATGCTTTGTGATTTCCGTTCGTGTGAATTTATATATTATACATCATATTCTATATTCTTAGCAGAGTTCGCCTAACGAATTAAGTACTGCAGACGCTTCGCTGCATTCGCGATAATCCATTTTAAATTGGCCACTTTAGTTTATTAATAAACTTATTCATTAAACAACTCAATCACCAAGGTGTTAGTGTCATATTCTCGAACATAAATAAATAGGTGTGGATTATTTAATTATAGTCAATTAATTTTAGTTCATAGTTTATCCGCCTTACTTACAATGTTACTTGGTTGTGCGGGCACTAGTTAGTTAGCTCTATGGTAGTTAGATACACTAAGGCTTGTGAAACTAAGTATGTACTTCTGAAACTCCCGCCTGCTAAGAAATGAACAGCAAAGAATATTTTCGAGTACAATATTATAGTCGCGGAAGACAATCACAACAAAACAGCGTCCACTTTCCCCGTTGTCCCCCTTTGGTGTCTAAAATTGGAAATTAGGGTAGCATTCTACTGACAATTAGCTATTTCAATCACCAGTGATCTGTTGAAAATTGAAGCCACATATGTACCTACATACTACATCACAGTTTTCTTTTTCAATATTGCACATCCCGTTTTTCTATTTTTTTTATCTACCCTCTCCATCCTAAGGTTGCTTGGAAGAGATCGCTCTTAGCGATAAGGCCGCCAGTTGGCGCACTAGTTTTAGGTGTTATAATCTTTTTGTTTGTAATTTATGGTGTGAACAATAAAGAGTATCTATCTATCTACGTCACATTACTCGCCACACAACGTCTATGCCCCATGAGATACCGTCAACTGATAGTTTGCATGAAGCATGAACAAAAATTTTAAAACTCGAATCCTATTTAACTTTGATACATTATAAAGGAATGGTTTGTATTGTTGCAGGCGTGTTAGTGGTGAACGTGACGTGGCGAGGGAAGACATACGTCGGCACACTGCTGGACTGCACGAGACACGACTGGGCACCGCCACGGTTAGTACACTCACTTCTAATAAGAACAACAATGTATCTTTCCAATACTCCAGCTTGGGACCCAAAAAATAAGAAAGGCCTCATTGCTCTTGAAATTTGAAAATAAACCATAGCTGTTCTAAAGAAAAATCATGCTTAAAGAAACTGACCTTTAATTGAGAATGAGAGGAAAAATATTCATAGCAGAGCTACATTAAGAGACAGGTCGTTATTCTATTGATCAAACGATTCACTGTTCTTTTAATCTTCTTTCTGTGAAAGTTGGGTGCTGACATACTTACGTTTCAGTCTAAAATAATGAACAATTGACGCTTTAATGCTTCATCTTCACGCACAAATGAAGTAATGATTGCCCATCACACCTTAGTATAAGTATGTTGTCTGTTACCGTTTCAGGTTTTGTGACTCTCCAACAGAAGAGTTAGATGCGCGTACACCGAAAGGTCGCGCGAAACGAGGGCGCGGCGCAGCGCCCACAGACATGACAAACTTCACGGAAACGCGATCATCAGTCCATAGCAAACTACGCAATGGAGGCGCTAAGGGACGCCGAGCGTTACCTTCTCCGACTCCGTTTACTCCCCCACGGCCTGACTCAAAACGCAAGCGTACGTCAGAAGCCGAAGAGCGGCCGCCGACGCCGAAGGCAAAGCGACCGCCTCCGACCCCGAGTTCCCCTCCACCCGATCCCGTCCTACTCGAGTGTCCCGAACCGAATTGCTCTAAGAAATACAAGCACGCGAACGGCCTCAAGTATCACAGATCGCACGCGCACGGAGCCGACGAAGAAGATAAAGATGGGTCCAGCTCGGAGCAAGAAGAAGCAACGATTGATCCGGCATCACCGCGGCCACCGTCCGCGCCGCCCGCGCCCGTTGCACCCACCCCCTCACCCGCTCCAGTGAAATCACCAGAAGTACCTCCTAAGGAAAAGTCTCCTGAGAAATCTCCCCTTAAGTCACCCGAGAAAGAGGTGCCGGTGGAGTCACCGGCGCCACGGTTCCCCGAAGAGCCTCCTGCGGTGCCGGAGCCGGCGCCGGCACCCGAGCGAGTTCACACGCCGCCGCCGCCGGCTGCTACGCCACCTGAACCACTGCCTAGCACGCAACCTACGCAATTCAAGGTAAAAAGATATAAAACATGTCTAAGAAGTAGCTTTCTCCAACCTTTTTATGCCAGTCTGTCTCACCTTGCCAGCTCAATCAGTTTAGTTTACCTACATCCTGATTAAACAAACCAGCTACTTACTCGTAAGTCCTCAAAAGTGTCACTGTCTGATGACAGTGACGGTGTGATGTACCTACACAGGGAGGCTCCCGTCCAGTTTTATTTTTTACGTCCCGTTTCGTCAGCTTCCACACCTGAGGCGGAACAACCTGTGCCTGATTCAGCTAAAGCAGCTTATAAACGTTGTAATTCCCAGGTGAAGCCCCGTTCCGCGCTAATGCCCGCGGAGGAGCGCAAGTCGACGGAGTCCCCCGCGGAGGAGTCCCCCGGCAAGCGGCGCGCGCGGCGCTCCCCCACGCCAGGCGCGCGCTCGCCCGCCTACTCCGACATCTCGGACGACGCAGCGCCGAACGACGCGCCGCCCGACCAGGACGCGCACCGTCCCTTCCCTGTCTACCACCAGGTGACTGCTGATGACTTAGTACCCTAGATTCAAGATTCAAGTAGTCTAGTAAAGTATAGTTCTAGTATAATATGCCAGCGACCCCAGGCCGTACACCGCGTTATTTTAAGGAGCTCGGCTGGTGTGGGTAAGCTAGGAAAGAATTGGAATCCTATTATAGTCGCAGAATAAATAATAGTACGCGTTATAGTGCATTTATAGTCGCTAATCGAAGAATCGCGCCGTTACCTTCCGACATCTCTAAAAACGCAGCTTCAAACGACGCGCCGTGGAATCGGCTAGCTAGTATTCGTGCCATGACAATTTTGTCGTACCTTTTTGTTGTGCGGACTTGTGCGTATACGCCTGTCTCGATAGACAGTGGCAAACAGTGACAAATAGTGTTTGACCATCAATGGACCATCACTAAAATAAATATATTTTGTTGTAGTACTACGGTCAACCTCCGTATATGCCCCCTGCGCACCCGCCTACCGCCCCTCCCCCCTCTGACAAGAGTAAGGAAGATCTCACCAAGGGAGACTCTAAAGCCGACATTAAGGTAAGTTATACGTGAAGAGGACTTATAATTTTCTATAAAGACTAATCGCCAGGCTATTTTGGAGACTCAGATATATCAGTCAGTACCAACGAAGCATAAAAACAAACCCTTAAGTTCTCTTAGACTTCAAATTTAAAGAAACGCCTATTTCAAATTGTCTAATATTTTTTTCAGTAACAAAAATCCGAATCACATGTCATTGTTGAACATTTTGCATGTCAATATCACAAAATACTTTTATACGATTTTCATCATTCACTCTACCTTTTTCAGGACGGCAAGCCTGACGGCCCTCCCAAAGTCCTCCCCCAGCACTTCTACCCCTACAACTACGTGCCGAATTTTTCCTACAACGTGGACGCGGGTGCGCCGCCCCCTTTAGACGACAAGAAGGACGGGGACCGAAGTAAGACCACCCCCAGCCCCCTCGACAAGGGGAAGCAGAGACCCCCGGATGGGAAGGAAAATCCGTCGAGACCGAATGAGAACCATCAGATACTGAAGGAGAGTATCGAGATGAAGTCGCAGATGGGGCCGTACGCGTTTCAGAGGCCGCCACATGTGAGGGAAGAGGAACTGAGAAGGTATGTTGTTGATTGTTTTTAAAGCTGTCTGGCTAGTCGTTTGACCACAGTTCATTCAATGTCAAGTCAAATGAAGATTTACAACAGCCTTTGCATTTGATTCATTAGCATAAATCATAATATTTTAAACTCATGACACGGCTACTCGGCTCAAACGAACTTACTTCTAAAATTTAGAAAATTTTAGTCACAACATTCTATGACAAGTTATTTTTTTTTTTATTATTTCTTGCGTCTTTTCAATATAAAGCTTATTTCTAAATCCGTGCTCATTCTTCTTGTAAATAAATTATAAGAATAACTTCTATAATAACGTAAAGAAAATTCAAAAATTATTACAGGCCTTTGCATAAACTAGTAACCTACTTCACTCACTAACAACACCTTCCCGACCCAGATACTACATGAGCCTCGAGCAGCGGCGCAAGGAGGGCGGCGAGGCGAAGCCCCCGGTCGGCGCGCCGGCCCCCGCGCCGCGCCCGCTGCCGCAGCCCGCGCACAAGCAGCCCGCCAAGGAGAAGGAGGACAAGCCTAAGGAGGAAGTCAAGGTAAGACGCAGACACAATAAAAGAGAGAAAGAAACGCACTCCACAGATATCAAAGAACTCCGGCCCGCTTGCAGTGGTGGTGATGACTTGACGACACAGGGCTTCTTCTCACATGGTGTCTCTCCCTCGTGATTTTGATCTGATCATAGTCCTGGAACTGGTGGAGGCAGACATAAAATAATTCACAATATTTGTCCATGTTTCTTGACCAATTGGTAACTTTCTTCAAAGTAACCTAACCTTCCGCAGGTGAAGCAAGAAGGCCAGAAGCCCACGACGGAGACGCAGGGCCCGCCACCGCCGCCCACCTCGCAGTACTACTTGCCTCCCTACATGCAGCCCGGCCATTATGGAGGGCTGCCCTTCGACCCGGTCTACCGCGCGCCGCTCAGCCCCATGCTAGGTGAGTCTTAGGTCTTAGGTGAGGTTGCTAGGTGCTAGGTGTTAGGTGGTCTTACATCCTCAAGGCTAAGATGTTGTGGCTTTGAAGAAGACGAAGCAGGAGACCCAAGAGACCTTGCGGTACTACTTAAGTATTTACCGCCCGATACGCAGCTCGAGACTTCGGTGGCTCGCCTGTATACAGCGCGCCGCTTAGCCCTATGCTAGGTGAGTCACCGTCCTCACACAATCATTCTCAAAGCTCTGATAATGGTGACAGCGAAGGCGAAATAATTCTGGCTGCGGTATCTGGTGCAGACCCTGCGGAGCCCTGCCGTACCGCACCACTTAGCCCTATGCTAGGTGAGTTATTGTCACCCTTTCAAGGCTAACATATTGAGACTGTGAAGGTCGGAAGCCGGGGCCGGAGATGCAAGGAGCGTCGCAGTTCTTCCTGCCTCCGTTCATGCAGCCCGGACCCTGCGGAGCGCTGCCCTTCGGGTTAGGATACCGTCCGCCGCATAGCCCTATGCTAGGTGAGTATCTTTGTACATCTTCAAGACTAAACATATTGAGGCTGAAAAGGGCAGAAAAGACAAAGGAGATGCAAGAAACTTCTGAGGATGTAGTACAAATGGAACGGTGTGGTGTAGTCTGCGTCGTTGTGTTCAGAAAATGGGGGGAAATGGTCCCAGTAATTTCAGGATAATGCTTCAGGCAACATGCTAGGATTTGGTGAGACCCTGTGGAGATCGGCCCCGGGCATGGCATCTGCATCGCTCCTGTACTAATAGGGTGTAGGTTTGGCCCTAGATTCTAAAATCATCGACCGATTTCGCCATTCCACTAACTCTCCACAGACCTGCCTCGGCCGCTACTCGAACTTGAAGAATATTTTACTAACCCAGACGTTCTCAGAGTTTACTAAATAACTAATTACAAACTGAACAAATAGGCCTTCATATGTGTGTTCGACGATTACTCGAGTACCTTTTCTATCCATTTTTATATGCTTTTTATTAGCTTCACCTGTATTTTCTTAAGCCACTCTGTTCCACACCATTCTCGCCATTTACTTATCTGATGTCGTCATCACATCTTTTGTTGTGGTCTCTCTCCCTTCCTTTCACGCGGATAGACACAAACAAAAAAACTGCAGTCACGCAAATGATTTTTTTTAGTTCGTTCATGTGAATAAGACGCCAAGAGAGATGTGAAGGTATACAGAGTTATATGGAAAGCTGTTCCATATAAAATTGTCAATGACACTTGACGAAATGTATGGAACAGCTGATTTTTATTTGCCATTTCAAGGCTGGTCCAATAGTAAAAGTCGTTCATAATGAGCCCTTTTCGACTTAGCTTACTTTTTCCTTATAATCCTATATGTCGCTGCTCGGTCTCAAGTCACAGCGAACTACTACAAAAAATAGTCATCAAAATTCCGATGGATTCACCTAAAGTACGGAGCATACTGATAATCACCAAAGAGTACAATTATAAGCACCAGTTTTAACGGTGACAATATAGGTGAGAATCCATCGAAATTTTGATGGACATTTTTCTCAGTGTAGCTCATTGAAGGTGTGAAGGATAAAATATCTGGGTTGGTTGGTCTCACATGATCACATCACAACGTTCGCCTAGCTTATGAGACGTATTGTTCCAGTGGGCGGGTTCGGCGGCGGCTGGCCGCGCTACCACGCGCCCGAGGACCTGTCCCGCGGCGGCGCGCCCGGCAAGCTGGACCTGCTGCCGCCCGGCGCGCAGTACTACGCGCCGCAGCACGCGCCGCCGCACAAGATACACGAGCTGCAGGTAATGCACGACCTGTAGATACATAGATACACGAGCTGCAGGGGATACACGACCTGTAGATACCTAGATACACGAGATACAGGTACATAGATAAACGAGCTGCAGGTAATACACGACCTGTACACTGTAGATACACGAGTTGTTAGTACATAGATACACAAGCTGTAGGTACAGCTGGACCTACTGCCACCCGGCGCTCAATACTACGCGCCACCGCACACGATACACGAGCTAACGATCGGTGGGGACAACCGGAATTAGAGTGCGGGGAACTGCGCGAAGACCAGTTTTCAGGGCCATCCAATGTGGCTCTGCCGTTTACAAGCGTGCGTTTGGGGACTCAAGGCGTTGCGCGGTGCGTGCAGCGCACAACGCGTCGCACGTTCAAAATCAAATGTATGCTAATGTACGATTGTGTTCATGTACGAAAGAGAGAAGCGTGTTCACTGTTCATGCACGTTGTTTAGTACCTAGCAGTACTCGCAGCAAAGCTCGCTAACGACCCCATACTATGATGCTGATAAATGGTGATGCAGTTAATTTAATGGTAGCTGTTGACTAGTTTTAAGTCGTAATGTTACGTACAGTAGGTAGTCGGTGCACTGATAACCCGGTGCGTGTCCCCAGGAGCACGCCAAGTCCCCGGGCGGCAAGCCCCCGCGCGCGGAGGCCCCGAAGGACGCGCGCTCGCCGCCGCCGCAGCGCCACGTGCACACGCACCACCACACGCACGTCGGCCTCGGCTACCCGCTCTACCCGCCGCCCTACCCCGGTACGTCACTACCCACTACCCTACCCCACCTACCACCTACCCTACCCGCTACTCAATATCAATATCCTGATACTCGCAGAATTATTTTACCAAACATAGCACTACCTTACCTTAGTAATAAAATAATGATGAAGCTAAATCGTCCACTGGTCCAGTCCTAAAACTTGTATAATTTACCCAATGCTTCTGTTGTATATTGACTTGTCTTGTCTAACCCTCCCAGCGTTACCTTATCTTTCCTTATTGATGAAAACATGTGTTGTGGAGTGTGCCTTTGAAAAATATGACTGCTTCTTAAATAAATCGAAAGCGTTTTATCTAATTTGATCGCATCTCGGCCTGGCTTAGTATTTCTTTATCATTTTCTTACGATGTGGTCCGCTCCAGCCCGAATCATCTCTGGTAGGTCCGGCCCGCGGCCCGCTAATGTGTGTTGTTGCTTGGTTGCAGGCGCGCGATAGCGGTCGGAACCGCGGCGCGGGCCACCGTCGCCGCACTAGAGATGAGATTCGGGCGGAGCCCTAACGGAGGCTAATGGAGGCCTTGTCTGTTGCAGCGGCGGCGGTGCTCGCCAGCACGCAGGCCGTCGTCAACTCCTTCCCGACGCCGCCCAAGTGAGCCTGAAGCTGCCGCGTCCGAGCCAATTGACCTGCAGCGATCGAGCCGAATGAGCCAAAACTGCCGCGTCCGGGCTTAGTGAGCCCGGACCTGCCGCGGTGGTGCCGAGTGCGCCCGACCCCCCCGAGCCCCCCCGAGGGCTCCGCCCCACCGGCCGCCGCCGCCGCGCCGCGGTCGGTGCACTGTGCGTCTCGTCTCTGCCAGTAGCCATAATTTAAACACTGTGATCTCGCGTAACCCACGAAATGTGTATGTGATGTGCGCTTTGAATGTTTAGAATGTGTCCGAACCAAATAGTTACCCGTAGCCGAGTGTCGTGTCCCGCGGGGCGCCGAGGACCTGGCGCCTCCGAATCGCTATAGTGAAGCACAAACTAGCCCTGTAAATATTAGTGTATGTGTAAATTACCCTACGTTCCGTTAGTTCCGAGTTTAATGTAATATAAACATCGAAATCTCCCAATTCTCCATTCGGGCGTTGTACTGATGTTTGAGAGCCCCCGCGTCTAAATTTGTATCGATTCGAATAGTCTCCTATCTTTAATTTATGAAACTGCATTCCACGAGAACGAAGCGTGCGTGTTTAGTTTAAACGTTCGATTATAGTTATCGTTAAGGTCGTAGCGAGTAAGTTTATGCGTCGATGTGATTAATACAGCATGTGTAGTGCAGTCCGCCGCGGGTGTGGACGTCGCGGTGTATGTCTGGCTTTATATTCGTAACTGTAAATCTCATAGTCCGATATTTTCTCAAGTACAAGCATCATTAGAGTTTTCCACACTTTCTATAATGCACAATAGTTAAGGTCGCTCCTTTGTTTTTGATATAATTTTGTTTTGTATCTTAGGCTGGGTTTTCGCTCCCTAATTGGGAGCGGTAAAGCAATGGTGGCTTTATTTGTATGGATTTCCTCCACTGTTGGCGAGTCCCATATTGGGTCATTGTCGCTCGCTCCACTGAGATCGAAAACGCAGTCTTAAAGTACGCGTGCGAATCCATTAATCGGTGTGGTAGGGTCAAGAAATTGTCTATAAAAGCTTAGTAATATTATGCTGTAATTTTTTAAAGATTCAGGGTCCTTGTTAGTTTCGAAATCAACGCGATCTCACCGATAATAATGCAGTCGCGCTCGTACTACTTAAGGCCGTCGCTTATTAGATCTATTCATCAACAATTGAAGCGGAAGCAAAGCACTGAAATGTGAACTCTATATTGTGTAAGGTACAGTTGTATTTGAAGTGGCGACGACGCGTGGCCAGCGCGTGGTCCACGCGTTATTCACTCGATGCTCGACTGCAGATTTTTAATACATGGTATGTCTATGTGCTCTACGCCCCACAACATAGAGCTCACATTACAATACTTTGCTTTCAGTCAGGTTGATGTCAGTGGGTCCAATCGACGGTACTTACATAAATGATATCCTATTAGTACTAAATGTGGATGTATCTGTAGTTTGTTTTGTAAAAGTAGTCTTCCAATGATTTGACGATGTCCTTCCTTTCTACCTAACTATAGTTTTATAAAAGCCAAAATTATTGGGAGTGTGCTCCGATAAACTTTATCAAGTAAATAGTTGAAACTGTCGCATTCAAGCAATGTGTGCAATGCAGCAATCATTTCATACGCTAGGGCAATGTTAGTCCGAATACGCGGACATCGTAAAAGTCCAAATAAAACGTCTTAATTTATATAACCTTTATAAAATAAAATAGGTGCAAAATTGCACACATTGCTTTGACTGAATTCCGCACTGAGTTATTTAATAGGTAACTAACAGTCTGAAGTCTACTTTTGACACCTTCCCAAAAGAGAATAATGATGATTTTCATGACATTAGTCTGTACAAGTGTACCTGTTTCGTAAAATGTAATGTAACTACAGAAGAAACATATTTTCTAGAAACTGCTAGGCCTAAATATATCATAAACTTTTTTCACATTGAAACCAGTGAGTCTTGTAAAAATATTTTGAATGTTTTATATTTTAAACCCAGATTTAATTAGTTAACTACTTAATTAGAAGATGTAGTTTGAAAATGTACAGGTACCCTTTATGAAGGGTTATTGTGTTTGATTGTAAATTCATTTTACTTGTTTCTGAGATTATGAAAAGTATGTCATTTTGATTGGATTTATACTTAATTGTAGTTTGTTTAACTGCGTTTTCATTTGATTTAGCTAAGAAAATTTATCCGGGATTATTCCTTGTATTGATTTTATATTTTGAAAATTTGATGTCAATGTTAATTTTGTTGCGCAACTACGTGCGAAATTTTTGATAACAAATGATTAATGTTTTATCTTCCGTATCCGTATAGATGTCCCTTACTGGTAAAGCTGCCTTTCCACTTACGAACCACTCTGCGCTAGATTCGCGCACTCCAGCAAAAATAAAAGTATTTTACAGCAACCGAATCACGAATGACACCTAAGTTTTGCTCAAAGCATGTTCGTAGGTGTCAACGTAGCTAGATCAGATTTTCCGTTTGGCTTTACATGAAAACGCAGCTTCAGATGTTCGTTTGTATGAATGTAATAGACACACGTGCCGTGTGGTAGCTAACTTGATCTCAAAACGCGCTCTGATAAAACTTGGAACCGCTTTTATACCGTTTAAAATTAGAAGCCGAACTGGCCCAAATGCTTTACATTTGAGATTGTTTCCGAGTTTGATCATAAAGCTGATTTTACAGTCGCGCATAACGCTGACTAATCGGCACGAGAAGTTGGTTTCACCGATGGTAAGCGCCGAGTAATCGGCGTACCTATAAAACGGTTCCTTAGTGATGATATGGGTCAGAAAGACTGTAAAATTAGCCTAAAAGCTCGCGCACTTTAAGGTGGGTCGTATTGCATTCATTGTTAAGCCTTGTATTATAGAGGACAAAATGTCCTGGGATATGTGTTGCCAGATAACAGAAGATCGCAAGAAATGTCTGGCGATAATACGAGTTATCCCTGGTACAAATGACTACCGAAAATGTATTCAGATTTTTATACTAAGTTCTATGAACATTCAAAACGAATAATCCGAGTTATTCGTTTTAATCCTAAAGATATCTGGCCAAGTCGCAGTTTTGGTACATTTCATATGCCGTAATTTCATACATGTTTATCGATTTTAAAATGGTTGCGACCCACCCTAATGTGCGCTAACCTTTACTATTCTTGTTATTAATATTTATACGCTTCCATTTTAACGTACCAACACAGACTCGGTATGATCATTGTATTTATAATGTACGGATAATTCTATAATGAACATTTGTGTATTTTTTTGATGTAAACAAAGCCAAGTTTGATTTTTGTCTTAGAGAGATTTGAGACGTTGAAAAAAAGGAATAAAAATAAATTATTTCTTACAAAATGTGTTTTATTTAAAAAATTACGCTTAAGACTACATAATTATAGTAGGCAGTTACTTACAATGTCATGGTTTGTATATTTTGGTGTAGTGGCATCCTAATTTAAGGTCAACATACACACAACAGACTATTTCGAGTCAATAAAAACTGTGTGCCAACGTAGCCGTACACGGGAAATTAATATAATTAAGCGAAACAAGCTAGTCGGCTGTAGTCTCGAAGACCAGGTATCAAACCGTTCGCCTGCCACGGACTCCGAAAGTATGACGTGTGCGTTGGCCATTATTGAAATGTATTCAGGCTTGACTAGGAACTTTTCGAATACGAAGTAAATAATTTCATTGAATCACTTTTCAAATCGTGCGACATTACTGTACAACAGTACAACCTCCAAACCAAAAATTCAATACATATTTCATTTTTCCACTCAATTTACAAATACAAAAATGTAGGTATCTTTTCATAGAGATCTGAAATTACAGTTCGCTTATACTCGCTCTACAAAAAACTTATTAACAAATATTTTCTGTGCACATTTCATTCATTCTTGTAAATTCATTGTACTTCTAAGTGCTACTAAAATAATACAGTGCATGGTAACCTAACTATAATACTTGTCACGAAAATAAGCCATCAAAACATTTTTTTAATTCTAACCAAAAATGTGGCTTCATCTATTTCATTGTGAATCATTTTATTTGATTAAAATCCTGTGATCATTTCGTAAAATGCTAATGGCATGTGACATTTTAGATAAAGTTAACTTGATATTTTAATATGCCTTAAAAATTGGCAATAATCATAAATAAGCAATAAATCCTACAAAGTTACATTAAAATAAGTTATCAGAAATACTGATGTTCAAAAGTTTGTATAAAAAAGGTAAAAAGGTACAAATCAACACTGCAGGTGTTTTCGTTGGTAATAAGGTTCTTTGGTTAGAATAATATAATATAACAGAATGATAAGGTAATCTAGTTGTCAACTTAAGGTAGGTACATTAAAATAAAGTGCATTATTGTAAAGCTACAGGTAATTAGGTACGGAAAAATTTTATAGCCTAAACTAATATACGTCCTATATAAATACTAAAATGCTTTATAAAATACACGATAATAATTTAGCAAGAATTTATCACAACCAACGGTTTTAAGATCAAAAAGTCTATAGAATGTTATTTTTAATACCTATTTTTTAATAAAAATAAATATTATGTTTTAGCAATAGAGAAAATGCATTTTTAAACTTATAATGGTGACGATTCGGTGTACCATTTTTGAACTAAACTAAAGCTCTAAAATCTATACCATCTTTTACACAATTATAAATAGAAAAAGACGCCAATAGTTAAAGTTTTGTCATGTTGGTTTAGTTAAAGATTTGATTACAGAATCGAAGTACGACGTAATTGACATACGTTTTGATTTAGGTTCCGTACGTATAAATATGCATTTTATAAATAAATTATGCGCGTATATCACTTCATTGATCACCAATTTTCATTGTGAATAACTTTTAAATGAAATAATGGCCATATTTTATGAATATGACCGTCAAATAATAGAATAGAATTCTATTAAAAAATTGGCGACGACTTACATTATACTCCATGAAGGCAATGAGAAAATAATCCTGCTTTGACAAACTTTCATGTCAAACGATATGTTTGAAAACTCACTAAGTACTCCACATATCATTAGACGAACTGGCAGACCTTTTGACCGATCAGATTTTTTTTCGATACGTGGACCGAGAAAGCTCAAAATAGTAAGAAGTTGGAGTATAGGAAGGCCTTTGCCCAACAGTGGGAAAAACAGGCTCTAAAAATAATAGCAAAGTACGTCATATATCGTCAGGCCGAAGTTGTCTTTCACCCTCGTTAATAAAAATACCCATAGCCTTATACAATAGGTACAAGCCGAGCATTCTCCTTTCTTTGTGGGGCCAAGTCGCAGGCAAGCCGTAGTATGTGCCGTTTTTGAGGTTTTTCAAGTTGGTAATACCTATAGAGTCGATCATTGCAGCTTCGTAGGTGAACGCTTCTGCTGGGATCACGTTTTGGAATATGTGGAGGCAGACGACTCCCACCTGAAGAATGAAGAAATAAATATGTTTTGACAACATAAAAAGTAAATGAAGGTATAGTAGTAAAAGGTGAAAACATGGCGAAGTGAAGTGTTTGGTATATGAAAATATTTATTTATTTTCCAATTTAGGCTATGTAATAAGTAAACCCTAGCCCGCTTAGCACGAGTCATGGACAAATTGTTTTTCCATCGTTTTTATCCTGGGAGAAAGTGACCAACATATCCATATTCTAGCGGATCAAAAAAGTTGGAAAGACAATTTGTCCAAGGCTTGCCGGGGCTGAGAAAGTAGAAGAATAATGCTGCAAGATTTTTGGCTGATAAATAGCTGAAGTAATTCTTGTACCTTGTTCTGCCAAATGTTTAGTATGTGTTGTATCTTCTTGTCGTTTGAGGTGGTGAAGCCTCGCTTCCAAAGCGTCAGGGCTTGGTATAAATGCGCGTACGGCCGCGAACGCTTGCCTGGGGAACAAAATAGTTGTGGGTAATGGCAAGTTTAGTGGAACATAACTTGACGTGAATATTGCCATATTTTTACAAGCTTTTTATTAGCTTCACTTGTATGTTTGCTTGTATGTTTGTAACCGACTCCTTTGGGCGCGAATTTACCCACTTTAAACGGCCAGATTTTGTTCAAACTTTGTAGATATATCAAGGACCAATGACAATACACCAATTCAAAGCGTGTTTTTTCCTTTTTTTGAACTATTAATTATTTCTTATGTTTTTTTTGTAATTTCCCCAAGACGTACGAATACCTCCAACGAGCAAAATATAGTCACGATGATGACAGACAACCTTTGGATGAGAAGTAAGGCCAAGCAATTAGTAGACCAAGCATCGACTCTGACGAAAAATACGTTGCGAGTATTGGATAGAAACGTGTATGCCATTTTAATATGCTAGCTAGCAAGCGTTCGGTACAGCGTATACTGAGCGTGCCAATACTGCTGCACCGACAAATCAGGTCGGAGTGAGTAGGTATCTTCTAGGTCTGCGTGCGTTCGACCACTCGTCGCTTACCATCAGGCGAGTTGTTTTTTTTTTTATGTAATTGGGTGACGAGACGAGCAAATCGCTCGCCTGATGTTAAACGTCACGTTTGGCCATAACAGGTCTGCGCCACCCAGAATTTTGAACTCGCAGAATTCAAGACCCTGTGTGGCACAGCACTGCGCTCGTCACCCTGAGATATAAGTTGTTTAAGGAAGTGACTATTTGTACGGGTAATATGATAACCGTATTAATAATCATAAATTGTTCGGTACAGTACCCGTATTAATAGACTCAGCCAATAAATATAATTTATTCGTCCAGTACCCGTACAAATAGTCACTTCGAATTGTTCGTACAGTACCCGTATTAATAGATTCAGCCTAATAATAAATTGTTTGTCCAGTACCCGTATTAATAATTACAAATTGTTCGTACGGTAACCGTATTAATAATCATAAATTGTTCGTACAGTACCCGTACAAGTAGATTCAGCCGTTGTTTAATCTCCCATTTGCCCTGTAATTTCACTGGAAACAATGCCCTTCCAACCGGAACACAGAAAAACGCAGAGTTATACAAGTTAAAAAAAACTGTTCGACCACTTCGTCGCTTACAGGCGAGTTGGTCAAACGCGGACTTATTCAAGTTAAAAAAAATTGTAAGCAAACTTAGTCAAATAACTAACTTACCTTTTCCAACATAGAAGATAGAATTAACAAACGTCGTCCACATCTCAAGCTTGCTCTTCTGCGTGGTAGCTGGTAAGTTCTCAGTGAGTCTCGGGTCTAAGAGTAGATATGTGAAGGAAGTTTTAGACTTTCCTTCTCGCCACTGTCTTGATGGGTTGGCGAAGTCTGAGCGAGCTTTCCGCTCTAACTCTTCGTAGGGAGCGAGGGTTCGCATCCATTCGTCGGAGAGTAACGACTTTTCCATTTCTATGCTGAATGCTGTGGAAAAATAGGTGTTTTTAGGGTCCTGAACCTCCTTCGGGGAAGAACTCTTAAGGCGAGACTTCGGTGTCAGTTCGTCAGTATGAAGAGATGAAACTTCGGTTTTATAAGTTCATTTATTAATATGTAACCAGTGAGTCCTCTTTATAGTATTAGTAGTGTGAATTTAATAAATTCTGTCAAATGATTCTGGGAAAATCAGGAAAATAATTTATATTGTGGGAACAGAAACTGTAAGTATCGGGTTGAAAATATTACCTTTATCTAATAGAAATTTGGTTGTTTTACTAGGAATTTTAAATATTTTAACCATTGTGACTTGATTAATTTATTTAGAAAATAAATACAAAAATGTAAACACGTAAATACGAAATAAAATATGTCAAAGCAGGTCAAAGCTGACAATTTATTTTTAATTAAAAAGTTAAAAAAATTACACTCAAAGAGGTGGATTTGAAGAAAATTATCTCATTTTGACAGGAAACCCAAAACTTTTGTACTTAGCATGCGCACCGCGGGTATATCAGCTATTTTTGTTCCTAAACCATCCCTGTATTATATTATATATATATATTATTTATTATATATTAATTATTTATTTATTTATTATTCTATTTATTTATTTTTATATATTATTATTTTTCAATATATATTATATTGAAAATATTGAAATCTGTCGAGCCATTTTCAAGATTTTTGCAAGACTAATCTGTGGCCGAGGGGCGCAGCGATGAGGCTAGACTAATATTTGGTCGGAATTATGTAGAAGACTTACCATTTTTCCTCTGAGTATTAACAGGTGTAGTCACAGGGTTCCGCTGCAATTCCCTTAGTTTCTTAAGGTAGAGAGTTCTTGTAGAGTTCTGTATGGGTCCTGGCGTATACCCGAGGCGCGTGAGTTCTGCGCGAAGCGCGCGGTCTGAGGGGCGGAGCGCGGGCGGCAGGGAGGACGCGATGGAGACTATTGTTTGGTCGGGGGAGCCGTCGCAGGCTTCGTCTATTGGTAGGCTGTAGGAAATTTGGACAGATATGGTATTTCAAACTTAAGTTTTTTTTGTAATAATAAAAACAATACAACTACTTTCCTACTCATTAACTTTTCTTTTTTGTGTATTTTTTATGAGTTAATTTGTACATTCATATATTTCTTTAATTATTTTTAAAGAAGTGTAGGGCCAAAACATTTCAATCGAGTGCATCACAAGTGCGTCATTAGGCATGCTCAATTGCTCATGTACGCACAGGCTAATGAATAAAATGTAAGAGTTCCTTTTTCCATTTGAGGTATGGAACCCTAAAAAATATACATATGTATTAACTTTTTGTAAACACAAAATTACACTTACACAACAGGCTGCACAAGTATCCTCTTCTCAATCAGCACCACATCTTCCTTCTTATCCTCGTATTTGTACTCCTCATGTATGGAGGCCACCAGTATGCAGCCAGTGGAGTAGTCGCTGCTGACTCCGCTGCTGGCTGACGAGCGGCGAGTGTTGCTTTCTATGCAGAGACGCTCGTTTGTTCGGTTCTATAATGTAAGGTTGAAAGTGTAATAAGGGTTTGTAGTTCACTATGAAATTCTAAAAATATGTACTCGTATACCACAAAAATACATTATCAATTTTTTGTTTTTCAAATTATGCTTAATGTAATCTAGTAAATTATTATCAAAAGTCGACTAAAGTCGTTAACTATAGTAGTTCACTGTTATTTTGTTTCGACAAGAACCCATTCCTAATTAAGTCAATTGTAAATCTTAAAAAATAGTGTAATTTTGAAATAAATATTGCTGAGTTGACACTGGTTAGTGGTTTAAACGGTTTTTGTTTTTGAATTTTTGTTTTCTTTATTATTTTGCCATAATTAAATATTTATATGGTTATGGTCTATAAAATAGTAAAGTACTTACTTGTACTACAGCAAGAGCTTTATCTAATAAGCTACAACTGGACTCACTGGACTCCAAACTTAGTTTATTCAACTCTGAACAGAGTGGATTCGTCTGAGACGTCAAACCGTTTTTCTTACATCGTAAACTGCTTTTGCTCTTATAGTTTATATGAGTGATGTTTTGCGGAGATCCGGG
This sequence comes from Alcis repandata, assembly GCA_949125135.1. Taxonomy (NCBI): domain Eukaryota; kingdom Metazoa; phylum Arthropoda; class Insecta; order Lepidoptera; family Geometridae; genus Alcis; species Alcis repandata. The sequence goes on from OX421237.1 coordinate 8,333,070, forward strand.
CAGTGAAAAGTTTTCATACACACTTGTTCTTTTCAAGCTATCACAGCAATTGGTAGCTTCTAATGGTTTCACACCGGTAATGTTTACAGATTTGTTTGACAGACACGTCTTGAAGCTGTTATCTGATATGTGAGACTTCACGGAGAGGTCCTCGATTGCTTTGCTGGATTTTGACTTTATACTTATGTCGTCAGTTTCCTTACTTGATGAGATATTAGAGGTTTCTTTAGAGTTTTTACTAAGGTCTAGCGTTAAATTTCTATCATGCCAGGGTACGGACTCATCTTCTATAAAATATGTGTCGCTGAGTATTGTGGGGTATAGTTTATTGAAAACTAAGCTATTGGTATCACACCAGTCTCGGATACGCTCAGATTTTCTGGCCGTAGTGTTTGGTTCTTCAGTCATAGGTTCATATTCGGCCACTATTTGGTCGGTCGTCACTAAGATTTTATCTGAAACATTTTTAAGGGCGTTGGTATTACACACTGCTGACCTTAGGCCTTATTATAGTTTATGAAAATATTTTTCTATCACTTACCGAGATCGAGTGTGTAAGCACACTGCAAGTCATCGGTCTCATCACTGTCATCCACCACATTTCTTAGGTAGTCATAAACTTCCCACTGCTGTTCTCTAGCAGCGTACTCAAAGGCCGAGACTCCATCGAAGTCTTGCAGTGAAGGGTCGCCTCCACAGCCGATGAGCATGCGCAGGTTGTCAACTCGGCCCCATATGGCTGCAATGTGGACGGGGGTTAACCCATCATCATTACTGGAAATATAAAAGAATAATTGGTAACTGTACGTGAAAGCTCCAAGTTTAATTCCAATTTCTATTAAAGTCTGAGGTTTTCTTTACATTTCAGAGGTTTCTGCAAAATTTTTCTCGTTTTTTTCTTGATTTTATTATTACAATATAAGCATCTGGCTAAAATATCCAGATACATACTCAAGTTATATAATAGGCATGCAGCTCCTAAAAATATCTCACCATAAATTTGGATTTGATCCATATTTGAGGAGCAGTTCCGTACATTCCTTGGATTTTTCTGGAGGGTCCACACCCACCGCCAAATGTAATATGCCAATACCTTTGCATGGTATTATGACATTGACATTGATTTGTGTCTCCGATAAAAAAGCTTTTACAGACCTGGAATTTAAAAGTATTTTGGTGTTAGTGCTGCATTAGCATATTAATTTAAGATTGTTTTTATTTTTTTATTATATTAGGTACCTACATATATATTTTTAATTATTATTTTATATTATTTTAGTCATTTAATTTCTTTAGGTATGAACAACGGAATTAGGTTAATATTTATTATTGGGTACTAACATAATATTGTGTAAGATATCATTACATAAAATTACCTAATTCAATAACTTCTAATTATAAGCGTGGATCTTAATAAAAAAAACCGTCATTACAAGGAAAAATGCTAAATGATGAAAAAAGGAAGGTATAATGATGATGATTTTCTATGTGAATTAGTCAAGCCTATACTTATCTGGTTTATAGCTCATTAAAATATGCTAATTAGGTACTTTGAAATCTAAATAAGCGGTTATTTCATAATTAAATACCGGTGAACAAAGAAGAATAAGTCTAACTTTTGAGTTAGGTTTCATCACTTTCTAGACGGAAAAAGTAATATTAGAATATACGGAAAATAGGGAAATAGAATGTAGTATTTTTTTTACCTTGTTTCTCCGTTTTGAATTAAATCGTATAGCTTGAAAAGTTCTTTGTATGCGCTGCCCATGGTTTTAAATTCGAAAGTGAATCATCCAGTTCGCAACTTCCATTCATTTCCTGTGCGGCTTCCCGTCGCGAATTTCTAATCTTTATTCTTGTTTCACAAGTTAAAAGTAAAATTTAACTCGCTTCTTATCTCCACACTGCACTGTGATAACATAAACGTATTTTTATCATTTTATCACACTTCCTTCTTTTGTTTTCATTACGATTTTTTAAAATAACGTCAAAGGATTGTTCAAGTCAAGGTTTGGTTTGTTTACGTTTGGCTTCAACGTTTCGTTTCACGTAGTGTACATTCTTTGATAATTGTGCACGGCACTGAAAATTTTGGATTTGAAATGCAAGGCAGAATAATTAAATTCCTTCAATATATTTTTTTTTTTGTTTGTTTATCTGATATATATTTTTTTTCCACTATTTTTGAAATTAGTTGAAATTGAGCTCAAAATTATACCAAACACAATGCGTCGTTAGGTTAGTTTTCTGTGTGAAATGATGTGAGTGCATTGCAAAGTATGTACGCAGTGTACGAATCTGTACGCTACGTAAGTTTGTACAAAGCAAGCAAGGTGGTGACTGGTGCAATTAGACCGACAAGCAAGGTGCAACTGTGGCGCAATCGAATGAAAGAATATAATTTTATACGATGATAGCGATGTACGCATCTGGTAGAGATAATTGTATCTTACTGTCCGGTCCAGCAACTGCCGCAAGCTGGCACCTGCCTGCCTGATTCAATTAAGTTTAGTTAGTGCAGCCCACGCGTTGTATGCAGCTGCTACTTATTTCTTTAGGCAATTAATTTTGTTCTATGAAATTATTATTTCATTCTATGACGCAATTTCCCGGATGGGAATTATTTTGAGCGAAAAAGCGCCGTTGTTAAACCCTGAATGAACTAAGATTTGAACTCTTAATTCTATCAGAGAAAGTTAATCATTCCGGGACGTGTGGGTAGTGTACACCTAATAATTATACATAATTTATTATAATCACCCATCCACCCAAGGGCGTCGCCAGCTTATGACTAAGGGGGGGGCAATGGGGCAATATTATGGAGGATAAAAAAAATAAACGCCGAGAGCATAAAGCGTTACACTTTGGAAGTCTTTGCCTCGATGACGATTGTAATAAGAACACGGTTCTAATATCAATGTATAAAACTTCACAAGCCCTCGACAGCACAATAGAGTCGGGACAATTTAGACATTGGAGGGTACAGTAATTTCCACCCAGCTGAAAATTGGTAGGATTGTTTGAAACACCATCATAAATGAAATCTAAAAAGTCACCATCGATCCGATACGTGCAAAAAATCTTACTCCGGGTAGAAGGTCACCAAAATGGGTTTTTCGCGATTTTCTCAAAAACAATTCAAGCTACTAGGAAACTGTTCAAGACAAGTATGTTCTCTATAACATTCCCTACAGTATTGCTTTTAAATGCATGTTGGTAGGACTCATGGTTTTGAGATATGTTGATATTCATTTCAGACCAGGCCAAAAAGATGACAATTTCTCTTAACGAAGCCTCGGTTAGCAGTAAATCATATCACAAGTTTGTAAATGAGTTTTCCTCAAGTTTTCAACATCGCTAAATCCGACAATCTCAAGAAACACTTTGAAAAATGACTCTTTGTGGCTCAAATCGGATAAATGATGATGATGGCTGACGAAAAATTTTACCTCTCGTATCTCGGAAACGGTAGAAGGATATAGAGGGGTACACCCGACTTTTGAAATGTAGATCAAATTTTTGGGGAAATGATAAAAAAATATAGTCGCCATCGCCATACAAAAAAGTTTGACAGTCATACAAATAAAAAAAAAGGAAATGCTCACAGCTATGGAACCGCTGTAGATGGATGAAATGTACTTGAAGAAATATTATAGAGGTTCATAACGACAATCGAGATTCAGAAACAAAAATCCAAGATGGCGTATTTCATGTTTTCGTCAAATTCCAGTGGATCTTCCAGTGATCCTATGAGGGTGATATTTTGGATCTGGATCTACATATTATTACACTGTTTAATGGTCTTGCGTTTTGGCAAATCTGATGATCGTGATGAAAATGGCGGCGATTTTTAAAACGGATGTCTAAATCTTAATGTTATTCTGAATATTTCAATATTTTCTACAATTTACATTAAACCTTGTGAATTTATTAACGTTTTGTCATGCGATGCGGAATTTATTAATAGGTAAGGAAGTGAATTGCTCGCACTTTGGTCGCTTTGCGGCTAGCTACATTTGATCTCTAGGGGGGGGCAACTGCCCCCCCCTGCCCCCCCTTGGCGACGCCCTTGCATCCACCTACGCGCATTCCATGGACCATGAGCTCTGACTTTATGGGGATCCCTTCACTTGACCATTGATAAAATCGAGTGTCTATGTATAAAACAGGTTTGGAGTAAAATAAATACCCAGTTGGAATATGGATAGCAATTGGAATTAAATGTATATTTCGGAGAAAAAAAAAACTAATCTAATAGGTGTACCCTCACATTTTACGTGTATTCTGTGCGAAATTACAAGCTTAGGCGAAACGGTAACGCTAAAAGCCTACCTACCTAAAGCGTTTCAAGAAAAATGTGAATATCAAGGTGTACTTGTGGGTTACATTCTGTTCTGTGCCTTGTAAGTAAATATCTCACTTGTCTTTATTCCTAGAAAAATAAACGCGCAAACGATGATGTGTTTGTATAAGCTTGCAATTAATTATCAATCGGAATAATTCGCTGGTCGAGGGTTCTATGTTTTGTAGATAATACGGAACCCTAAAAATACTCGATTTAAAAACTAAATTCGTTGGTCAATCTCGCTGCTCTATCATAACGTAATGGATCGTGTACACGATATCCAAAATTAAATTTTAAAACGGGTTTGCGGCTTAGACTAAAATAAAATGAATGGACGGGCCTAAACCGTTGATTGCGTTCAGTCGAAATAAGTCACAATCTGCTCGACTATATAATATCTATACCTACCTAATCATAGGCATGTGTGTACATTTTTTACAAAAAAAGAGAACGCGAATACAAAGTACCATGCGAAAGAAAGAAATAGCCTGTGTTTGTCTGTTGCGCTTGGTTGCGCTTGAGCATTTCGTCCAATCCGGACGAGGAGCGTTAGCAAAACCGATAGCGCTGTTAGCAATTAATTATATTCTAAATAATTATTTGTATGGTTTAAAAAGTGGGTGCATACTTACATCACTTTCGGAAAAAATGAGTCGTAAATAATAAAAAAAAAACATTTTTTTTATGATACAAATTTTAATGCAAATATAAACAACAAAAGGTAAACAAGGTAAGATCCAGATCGAATGAGAACGTATATTTAAAATAAAAGATACTATTGCATGACAAACAAAGGAATATGAGTTAAATTAACACGGCAATTACTCACGTAAAATTATTGGATTACGGTTTCCAAAAAAATGTCACTAAGCCCATCGAGTGGGGTATCAGAATTAATAGTTTTAAAAGGTGTATACACCCGCCTTTAGAAGCTCACACTTACTATATAGGTTTATTCATAAAGGGTATGCTAAGCCGGAAAGGTTTAGCATTTAGCTTTAGTTGTACCTATATATTTCGTCAGACGAAAAGTGATCGGAGCACACATAGCTGTAGTTCTTTGCAATCCAGTCTTGCTCCAGTCTCGCAGCCCGTATTTTATTTTGCCATATTTTATGGATGGCAACATCACTTGGAAATCTACAGTAAGTAAATAAAAGATAACTATGAGAAAAAAAAATGTTTCAGACTTTGTATACCACTAAGCGTATTTTTTTCTGTTAAGAAGAAGAAGAAAAAAAATCGGTTGTCTGTAAAGTCGGTTTACTGACAATAGTTGAACGTGACAACGTCATAAGAAAATACTGATAGAATGGTTTCATTAAAAACAATTAAAAAAAAATTAATACATAATTTGTAATTAGATAATTAGTTTGCTGACGGTCCTTGTACCCGCTGCTTGGGTAGGTCGGTCGCCGGCGCGGCGTAAGCCGAATACTTCCGAACAAAGAGAGGTCATCCTTGTTGCACTAAGCACAAGCCTATATTTCTGTCCCTCAACGGTAAGAAAACAACAACAAAATGGAAATGGAAACTAAGTAACGATTGTATTTTGATAATTTTACACGTAATTATGATGAAATACGATGAAAAAATATGTACTTACTAATGAAATGTGACTCCACAACTTTTATTTTTGGTTCTCGAAGTGTTTTTGCATAATGGGAATGAGCACGAAGGCATTATTTGTTCGATGGAAGGTCGTGATTGTAGCTCCACAGTCGTGTTACACTTCCGAGGTGCTGGGAAGGAGTGAGAGCGAGACAGACGTCTCCAGCGTAATACGCTTGTACAAACAGTCTTCAATAGTGCGCTTCTTTTAGGCCCGTCCATTTATTTTTTTGCGGGGCGGATCGGGGCGTAGGAAGCAGAGCGTAAGCCACGACTTAGTAGTTAAGTAGTAAGAGGTGGTTATTCCAAGAAAGGCTTATGTATCCCATTCTTTGAATAAATGGTTTGCCACGAATCAGTCACGAAACAATCAACGAAGGCTCTGGTATTGTATGCATGTGGCAATGCTCTATAATACAATACGTGTAGCCTGATTGAAAGAAATAGCAATTTTTTATTTTATTTTTTTGCTTTTGGGTGACGAGACGAGCAAATCGCTCGCCTGATGTTACACGTCACGTTTGCCCATAACAGGTCTGCACCACCCAGAATTTTGAATTCTTAGAATTCAAGACCCTGCGCGGCACAGCACTGCGATCATGTCGTGCTCATGTTGAAGTGTTCTTTTTTCACACATTTCTAGAAGCTGCGCTTCCTCCTGCTATTAAAGTTCCTCACGTCCAGGGTAGGGTTTCGAGAACGGACTGGAACATGGCGCTGACGCTGCCTCTGGGCTGGCTCACTATGGGGCTGTTCCGCTGCAACATAGACTGTGGAGATACTCTGACGTGTGTACCAGGTAAGTAAGTATATACTCTAAAGTAGATACTTAAGTAAAGTACCAACATAACTGCTTGGGAGAGGATTAGTTAAAAAACCTGTAATGACGGAAGTCGAGAGAAATGTATTAGAAAAGTGTAAAGTAAGTAAGTATAAACGTATACTTTCCTAAAGGCTTTGAACTGCTTTTTGTGTTAATGACCTAGATTTTTGAAGGTTTACCCACTAGCTAGTTTTAATTATTGTTATAATCCTTTTGTTTGTAAATTATGGTGTAAATATAATAATGAAGAGTTTATCTAGCTATCTATCTAGCTCACGTTCGTAAAGGAAATGTCCTACACCATAGCATAACACCTATATTACCTACTTTGACATCTAGCTAAATACTTAGCTAGATGTCAAAGATGACTTCTAGCTAAGATGATGATGATGTTACCTATACAGGTACCTACACCAAACGCAATAGTCAAATAGTCTACTGATGTTTAAAGTCGTCACTATCCACGTCGTCACGCAGTCATTAAGTATTTTGTTTGTTCATACAAAGTAATGACTTGAAAACAAAGGAAATATCTAGAATCAAAATGTAAACTTGATTTGACACATACTTTATTCGTAATGGCCGCTGTGTCCGCGTGACCTGGCCATTGCAACATGGTCTAAATGTAATAAAATACCAAATCTAAATACTACTTAAATTAGTTTAAAAATATATTTTGATAAAATCTAGGTGGTTTTGACAATCACCCACCAGGCGCGGATCCAAGATTCGTTAAGAGGGGCAATGTTGTCAGGCCTGTAGCCAGGACTCGCCTTTGGGTTGGTAAAAGTAGTAGGTAACTTAGTAAAAAAAAAGGTTTATCCGTCTATCTTATCATGTTCTACGCGTTCGCGCTTCGATTATCCGATTTACAACTAGTTGAGAATTTAGGTATATTTGACAGTATTGACAGGCCGAAGTCCGAGCCTCGGCTCTGAGCCCTCCATCGGTACCGATAAAGACTGGAACAGCACGTGGCAGCACAGCAAAACAGCGGGCGTACAAAGTTGTAGACATCAGAAGTTCCTTACAGACGTCCATCCATGCATTTTGTCGAATACCATTAAAATTTTTCTATGGAACGCCTGATTTTATTTTCGCGATTTTGTGGTTGGTTCCATAGTCAAAGTTGTTCATAATGATGGCCCGTATGAGCCTTTTTCAGCTCTTTCCTAAAAACCCTATATACCTATGGGTAGATTAAATAGTACATGTTATACAATAGAGTTGCCTACATAGCATTTAGGTAACCGTTAGTTAGAATACAAAACAACCTGTCTTAGTCAAACCTGTAATCAGTAGGTACAATGGTAACAATCAAATAAAACTAAATATTTTTGTTTAAAAATGCCAATTTACTTTTCTTACATTACAATCAACTACCTGACAAATTACAAACATCGTAGCTAGCTAGCTGATATAAAATTCAACTGTTCTAACCTGAAATTAATCGCGGCAAAACATTGGTATCTGTGGTATTTCCATTTTAATTGCTCCACATAAAAATCTCTTCCTATTATTAAATCAACGCTGCTATGACATTTATAAGACTTACCTCATTCTATTGTAGTTCTCTGTTTGATCCTATAGTCTTGTCTAAATCGGAGCAAAAATGATAAAACTAAGAAAAATTCTAAGCTTTCTAGAAGATCCAAAACACCCTTGTCTAGGGCTCCATATTCGTTGCCTAAGTTTTCTCGGATTATGGCATCCGGACAAGTCCACCAAAGCTCGCATAAAACTCACCTTTTTCTACTTCACCATCGGCTTCTTCATGTCTCAGTATATAAAATGCTTAATTAAATTCAATACAGATTCCTTGACACTCATTCTTCAATACGCACCCTTTCACATGGGTGTCGCAAAATCATGCTTCTTCCAATGGAACTACAAGCGATGGGAACGTCTCATAAAATTCATTTCCTCCAAAGAGCTCCATGAAATTTCCACCAAGGACGAAAAGCAAGGCAGAATAATCAGCGGCTACATAAAACGAAGCCGATATGTAACGTATTTCTTTTTCGCGCTCGCTTTCTTCTCTAACTTCGGTATCTTTACGGAACCTTACCAGAAGAATCAGATAGTTGAGAATGGTACAAACATTTACGTGTACATTTTTGATGGGTACACTCCTTTTCCGAAAGAGCTTCCATGGTATTACTGCTCCATGTTTGTCCAGACAGTGGTTGGGCATTTGATGAGTGCTTGCGTCGTGAGTTGGGACATGCTAGTCATTTCCATCATGATTTTCTTCGCTGGACAGTTGAGGATTAGTCGGCTTTTCTGCAAACGGGCTGTAGACCCGAAAAACGCAGAGGAAAGTCATCGAAATATCGCGGAGTGTCATCGATTTCACGTCACTTTGGTCCAGTAAGTAAACAGACAACAATAAAATAATTACTTAATGGCTCACTTAATGGATAATCCTTATGAAAACAAAATGATTTATTTCAGGTACCAGAGGGAATTCAGCGACTTGATATCTCCCGTGATGTTTCTTTACCTCATTGTTATTTGCATCAGTCTTGGAGTATGCATCATACAAATTGCTGAAGTGAGTTTCTATATTACTAGCCTCTATTGAAGAAATGCTATAGGGAAAACCTACGCGTGCCTACTGGTATTTCGTAGTTTCAACCAATTGTCTCTCTGTGATTAGATTCACAACAAAATCAAGTAATTTATGTAAGGCAGGAAACTCATCATCACAGATCTAATTTTAGAGTGTAGGATGTACCTAGGTATTAATTTTTAGTGTTCTTATTTTTAATTTTTGTGTGAACAATAACAATTCAGATCTTTCATTTCTCAGATAGAGGACGATCTTCCAACTCTAGTCTCAGGCTGTATCTACATAGGAGCTTGTCTGGTTCAACTGCTTCTTTTTTATTGGCACGCAAATGAAGTTACCGTGGAGGTTGGTACTCCCGTCAATATGTTCTAGTACGAAGTTCACAAACTCGTAGCGATCGTCTTGTTCTGCCAGCTAGAGAAAAAGCGAAACTAAGTCAACGCGATTCAGTTTAGGTTCGCGCGAAAAGTTAATAAAGTACTACGGTCTTAAGAGCTTATGGGTTGATTACACGTAACGAGTGCAGTTGCGAGACAGTGCTCTCGGCCGAGTACCTACTCGGTTTGTACAAACATTTTGACGAGGAGAAACAGCCACTAGAACCCCATGAGTCCATGACTTGTTTGCTCAGCCGAGTATGTCCATTAACTGACTCGCCAATGTGCTCGTTACGTGTAATCACCCCATTATACTCATACGGTCTACCTACATACTTTTAGTAAATCCTAGTAATATTACTTTGTAACTATAAATAATGGTGTTTTCAGAGTGAGTTGGTGCGATACAGCACTTTTAAGAGCAACTGGGTGGACGCAGACAAGAATGTTCAGAAAGAGGTCGCTCTCCTCGCGCAGACTACGAGGACTAGGTTGATATTCAAGGCTGGGACTTTCAATGAGATGTCACTTTCCACTTTTATTGGAGTAAGAAAATTATTGTGACCATTGCTTTGCTATTAGTAAAAACATTTTCCTGGACGACATTGTTTATTTAAACAGTAGAGCAGAACTAAAAATAGCTGCCTCAGAGTGGTGACCAAAGAGGTTGTGACACTAATTTTTCTTTAAAAAAATTAAGCTTTTTATGGTGCTGGAAGCTTTAACTCTAGAGTTCTAAAAATGTTTTTTTCCTATATGCAAATATAATGCTTGTTTCAGATTCTACGCTCAAGTTATAGTTTATACACGTTGATGAAGGGCACTAATTGAACGGGTTCCAGTATACCAGCACTCAATGATAGGTAGATATGGATAGTTGTAGTATTTAGTACTGTTATTCGTCAAAAATAAATGATTCTTAACTAATAAATGGTCGTTTTATTACTGTGATAAAAAAATCTAATAAAATAAAATTAAAAACAAAATAAATCGCACCGATCTGCCGGTAAAATGCGACTTACCATTTTCTTACCTTAAAACTATATTTTTAGGGTTCCGTAGTAAATTAGGGAACCCTATAGTTTAACTATTTCTGTATATCCGTGTCTGTCATCGTATTTTTATTTTGACAACACCTTTTGTTTTTACTCGAATTCGGTAGTCATCTAACTAGTCGCAATGTTGTATGTAGGCAAATTTTCTAATTGTTTGTTCCGATGTCTTTACATGTCAATGGCAGATGCCTTGAATACCGGTATATGCTAAATAGTTTATTCTGCGAAAACGCACAGTTAGGAATTTTAAAGTACAGGCAGGATTAATATATTCTACTGGAAGTTGGACCTAAGAAAAATATTAGTTACAAAGGTATATGTTTACTTGTCAACTGCTAGACGGAAGCCTCTATCAAAGAACGCCACAAGGCACGATTTTTTTCTCTGATGCGAAACCGGTGACCCGGAAACCCATAGTTAGTCGAACTTAGCACGCGCATAAGTCAGCATAGCACGCACCATCGAATTTAGCATGCTACGAGTAACTAAATTAGCAGTTTTATGTTTTTGAAGATGTTTAATTTCCGAAATTGCCACTGGAAGGGTGATAAATAAATTTTCCTCAGGCATGTAGAATTGCAGATCCATAAATAAAATAGTGCTATAAGAACTTATCTAAGTGTACCCGCCTTGCTAAGGTTACAACACCGGTAATATCTATTATTTATTCTGTGTCAATACTCGTAATATTGTGTTCGAATGAGTAGTTTTTCCTCATAATTTGTTTTCCTTATACTTTTTTAAGAAACTTCTTAGTATTTTGAACTCTTCAGTCTAAATTTAATTTTTCGATTTTGTCCAAATCAGGATTTCGCGGGCTTTATCACGCCTTTACACTAATTTATTACTAGATAATGTAAGTATACCTAGATGTAAAAGTAACTTATCTTATCTGTCTATCATCAAGGTACTAATTTGTATCTAATACATTCACGGCTAAACTGCTAAATCAACCTTGATAAAATGTGCAAAAATTAGTTAGGTAGGTAGGTACTTCCTTAAGAAGATACATTCTAATACTAATGTCAACTAGAAAATGGGAAAAACACGCAGCGCAGCTTTCATTATCGTCATTAACAACTTTTTTCTACCTACCTACTGCTGAGCTGATCCTTCAGCGAGTCATTGACTTAACTAACCGGAACAAAACGACCAAAGGACAAAGTCGAATAGTTGCTCGCTTTGTGCTCGCCTACGAGGAGCCTGCTTTCGTGACTAGGTAAAGTCAAAGGATTAGAGGTTATTGGGACGAGATTAGGTCACTAGAAATGTCAAACAAAGAGACGTAACGAAGAAAAATTGACTAGGTACCAAACTACTTGCCTAAGCTTATTATTTTTATTATATTTGTAAATCGTGTTGGTCGTTTAGTTTCTAAATACATAATTAAATTAAACTATCGCTCTTAAAAGTTTGAGAAAACCGTAGTAGGTATATTAAGAAATCGTTATAGTTTTGTTAGGTATGTCAGTCTGTTTGTTCATCTGTATGTCATTGTACTTCTACTTACTTATAAGATTCATTTATATCTGACATGGTAACGGAACCTTACCATGAGCGTGTCACGACACGCACTTAGCCGATTTATCATCCGTTTTGCAAGTTTTTTTTTACTTTTAAAATAGGTTTACCTTAAAAAAAATACCTTCTTTTAAGAAATATACTTTAAGATACTTGATCGGGTTAAAATGTAACCGCATGAGGACTAGGAGCAGTAACTTAGTCAAGAACTTTTTGATAAGAACCGTTACAAAGTGAAAGTTATTGACACATACAGTCAAAAGACTATAGAGACACGCCATGCCATGGATCTAGCGAAGCGCATACAAAACTTTCTCTAATTCTGGGTAGGTACCAGGGGCGTAGCTACCGCCGCATCTGCCATATCAATTATACGGGGCCCCCGGGCCAAAGGGGCCCCCGACGTGCGTAAGCAAAAATTAATAAAAACTTCCTAATTTTTTATTTATTTCAGAAATGATAACAAAAGTAGTCGATAATTTTAGAAAAAATATACCTATAAATATCATAGTAGGTATTATATCTTTTTTTCGTCTATTTTGTTTTCCCCATACAAAACGCCAATTTCATTGGTAAGGACATAATAAATCAGTTTGCCGAAAAAAAGGCAAGGAGAGTGTATATTTAATTTGAATTGTTAGTAAAAATTTTGGAAAAAGTGATAGATGATAATTATTTCTTTTACTTTTATGCCAACATTTTTTTTCATCTGTGAGAAATCCCATCATATCACTCACTCTCCCATCTCTCTCTCTCTTCTCTTCATATGGGCCCCCCAACAAATTTTAAATACGGGGCCCCGCCAAGACACGCTACGCCACTGGTAGGTACAGACCGAGCCAACAATAGGCCAACGAATGAGTTGCGTCTTGCGTCTCGTTTATTTCAATATGATTCGAAACGCAACGTATCGCATGCGTTTCTTCGTTAATTGCTTATCTGAGTTACTTATCTGGCTGACCGGCTCGTGCAGCGCGGCGCTAGAAACTTGCTTGTCCACACGAGAACTAAACTAACCGCAGCGACGGTTAATCTGGAACGCAACTTTTATTTTTAGAGTGGTTCGATGATAATGTACGGCAAGGAAAGCATCGGTTAAGGTTAACTCGCTAGGCAGTCTGTACACAACTAATCTAGTAGATGCATTTTTAGCAGTAAAGGCTGAAAAATGCACATTGTCCTGATTGTTTTTTTACAGCTTTTACATTTTTATTCTATGTTGTGATACACCAAATCAGTGTTTCCACTTTTAGGGATTTCGCCCTATTTTAGGGCGAAACTATGTATTTCATGAACGACTTAGGGCCTTTTTTTTTACAACAGGGATTTAGGGAGTTTTAGGGTAAAAAATAACTTCATATGGTAATCCTATTTTTTCTATGCTCTATGTCTCTATCTATTCGGGGATTCCTCAAATTGGTCTATTTATTCTTATTCTATACTCTATTGCTCTAAGGCGCATAATTTTATTTAATAAAAAACAAAGTTTTTTTTACATATTTTAATACTAAAAATCAAACACATGTATTATTTGGAGGTGTCGGAAGCCGAAGCATTACTTCTGTACGTTTTAGCGGCGCTGACCATAGCTTTAGTTGGCTGCAAAATTGAGCAGTTGTTAGCTAACATATCTAATTTCGTATGTAGAACTCCGTTGAGGGTTTCATTGGTCAGCCTGTTTCGTTTGTCCGATTTAATATTTTCCCCTTACATCCCTTATCAGAGTAGAGCATTTTTTTTTTATAAAGTATAAATCCGCATTTGACCACCAACTCGCCTGTTGGTAAGCGACGATGCGGTCGAAGATGGAGCACGCAGATTTAGAAGATACCTATTCACTCTGACCTTGAAAAGTCCAAGATTATAAAATCTCTCAGGGAACAAGGAAGCCGGAAGTCTGAATAGATTAAATAGACCAACTTGGGGAATCCCTTTATATTATAGATAGATATATTAGATAAGGGTATTTCCAAAAAAAAATTGGGATTTTTAGGGATAAATTGCAAGAAATTTAGGGCAAAACCAAAATCTTAAGTGGAAACACTGCACCAAATTATGATGCTGCGCTTTCCATATCGTGTTGTACATTATTGCCTTCCTGAACTGACGTCTGACAGTCTGACTCTGACAGTGTCACAGTGATTACACCAACTGTCGGCTGTATTTCTTTAGAAAAACTTTTCTAATTATTGATCAAAATTAGAATGTTCTGTAAGTAATCAGACCTTTTGTATTTCAATATATACATGACCATGATTGAACACATGGTTTTTTAATACCGATGTAAATATTATTGTCGTTGACTGCGTGTCATCAGTGGGGAAAAAGCATATATTAGGTCAATGGTGCGTTCTAGCCGGTCGGTTATCGGTACCTGCGTCTAGCGTGAGGTGTGGTGACGTCGACGCCGGCGGCAGAGCTCACTCGAACACCAGTTCGCGACGGTGGCATCGACCGGCTCACACGTCCCACATTCCTACATCTAACGAAAAAATCGCGATCATAACCATGGGTGGCCGGGCCAAAAATGTGGGCATTCTTGCCATGGAACTCTACTTCCCATCACAATATGTGGATCAGACCGAGCTGGAGAAGTTCGACGAGGTGTCCGCTGGCAAATACACGATCGGGCTCGGTCAGAGTAAAATGGGCTTCTGTTCAGACCGCGAAGACATCAATTCGCTGTGTATGACCGCGCTACATCGGCTCATCGAGAAAAACACCATCAACTTGCACGAGATCGGACGCCTCGAGGTCGGGACCGAAACTATTATCGATAAAAGTAAAAGTGTTAAAACTTTCCTCATGACCCTATTTGCTAAAGAAGGTGCCACTGATATTGAGGGCATCGATTCTACGAACGCATGTTACGGCGGAACTGCAGCTCTCTTCAATGCTGTCAACTGGGTGGAATCTTCTTCCTGGGATGGTAGGAAGGCTATAGTAGTGGCTGGAGATATAGCAGTGTATGGAAAAGGCCCTGCAAGGCCTACAGGAGGAGCTGGTGCTGTTGCCATGTTGATAGGCCCTGAAGCCCCCCTAGTGCTGGATTGCGGTGTTCGTGCCTCGTACATGACTCACGCCTACGACTTCTACAAGCCAGATCTCGCTTCAGAGTTCCCTTATGTTGATGGCAAGCTGTCAATCAAATGCTACCTCAGTGCTTTAGACAATTGTTATAATTTATTTTGTAAGAAAATGAGAAAAGTCGAGCCGGAGTTTAAAGGACTACTGAGCTTAGATGGCATGTTGTTCCACTCTCCCTACTGCAAGCTGGTACAGAAATCGTTAGCTAGAGTTTGTTTCAATGATTTTCTCAACTCATCGCCGGAACAACGAGAGAAACAGTTTCCAGGCTGTGGAGATTTCAGCAATCACAAATTAGAAGACACATACTTTGATAGAGATGTTGAGAAAACATTCATGGCATACAGTCAGGAATTGTTCAATGAAAAGACGAAGCCTTCCCTCCATATCGCTCGAAATGTTGGAAACATGTACACACCGTCTTTGTATGGAAGCCTCGTTTCATACCTCATCAGCAAATCTCCAGATCAATTAGTTGGAAAAAAGTTTGGATTGTTTTCTTACGGCTCAGGTCTTGCTTCTACGATGTATTCTATAAATATTTGCGATGATATGAGTGCCGGTTCAAAGTTGGAAAAACTGATAAGCTCTCTGCATGAGGCCATCTCATACCTAGACAAGCGAGAGTGTGTGGAACCCACTACATTCTCCGATTTAATGGAAGTGAGAACGAAGAACTATCACTCGGCTCCGTACGAACCTTCAGGCTCAATCGATATTCTATTCCCAGGAACGTACTACCTCATTAAAATCGATGACCAAAGAAGACGTACGTATGATAGGAAAGTTTGAAGTATTTATTTTACCATTAGCATAATTTGAGTTTCGGTGCGGGCATGTAAAAATTAATGACAAGTTTTCTTTACGTATTGGTGATATTTATTGGTGAAAGATTGTTTTGATGTTTTGGTAGCTTTAGCTTTAGTTATTGGTTCAGTGTCTATTTTTGTTATCTATTTGCTATAATTATACTGATTGTAAATGTTAATTGGAGACCCAGTGTTATCATGACCCCTACAAGTCACATCTAGAAGTAAATAGAGTAAGTTCTCATGTTCGAGAAAAAAATATCAATGTCTGATTCTTATCTGCATGAGACATGAAATGTCTTCTTAAATGTAATTAATATAATTATTATTATCCTATATGAATTATTGTATGACAAATTAACAAGACTTGTACATGTTACATGTAAAAAGATTTTTTTAATGCATGTTTTTTTATAGTTATTTCAAAAAGTTTCTAATTATTTTGTTAAGTCAACACCAGTAATTTTTTAAAATTTATATCTCAAGGCATTTATAGGTATTTATGATTTCGAATTATCCATAAAATGGATCAGTTATCTGTATGTTATTATTTATTGAAAAATTAATTATACATTCATTCATACTGAACAGTTTTTTCTTTGTAAATGAATATTCCAGCTATTGACAGAGTAATTTTACATTTACTCTGTCAATAACTATTTACATAATATCCATATATCTAAACGATTTCAGGAAAGTATTGCAACAATTTATTGCAAATATTCATATTTGTTCAAGTACCCATGTTCTACCTATTTAGCGTGAGTATGAGTAGTCCGCAGACGTACAGGGCCCTTATTCGCTATCTACCATCATATTCCACGCCAAAAACGCGTGACGTCATCACACGCACGTAACGTGAACGCGGCTCAGAGTCTTAGCGTGGCATCGCGTTTTAAATTTTGACATTGGCATAGGGAATACGGGGAATACCATTCCATGTCGATTCCATGGATTTGACGTAACGCGGCGCGTTACGTGCTCGTGTGCTCATAGCGAATAAAGGCCCAGCTCGTTATCTTTCATTGACCTTCAAATAGTTCACCTACCTACCCTAATTGAAAACTGGTTGAGCTTGATCAGTAAACTAAAACTAGTTTCGGTAAATAAATTTCGAGTGGCCCGCGGACATTCTTGTGACTTTTAAGGCGAGGTCAGACAGCTAGAAAATATTTAGTCGCGAAGAGCAAAGCTGATTTTTAGCTTGTAAAATATTTTACTTTACTTTTTATTGTAACACTAGTGCAGTTGAACGAATAAATACTCGATTGCAGATTAAAGCCTAGATAATTGTACTAGTAAAATATGTAGGTATTACAGATTTACTAGCGGCGCACCATGGATTCACCTACGCGATGATAAAATACGTGATGATAATAAGTAGCCTATGTCCAGGCAGTGGCGTAGCGTGACTTGACGGGGCCCCGTATTAATTTTTTTTTGGGGGCCCTTTTGAAGTGTAAAGATTTCTCACAATAGAAACAAGTTTGCGTAAAATTAAAAGAAATATTTATTCATCCTAAATAACTATCTGTCACTTTTTCCAAAATTTTTACTAGCAATTCAAATTAAATGTACACTCTCCTTGCCTTTTTTTCGGCCGCAATAACCGAGATGTAGGATGTGTTGCCAACTTTTGACTTACGCTTTACTCGAAAAAAAAAGAAATTACTTTTTTTGACTTAGGTATGTCATTTCTGAAATAAAAAAAAAATTGGGAAGTTTATATTAATTTTAGCTTAGTCACCGTCGGGGCCCTCGTGGCCCGGGGGCCCCGTATAATTGATACGGCAGATACGGCGGTAGCTACGCCCCTGTGTCCAGGATACTTTTTGATATAATTTACACGGGAATACACCAGGATCATTCCCATTTGCAATATTATCGTGATAGTTCTACCCTAATTCTTCAGTTGCTTTACTAGTTAACTATCTTACATGTTAGCTAGTATGACGGCCTTGCGCTGCGTTTACTAGCACTATTCACTACTATAAAGTTTTTCTGTCTGTTCGCGCCCTTAGGCACATGACGCGATCTAGTAAAAGTTGCAACGTCATGCTTTATCAAACAATTTTTTCTTTGGTTTCTTTGGTTGCAGAACACTAAAGGAACGTATGATTGTTATGTTTTCATATGATTATTTTCCAAACTCTTAGTAAATCATCATCAATCAATCTGAATGTCAGTAGATATAATTATAAAGACGTATTTATAGGACAATGTTTACCAAGGGATGATAACCATCTGTTTGTCTGACGCACTAGCGAAGCGAGGACGCCTATGATTAATTATTTGAATTTAGATGATTTCTCCCGAGTTAATTACAGTTAACTTTGCTTTTCATTTCGAATGTAAGGAAACTAAAAATCGCAAAAATCTCGTGTTATTATTAAATCAATTAATAAAAAACTGTAATAGTGTCGACCTTTACATCTGACGCGAATCGCGATAGATATTTTTTTCTTTTTTCGCGATTTTACCTACATTAGCCATTAATTTGAAATACACCTTTTTTACTCGTATAGTAGTTCGAATAATTTCCCGCCATAGACGCAATATGATCAATACTCAATACAAAAATACTACGAACCAATGCGGCGTAAGTACCTACCTATCTCCTGCATAGCTTTTATTTCCGGATGCATTGTATGCGCCGTCTGCGAGATATGCCTAGTGATAATCTATGACCCAAGTAATTTATGAACTCATTAAAATAAGGTAGTGACATGCTTGATAAACCTAGAGTGAAAGACGGAGCACGGCGCGGGCGCTATATACGGGTAAAGCCAAGAACTCTACTTTTGCGCGTACATGCCCTACCGTGCCTCGAGTAGGGGAATAGAACAACGATGTACATCGATGATCTGTCAACGTGTGCGTCTTGTGTACGTACGTGGGAAAGTAGAGGAGTTCTTGGCTTCACCCAAATCTAACGCAGTGCTCCATCTTTTTCTCTATGTTAATCTGAGGTCACATGTAAATTAATACTATTTACTCTGTAAAGAGTAAAGGGCGTCGCACAATACATGCGATTATATCTATTATTCAATCAGAAGATGCCGAGATTTAGGGTTTAAGTCTATTCGAAATTTTATCAAAATCAGTTTAGTAATCACATTCAAACACACAAACTTTCGCATTTATAATATTACCTAATTCACTATTTTCACACCAAAATGTAAATCCGACGTTTGCTCTCCAGGAGCGTAACCAGGATTTGGTTTGAGAATCAGGAAGGGGAACAATTATATCACACAAATTAAGAATTAAGTTTCATCCTAAATACCAAATCTCAAGCCTCTAACATCAAAAACAACAGGCATTCACATAACCTGGGACCCTATTCTTGGGCGCTCGAGACCATTTACGACACTCTCGCTCTCATAGGGCCCCTGAACCTCCCCTGTCGTCTAAAACAAAAACCCCGTCAGCAAAATTAATGGCGGGTTCCCAATCAGTCACTAAACGAGTCACACTGTTACTCATTATTTATAACATGCCGAAGCTCACGTCTACACCTCGCACTTCAAAAAAGAAGCAATTCAAGCAAACGAACGAAAACAGGAAAAAGTGCAGAAAATTATTTTTTAATTAACAAACAACAATGAGATGCATCCGTGCCCACGAGTCAAAAACCGACCCCAACTCAGGATATATCCAACCGTGCATACATACATTAGGTTCGTCCATACCAGTCGACCAGTCGTCTTTTTCTAAGCAGTCGTATAAAAATAGCTAATAAAAACATGAAATTCGGATACCTTACCTACGCACGTCGGCGCCAGCTGATGACTTCTGCTGATTAGCCATTGTAAACTTTAACTTATGTTTATTGCTCCATAGATAATCATACATACCTATTCTTGTTGTAGGTATCTTTTATCGATAAAGCGGTTCAACATTTCCTGCTTTGAGTTGATACCTATGTTTTAGAAGGTAAAATTTATGGTAGATTTAAACTAATAAAATAGTTTAGGAATGTAGACAGCATCATATAATTTTGTGGTGTGATGTAAGTACCTACACTACTACAATTACAGATATAGCCCATAGATAAAATCTTATTTATGCTTATTATATAATGAATATTTGCTAACTAAACCAACGAAATCAGATACATCGCGGGTCGTTAGTGGATGAGATTAGCCCGAAAAGGGAAAGATGGCGCAAAAAAGAAGGCCTATACGCTGCAGTGGGTCGATAGCGATACAGACTGACGATGATGATAATGAGGATGAAACTAAATCAAAACTAATTCTCCAAACCAAACCAACCTACAAAACCAATTTCACGAGATTCATTTACTTACCTATTAGCGGTTTTCTAAGGGTCACCAGCCTGCTATCCTACAAAAACCATTAATTCTTCAGAGTAAAAGTATATACTATATATATATGTATAATATTTACTCCAAAGTGTCATCTGCAATTGTAATTATATTTTATTTTGAGTAATAATTATATAAACAACTGAGTGCTGAGACGAGCAATCCATTTATAGTAAGCGCTGTTTGTCCATAACAATGCTGCCCCCGTTGTTTTAATTACAGTAAGTTAAGTCTCGTTACTTACTGGTACTGGTCCTTTTTAACCGACTTCAAAAAAGGAGGAGGTTATCAATTCAACTGTGTTTTTTTTTTTTTTTTTTTTAATGTTTGTTACCTCATAACTTTTGACTGGGTGAATCGATTTTGATGATTCTTTTTTTATTAGAAAGCTGACGCTTCCCGTTCAGATAATGGTATCCATGAGAAAACCATATTAAGTATAAACGTCTTACATTTGCATTAAGTACGTAATAAATAGATGAATAACTCAATAGTCGGTCTTTTGAAGTCGGTTTTTGTTTTGTAAAAAAAAATAATTATTCATCCACCAACTACGAGTAGCTGAACCGACAGACGCAGACGTTGTCCTGTTTATGAATATTGAATTCGAATTGTCTTGTGTTCCGCTCAACTTCGTAAATTATTTTTTTCAAAAGAACCTTCACCTGACAGCAATTTTATTAACACAACTAAAAATGAATTAGCGAAATTGTTCCATCCACTTACGCGTGATGCGCTGGGAAATAGAGATTCATTTTTATAGAGGTAAACTAGCTGACTCGACAGAACGTTGTCCTGTCAAAAGCCATTGCGTCAATTCATGTCAAATGTCAAAAGTTACATTAAAAAAGTTTACATTGTCCAAAGCACTAAAGTTAAATTATGGTTTAAGTATTTTTAAATTTTCTAATTTTTCATGTTTTTTTACTATAAATTGAGATGTGAGCTATCCTATCTCCTAAGTTAGATCGAACTGCACACGGTGTGCAAATTTGAATTGAAATCGGTTAAGTAGTTTAGGAGTCTATAGCGGACAAACAACGTGACACGTAATTTATATATATATTAAGAAGAAGATACTAATACCTAGATTACATTCACAAATTACAATGAATACCTATTGATCACAATTTGCGTAGAAGTAACTGCACGTTATAAATCAACGGTCTCCTCATAATGTATCTTGGTACTTACTAACTACAGTGAGGAAGTAATTTACAGTAGTTCGGGTTTCCACTAATACGACTTAGGTACTGTAATTATAACAACGGGGGCAGAATGGCACCCTGAAGTTTGGGCTCCAACACGCACACTTCGCTCTACTATGCTGCGTTTGTCATTTTAAGATCACAGAATACGAGTACTAGGCTCCTGTTATACAATTATACATCTAATATAGGTCCTATGTCTATTGTCTATCTAGGTCCTCCTATAATATCTGTCAGAAAGTAGGCAAATAATTCCAGAAATCCGGTCCCTAGCTCAAAAACTACCGAGGTATGCAGAAAGACGAAAAGGGGCGGAATTTGCGAAAAAAAAACTGCTGTTTCAACCATTATGTCGAGAGACATTTTTCTATGGAAAAACTGTTTTTTTTCGCCGCGATCACCCATCCGAAGTCTGACTGTGTCGTCCGTTGCTTAACTTTGGTGATCGGTTACGAACGCCTAGTCGAGCTACACTTCGAGTGGTACTATAATAAAAACTTACTTTAATATTTATTATAGTTCGTATTTCAATCTTTGTAAAGCTTACGCAAGTAAGCAATTATGCCTGGAAGAGACCGCTCTTACCGGTAATAAGGACGCCACCAGCTGTTGCACCAGTTTTAAGTAGTTATCACCCCTTTGCTTGTAATTTCTGGTGTGAACAATAAAGAGTTTTAATATATCTATCTATAAAATTATTACCTAAAAATTACAACCCGGTCACAATATCTGTGCACCTCGCTGGAATGCGTTTAGCCTTATATAGTCGCACTGTCTCACCGGGGAGTGCGCGGAGAGGTGACAGGGGAAGCGGGAGAGGCTCCCGCTTCCCCTGTCACCTGTCCCCTGTCTGTTCCCCTGTCATAAGGCTATATATAATATAAATATAATAGACTATATAAGGCTATACGCATTCCAGCGAGGTGCACAGATATTGTGACCGGGTTATACCTATAAACGTTCATACACAGATGTGTAGGTTTTACCTATGTACGTTATTTACAGCCCTCAATCCCGCGAGGCCGAACGCGAAGCACTACCAAGCTCGAAGTTCCGGGCAACTGCTAGTCATGGATAAAATATGATTGTACTGTAATTACATGAATTTTCATTCAATTTTTTTTTTAAAGTTTTTATATGTAATGTAAATACTTGATATAAATGGGAAAAAAATATAACAAATACAGTTTCTATGTACCTTTAAACCTTATCTAATAGAGCAGCTATTTAATAGACACCATAAATAACTATAAATTCCTCTCCACCATGATACGCAGTACGCATTATTATCAATATAATTATACAATAAAACAATTCTGTAACTTTCAATTGTGATAGTAAAAACATAGATAATATTGATAGTGAAATTCGGTATAAAAGGTCAGCCGGGCATCGAATTTGTATCATTCGATCAAGGAGTAATCCAAAATCGTAAGTATTAACAAACCTACCTAATTGTAAATTAAAATACTTAGTTAAGAAATTGTGACCAATAATTAATTAAATTTTTCCTATCAATATATTTTACTTGTACTAAAATTTGGCCATTGGAATGGTCTTCCGCCACCTTAACTATTATTAACTTATCTATTAATTTATACATAATTATTTTGAACTATTTTCTCTAAGGTATATTACCATATTTGCTCATTTATTTTTGCACTAAGTAGGTACTGTCTTTAAATAAGTTAACTTGACTCATCCGAAGGTTGTCTGGAAAAGTATTTTTGTGTTGTCAATACTTAAAGTGTTATTATATTGTATTTTTCTTGATTTTTTACAGTATAAAAATGAAATTCTTCATTGCCTTCGCTGCCGTCGTCGCCGTGGCTGTTGCCAGCCCTCTGGGCAAGTTCAAGCCCGCGACCAACGAGCTCGCCGAGCTTGAGGCCATCGTCGCCGCGATCCAGAGCCCCAGCACCGACCCCGCCACCGCCGCTCTCCTCGAGGAGCAGCTTGCCGCCATTCTTGATGTACTCGCCCCGATCTCCGTCGGACCTGCCATCGTCGAGTCCAACCCTATTTCTGTTGGACCCGCTATCATTGACTTCCCCCTTCCCGACGGTGGTTCCGTCACCGCTGAGGAGGAGCTCGCCCCCTCTCCCGTCATCGTGCCTTCTCCCGTCATCGTGCCTTCTCCCGTCGTCGTTGGTGAGATCCCCGCTGGACAGTCTCCCCTCGTCCAGATCATTGTGAACGTCAACGGACAGGAGTCCGCTGTCGTCCCCAGCCCCGCTGACAACGCCGTTGTCGAAGAGGTCTATGTGCCCGGCCCCGTCAACGTTGTTGACCACGTCATCGCCCCTGAGCCCATCATTGTTCCTGGACCCGTCGTCGTCCCCGCTCCCATCGTCCCCGGCCCCGTCAACGTGGTCGACAACGTCGTCGTCGAGCCCGTCCAGGTTGTTGAGCCCATCATCGTCGAGCCTGTCGTCGTTGGTACCCCCATCATCCCTGCCCCCGTCGTCATCCTTCCCGACACACTCAACTAAATCTTACACAACTGAAAAGAGCGTTAATAATAAACCACAACCAAGTATGTAGTATAAGTTATTAAACTAATTCCTACGAACTTATTTGTTTATAATTTCCTTTATATTTTTGCTATTCAATTTATTTTTAGTTAAAGGATCTGCTTACGCTAAGTACGTAACTTTAAATAGTGGATAGTAGACACACTTTTCCTTAAGATTAACATGAAGCTAGATAAATGGATAAATATAGGTAGATACAGACACACTCATATAGACAAGACATAAGTCACATAGGCACAGTTAGATGATAAAAAGTTGGGGATGTGTGTGTGTGCGCCGTCGCGAACGTATCGTCTCCGTGTTAAAAAATATTTATAAATATAAAACAGCAGTTTTAAGCTTATCCAATTAGTTAAACGTGTAAATTTAGTTGCAATAATATAGTGATAGTGTTTTCTAAACTAAATTATTTCTGGATTTCCTATAAATTCATCAAAATAAAGTAGCAAAAATATTAGGTAAATAGTGTTTTAATATAAGTGACTGTGACTATAAACTGTACTGTGTGTAAATAAATTAAGAATAATTGAGGGAACAGTGATAAAGACTGAAAAATAAAACAAAATAGATTCAAAATCAAATTAAAATTTCTGAACTTTTTTCTAAACACCCTCAAAGTGCATAAACTAATCAACGGAGTGTGGGGTAAACAGTGCTAAATTGTGGCGAACTGAGTCACCGCTAACTGCCTTTGCGATCCAACAATTAGACCCAGTTACCAGTTCACTTTTTCGTCAATCTCAATAGCGAACGAGTGGCTCAGGGGTCTGAGTGACTGGCTGGCAAGCTGTTGGTACCGTGCTCGGTTCCCACCAAGACTAACATTTTTGCTCGTGATTATACAAATTATAATACAGACGTCTCTCAAATGACATTACAAAAGTGACAGTAGCAACGTAAACAAATTCGAAACTGACAGTTGCATCAATCTGACATCAAAAGGGTTGCCAGCATCTTTTAAAATTCTACCATTATAGTAGAAACTACCTTAGCGATCGAAATCTAAATTCAACATGAATACACGAGCAAAAGCAATGGCTGCCTCGGCAAAAATACAATCTCTTCCCAAACATGAAAATAGGGATTTAGAGCAAACTAACAAAGAATACGAGAAAATTATTAATGTCCTCAAATTAGATGTAAAGGAAAAAGATCGACTAATAGATCAATTAACAGAAGAGCATGAAAATAACTCTAATGAGTTTGAAAATATGTGTAAGCAGATAAGTACACTCAAGAAAAAACTATCAGACTATGAATCATTTAAAAATGACCAACTATCCGACGTTCATTCATTAGAAGACAAAATCCAAGAATTAGTTGGTATCAACAATGAATACGAATCCGAATTAATGAAAAGTATGAACCCATTGAAAAAAGAACTTGCTGATATGAAAGACCAATACAACACACTACAAAATAGATATAGTACCTTAATAGTACAATCTGCTGAAAACCTTATGAAATCGAGTAAAGTAAAAAATAAACACTGCAAAATTAAATTCCGTACACATGGTAAAAATAAGTCAATAAACAGACTAATGAAAGTAATATCAAAGCTTAATAAGAAAATAAAGTATTTAAAAGAAGAACTGTGCAAACTAGAACAAACGAAATTTTCTAACGAAGATTGTACTACTCTTGCCGAAAACCAAAATCTTATAACTAAACTAAATAGCGAACTGCTGTCTCAAGAAAACACGCTACTTATATACGAATTACAAAAAAGAAACGCGACAATTGAGTCCCAACAACAGTTAAATGAAAAATTATTAGAGACTCTAGAACTTTTCAGGACTGACTTACACAAAAAGGATAATTCTTTAAACACACTAAATTTTATTGAAGGGAAATTACATACCATTGGGAAAATTATTGACAACAGAATAGAAGAAGAAAATGACATGGTAGCAGTTACTGAAAATAACGTGGAAAAGGGGAAGAAAATTTCCGGAAATTTGGATGCAGATACAAAATCAATGCAAACATTGAGGGAAGTAGCCAAGCTGGAAGGGAAATATATCCACATTTTTTCCGACAATTGTGGAGTCGGACTAGGCGCACGTCTTCAAAATGGCACATCGAAGAAAATTTACAATCATTGCACACCTGGTTATCATTTGACACATATTGTGAAATCATTATGTATGGTAGCTCAGTCGGCACCAGAAAATACCTATGTTTTAATAGTCGGTGAAAAAACCATTGTAAAGCGCAAGGATTTTTTGCAATGTCTAAGCTCATTAGATGCCTTAAGCAAGACATCGAGACTAATTATTTGCTCATTGCCATACCACCGGAAATATTCTGATAACTACAATCAATTCCTATACAAATTGAATTGTGATCTGTATAATTTTGCTTCGCTCCGGGAAAATATACATTTAATTGACATAAATAATAATCTTGACATGAATGTTTACAAAAATCAAAGTTTGACAAATTCACTTTCTCGAAGATTGTGTAATTTATTGTTATGGAATATTGACTCGCCCAATAATGGGAATAGGACTAAGACTATTACAGAAATAGTATGTAGCCCAAATATGGATTATGATGTCAACAAAGGTCCACCTGCGCAAAGCGAAATGATGGAACAATGCATACCGTTACGTCCAACCAATTTTTTAGACCACAATCAAGTGATCATACTATCTCCATAGCTCATCAAAACATTCAAGGAGGCATGAAGGACAAGGAACTGGAAATTGGCCTATTTCTGGAAAAGTACGATATTGATGTATTGTGTATTACCGAGACATTTCTAAAAGAACATCAGGTGTTAATGAACTTCGAGAATTTCCAGATAGTTAGTAGTTTCTGCAGAAAGCTTGCAACTCATGGCGGCTCTTTGATAGTAGTAAAAAAATCTCTAAAAGTCAAACAAAGAAAGGACATTGAACGTCTGTCGTCCGAACGTCATGCTGAAATATCCTGCGTAGAATTAGATAAATACATAATAGTAAGCTTATATAGACCACCTTCTAGTAATTATAATATTTTTGAGTCTGTAACCGATGAAGTATTATGTAAAGTTTGCAACAAAACAAAACAAGTTATAGTACTTGGTGACTTTAACATAAATCTGCTGAAGGATTCAAATAGTAGAGATAATTTACTTGCCCTGTTTCAAAGTTACAATTTATTTCCTCAATTTAACGAGCCCACGCGTATTACTAATACAACTGCCACTTGTATTGACAATGTTTTCTGTGAACACAAGGTATTATACAAATCTATCTTTAAATGCCTCACTTCGGATCATACTGGTCAATTTATTACTGTCCCGCTAAATAGACGTAACCCTAAAATACAAATTCGTAAAAGGCATATTACCACAGAAAAAATTAATCAGTTTCAAAATAATATAGAACATGACTTTTTATCTGAATTACAAATTAGCAATAATCCAAATGAATCTTACAATAATTTATTCCAAATTCTAATACGAAACTTTAATTCCACATTCCCCATTATTTGCAAAAAACTTGACGTAAAATTAGTCTTCAATCAATGGGCAACTCCAGGTATAAGAATTAGTCGAGATAAAATGTATGAACTTTACAATCAAAAGTCAGGGAGTAATGATAACCGTTTGATAAATTATGTTCGCAAATACAGTAAAACTTTTAAAAAGATATGCAAATATGCAAAAACCTTGTATATACTTAACAAAATAAAGCAGTCAAAAAATACCTCAAAAACTGTTTGGTCTATCATAAAAACGGAAACTGCTAAAACCAAATGTCGAGAATCGGAATTCAAGCTTAAGAAAAATAATGAAATAATTAGTGATAAAAAAGATATTGCAAATCAATTTTTAGGCTTTTTTGGGGATATACCTTATAAAACCACTGAATCACTGGCAACCAATTGTACGGAAGCTGCTCATTTATTAGTTGAAAATGTTGCTGCCAGCCCAAACCAATTTAAATTCCACGAAGTCTCAAGTGACACTATTATCAAAACATTTAAATCGATCAAAGCAAAAAAATCGGAAGATCTCTGGGGATTGTCAGTCTGTTTCGTTGCTGAAATAATATATAACTTAGCTCCTTATTTAGCCCATATATTTAACTGCAGTGTCGACAGTAATAAGTTTCCCGATCTTATGAAGTGTAGCAAGATTATACCTTTGTTCAAAAGTGGTAGTAAGAAAGACCCTAGTAATTTCAGACCAATATCTATCTTACCATGTCTTAGCAAAATATTTGAAAAAATAATGTTAAATCAGTTAGCTTCATTCTTCTGTATTAATAATTTATTATTTAATAAGCAATTTGGTTTTTCTAAGGGCTGTTCAACTGTGGACGCAGCCTCGAATCTCGTAGAGAGCATCTACGAGGCTTGGGAGTCTCAGCATGATTCTTTAGGTATCTTTTGCGATTTGTCGAAAGCGTTTGATTGTGTGAACCATGAAATTCTATTATGTAAACTTTCACACTATGGTGTGACAGGTGATGCGTTAATGTTGATGAAATCATATCTGTGTAGTAGAACCCAAAATGTTGACATAAATGGGGTTCGATCGGAGTCGGCTAACGTTTCAATCGGGGTCCCTCAGGGTTCAATTCTTGGCCCATTCCTCTTTCTAGTCTATATCAATGACCTGCCTTTCTTAGCGCGTAAGCATTGTGAAATTATTTTGTTTGCCGACGATACATCTCTGTTATTTAGAATCAATAGGAAAAACTACGATATATCCAAAATCAATTTGTCGCTTAGTTTAATTAATAGGTGGTTTAGCGTCAATAACTTAATGCTAAATGCCAAGAAAACGAAAGCTATTAAATTCACATTGACTAATAATCCTTCCTTGCCTAGTATAGTTATTGACGGCGATCAACTTACTTTGTCGAAGGATGCTAAGTTTCTTGGCCTTATCGTTGACAGCAAACTTCAATGGGGAGCACATATCAAGGAACTGTCTAACAAATTGAGTTCCGCAGCATTTGCAGTGCGGAAAATAAGAGAACTATCAGACATTAAAACTGCAAGAATTGTTTATTTCAGTTACTTCCACTCTGTTATGTCGTATGGATTATTGCTTTGGGGTAATGCAGCAGACGTAAATAGCATCTTTATTTTACAAAAACGCGCTGTTAGGGCTATTTATAGGCTAGGTTATAGAGAATCTCTTAGACAAGTTTTTGCGCAGGTGAAAATTTTAACGTTACCATGTTTGTATATTTTCTTGAACATTATGTATGTGCGTAAAAATATTCATAAATATCACAAACGAAGTCAATATACTAGCATAACAAGGAACAAGTTTAAACTTGTTCTACCTAAAATTAGATTAGCCAAAACTGGCAACTCTTTTGTAATGAACGGCGTACTATTTTATAACTTGTTGCCTGTTACTCTAGTAAATAAGAAAGACACAGATTTTCAAAGAATTTTAAAAGACTTTTTAATTGAAAAGGCTTACTACAAAATTGAAGACTTCATCTGTGATAAAGTCTCTTTACGTAAATTGTATTTAGACTGTAATAATAATACTTGACTGATTATACCTACTATTGTAGTTATTTTATACATTGATATTTTGACATTGCAATTATTTTATATAATTTTTGACATTCTAATAATATTATTTTCTTTGACATTTAATTTATTGTGTATTAATTTATTCGTAAAAATTGTATTTGACATTCATAAGTGTACATTGATGTACCCATATTTGAATAAATTATTTTGAATTTTGAATTTTTTAAAGCTTTACGGTATTTGCAATGAACAAATTTTAAAAGGACAGGAATACCTAGGTATTAATTTAATGGATTATTCCCAATATTGCTACCATATACAGTCTGTTTGAGTTCCGACTAGCGATATTTGAACGCCATATAGAACAATCAATTTCATCGACAAATCACCCCCATATCAGGGTTCCCAGCCCCCCCATTTTGGAAGAGCCGCCATTTTTTATTTTTAGTTTAATTTTAGTGCATTTTTTCATGAGTGTAGAGCCTCTACATAAAAAGTGGCAGCATTTTATTACTGACAAGTCAGAAAAATTACACTAAAAACAAAAATGGCGGCCTTTCCAAAATGAGGGGAGGGGGGGGGGGCTGGGAACCCTGATATGAGGGTGATTTGTCGATGAAATTGACTGTTCTATATGGCGTTCAAATATCGCTAGTCGGAACTCAAACAGACTGTATAGGTAGTTTGACTGGTAGAACAAGTTAGGATTATATTTATGGGCAATTTCAACTTCCCAATAGCTACCAGTAAGAATGATGTGGGCAAGTCCCATTAATCTCACAAAACAATATAATAACACTTTAATGACACCATAAAAAAAAAAACGAAGGAAAACATAAGAGATAGGCCCAGGGGGCGACTTTAACGTTAAGTGTAGGTGTAACTTCTAGTAAAGGGGTTTATTTTTTATTTACGAGGAAAATCGTCACAAGATGCCCTTCTGCCATAGGATGCAGTCGGGTACGATTGTACCCACTAAAACCCCCCCGGTGACCTGCCTTGATGCTTGACGTAGGGCTCCGAGCTCTTCCAAAGAACGAAGTCCTCAGCACCGTGCTTTAGTTCCTTCCAAAACAGCTTGATGCTGTCCCGAAACACCTCCGACGGCGACAACGCGGCCCACTCGAGGCCCTCTTGTAGTAGGCTCTTACTACAGGCAGGGGATACCGATGCCGTATTTTAGTGCCTCGGCATTAGGGCATCATTAGTAAAAGGAGCTAGTCATTTTTTTTCGTAACGTGGCAAAAAACTATACCTCCTGTCTTTTTGACACCTATTTTTGTATTGGGATAAAGCCGGGCTTTGTGGATTAGACCTACCTTCGGTGGCGCGCGTCTGTGCTAACGGAGGGAACCGCGATCTCCATAGAAACACACCGGCACCTTACTAGCGCTTTGCTTGAGGCAACGCTGCCGGCAAATCCTAATTAGCATTTCTCTTCCATGCCTCTACAACGGCACGGGCCACACGCTTTCTTCATATCAATTTGTACAATAGATAGACAGCGTCGCAGCTGAAGCAGGCTGCGGTGGTGTGTGGGTGACACTGACTCTGCAGCTGAAGGTTCCGCGGCCGGATTGGAGTGCTGGTACATTGTGATGTGGTGGTAGCGCTTACTACCTCTTCAGCCCTGGAGATGGTTGCGGGAGACATGTGGTAGTGATGGGAAGGCGGGAATTAATACTAGACAAATATACTTTTCATTAAGAACTATTTACTTTTATAATTAGAACTAACTCTGAAAAATGTAATTTACACGCAATGAAATGAATGACTAACTAAGTGAGTCCCATATCAAAATTGATAAGCAATTAAGTACCTACTTGCAATAAGCTCTTTGCAGCTTAGTGCATCCGTTTCGTGTAGCTCTGTATCTACTTTTAGATTAGGTAAGGTTAGGTTAACATATCTTCCCCCCCGAATGGGTTCCCGCCTTTCCGTGGCGGGGGGGATAAGTAGCCGTGGCACTGAGCCCGGTGAAACGAAGAGGAACCCGAGGTGGGGCCTTCCGCGTGTCCCTCTGGCAGCAGAGGGCTGATTAGCAGAGGGCACAGCGGATGAGCCGGGGTCTGAGCGATGGCTCGGACCACCAGGGGGGTCTTCCTTGTGCTCCTCGCCGCGTGTGGGTCGCGGTCGGGAGTGCAAGGAAAGGAGGAGGGTCTGAGTGTGGTGGACGCCGGGGGATGCGGCGCTCCACACTTGGACGGTGGCATTGCTGCCACCGGTGACGAGTGTGGTGGACGCTGGAGGAAACGGCGCTCCACGCTCGGGCGGTGACAGCGGTGCCACCAGGAGGGTTTTCCTTGTGCTCCTCGCCGCGTGTGGGTCGCGGTCGGGAGTGCAAGGCAAAGAGGAGGGTTCCTTTTGCACCTCGCCGCGTGAGGTTTGCGGCCGGGTGTGAAAGGAACGTGGGCTTAAGGCGGGGTGGGTGGTGCTATTCACACTGCCCACCACGTGCGAGCGAGCGGGGCTGGGGAGCGAGAGGGTGGTTCGCCCGTCTCCTTGCTCCTCGGCAGTGGGGTTGCCGGTAGAGTCGGGGGACTCTCCTGGCCTGCACGACCCCACACTGTCTGGGGGGTGATCCTGGGGAACAGGGTCACCCCTGCATAGGTGCAGGGGGCCCTAATCGGGCCCGTCGCCGGGGCAAGGTGGTCAATGCTAACGCGACACCAATTTGCCCTACCAGGCGGACGATGAATACCCCAGTGGTTTTAGTGGGTATGCCGCCGCAGGCCGGAGACTCCCACATAACCACCCTGCCTCCCCCGGGGCGGGCGTGGTATCCATAAAGGATTTCCACTGGGTAAACAAAAAAAAAAAAAAAAAAAAACATATCTTAAAAATATGTATTTTTAAGATATTTTACGAAAATAGCTCAGAAGGCATGGTGGTTTGGATTTTTCAGATGATGGAAACACTTATTCTTACCGGACTACGGCGAAGCAAAAGAGAGGATTATGTTTTTGATCGGTATCGGTGTATTGTTTGTTTACATGTATGTTCATATGCCATTAACTTTTTATTTTCACTTCATTCATTATATTTAACTATGGCAAACAAATACTATTAAAAACAAAGTCACTCAAATTAAATCTAAAAAGATTACGTCAACTTATCCGCCCAAACATGCCCATCAAGCTGGCAGCGGTCCCCCGTTGAATGGCTAAAGAAATGTTTTGAGCCAAAAACTGACCCGAACGTGGGTCACGTTCTCAGCAAGCGACGTCCCAGCTCCACCACAAGCTTAATCGCTTCAGGGCCCCATGGACCCGCAGACGGCGCAGCCGAGCCAAAGTCCCGCAGCCACCCTCAGAGAGTCATCGTCCAGCAGCGTGCCCAAGTGAGAAGCTGGTAGGGTATGCAACCAGGCGCCGGAGTCCGGCTTAGAAGCGGCGTTGAGACGAGCTAACTCCGCACCACCAGCTTTGCAGGCAGATCTGTGTTTGGATATAAATAATACCACACACTATGAGCTTCCTCGGTAAACGGAATGCTGAAACCCACGTCCTAACCCGGCAGCAGACGGTCGACTAAGCCCGAAACCCCGTAAGATGAAGCAAGAAAAGCAATTGGGCCGCACTCCTGCAAACGGCGGTCTCCTAGCCCGCCAAACCGGATTGGCAGACTAGCCTGACACCACTGCGCTTCACTCAGGCTGATGTTGAGCATCTCTTCAACAATACGTCAATTTATTATTATTCATCATCATCATCATCATCATCCACAGCCCTCTCTATCCCACTGCTGGGTAAAGGCCTTTCTCCCGTTAGGTATGTCATCTGCCTCGGTCACACGCTAATCGGGTCCAGGTTCGACCCGCTTATATTAATTATTTTTATATTAACCGTATTATCAAAAAGAAGGACCCCCTCCTCTAACTCCCGTGTCACCCATCTCTACATTATATTTTTGCTGTGAAATAAGGTTAGAAGCCCCTTGTCCAATAACTGGTTTCTACCACTTGAGCTAATTCTGTCACTTCTTTAGCATTATCCTAATCATACTAGCCTACTTTATACTGGCACCTTTTTACCTGCGGCATCTCTCGCATTGATTTTTTTTAATAAAAAGTCCTATGTTACTTTTAATACCTCCAAGAATATGTGTACAAAGTTTCATGTTGATCGGTTAAGCAGTAGTTTAGTTTGAAAGCGTAACAAACAAACTTACATTCACATTTATAATATTAGTAGGGATAGTAGGGAAGTAGGGATAGGGATATTACATCAGAAAGTTTCTATGTTTTGTTTATGTAGTAGGTAGTAGTAACCTATGCTACTTTTTGTCCCGTAAAAATTTACTGCTCCTGCAGGATAGCGGTTATTGTTATTGTTAGGTTACTAACTTATTTCCTAACTACCAGTTAAATTAATAGGCGTATACTTCCTTAATAATATGCCTAGGGATGTATATATATATATATGCCTATAATATGCCTAGGGACGTAGGGACATCTATAATAGGTAATAGTTCAAATAATATTAGTAATAGTAAGTTATAATGGTGTCTATGTAGATAGAGCTCCTGCTAACTTTGGTTATTCTAAATACCCGGTAAGAGGAACATCGTAAAAATTAAATTAGAATTTAAGACAGATCACTAAAATATATTAAAAAATATTTCAATTATTGACATACAAGCGTTTCCTGATGTTTATAGAAAGTCTTTACAAAGTTACTTCTTGTCATTGTTATTAATAACAAGAGCTTTTCTTCTGGAGCTTTTTAGTTAAGCTGCTCGGGGAGGACGACAGCGGGGGCGGGGATGATGGGAGTACCAACAACGACGGGCTCGACGATGATGGGCTCAACAACCTGGACGGGCTCGACGACGACGTTGTCGACAACGTTGACGGGGCCGGGGACGATAGGTGCGGGGACGACGACGGGTCCAGGAACAATGATGGGCTCAGGGGCGATGACGTGGTCAACAATGTTGACGGGTCCGGGGACAATCAGCTCGTTGTCAGCGGGGCTGGGTACAACAGCAGCAGCAGACTCCTGGGCGTTGACGACGTTCACGATGATCTGGACGAGGGGAGTGCTCTCAGCAGCGGGAACGGGGAAGTCAATGATGGCAGGTCCAACAGCGATGGGGCTGAATTCGTCAATGATGGCGGGGCCAACAGCGATGGGGCTGATGGGGTCAACGATGGCGGGGCCAACAGAGATGGGGCTGGTCTCAAGAATTGCGGGTCCGATGGAGATGAGGTTCTCGTCGATGACGGGAGTGGGGCCAGCTGGGCCAGGGGCTATTAATCCGCGCTGCGCGGGGCTAGCGACGGCTACAGCTACGACGGCGGCGAGGGTGAGGAAGAATTGCATGTTGGCTGTAACAAAAAAATATCAGGTTAGAATCTATGTATTTTTAGAACACTTCACTTGACTACCCTATAGCAGTGGTAGTTACTTAAAAATCAACAGATACTCGTATTTTTCATCACTTGCTAGATGAAATTAATTACAAAATTATTTTTTTTATAAATAATTATTTATACTAATTAATATTTAGTAAACGTACCTGCTTGTATAGTGATCGATAACTATATGATTATTTACCAAAATTCTCTTCATTTTATACAAAAATGCTATCTTCTTAGAACACAGTGCTAAGTAGGTGCGATAATTAAAAGTGTAAATTTTTGCTAATCCCAGGTAGGATAAGATGGTGACTATAGCCGATAATAAATACGCGGAAGACAGTCAGTACCTATTTTAAATTTATGGCACTTTGTCTACAAAGTTTTAGAAATGGTATAATCATTTTCCTTTAGTCTTTAAATGAGGCCTTTGCTTAGCAGTGGGATGGAATAGACCGTAAATAAATAAATGTTTTTTCAAATATTCTTTCTATTAGTAAATTTTACAAAAGTAACTAAATATTTAATATAATATATTTTTTGTATTATAGCGGAGCAATTTTTCCACTTCAAAAAAGGTTATTTGGGACTCTTTTTTACATAGATAATTAATTAGTTTGCTAGTATTCTAATAATATTATAAACGCGAAAGTTTGTGAGTATGTTTGTCGCTCTTTCACGCAAAAACGGCTAAACGGATTTACATGAAATTTGGAATGAAGGTTGTTCATGGTCAGGATTAACACTTTTCATCCCGGAAAACTCATGTTAACTTTTTGGCTGCGAGTGAAACCGCGGGGCGCAGCTAGTAGGTTAATATAAAACAAAATAAAAGTACAACATGCCATACCATACCTCTTTTAATTTGATTTTTAATCTTCGAAGCAAACCATACTTACACCATTACCATCAGCTGGTCCATAGAAAAATGTCAATGACATACGACAAAATTTCTCGATTTTTTTCTCGATTTCCGGGTTGGTCCCATAGTGAAAGCCGTTCTTAATTATTAGTACTATGAGCCTTTTTCGGCTTAGCATAGGATAGGAAAGGGTTCCTTATAACCCTGTATACAGAAACTGCAATCTAGAACCTTAGATACTATAATTATATAATATAAAAGGGCTCATAGTACTCACTTGTTCACTATGAACAACTTTTTTTTCGCGAATTTCTGGTTGGAGCCATAGTAAAAGTTGTTCATAATAATGAGTACTATGAGCCCTTCTCGGCTTAG
The DNA here is from genome assembly GCA_949125135.1 of Alcis repandata. Classification (NCBI taxonomy): domain Eukaryota; kingdom Metazoa; phylum Arthropoda; class Insecta; order Lepidoptera; family Geometridae; genus Alcis; species Alcis repandata. Next base: position 8,369,425 of record OX421237.1, read on the forward strand.
CATACCCTTTATGAATAACCCTATATTATCTATATATACTGTCACTCGGCTTGGCTCTAGTTTCTAAGCCTATTCAGTAACTCTGATTTTCTGATGTGTGCAATCATACATTTCGAATCTTTTCTCAGCTAATTGCGTTCCGCGGCTGGCCAAACTATACCATTTCTTTTACTAATATCTATTCCATACTTTAATACATTCTAATTATCTGAAATAACCTAAAATGAAATCAAAACTGAAGAGTGCAATTTTAATTGTAATTCTCAAAACTCTTATGTCGCGTAGTCCCAATTCCCTGTCCCCCTTTCCCTTTCCAAATAAAAGCATGTAAACGAATAAAATTAGTGTTATGTTTTTATGTCGATGACTAATCTTATGACGAATTTAGTGCTTCAGCTAACATAAAGTTTATACAATCTAACTCATACTCCCGTTTTTGACGGGAGCGTCATTGCCCTAGACCTGCCATATCATAGATAGTAACCTCATCGATATCGTTGATGACTTAGTCGGCAATCCCATCTTGGTCGGACCCAACCCCAGACACAGATCCTGGGAGTGTTGCATAAGGCAACAGGACTTACGTTTTTTTTTTTTTTGAGTTACTAACTGCTGTTGGCCAGTAAAGCCTCTACAGCGTACCGGGTATCGGGTGAGTAACAGGACTTACGCCTTCTAGTATGCCTTATAACCGGTAATTGCAACTTAAATAGTCATTTGTATAAACTAGGAGCTACGGATAGTCCGCTATGCCGTGGATGCGTGCAGGAGAACGAGACTGTGGAGCATGTGCTGTGGTATTGTGAGGCCACCGAGGAGACCAGAGTAGCCGCCGGATACTTAACTGACGCTCATCACCAATCATTCCATTTACACCACTGGAGCAGTTGTGCCAGCGGCCCAGAGCCTCGTTCCGTTATTTTAAGGCGCTGGGTTGGCTCGGGGAATAAGAATGAGAATACTAGAGGTAGAGGGATTTCGGTGCCCTTAAAGCACAGAGGCAGGCCACGGAGAGAGTATTAATTAGTAAGTGTAATGTAGTTTTATAATAATTATATAGTTTTATAGAGGTAAATAGTAAGTAAATGATTTAATTGGTGTTTTAGTTTTTAAATAAAAGGTTACCGCGTTTACATAACTAGTAAAGTACACCAGAATGAATTTACACGGTTTATTCGGTTGCGTGTAAAGTTGTTCTTCATGTTTGATATTTGCTACCTCATCTTCATCAGGTTGTGTATATATGCCTCACTTGTTGTCAACACCTACGCTACTCATACCGGTCAAGTGCCATTTGTTTGCTACCTACCTTTTATAAAATAGCTTTTAATTAAAATTTAAGCTTATATGTTAAGTTTCTGCACCAGGAAAGCGACAGAGGATTGAACTAATATTAGGTATAATAAGTATAGAAAAACAAGTAAGAAAAGGTTCAGTTTTTTTGGAACATCTTTTTTTTATTCAATGTGTGAATTCATTGGATATACAAGCGTTTCTAGGTTTTGGTAGAAAATTCTTGTTCTTAAATTTATTTTATTTGCATTTAAATCTAAGCAGCATAAATACAAGTTAACTTAGTTGAGGATGCCGGGGATTACAACGGGGGCGGGGTGGACGATGGGAGTGCCAACGATGACGGGCTCCGCGATGATGGGGGTACCGACGATGACGGGCTCAACGACGACGTTGTCGACAATGTTGACGGGTCCGGGGACGATGGGTTCGACCACCTGGACGGGCTCAAGGACGACGTTGTCGACAACATTGACGGGTCCGGGGACGATGGGTCCGGGGACAACGACGGGTCCAGGAACGATGATGGGCTCAGGGGCGATGACATGGTCAACAACGTTGACGGGGCCGGGCGCATACACCTCTTCGACGACAGCGTTGTCAGCAGGGCTGGGGACGACAGCAGACTCCTGGGCGTTGACGTTCACGATGATCTGGACGAGGGGAGACTGTCCAGCGGGGATCTCACCAACGACGACGGGAGAAGGCATAACCACGGGGGAGGGCACAATCACGGGGGAGGGCTCTTCAGCAGTGACAAGACCACCATCGGGAAGGGGGAAGTCAATTATGGCGGGTCCAACCGAGATAGGGTTGGACTCGATAATTGCGGGGCCAACAGCGATGGGGCTGAAGTCAATAATGGCGGGGCCAACTGCGATGGGGCTGATGCCGTCAACGATGGCGGGTCCAACAGAGATGGGGCTGGTTTCAAGAATAGCGGGTCCGATAGCGATGGGGGAGCCGTTTTCATCGACGATGGGAGTAGGGCCGGCCAGGCCGGGAGCCACTAGCGCGCGCTGCACGGGGACAGCGACGGCTACGGCGACGACAGCGGCGAATGCGATCAGGAATTTCATAGTTGCTGTAAAGAGAAAAACAAAGGTAATCTAATGGTATATAAAGTAGGTACCTAACTTTTATAGCTTAAACTAATTGTGCTCTGCGATTTCACTCGAGGGTGATGAAAAACGGTGTTGATGAAAAGTAGCCATGTGTTAATCCAGGATACAAATTATCTCTTTTTCATTATTTAACTCCGTCCGGCTGTTTTTGCGTGGCAAGGAGTAAAGCGTGAAGGATTAAACCGTACCAACTAACTTCACCTTTATGATATTAGTGAGATGAGATGTTTTAAAGGTCCAGCACTAAAATCAGAGTTAGAATTTTTTACTTCTAAAAAAAACTATTAAGGAAAGTTATATCCAGGGGCAGATAATATCTGAAGAGAAATTTTACCTGCTAGATTGACTCTGCGTTTCAAACTATGTAGATTACTGATCTCGTGCAGTTTTATACTAAAATCGTTATCTGCTCAAATTATTGCAATGAATGACCAAAGATATTCTTTTATTGCACCTATTTGCACATACTATTGTTGTTATTGTAATTTGACTGGTTAGCACTGATAAAGTTTAAGAAGTGTAAAGTGTATGGCTACTAAAAACTACAAGGTTAGGTACGGGTTTGGACTAAACAGCATATCGTCGTTGCGCGTGCAAAAGTCGCTATGTGTTATTTAGTCATTTTCGGTTTTTTATGCAGTTTTAATCGGTATTTCAATACACACGTACTGTAAAAACAGCTATGTGATAGACCCAATATTTAAAGAGGTACGGAATGTAGCTATGTGACATTTATACATCTAAAGTTCCATTTTAACACGCCAAGTGTTATAATTCACATAGCTAAAATAAGTTTATTAAAGCGGAAGAAAAAATTGCGCCTGATATGTGCTTTGCTGCACATAGCGAGATTTTTGGTCAAGTTCAGACTCGCTCGATCACGAAACGCACAGGTCGAGCGTCACATAGATAGTAGTACCATTGGCCGGCAAAGCTCGCCCATGGTTTGCACCTCACTGTAGTCACGCTGAGGCGCGCAAGCAGGAGGCTTACCTTGCCTGGGTTGATGCTCGACACCGTAAAGCGAAGGATATTCGCCAGATGAAAAGAGCGTATAACGCAGCTGCCAAGTCCTGCAAAAAGGTGTTACAGAGGGCTCGCTTTGACCACATTAGTCGAATAAAACTGGCTTCATACCCAGCGGGTAGTAAAGCGTTTTGGTCCCTAGCTAAATCGGTCGAAGCGAACTTCTGCCGCCCCTCACTACCTCCACTGCTAAAACCTGATAGGACGCTGGCTCACACCGCTGAGGAGAAGGCTAACTTGTTTGCTTCTCAATTCGCGGAGTCTTCACGTCTAGATGCTGGTAGCGCGACACCTTCAACTCCACCAGACAGTGCGACGTTTATGTCGGAGTTCCGAATTCGTCAAGTGGAGGTTCGCAAAACGCTACGCAATCTTGACGTTAACAAAGCCAGCAGCCCAGTTGGTATTCCAGCCATAGTTCTGAAAACATGTGCGCCTGAGTTGTCTCCTGTGTTGACACGCCTCTTTCGTCTCTCTCTTGAAACTGGTATAGTGCCGAAGTCGTGGAAGCTTGTTAACGTACAGCCTGTGCCTAAGAAAGGTAGCCGTGCCGACCCTGCCAACTACAGGCCTATTTCGGTCACGTCCATACTCTGCAAGACTATGGAACGTGTCCTGAACAACAGGCCCCTGGCGTACCTAGAAACTAATGACCTTCTCAGTGACCCGCAATACGGATTCCGCCGAAACCGGTCCACTGGTGATCTTCTAGCGTACGCCACGTATATCTGGAGTGAGGTCATCGAGAGGCATGGGGAGGCACTTGCTGTCTCCCTTGACATCTCGAAGGCTTTCGATAGGGTTTGGCATGACGGCCTTATAAGCAAGCTTTCCTCATACGGCCTGCCCGCTGGTCTTGTTGCGTGGATTTCGGACTTCCTGAGGAATCGATCGATACGAGTAGTCATTGATGGCTGCTCGTCTGATCGAATGGATATCAATGCCGGTATTCCCCAGGGGTCGGTGCTCTCTGCGACGCTCTTCCTGCTGCACATTAACGATCTGCTAAAGCCCGGTATCTTTGGGTACCCAGATGACAGCACTGTTGTAGAGAGCTACACTTCTAACGCACGGTCCAGTGGTCCTCAAATCCAGTTTCTGAGAGAGGCTATGGTCGAGCGCTTGAACTTGTCTCTTAAGGCTGTCTCAGAATGGGGTGATGCCAATCTGGTCAGGTTTAATGCGACTAAGACCCAGGCGTGTCTGTTCTCCGCAAAGAAGAGCCCATTCCAACTGGCTCCTACTTTCCGAGATGTGTCCATTCCGACGGCTGACAGTCTTGAGCTTTTGGGCGTTGCTCTGACGTCAATCCTCAACTTTGGCTCCTACATAGAGTCCAAAGCTCAATTGGCTGCCATAAAGCTGGGTATTCTTTCGAAGGTGCGGCGGTACTTTACGCCAGGACAGTTGCTGTTACTTTATAAAGCACAAGTTCGATCGTGCATGGAGTACTGCTCGCACCTTTGGGTTGGATCGGCCAAATACCAGCTTGAGGCGTTGGAGTCCATTGAGAAACGTGCCAAGAGGCTCATTGGTAAAGACTCCCTTGTTCGGACTAAACTCCAAACTCTCGAACATCGGCGCAAAGTTGCTAGTCTGTCGGTCTTTTACCGGATACATTTCGGAGAGTGTGCTTCTGATCTGCATGATCTAATTCCCTCTAGCCCTTTCTACTATCGGTCTACCAAGGGCACTAAAAAGCGTCACCGTTATAAGGTTGATATACCAAAAACTCGTACGACACACTTTGATTCCACCTTTATTGTGCGAACCGCTAGAGTGTGGAACGCTTTGCCTGAGTGGGTGTTTCCCGATAGATATAATCTAGGTGTCTTCAAGTCGCGAGTCAATCGGTTTCTTCTAGGCAAGCATGCTCCATCGTAGAACGTATCGTTGCTTACCATCAGGCAAGATGACTGTCAAATGCAAGCCTATTACTAAATAAAAAAAAAAAACCTAAAAGCCTTTATGATGTCCCACTAAAAATTGATTCTACCAAATTTAGTCACCTACAAAGTCTAAAGCAATACATGCACCGTGATTATCACCTATTCTATGATAACTTATTTTCTTGATTAGTTCCACCAATGTTTTTGATTGATTGATTGATTTTGTTTGATTCAATAAACAGTTAATACCATTTGAATATTAAATGTGTTGGTTTTTATAACTTTTTTATTAATTATTTCTTTCCAAAATATAGCTATGTGTCATCGTTCAGCTATTTTTTTTTAGGTTCCATAGAATTATAAAGTAGTTATGTGCTCTAAATGCACATAGCTTGTATTTACAACTCAAATAAATAACTCTATGTGTCAAATTTGCCTATTAAGTTTAATTTTGTCATTATTCATAATGCTATCTATCCAATAGTAATCTAAAACTACGTAAATTTGTTATATGTATCAAAGTAAGGATAAATTATTGATATGCTCTGGACATTTTACGAGAAAATCAGTTTTTTACGTCTCCTGTAAAGTGTGTCAAATATACATAGCTACTTTTGCACGCGCAACGACGATATACCTATATTTTGATCTTAGCGGTTTTATCTTCGGTATCTTCCGCATGATCTTCTTTTGGTAGTGGTTGGGCTCTTTTGCAGAGCCCGCCTGGGGAAGTACTTACCACGTCTTTGCCAGTTATTCCACCGCCAAGCAGTAATGTGTAAACATTACTGTGTTCCGGTTGTAAGGGCAATGTCAAGGCAAATAGGAGATACACATCTTTGATTAAACATCTCAGGGTGACGAGCGCAGTCCTGTGCCACGCAGGGTCTTGAATTGTAAGTAAAAGTCAAAATTCTGGGTGGCACACACCCGTTATGGGCACACGTGACGTCAAACGATTTGCTCGTCTCGTCACTCAATAGTAGTCAATAGCATAAGAAAAATGTTTTATTTCAGTCGTGGAGATCAAAATTCTGAGTTCATTTAAAAAATAATGTATTTTTTATCACTGCCTAAAGTGTGATAAAAAACCGGGAGATCTAAGAGCTAGACGAGCATCGTGTGAAGGGTAAAAGCCTAGAGACTTCGTCAAATGATGTCATCTGCACGATAGAGGTGACTCTAACGAGTTTATGTGTACCTACATATTTTACTTGTGCTAACTTTTCCCCGTCAACGCTATTTGCGCATATTATTTGCTGGGCACAAATTGACTATACCTATCAATGGCGATCGTCATATAAGAGGCCAAGAGTAGGTATTTTATAAGCTATCTGGGCCAGTACCAAAATGAGTAAATGGTAGTCTTCCTGTAACTCAAAGAGAAGACCTTTTATTCTGGATCCAACCATTCATTCTCGATCCATTATAAGTTTCATCATAGGTATTTAGATACCGATCTCAATAAACATACGATACAATAACTTTACTAAAAGCATTAACGCATCAACATGTTTGGTTTGTAGTTTCCTACCCTCAAACTATGTTTTAAGCCCGTCACACACGTAGCTATAATATATATTAATATGCCTTGCTATAATATAAATTAGTATGGCTTGCTATAATATATATTATAGCTCCGTGTGCGGTCACTTCAATATTTGTATTGAAAATATATCGTAATATGCCTCGCTATATTTATATTAATATATATTATAGCTACGTGTGTGACGGGCTTTAATCCTCATTCAATTATTTGCTAAGGTGCAACGTTTCACATGGCGCGAAATTTGAATTTCAAACTGTTTTTTCGTTTTTAGAGCCAGGCCGGGTAACTAAATTAAGTACCTAATCATAGTTTGCGCCAATTGTTAAGCATTCCTTACCGTATTTTGTAGAGGTAATAAACAGTAATGCACAAGATTATCTACTCAAAAAACCCAATTAAGCGTTAAACTGGCGATCGGAGATGTGACATATTTGAATAATTAGGTGCATTACTGTTTATTACCTTTACAAAATATCGTAAAAAATAGTCAACGATTGTCGTAAATTTAATTACATATTACTTAACTTAATTTAACCCGGTCTAACTCTAAAACGAATATACCGTTTGAAATTTAAATTTCGCGCCATAAGTGAAACGTTGCACCTAAAGTTTTAAAATGTGTTTTTTATTTATTTTTAGTATGTTTATATAATTAGGAAAATAATATAATAATAATTTTAAATAATAATAATTTATAGAGCTGTCCATATGAAATCGTTGTTTACCAATGTCAATAAAGAAGTTTAAAAATCAATTAATCTCAATACACCAAAACTTGAAACGTAACAATTAGGTACATAATAAAGTAGATAAATTAGAAGGTAAGATGACGTCAGAGGTAAAATAAAAAAAATACATTTATTGTTTTACAACCACTTTATCCGTTCCGATAGCAGATACTTAACTACCTCGCAAACTGTAAATTATCTCAGATTAGTGTTTTATTAAAGAGCAATAAAATGATATGGTAATCACTTCTGTCATCAAACAACTTTTGGGTAAACGGTTTTGAACTCTTTTTATACGTTTAGGTAAAACAAACATAACTTAGGTACATACCTCTAGATACATCCTGGGTACACCCGAAAATCAAATAAAAATATAAATATATAGTGGGCCCCAGCTTGAAGGCATTTTATGACAGATAAACTAACTAAAAATATATATTTATCTGTCTTTATCATTGCAAGCCATTATACAAAGATGCCAATAGTGCAATAGTCTTAGAAAATTTAGATCTGTCTTAAAAAGCCTTCAAACTTGAGCCTAGTAGGTATTATTATAACTTTTTCCCTAACCTATTTATTATTATGGTATGTATGTAATATGTACCTATATGTATGTGATATGTCGGAAGTCAGGTTAAAAAGAACTATTGTTATTTAAAAATTAGATACTGTACAAGCTAACCGCACCTAACATACAGGGTAGGTTAAATGACTCGGCTGAAAAAATCGGCAACATTAAATAATTATTTTTACAAAAAACAAAACAAAAAACCGACTTCAAGAGACCGACTATTGAGTTATTCATCTATTTGTCGCGCACGTACCTTATGCAAATTGAAGACTTATGTGATTTGCTCATGGATACCATTATCAGAACTGAACTAAATTAAAATGGAACCACATGGGAAGCGTCAGCATTTTAATAAAAAAAGAATCATCAAAATCGATTCACCCAGTCAAAAGTTATGAGGTAACAAACATTAAAAAAAAAACATACCTACAGTCGAATTGAGAACCTCCTTCTTTTTCGAAGTCGGTTAATGGATACCATTATCAGAACTGAACTAAATTAAAATGGGACCACATGGGAAGCGTCAGCTTTTTAATAAAAAAAGAATCATCAAAAGCGATTCACCCAGTCAAAAGTTATGAAGTAACAAACATAAAAAAAAACATACAGTCGAATTGAGAACCTCCTCTTTTTTTGAAGTCGGTTAAAAAGAGCAGTTTTTACTTTTTTATTACCAGTGTATAAATTAACGTTTTTTAAATTTTTTCTACATTTTTTTTGGACGGGCATTGTTTCCAGTGAAATTTCAGGGCAAATAGGAGATTAAACATTTTAAGTCTCAAGGTGACGAGCGTAGTGCTGCGCAGCGCAGAGTCTTGAATTCTAAGAACTCAAAATTCTAGTTTCACACCTGTTATGGGCAAACGTGACGTTTAAAATCAGGCCAGCGATTTGCTCGTCTCATAACTCAATAGCATATAAAAATAAAATAAGTCAGCAAATAAATTATTATTTTTTGATATTATCTTATTTTTTTATCTAGTAGTGTCAGTTTCTGCTGATCCATGCCAATCATTATTTCAGAAGATGAGACCTATTCGTAAGTATGCATTTTTATTAATACATTACATACAATCTATTCACGTATTTAATTAATCTCAGCTCGTAACAAATATTGCTATCTATCTGCCATTAATTATAATACTTAATAGGATAGATAGTAGAATTATACGCAAATTAACAAGGCTTAGATAGATATAATTATGTAATAGTAGAAATTCTGTGACACAATAATAATTGGGCCTAAGTTTGAAGGTCTAATTTTTCTAATAAAAATAGAATTTATGTCTATGTTGTTTAGGTTGCAATGACAAAGACATAAATATATTTTAAGTTAGTTTAGATCTGTCAAATAAACTTGGGCGTACTGTGTGGCTAAACTAAATCTAAGTAGTTTTAGATCGGCGTCATGCATTTTTAACCGCCGACTCAAAAAGAGAGGTGTTATAAGTTCGACCGCTATGTGTGCCTCTCTATGGCACCGTAGCTCTTAAACGAGTAAACTGATTTACTTAGATGCGGTTTTTTATTTGAAAGCAAGTTTTCTAGTAGCGGTGGTTCGACGGTACTATTTTAAATTAAAAAATTGGTTATTGATTCTAAAATGTTTTTGAAAAAAAACTAAGGTTGGTTGCAAGGTCGCTAGAGGAATATTACTTGGGATTACTTGGTGGTGATGACCCTCGGACATGAAAGGAGAATGATTGCAAAGATGGTACCTATCCACCTAAGTTACAATTTAAAGATAAATTTAGAATCAAAATAGAGGTACGTACGAGTACATTGGTTGGTGTAGAACTCAGATTTTAGTTGAAAAACAAGCTAATTCTCAGCAACACAAAGCGCTTCGTAGACTGAGGTGTCGAGTATGGTGATGATCATAGATGATGATTACTATGAGCCCTGTTCGGCTTAGCATACCCTTTCCTTATAACCTTATAACTTTCTTATACAGGGTTATAATACCAATCAGAAATTGGTGAAAAAAACGCAGCTGTTCCATAGAAAAATGTCAATGACACTCGACAAAATGTATGATAACAGCAGATTTTTTGGACGAATTCCGGGTTGTTCCCATAGTAAAAGTTGTTCGTAATGAAGAATAAGTACGACCCCTTTTCAGCTTACCATACCCTTTCTTTAATACCCTGTATAGACGACCTGTTGCTAACCTGTTTTTACCAGACTGAATAGTGTTTAGGGGTTTCTGTTACAAGCTTTTATTTAACATGCCGTGTTAGTTAGCTAACCTAACTACCCATGTATATTTTATTATTTTAGATCGTAAGTACATTCAATTCTGAATTTTATTATTTTTATTTATATTATGGGTTCTGTATGGAATAAGTACGTTAGAAGGCACGTAAGTTTAAATGTTAATCTGTGTCGATGCGACTTCCATTTACAGACAGATTGGTTAAACTGAAAATAATCCTGGACATGTTACGTCTTGCTTGTCATCATGCTATCGTAACAAAGGTCAACCAGAAGTGAACATTGTATTATAACCGCTATCTTGAGTTTATGGTTTTAATCAATTGCCGTACCTGCAGCTACAGAGATAACTTTCAGTATATAAACTGAATTAGATTTTTTAAAATCATAGTCGCTTGTACAAGAACTTAAAAAGTAAGCACATATTTAATTTACTAAAATAGCACGCACTGGATTACTTACTCCTTCTCTTGTGGAGACTCTCTTCTTAGACTGATAGTGTAGAGTTCTAATTCTATTTTTTTTTCAATCTTGAACAGTTTTTTGATTTACGAGAGTAAGTGCATACATATTATTCTAATTACACGTTTTTCTTTCACAGAATCACCATGAAATTCTTCATCGCTTTCGCCCTGATCGCCACCGTGGCCTCGGCCGCCTACATCAAACCCGTCCAGATGGACGAGGAGATCGCGCAGATCATTGCCGCGATCCAGAGCCCCAGCACCAACCCCGCCACCGCCGCTGCTCTTGAGGCTATGCTCCTCGAAGCTCTGGGTGTTGTCGCCGGACCCGCCATCATCGAGTCCAACCCCATCTCCGTCGGACCCGCAATCATCGAGACCAACCCCATCTCTGTTGGGCCCGCTATCATTGACTTCCCCCTTCCCGACGGTGGTGTCGTCACCGCTGAAGAGGAGCTCGCCCCCTCCCCCGTGGTTGTGCCTTCTCCCGTCATCATCGGTGAGATCCCCTCTGGACAATCTCCCCTCGTCCAGATCATCGTGAACGTCGTCAACGCCCAGGAGTCTGCCGTCGTCCCCAGCCCCGCTGACAACGCTGTCGTCGAAGAGGTCTATGTGCCCGGCCCCGTCAACGTTGTTGACCACGTCATCGCCCCTGAGCCCATCATTGTTCCTGGACCCGTCGTCGTCCCCGCACCTATCGTCCCCGGCCCCGTCAACGTTGTCGACAACGTCGTCGTCGAGCCCGTCCAGGTGGTTGAGCCCATCATCGTCGAGCCCGTGGTCGTCGGCACTCCCATCATCCCCGCCCCCGTTGTCGTTCTTCCCGACGAGCTGAACTAAGTGATTAACGTACTAAGCGACTATACTTTTTTAATTATATTGTATTTATAAAATGTTTTGCATGAAATACAGTATAATATATATTTAAAATATTCGTTATTTTTTACCTTTGGAAAGTAGAATTACGGAATAAACAAAACGCTAATAATAAATTCAAATAATACATTGATGACAATATCTCGCTCACGTCAATGCCACTTGGGCAAAATTGCGGGGTTAGTTTGAGAGGTAAGGTACCTACTACTAGGAACATGGCACAAGGGAGAGGAGGCCTGCACTCAGCAGTAGGTCGATACCGGCTGACGATAATGATGGCCTTGTTGAGTACAGTATAATAACTCTTTATTGGCACCACAAAAAGAAAATCATAGATATTGAAATACAAAAGGCCGTCTTATAGCTAAGAGTGATCTCTTCCAAACAACCTTTGGATGAGAGTAGGACTTAATGATTAGGTACAAGAGTGATTGGGATATGATGTAAGTCTTTCAAAAGCATCGACATGAAAAAGAAATGGTTTTACATGCTGTACTTAGGGCCTATAAGGGTTTCATGTATGTTCTTTTATGGTAGCTGCTAGACTTGTGGCCACAAAGCTAGACACCTGCCTAACCAGTGGCAGATTTACAAATTTGCCTATTCATATTTTCTATTCCAAATTTTTCCGCCACTACCAACCTCTACAATTTGATACACTCTAGCACCTCCCCCACCCCCGTCCTCGCTCACATTACTTTCTTTTAGGAAATCACGTTCCATATAAAAAAAATTGGCCCTGAATTTGCCGCCCCTAAAATCTGCAGCCCTAGGCTCCAGCTTTCAACATTTTATACAAAAAAAAGTGACACGTGATATTGGCTGGGGGCAATTTATAACGTCACCGGGGGATCAAAAAGTGGCTTTAAACATTACGTGATTTATTTAAGACCTCTTAAAATCTTCTCCTCTTCTCGCTTAAGATTTCTTCGTCTTTTGCTTTCTTCTTCTAGTTTTACACCGTGCAAGCTGTCTTTCTGTGGAATGAGCTGCCTGTTACTACTTATTGGGCAGGCTAAATCTCTAGTCTAGAATATAGATAAGAGATCTCATTTACAAGGTTATAAGGAAAGGATATGCTAAAGCCGTAAAAGGGTCATATTACCTTCTCATCATTATGAACACTTCTACTATAACAGCTGATTAATTTTCTCGAATTCCGGGTTGGTCCCATGGTAAAAGTTGTTCGCAATGATGAGTACCTACTGTAAGCCCTTTTCGGCTTAGGATACCTTTTCCATACAACACCGTATATTTATAAACATTAATTCTCATTCTCTCTCTTATTAAGTGGGTATGTATTTTGTTTCATCAAATGAAATCTATATAGATAATTATTTATTATATAAAAATGAATCCCTATTTCCCTTGGTCACGCAATCACGCGTGACGGCGTGAACGGCTGGACCGATTTCACTTTTTTTTTTGTTTTTGTTATTGTCAGGAGAAGGTTCTTATGAATGAAAAAAAAAATTACGCGAAAATTAGAAAATTTAAGAATACGCTTTGGACAATGTAAACTTTTTTATAGTAACATTTGACATTGAATTGCGTGCTCAAATATCATCAAGACACATTTAGAGCTGGTTCAGACATGGCGGATTCCGCGCGGATGCAAATCGCGCGGTTTTCGATTTCGATTGTCAATCCGCCGGGACAGGTATGAACGAATGAATAGGCGCTAATGTAAATAAGATCCGCGCGGTTGACCCGCGCGGTTTGGAACCGCGCGGATTCCGCCGTGTCTGAACCAGCCCTTACTCTCCCAAAATGATTAAAAAATAAATGTCTACCCGTGCGAAGCCGGGACGGGCCGCTAGTTATAAATAATTATAAATTGAAATTATACCTAACCCTGTATTATAAATTTTATAAAACAAAGGGTACACAAAGCTGGAAAGGGCTCTTAGTTATCATCATTATAAACAATACCCACTCTGAATACCCCCATAAACCATAGTACCTACTCGTACCTACCCTAGCGAAATAAAAATCAGCTGTTCTAGCTTACATCTAGCTTATAAATTACAATGTAGGTTGGTTGTGTAGGCTCAATAAATAAATCTGAATCTGTTCTATACATTTTGTCGGGTTTTTTTGACGTTTTTCTATGGAACAGCTGTTTTTTAGCCAATTTCGGGTTGGTCTCATAATAAAAGTTGTTATACTGTGTATACGAGATGGGCCCCTCAGTTTCACCCGCGAGATGATGAAAAACAGTGATAATTATGTACCTATGTGTTATTCCAAGATATACACTATCTACATTCCTAATTTCATCCAAATCGGTTAAGTAGTTACGTAGGTACGTGGAATGAAACATTCAAACACACACACACACACACACTTTCGCATTTATAATATTGGTACATCGATCAAGTAAAGGAAAGTATATCAGGGTATAGCGATCACTCTACTCATCACTCGCTCCAACTGTGGCGGATTTGCACATTTGCCGCCAGTAAGCTTATCAAAATTTTGCCGCCCCTACACCCCCCCCCCCCCCCCAGTCCTTCCTCCCATCAATACTTTCTTTTAGGAAGTCATGTTCGACATAAAAAACATTGGCTCTGAATTTGTCGCCCCTAAAATCTGCCGCCCTAGGCTCCAGCCTACTTAACTAAGCCTGCTGGCAAATCCACCACTGCGCTCTAACCAACATTTTCGCGTATGGGTTTATGTTTTTCGGGTTTAGCATATTGGCGCCCTTTGCCAGCTAGCGTCAAAAGCGATCGTTCCTCCCGCTCTACACTACAGCCGACGCTGCCTGTAATATTGGTAAGACCAATATTGAAAAAAGGATTGGATGCCTAATTACCCGTAGACTATATTTAGGTAGGTAGAAGAGTAAAAAAATATTTTTATATAAAAAAGTATATATTATTGTACTTCATGTTTAAACACATTTTATAAATACAATGATACACTGGTGTTATAGTCGTATAGTACGTAGTAACTTCCTACCTAGAGATGCTGAATCAAAATTTAGTTCAGCTGTTCGGGGAGGACGACAGCGGGAGCGGGGATGATGGGGGTACCGACGACCACAGGCTCGACGATGATGGGCTCAACAACCTGGACGGGCTCGACGACGACGTTGTCGACAACGTTGACGGGGCCGGGGACGATGGGTGCGGGGACGACGACGGGTCCAGGAACAATGATGGGCTCAGGGGCGATGACGTGGTCAACAACGTTGACGGGGCCGGGCACATAGACCTCTTCGACGACAGCGTTGTCAGCGGGGCTGGGGACGACAGCAGACTCCTGGGCGTTGACGACGTTCACGATGATCTGGACGAGGGGAGATTGTCCAGAGGGGATCTCACCGACGATGACGGGAGAAGGCACGACGACGGGAGAGGGGGCGAGCTCTTCTTCAGCGGTGACGACACCACCGTCGGGAAGGGGGAAGTCAATGATAGCGGGCCCAACAGAGATGGGGTTGGACTCGATGATTGCAGGTCCGACGGAGATGGGGTTGGACTCAATGATGGCGGGTCCGGCGACAACACCCAGAGCTTCGAGAAGCATAGCCTCAAGAGCAACGGCGGTGGCAGGGTCGGTGCTGGGGCTGTTGATGGCGGCAATGATCTGCGCGATCTCCTCGTCCATCTGGACGGGCTTGATGTAGGCGGCCGAAGCCACGGTGGCGATCAGGGCGAAAGCGATGAAGAATTTCATGGTGATTCTGTAAATTAACACAAAAATTAATACTCTAAAATTCCCAGGTTTTAGTTTTAATAGTATATTTATAGTGATCTACAAATATTGTATCAATAACAAAAACTTTGTTGAAGGACTTACTTTTTGTTACTCGTCTAAACGACTATGCCAATCCACAAAATATGAGAAGTTTTTATATTAAAAAATTATCTATTTAACCTAAGATATTTAACACTAATCTACCATAATCCAGTAAGAATTTTTTATTGTAATAGTGCGGCATATTAGGTAAAATATAGATAGTCATTATCGTATTATACTTACTGTACTTTTTTTGTTTTGCCCAGTAGTAAGTAATTAGTCGGTGACTATCGACATGGCAGGGTAAACGTGTCGTTTCGTCCGGTTATGCAGTATCGAGGGATGGGGATCTCAAGTACCTAGTCTAGTTATTTCCATTCCCATTCCCACCCAGAAACGGATTTTGACAGTTTGTAAATCTCGTGTGCAGCCAAAAACTAAAAAAAATGGGAAACGTAAAAGTCAGTCGTTGTGATATTAAATAAATTTTAATTAACTGTCAGTGTCACGGGGTAATGTTGCGTTTGGTTCTTAGACTTAGCATAACTATCTCTTTCATACTAATGGATTTACATGTATCGCTCTTTCTTTCTAATGCTACAAATTAACGGATTGCGTAACAAAACAAACTTGGATTTAGAAAACATAACCTCAAAATCTTCAAACAAAATTTGCTTCGAAAATAATTTAAACTGGATTTTCTTATTTTAAATAGCTATACTGTGTGCTAGTATTTCTCTATAATGCGGCTTCATCAGATTCTTATGAATGGGAAACATGGCAGGAGGCCGCAAAGAGAACCTGTTCCATTTCAGATGCTTCTACCTTTGGAGCTGAAGAAAACTG
The DNA here is from genome assembly GCA_949125135.1 of Alcis repandata. Taxonomy (NCBI): domain Eukaryota; kingdom Metazoa; phylum Arthropoda; class Insecta; order Lepidoptera; family Geometridae; genus Alcis; species Alcis repandata. The sequence continues at coordinate 8,385,755 of OX421237.1, forward strand.
TCTCTGGAAAAAGTGATAGGCAGACCGAAGCCGCTTGTATGCAGGAGCTAGCTGTAATGTTCGCCTGTTTTAAGAAAACTGAGTTTGAACAAAAGGAATGTTTAAAAGAAGTCACTGCTTTCCAAACTTGTTACAAAAATTACCACGAGAAGATGAGCACCCAAAGAGATCAAGGCAGGAAGGGTATTTTAGTACCTGGAGAAAAGAAACTAACGCATAGACAATTAAATGAACTGTTAAAGAGGTTCCCGCCGAAGAAATAGTGTAAATACAGTTTATTCTAATTTATAGTGTACATTTGTAGAATAAAGTTATTTAATGTTGAATTTCATTTATTACTTTACCCTGAAAATTACATCTAATCTAATTGTTTATGGTGTTGTTTATTTTGTCACTGAATCACTACAGAAATGTTCATAGAGTAGCTCAACTAGTTCATAACCAATCACCGATGTTAAGCAACATACAACACAGTTAGTCTTCAGATGGGTGACCACAGGTGACTTTTACGACTTGGCCCAACCATGAGTCGGATGATGCATTAAATTGTAGCCCTCAGTTGTTTGTTCTTTAATCACAACTGCCAAGTGAGGCCAAACTCCTCTGAGAATAGGACTCGGCTTACATAAACTATTTACTAAAAAAAATTGGTTGCCTGTAAAGTCGGTATACGGGCGAAAGTTTTACGTGACAACGACTTTGAGTGGTAAAATAATTTTAATGTGAATATTCATTCGTATAGTAGGAAGAAGGATGAAATAATAGTAACAATTTAAAACATTTATTTATACAAAGAATTATATTTAAAACATTAATTTATACAAAGAATCTCGCACTGAATTTCATATTAACAAAATTTTATTTTTACCTTTACACATACATACGTATTTATATACAAATATACATACAATAATACGACGCGTGCCTTTCACTTTATATGTCTGTCTCTCTCGCTCTTAGGCGGGCTAACCATGCCCGAGTGGAAGGGACGCGTGCCTCTCACTCGCTCTCATTGTGAGCGCATAACGTGAGCGGAGCGTAACGCAGTTTCTTGAAGTGTCACCCGGCAAACCAATTTATAAGACGTTGTCACGTCAAAATGGGAGTTACAGACAGTGCAAAAATTCTCCTACTAATTTTATTAACCTAAATTTTGTTACTCAATCATGCAGATATGGCTAAACAGATTTGGGTGAAATTCGGTATAGAGGTTGATTATACCCTCAACCCTAGTAATAACATAGGCTACTTTTTATCCAGGAAATTAAACGGCTTCTAGGATAGCGAGTGAATCTGCAGGATGCAGCTAGTACTCACTATAAATACATACCTATCACTGAAATCTTTTACTTTGCCCATATTTTTATGACCATCTCCATCTGGTTGCAGGGCAGTCCATTACCAAAGTGGGTGTGACGGCAGTCATAATTTCAGCATTTGGTCACCTGCCTTACTACTTAACAAATAGTTTGCGGCGAACTGAACATCTCAGCCTGTACAGGGTTATTCATAAAGGGTATGCTAAGCCGAAAAGGGCTCATAGTACTCATCATTATGAACAACTTTTACTATGAGACCAACCCGAAATTCGCGAAAAAAAAACAGGTGTTCCATACATTTTGTCGAGTGTCATTGACAATTTTCTATGGAACAGCTGATTTTTTTTTCGCGAATTTCGGGTTGGTCCCATATTAATAGTTGTTCATAATGATGAGTACTATGTGCCCTTTTCGGCTTAGCATACCCTTTATGAATATCTGTATATCTCCCTAACTTTTCAACTTATTTTAAAAGTATTGAAACTTAAAAATTTCATCACAATATACTACTTGCATGCAAAATTTCACGAAAATTGGATTATACTCAACTCAAGTTACCGTAAGAAATTTAAAATGTACGTGTCTAGGGCCTAGAATGACACCTAACTTCGCTTGGAATCAAATTCCAAATTGGAATCAAAAATCAAATTGGTAATCCGAGGTATAAGTTATCTCTATTCCAAATTTAATTCAACTCCGTCCAGCCGTTTCAGCATGAAGGAGTAACAAACATACTAAAAAACTTTTACTTTTTTATTGGCAGGATAGGATGCATGAGAACTTGAAAAATACAAAAATTAAACACAAAAACGTCCACATGTCAATATATAATAAAATATTATCGTAAATAAGATTTAATAATAAAAAATGTAAAGATCACTTTGCGGCAGTGTTAATCCACTGCGGAGAAGATATTTGAAGCTCGATACGCTTGACAGTGATCAGCTCGTCGTCAACTTCGTGGGCGTTGTAGAACCTTTCCAATTGTTCTATGGCTTTGTCTTCCAGCTGGAATAAAAAAAAAAACAATAAAATAACCAAAGATACAGATATCTCTGTAGCAAAGTCAGAAGTACTTTTGTCTATAAATTAATGTTTTTTGCCAGTTCTGATTGAATAAAAAATTAAATAAAACAAATAACCGTTTAGAAAGTAGATTACATAGAAACCTAATGCACCTGAAAAACATTACTATTTTTTTGATAGTCAGGTAAAAAGAGAAGATATAATGTCAAACAGACAACATACAATGCAACGTCATCATCGCAAGGGCGAAAACTGCTAGTTTTTTTGGAAAACAGAATTGTTTCGTACTTTCTATCTACATAATTATATTATTTTATTACAGACTCCATCATCATTTTCCCTAAATTTATATGTATGCAGTTATCGATTTAGGTGTTTTGGGTGTTTCCATTTTATGATAGCAATTACCCATATTTTGGGGTTTCCCTTACTAGTTCCTACCTAAAAATTAACTAATATCAGCTTGTCGCTATCTCTTAATCTTAATAATTTAACCCATCTTAGATAAAATCTTGATAACAACCAAAATGCAACGAATGATGAAAATATAAACGATTTTAAACGTATGTAAGTAGCTTCATACCGCGATTTCATTTTCCTAAATTTTAGCAATGGAAAAATCTATCCTGTATTCTAAATGTTTAGCAAATTCTGCTATTTAGTCTTAAAAAATGTAATTAAATTTAAAAAATCCTCGACAAACAATAGCTATCAACTCTACTAACGACTAATTCACCTTTCAAACAAAAAAAAAACCAAAATCAAGATCGGTTATTCCGTTCGGGAGCTACGATGCCACAGACACACACACAGACATGTCAAACTTATAAAAACCTGTCGTTTTTGCGTCGGGGGTTAAAAACAACAGACGACAGCAGTTTTTTTTATTCCCATCTCAAGGGCTTCACACACAGCAGCTATAATGTAAAGATGTACATTATAGCACGATACATCTCATTACATCTTTCCATAGAAATCGTCAGGAGACCACACACGACAGCTATAATGTATATTTTTACATCCTGACGATGTACATCTTTACATTATAGCTGCTGTGTGTGAAGCCCTTAACTACTAAGCACGATCCTTGCACTAGTTTCTTTTATGCAATGGACTGACGAAACGAGCAAGTCGTTTGCCTGATGGTAAATGTTAGCTGGTGCACGCTAGCTGTTTAGTGCCACCCAGAGCCTCCGGACCTAGTGTTTCATTATAACTCTTTCTCAAACTTTGATTCTTATAAATACAAAATAACGTTTAGATATCTCACCTGCGTCCAAGCTAAAGGCTTGGTCATGATTCTAGAATGATCCTCCTTCTGCTTCTTCTGATCTGTCAATATTTGGTCAAACTGCATCGCTTTTGATTTAGGGCTGCTACTTGCCACGGGTGCCTCGCAAATTTTCCACGGGTTCCTAGGTTTCTCTGGCGTACTATCAACATTCATTTTACTCAAATAGCCGCTCAAGTTTTGCGGATATAGCTCGCTGCCCTGCATGGCTAGCTTCTTGCGTTGCTTCTGTGACAACTTCGGCCCGATGTGGCTTATGGAAACATTACCATGTGGACTTCTAGCTAAGTCTGCCATGGGAGAATCTTTGGGAGAAACCGACATTTGGGACAACCCTGGACTGGTCGGCGACGACGGTATATTGATGGCACTCGAGTTTTTAACTAGCTTTGTAAAAGATTCTGTGGGAGGCTCGTTTAGAATATCTCTAGCACTGCTTATAGCTTTTAATCTCGCTTGGACGACCTTCTGCTGCTTCTGAGATGTCGGCACTTCGATCCACTTCTCTTGTTTATCTTTTGTGCCTTTCTCATCCTTTATCTTACTCAGCGAGAGAGTTATATCCCCAGAGATTTCGTTTGACAGATCCAACGATGTCACAGAGCTTACAGACTCGTACCTCATTCGTTCTTTCTCACTATCCGTGTAATCAATTTTCTTTGACTGTTTACTATTCTTCTTTCTCGGTATCTCAATGATACTGTCATCTCGTTTGATATCGTCATCTATAAAGTCTAAATTGACAGGATACATATTGGCATACTCTTCTATGACCTCATCGGTTGGGGCGTTGTAAAATGGTGTGATAACCCTAGACGACATGATAGGGTTGAACTTGCAGTAGTAATTAGTTAAATCGTCCAGCAGACTCCGTTCTAGCATATCTAAGTATCTGTTTTCGAGTACTGTGCATAAGTTTAGCGATATGAATTCCATGCAGAACTGTTTGAGCTGCGCAGCGTTGTACGTGTGAGCGAATTGACAGAGTTCCGTGCAGTTTTTGAGCGTAATCAAGTTGGCTAAAGAAACTTCGCACATTTCTCTCAAACGGGTTATGAACAGCTGATCTGCGACTATAAGCATGTTGCACACAAAGTCGATGCTCTCGCAATTTTCGACTTCTGGACAAGAATCGGTGTACAGGAAGTTTATTACGGGCAATAGTATTCCGTAGTTGACTGGCAATGTCACTTTTGATAACATTTTGCTCTGTAATAAAATAATGATTAGGTTTTATTTATGGCAGCCTTTTTGGAGGATTAGTGCGGGATTGTTGGTATCGTTTTATTGTTGTTATCGGGAAATACGTGATAGATGGTGCAGACTGGAGTTAACTTTAACCAGCACAAAGCTGTTCTTGCATCATAATTGTGCAGAAATAGAATTGTGATGCAACAACTGATTTTTGAGTATTTTATTTGTACATACTTTAAATTTTATAAATCTTAATATATTTTTTTGTTGTGGTTATTGTTTATCTTTGTTTGAAGAATGTAGAATACCTAAGACAATGTAAATGTGTTTTAGACATTCGATTTCTCGTATGCTGATCGATTCCAAAAAAATCCAATTTACTAATCGGAAAGAAATAGGTTAGATATTGACGGAGAAGTCGGGTGAACCTACATAAAAGTGTGATTTATACTTAGTTTTAGTTTCATTTAAAATATTTCCATTATGCACGCGAAAATGTTGCACTATTTTTTTCTTGTAATTTATTTGGTGTGCAATAAAGATATTTCTATTATATTCTAAAGGAAAAAACCCTACACACAGTCGAACAGTCGAAGTCGGTTGAAAATCATCATCATTTTCATCCACAGCCATCTTTATACCACTAGGCATAGGCCTCTCTCTTTCCCTCACTCTACCATCTGCCTCGATTCTGAGCCAATCAGTTAAAAACGAATAGAGAATTTAAATCCTACATCTATGCAAATAAATGTGTTACACAAACCTCTGTCCAGGAATGCATAAACATCCCGTTAAAGTACTCCAGTCGCGCCGCCAAAACACACTTGTGTGCTGGGACCAGCATGCCGTCCTTGGAGCACACATTCGTATCCACCAGCTCGGGGTAGGTCTCTCGAGACCAGTGGATGGGGGTCTTTTGATGCTCAGCATGCTCTTTCAGGCAGACCTTGCCGTCTTTGTAGCTGGGGAAGAGAATTGTTTTTATCCAACTGTGTCAGAGCTAAACCTGTTAATAGTTATTTGTTATACAAGAGTGCAAAGTTGCTTTTTAACCGCGTGTTCAATTTTGATGACCGAGCAAGCGAAGGATTCTAAAATTCTAAAATTCAAAATTAGAATCCTGAGCGTTAGCGAGGGAATCAAAAGAGCACGAGGTGAAAAATCTTTGCACTCGAGTGCAACACGTAACTTTTCATTCCACCTCAGCGAGGAAAGAGTATTTTTAATCTTCAATATCTGAGTGGAAAAGCTCATTTGCGCATTATTAACAGTTTCAGTCAATTCTGTTGGCGTCAAACAAACTTCCTCGTCGCTAGAATCACTCATTTTAGTTTATTCACTTGTTTTCAAGTTTCTTGTTTTTAATATACTAAGGTTTAACAATGACGTGAAAAAATGCCGCGTAAAGAACCGCGTACAAAGCAAATTGAAAAAAGAACACCAAGAAGGTTCCGAGTCTGAGTTTTTAACAAATTAAAAAAAGTTGTATGATATATTCGGCACCATAGAGGTAGCAAATAGGTTTAATGTTTTTTTAAATTCACAAACTTAGTGCACACGATGTTCTAAATTCAATTTACTTTATCCTCTAGAGAATAAAAACGGCTTTTCCACTCAGATATTGAAGATTAAAAATACTCTTTCCGAGATGGTGGGATGAAAAAATATTTATTTGGATTAAGTAAAGTAGAAATATAGGTAGGTAAAGCTCCGAATTTGCAACGCCCTTACAGGGTCCTTGGACAGTAACATTTAGTTTTTTTTTTTTATGTAATTGAGTGACGAGACGAGCAAATTGCTCGCCTGATGTTAAACGTCACGTTTGCCCATAACAGGTCTGCGCCACCCAGAATTTTGAACTCGCAGAATTCAAGACCCTGCGCGGCACAGCACTGCGCTCGTCACCCTGAGATATAAGTTGTTTAATCTCCCATTTGCCCTGTAATTTCACTGGAAACAATGCCCTTCCAACCGGAACACAGTAATGTTTGCACATTACTGCTTGGCGGTGGAATAACTGGCAAAGGTGTGGTACTTCCCCAGGCGGGCTCTGCAAAAGAGCCCTACCACTACTAAGCCACTACCACTACTAGCCCTACTCGATATTTTTTCATTTAACACCCGGAAAAGAGGTGAGGCATGCATCGAAATATTTTATTAATATTTTTTTTTTTACAACTTACATTCCAATTTTGAATGCTCTAATGTCCCTACCACACGACCACTCTGTCGAAACAACAATTTATTTTTAAAAATTGCAAGTTTCAATGATAATGCAAGTGATAATGCGTTAATACAATTCCACCCCCTCGATCGAAAAATATCGATCCTACGAAAAAATTGATTGGGACAGAAATTGTAGGAAATTCAATTTCAAACCACTTTGGTAATAACCATTTTTCGTGTAAAATTGAAAATAAACGAGTTATTTAAAAAAAACACCCTTAAAATCAAGATGGCGGAAAATCCAAGACCACTGGGAATTCGAAAAACGAAATGTAGACTCCCAGTGACCCCCTCTAACGAATTCCGAAAGCAAAATTCTACGTATAATTTTTCCTGGGTTTGGTTCGTTTTTCATCCAATTCCACTGTATTATATGTTTTATTGCACCTATAGTAATAATACGAATTTGGTAAATGACTCAAGCGATAAATTTTTATGATCCGGGTGATATAGGCTACATTTTATACGAACAAAATCAATGGTGGATGTAATATCAAAAATTCAGAATCTCTGAAATATTAATATATGCCTCTATTTTTTCGTAGTTGCTCGGGTTACGGTTTAAAAACTTTAGATTTGTATTCTATCTGAAAGAGCTTGTAACGATAAGGCCGTCAGTTTTTGCACTAGTTTTAAGCGTTATTATTGTTGATTTAAGCACATAAACTATCTATCCATCTATAATATATCTATCTTGTAACCAAAATGAACATTTTAAACCAAATAAGACGGGTTCTAGAGTCAAACAAACGGAACGGACGGTTTGTCGGATCGGCAAACATAGAGTAGGGCGCCCTGCGGCCAGGTGGAGCGACAACCTGCGTGAGGCGCAGTGGTGGATTTACCAGCAGGCTGAGTAGGCTGGAGCCTAGGGCAGATTTCAGGGGCAGCAAATTCTGGGTCAAGTTTTTTTAATTTCGGACATGATTTCTGAAAGAAAGTATTATTGTGAGTAGGGACGGGGGACGGGGCTAGTGTATCGAATTGTTTAGGTCGATAGGGGCGGCAAAATGTTGAATAGCCTACGGGCGGAAAATGTGTAAATCCGCCACTGGTGAGGCGGCATGGGAGCAAGTGGATGTGCAAGATAGAAGATCGTGCCTTGTGGCTTTCTTTAGAAGAGGCCTATGTCCAGCAGTGGACAAACACTAGATAGGCTGATAATGACGATAAAAGAGATTGCATTCGCATTTTTCACAACATGTGCAAGTTCACACGTGCATCAATGCACGTGCGCGTGCTATCTATTGCGTATCAATGCAGATTATAGTTTATACCTGTCATGTATATTATAAAATATTGTGAAAGATGATATAAAAACGAAAATAGGATATGTGACTAATGTAGGAAAGAAAAATAAGGAAAATATTGCTCTGCTCATGTCGCGCACCAAATAATGTAACGTAGAGTATTTTATATTTATTATTATATAATTACTAGCTGACCCGGCAAACGTTGTTTTGCCATATAAATTATTTCTAGTGACTTTAAAAATAGGGGTTGGTGATAGAAGGGTGAAAATTTAGGGTTGTATGTATTTTTTAATGCCACATAAGCCACATTATAAAAAAATAAAAATTTTGTACAAAAAATAAAAATAAATGTTAGGGGTGGACAACCCTTATTACTTAGGGGTATGAAAAATAGATAGTAGCCGATTCTCAGACCTACTGAATATGCATATAAAATTTCATAAAAATCGGTCAAGCCGTTTCGGAGGAGTATGATAACTAACATTATGACACGAGAATTTTATATAAAAGAAGAATAGGCTCGTGCTTGACCGCCATCTTGCCTGATGGTTAGCAATGCAGTCTACGATGAAGCATTGAACACTCCCAGATTATATCAGAACATATTAAATATTATTATTAATATTACCCTGTATTTTACTTTATGACATGCTATGTAACTGTGACTTTTTCTATTATTATTCTGTTCTATAAAAAAAAAAACTTTCCATATTCAAAATCGTTGACCTTTCAAAATCCAGTCTGTGCAAATCAATGGATTAGAAACCAATTTCTTGCAGGATTACTTTTATCTGTCGATTAAATTTGAAACGCAATGCGTCGCTTAGCAGACGCCATAAAGCCATAAACTATTAAAATTATAGAGATTACGGATTAAGGAATAAAGTAGTGGTATAACTATAAATCTAGTAGTAAGTAGTTTCGTTATCTGTTTAGAAAATTTCGTTTGATGTAACGCGTAATTTGGTAGGTAGGTTATTGTTGGTTTAACTTTGTTAAAAATACCAACTGAACTGACTATGGACACAAATAACTTCGAGACCTAGAGCAGAGATATACAATACATTCACCATTGAAATACGTGGTCGACCGGGAATCGAGGCTAGGACCCTTAGCCCAATAAGCAAAACTAAGCAATAGTGTAGATACTGGTGATTTCAGAGTGCCTATAGTCACCGCGTTACCAACTGAGTCGTGCGGCCATAAATCATTTCTCTATGTCTATCTCGCTCGCACTTGTGTGTCTAATGGAGCCGCATAGTGATGTGCGTAAGATGGTTATAGGCGCATATCGATAAGAATAAAATCAGATAGAAACATACGACTAACGACTATGACGAAGGCCCTACGACTCAGTTGGTGACGCGGTGACTATGGTAATAGTTTTTTCCACTATTCGATCGCGTTAACGTAATCTACAATTTGTATGTCACACTCTCGCAGGTCACCCTAGTGTGGGCTTCAGAGCACATTGTTTTTTTTTTAAGTTTCTGTTAAAATAAACGTTTATTATTATTACTTACTAGAACTTATCCAGCAGTTTATGCAGCGCCATAACTTGCAGCCGTTTAGCGGAGGCTTGCACAAGTTTGATGGGGTCGCAGTACAGGTGCACGCGGGGCGGAGTCTCCGTGTTGCGCTTGCGGTTACCTTTCTTGGTTTTGGAGTCTTGCTTCTTGTACGCTTCGAAGGCTGATATTTCTGACGGATTTTCTGAGGACAAAAAGAAAAGGATTACGATAAATTTACAAAGGGATTAAAATTATGATGTTGAAATTAATGACGCGCTGAGTTATACAGCGCAAGCTAATCATAGACGATTGAATTGACGACTTTATGCTTTTTTGAGTGTAATACTTTCGTGAGAGACAAAATGTTTTAGGTACGATCTGTCAACGAATTATAAACGGTATGCTATTCTGAAAAATATACTCATCATTATGAGCAACTGATACTAGAAAAATGTCAATGACGCTCGATGAAATGTATGGAACAGCTGATTTTTTCGTGATTTCCTGGTTAGTGCCGTAGCAAAAGTTGGTCATAATAATGAGTACTATGACCCATTTGCGGCTTAGCATACCCTTTCCTAATAGCTCTGTATTGGTATACATTCATACTTGAACATAAACGATTTTAATTCTGATACACACCAATTTCATCAATCTCTATATCCCCATCCTTGTCTTTCTTATTAATCAGATCTTCCTTCCTTATCTTCAGATCGCAAGGGCCCAACTCCACCACGTCACAAGTCCCCGTGTACATGAACTTCAGTACTCTTTCGAAGGCTTCTGGGTGCACATTTTCTATGGGTATGGTGGGTTTCTGCCCCGGTGTAGTTATGCGATCTCGGTAAAGGTTGTAAAGGAGGTCGCTGCTTGAAGCTATTATGAAGATGTGGGCTGGGAATTGTCTGTTTCCAACCTGTGAAGCATAAATAGTAATATGAAACCTTTTTACTAGCTAGTTATTTATCTATCAGGGAGCGCTTTTATTTCGTCACCCAAAACAATAAAAATAAATGTACCTGAAAGATGACGTCATGCAATATGTCGTCGTCGGTAGCGAGTTCCCGCAGAGACTCCATGTGCTTGGACAGACAGGACGGAGACAGCGCGGGGGCTGACGTTAGACCACAGGTCGGTTTATTCTGAAACAACACACATATTAGGCCCAAGTTTAAAGGCTTTTAAGGCGGATCTAAATTTTCTAAAACTATTGGCATCCTTGTCTAATGGCTTGCAATGATAAAGACAGATATATTTTTAGTTAGTTTAGATCTGTCTTAAAATGCCTTCAAACTTGGGCCTATTATCATCATCATCACAGGCCTTTACACATCTTCTCAGATGACTAGCTGACTGGACAGACGTTGTCCTGTCTTAACTAAGAATATTGAATTCGAATTTGTAGAATTAATTAAAAAATCCGCTATACTGCAGTCCTGCACGCAGCTGGGAAAATATCCCGTTTTTATCCCGGGAGAAAGAGACAAATATATCAATATTCTAGCTTTGTCACATCTACGCGTGGATAAAAACTGTAGGAAGACAATTTGTCCATGGCCCATGTTAGGTTTGCTGCGGCAACTTGTAATCCAAATCGGTCAATCCATTAAGGTGCTAACATACACCCTAAAACATTAACCTCATTTTGTGCAGTCAGTTACATATTAAGAAAATACTTTATTTTATGCACGTAAACGCAGTTTTGCGTTTTATATACCGTATACCTACAACCATCTTTGTCGCACTCACGAGGGTGGACGTCTACACGAGAGATAAAAACCATATTATAATAGGCATGACGACAGTATCAAAAATCGCCGATTCAATGCTTTCAGGGGACTAGCCAGATTAAAAAAATTTAAAACACATGTTTAGTTTTATTTTTAAAAAACAGATTATTAAGATTTTCAATAAATTAAAACATTAAAATACAGCAATCGGCCATCTTGTCAGAAACAACAATCACAGCGTATGACGTCACGCCTAAGTGAACTCAGGTCATCCGCCGCTCATCACGCATAGACACAATGACATGACACAATGCCGTGACGTCAAATCGACGCCATGACACAAGCAAGCTGTTTTCGGGCACTGTTGAAAAAATATGTGAAAAATGGCTTCAAACTTCGGTAAACTTAAGTTTATTACCGAAATAAAGGCTTTTTTGTAAATAGTAAATGTGTACTCACATTATGGAAGAGGATTTTAAAATCTTTCGTCACGCCTATTTAAGAAGTCAGTTAAAAAACAAAATACCTGTAAACAAGCGAAATTCAACCCTTCACTGTCAACCACAATAGACACGGCGCGATGTATGTTCGGTATTTTAGTGATCTTCACAGAAGTGCAGTCGTCCTTTTCCAAAAACTTGACTAGCGCCGATCTGCCGTCCTTTTCCTTCTCCTTTCTGATTGGCTGGGGAGTCGTAGTAGGCGGGGCTTTGCGGGATATTGTGCCTGAGGATATAAAAATAAGAAATAAATTAAATTGGATTCAATATACAATATGCGAAATCAACATATTGGCATTGGAGTCCGAAGCCAAAGACAACTAAAATACAATATTTTAGATTAGTAGTCGTAGAATAAATTAAGAATTAACCACAATTATTAAACTTGATTCACGGAAATTGTGCTTTAAGATTTACGAAATAGAACATCAAATATGAATATCAACTTCGTCCAGAGCCATAGTCGAAGCAATGTTTTACTTTTGTTGTCTATGTATTTGTCAGTTTGTTGTGTCTATGTAAACTTCTAAACCATATAATACTAATCTATACTAATACTAATATAATATTATAAAGAGGAAAGATTTGTATTTTTGTATTTTTGGATGTTTGTGTGGAATAAACTCAAAAACTACTGGACCGATTTCAAAAATTCTTTCACCATTCGAATGCTACATTATCCCAAAGTAACATAGGCTATTTTTTTTTTTATTTTTTTTTATCCACAGAAAAGCGTGGCACGGAACCGCTAGTAATATTATAAAGAGGTAAGATTTATATTTATGTATGTTTGTGTGGAATAAACTCAGAAACTACTGGACCGATTTCAAAAATTCTTTCACCATTCGAATGCTACATTATCCCAAAGTAACATAGGCTATATATATATATTTTTTTGTTTTTATCCACAGCGAAGCGTGGCAGGGAACAGCTAGTAATATTATAAAGAGGAAAGATTTGTATTTTTGTATGTTGTGTTGAATAAACACAAAAACTACTAGACCGATTTCAAAAATTCTTTCACCACTAGAAGGCTACATTATCTCTGAGTAACATAGGCTATATTTTATACCCGTGCAAAGCCGGGGCAGGTCGCTAGTATACTATAAACTACTACTACAAAGAGGCCAAGTTTCTCTTCAGAGTTCTTCAGAACTACAATACAATACAAAAATTACAGGTCCGATTTCAGAATATACCTACTATTGTAGCTATTTTATACATTGATTTTTTGACATTCTAATAATATTATTTTCTTTGACATTTAATTTATTGTGTATTAATTTATTCGTAAAATTGTATTTGACATTCATAAGTGTACAAGTACATTGATGTACTCATATTTGAATAAACTATTTTGAATTTGAATTTGAGAAACTATTGTATTAATGGAAAGCTATCAGTGCTATACGAGTAGGCTATGTTTAACAGTTCTAAACAAGCGAGGCCAGAGTGCTTCTGCTGGGGGTGGCGTCGACGTTAAATGATCCCGCGACCCCCGGCCAAGAGGCTGAGGGAAACACCCCAGTGGTTTTAGTGGGTATACCGCCACTAGGGCGGAGACTCCCACATAACCCCGGCTCCCCCGGGTTAGGGGTATCCATAAAGGATTTCCACTGGGTCACCAAAAAAAAAAAAAAAGGCCAGAGTGCTTAGGGTAGTAATTTATGAATGATCTTACCAGAATAAGCTTCTCCTTGTTTAGTGGTGAAGTAGACGGCGTCGTGAGTGAGAGCCACGTACGTCAGCAGGGTTTGGTGGGCCAGCCCGAACACACACCTGGAAAACAGGGACATTCGTTCTGTGACAAGTATACAGGGTTGTCAGGAAAGGGTATACTAAGACGAAAATAGTTGAAAGTACTCATCACTATGAACAACTATTACTAAGGAATCAACCAGAAATTCACGAAAAATAAAATAAAAATCTAGAAAAATGTCAATACACTAGACAAAATGTGTGAAACAGTTGATATTTCTTGCGCGATATAATGAGTTTTTCCATAGTAAAACTTGTTCATAATTATAAGTACCTATTATGAGCCCTTTTCGGCTTAGCATACCCTTTCCTTATAACCCTGTATTGAGTTAATGACCCACAGCCTTCTTTATCCGACTGCTGGGTATAGGCCTCTCTCTTACTGTGCCATCTGCCTCAGTCTTGCGCCAATCGGGTTTAGGTTCAACCCGCGATATCTCATGGCAGGACGCTATTATTTACAATAATGCGTTAACCTTGAATTCAAAACAAATTCGAGGGAACCGATTTTTTCACACCCTAATCGGATTTTTGTCTGGATATTTTCGGAGGTAATTTATTTTACTGTGGAAACTAACGCGGTTTTCACACATTTTTAAACGGTTTTATTTAGCTCACGTTTTCTTTTTTCTTTCTTGGGTCAAATTTAGTAATTCAAATTTCACCCTCTTCCTGTCAACCGATTAATCTGAAATTTTGTATACACTTTGGATTTTGGTGACAATACAATTATGTTTATTCATTATCATTATAAATTCAAGATGGCCGCCGCTACAAAATGGCGGATAACGTAGGTTTTATCAATCCCATCAATATGGGTATCAAATGAAAGGGCTCAACAAGCAGAATACAATATACTATAAAAAATTGAAATTCAAGATGGCGGCCGCTACAAAATGGCGGATAACGTAGGTTTTATCGATCCCATCAATATGGGTATCAAATGAAAGGGCTCAACAAGCAGAATACAATATACTATAAAAAATTGAAATACAAGATGGCGGCCGCTACAAAATGGCGGATAACGTAGGTTTTATCGATCCCATCAATATGGGTATCAAATGAAAGTGCTCAACCAGTATAATACAATGTACTATATAAAATAAAAACTAATAACTAGGGGCACGTCCCACGGTTTTCTTGCCCCACGGTTTTATTTTAGTCTAGTCTATGCATATGTTTATAATTCCCACGACTGTATCTATTTTATTATTTTTGGGTTTTTAGTACATTTTTTTATTGTTTTATAAAACCGTTTAACTTAAAATTTTTTTTTACCTATTTTTTTGTTATAATTAAACACGGGAATACTCGTAGTAGACGACTTAATTTTTACGTGAGTATTCCGTGTTTAATTATAACAAAAATGTAATTTATTTTATCTGGCTTTAGGCTGCCAACTTTCATTAGTGAAGAGGCACTTAGAGAAGAAGAAGAGGCGTTATTTCGCGGAAGTTCATCTTTAGGGAACTGTTTTCTAATGTATTATATTTCTTGTGTTTTAAAGAAAGGTCTTTAAAACACAAGAAATACACTAGAAATAAAAAAAAAGTGTGTTGTGTTAAAAAAAAGTTGTCTTAGTTTTTTATTTTTTTTTATGTAATTGAGTGACGAGACGAGCAAATCGCTCGCCTGATGTTAAACGTCACGTTTGCCCATAACAGGTCTGCGCTACCCAGTCCTTCTTGACCTTCTTGTGTTTTAAAGAGTTGTCTTCCCGACGCGACTTAAAGGCGGAAATACACTAGAAATACATTAGGAAACAGTTATTTCTGCATATTTTCCTCTCACCGTGTCAGTTTGTTGGTAGTATCCTGCCACAGCAGCAGCTGCCCCACGCTGGTGAGAAGCAGCACGGTGACGCGAGAGTGAGCGCCCTGGTCACTCAGCTTACACTCCACACATATCTGACGAAGGTTGATCTGTCTGGAATATGAATATTAGATTAAAAATTTTGTTCAGCCGATAAAAATATGCAATTAAAGCCGGGTCCAGATATGTATCATTTGCCCGATCCGATCACCGGGCAAATGATACATGGGTCGGGCCGTATCGTAACGGCGTATCGAGATCTCCTATCATGATAAGTGTATCATCACCCGTCCACATATGCGATCATGATACGCGTCAGCGATACGGATACGGTGATCGGATCGGGCAAATGATACATATCTGGACCCGGCTTTACACTTAAACTGCTGAAAACACATACCTTGTGTTTTTTTGTGCAACGCGAATGCGGCTATACACGCCAGGCCGTGCAACACAACGGATGTGATTATTAGTTGCAGTTAAAGTTTAAAAAAAAATGATCACCTGATTTTCATGGCTAAGTCATGAAAAGAATAAAATAAAAGTCATAGCTAAGAACATTCTAGATTAATCATTAAAAATAGAGGAAACTAAATCAAAATCACATTTAGCTATGATGCCATAACAGACAATCAATAGGAATTGTAGTAACTAGTAACTAAATGAATCAAAAGGAAGACACCGACTTCCAAGACACGGGTTCCTTACACCCAGTTTGGAAGGCTGTGCTTATAAAAGTAATGTACTGTTTTTCTGAAAAAAAAAATTTAAAATTTTGTTGAAATACTCGGAAAAACTGGTTTCACATTTTGCATGTGTTTGGGAAACATTATATGTTTTAAAGGTATAATAGGCCCAAGTTTGAAGGCATTTTAAGACAGATCTAAACTAACTAAAAATATATCTGTCTTTATCATTGCAAGCCATTAGACAAGGATGCAAATAGTTTTAGAAAATTTAGATCTGTCTTAACAAGCCTTCAAACTTGGGCCTAATGTTTGTTATAGATTTACTAACTTAATAGCGATTTTCTTGCAGATGTACTTGTGCAGTAAGTAGACGTCTCCGCGGCTCGTGGATAGAACTGTTGCGGCGTCGCACGCCTCGACTAGCTGGATGCCTGCTTCTTCCTTGTTATTCATTGATATTGCTACCTGCAAAAATAATATAGGGTTATTCATAAATAATGCTATGTCGAAAAGGCCTCATAGTACTCATCATTATGAACAACTTTTACTATGGGACCAACTCGAAATTCGTGAAAAAAAAATCAGCTGTTCCATACAATTTGTCGAGTGTCATTGACATTTTTCTGTGGAACAGCTGATTTTTTCGCGAATTTCGAATTGGTCCCATCGTAAAAGATGTTCATAATGATGACTACTATGACCTCTTTTCGGCTTAGCATACCCTTTATGAATAACCCTGTATAGGTTAGTTTAGGTCTAGTTAAAAAAAAAAGTTGTTCCATATAATTAGTTGAAGGTCATGAAGATTTTTCTATGGAACAACTGATGAGGGAAAGAGCATGATAAAACATGAAAAGAGCTCAAAGTACTCATTTTGAACGACTTTTACTATGGGACCAACTCACAACAAAATGTATGGAACAGCTGATTTTTTCCTCCCGATTTTAGGGTTGGTTCCATTGTTCATAAATATAACTACAACTAAGAGTATACTAAGAGTCATTTTCGGTTTAGCATACTCTTCAACACAGCAGCGTGCGAGCTTTTTGAATGTGTAGAACGTCTTTATATTTTTTGTCTGAGGGTATTTTGATGTACAACCCGGTCACAATATCTGTGCACCTCGCTGGAATGCGGCGCCTCTCCCGCTTCCCCTGTCACCTCTCCGCGCACTCCCCGGTGCGACAGTACGGTTAGAATCTTCGTTGCCGATACACGTCCCGATAATTTTGAGATATTTTCGCTTTGTTGTTGTTTTGTTTTTTAATATTTATTGTTAAGTTTAGACATATGACGTCACGAGGTCAGGTGCACAGATATTGTGACCGGGTTGTATGTTAAATTTCCTTACCCGTTTGGGCGTCGCAACGACTTTATCCTCCTGCGAGTGGCCCAGCTGGCCCACGTTAGCGCCCCACGTGTACACCGCGTTCTTGTTCCACACGACGGCGTGCGAGCGCCCCGCGCGGACTCCGATTGGATTGGACAGCTTTATTAGAGGTTTGATGGAAGGCAGGCGGATGGTGGACGGGGTTTTGGTTGACGATTGGCTGACGTTGTCTGAACTGTTTAGGCTGTATTGGAGGACCTGGAAACAGATAATTTGTTGTTAATAAAAAGTTAGGTGGTATTGGCCAAGTGGCTAGTCCAGATGCCAGTTTAACAAGAACATTATTTTTACAAAACAAAAAACAAAAACCGACTTCAAAAGACCAACTATTGAGTTATTCATCTATTTGTCGCAACGTACATACTTAATGCAAATTTAAGACTTATATGGTTTTCTCATGGATATCATTATCAGAACTGGACTAAATTGAAATGGAAATGCGTCAGCTTTCTAATAAAAATAGAATCATCAAAATCGATTCACCCAGTCAACAGTTATGTAAAAAAAACAACATACAGTCTAATTGATAACCTCCTCCTTTTTTGAAGTCGGTTAAAAAAATTATTAAAGACTCGGAAACACGTACACAGCTCTATACTGTGCCGTTCGTTTGAACTGTACATCTATGAATAACATACCAGCCTGTTTTCCTGTAGTAACACAGTCGGGTTAAGAGTGACCACAGCGGCGAGGCAGGGCTCCGAGTGCGGCGGGGGAGCGCCGCCGCCGTGCAGTGCGCCGCCCTTGCCCGAGCTAGCTGTCTACCGCACCACACCACGTCGACGGTTTCTTTATTTAACTCTATGAGTAACTTACCCACTTTCGAACAGTATCAGTCGAGTTTAGAGTGACAGCGGCAGCTACGCACGTCTCCAGTTTTAGCGTTCCGTACCAAAATGGTTAAAAGAAACCATTATGGTGAGACTCCCGTGTCTGGGTGTAACTTACCAGTCCACTTTCCATTAAAAACACAGTCGAGTTGAGCGTGACCGCGGCAGCCACGCAGGGCTCCGCAAGCCGCAGCGGCGAGGGGCGGAGCGCCGTGCAGTGCGCCGCCCCCGCGCGAGCGAGCTGTCCCCCGCACCACACCACGTCGGCGGGGCCGGCGCCCGAGCACAGCCAGATACTGTGGAACTTGCCGAGGCATACCTGCAAATACAGATATTATATATATGCCATTTATTGAAGGAAAACGTCATGAAACCTGCATACGTCCGGAGAAGAAATTCAAGAAAAAAAAAGACCTTATGTGATAGGGAGAATTTTGTGAGTTTTAGTTAGCTTAATTTTTTTTCTTAATTTTTACCTTTATTCGTATCAAAAGACATGTATATCAATATTTCTTTCATATATAGGGTTATTCATAAAGGGTATGCTAACAGCTGTTCCATAGAAAAATGTCAATGACACTCGACAAAATGTATGGAACAGCTGATTTGTTTTTCGCGAATTTCGAGTTGGTCCCATAGTAAAAGTTGTTCATAATGATGAGTACTATGAGCCCTTTTCGGCTTAGCATACCCTTTATGAATAACCCTGTATAAGCTAGCTGCGATCGAAGAAGATCGTCTAAGAATTTTAAGCTCGTGGACTCTATGCCGTAAGAAATGTGGGAAAAGTTTATCAACAGTTAAGTTAGTAAACAGTTAAATGTCACAGTTAATTCATCCTATGAAATGTAATAATGTACAGCTAGGTATAGTGTTCGCCCAAAAATCAAGTTCACATCCAAAGACCCTAGTAAGAAATCAAACGCAAAATAACAAAAACAAATATAATTATTAAGTACGACTCTGCGACCAATGACTGGGCGGCAAATTCTGACCACGATTATCGATCGCATCCGGCGTAAACTTGTATGACTGGAAGGGGTTCACCGCCGAAACCACCCTCACGACTCTCTTAGGAGGTTCGTTCACAAACATCATGTTCTCCAGCGACGTGTGCGACGGAGCTATAGTCTTTAACTCAGGGGCAGAAGGCATAAAATTGAACGTATCAGTCACGCTGCCCACCAACGGCTCCCCTCGTATTAAGCAGTACGTGAAAAAAGCGAGAAATGAGTACGCAATCGCGATTAAGACGATGTAAAATATCAGCATGCCTTTGTTTCTAATAATGGACTCTCTTATGGTGTACATACAGCCGATTTCTATATGAAACTTGGTTGATCCATCCAGGCTTTTGGTGCAGTTCTTCGAAACGGGTATCAAGGCAGTCACGTTTGATAGTATGCAGCATTGCACTGGATATATTAGCTCCGGGTTTGCTTTTCTCCAATTCGACTCAGCAAAGTCCCAATAGCCAATCACGCCGCAGCATTCATAATTCACCATGACGTAGTTCCATACATTCGAGATCAAATCCTTCTCTCTCCCGTAGAACTGGTTTATAGAATTTTGGAGATAGCCTTTCGTCTTCTCGTTGTTCGTGTAGATGTTATAAACGCCAGTTATGAAGAACACCCAGAAAGCAATAGACGATATGACACTGACTAGGAAAATGTAGGACTTAAGGGCGCATTTCCACTTGCACCCAGCACCGAAAATTCCGCAGCAAGACGTGAAAGTCGTGATTGCTGCTACAGGAATCAGAAAAGCAGTTAAGGGCGCCGAAAGTATTCTCAAGTTCACAAGGTCAGCGATAGAAGATACGTGAGGACTTTTCGTGACTGTGAAGTTAACAGCTTTGAAGAATTCGGTGTTTATAGCGCACCAAATGCATACGAATCCTCCCAAAAGGCCGATAGTGAAAAAAACGAAGTTGGTACAGCCGAGACAGGTGCGCGGCAAGCTTATCGAGTGCATTTCCTTGTATTTGTTGTTTATTCGAAGGATTTACTAATCTACAAAACTGGCAAAAATTGTGTAAACATGTTCACTTTTGATTGACGGTGTCAGTATTTTTCTATTGACAGTTATAACAACAGAACAGAGGATAAACTTTTAATTAAATAAATACTTTTTCAAAATCTCGAATAAGAGTGCGTTTGAATACGAACTCTAGGTGAGCGACAATGTGGTCAAAGTTGAAGCACGCAGATATAGTAGAAGACTCCTTTTCACTCTGTAATGTGTTAAAAAAACTACCGAATAGAAAAGATAATCCTCAAACGGCTAAACATAGGTACATTTTGTAGAATCATACCTAAGAAATCTAAAAAGAACCTAAGACAGAAAAAACCGGATAAAAACCGGACCAATTTCTCGGAGCTACAAAACCACAGCGTTCAAAAACAGTCCCTATTCTCACCTGCTTAACACTGATATTGGCTCGAGTAAACGCCGCCAGCGTGTCGGGAGCGTGCCTCGGCTGGTTGGAGCCGGTGCCCAGCGTGTAGTTAGTGTTGCAGCCCCACACGTACGCGTCGCAGGGCCGCGCGTTGTCGAGTGGGTACAAGTGAGTGTCGAGGAAGGCAAGCGAGAGCGCTTTGTAGGGTATCGTACAAGTAAAGAAAGAAAATATCGGCGAGAAGAGATACTGATCTTCAAACGGTTAAACATCAATAATCTTCAGTCCTATCACTCCTACCTAAGAAATTTAAAAAGGACCCAAGAAAGAAAAAACCGGATAAAAACCGGACCAATTTCTTGAAGCTACAAAACCACAGCGTTCAAAAACAGTCCCTATTCTCACCTGTTTAACACTGATATTGGCTCGAGTAAATGCCGCTAGCGTGTCAGGCGCGTGCCTCGGCTGGTTGGAGCCGGTGCCGAGAGTGTAGTTAGTGTTGCTGCCCCACACGTACGCATCGCAGGGCCGCGCGTTGTCGAGTGGGTACAGGTGGGTAGTGAGTGGGTACATGTGGGTGCGGTCGAGGAGGGCCAGCTCGAGGGCTTTGTAGTCGTCCTTGTCGACAATGTCGGTGTTGACGCCTGGAAAGAAAATTGTAGCAAACATTTATTATTATTAATTTTTAAATTTAAAAAAAACTGTTTATTTATCATTTTTTTTTTCGAGTTTTTTTTTATCATTTTTTTCAGTGCCTTTCTCTCAAGTTTTTTATTACTAAGTTTGTACTTTCCTAATTTAAATAATTATTGAATTGCATCTCGGTAAGTTTATTATAATACCTAATCTTAAGTTTATTATAGTACTATCGTCATCATCGCCGTTTTTCAACTCTGCACATGTGAATTAGGTTACAATAAGTTTAGTTGCAATACTGTAGACATATAAGCCGGCCTGTTTGGCTCAGCGGTAGTGTACCCGCCTTATAAGCCAGAGGTCCCGGGTTCGATTCCCGGCCGGGGCAGATGTTTGAATGATGAATTTAAATATCTGTTCTGGGTCTGGGTGTAAGTTGTCCTTTTCTTTGTGCGTGTTCTATGGCATCCCCGACTCAGGTTTTATTCCTAATGTGGAGCTTTGAGTGTGAAACATTTATTTATTTATATTATTTATTTACTATACATACACCACATACATACAGTTTAGATAAGAATAACTATTAACACTATTATTCTAGTAATGCACTGAAAAGTAGCCTGGTGTTATTCCAGGCATGGTTCTATCTCTATTTCGAATTTGATGCGATTCCATCTAGCCGATTCAACTTGATAGAAATACAAACATAAAAACTTTCGCATTTATAATATTGGTGTGATAACAGACACAATACATGTTCTGATAACATATGTCAACGACTGCTATGTCATGGCATGACTATCGCGTGGGTGATATAACTATCAGCTTAGATTTGCTAATTAACTGCAGTGCAGTCTAATGGCTTTTGTTCACTGATCTCAATTAACTAGAAGTGATGATATTCTTGTCTGATAAGAATGCGATTCTTTATTATTATTTTAAGTAACTTTACGGCCCAAGCCAAGACGTTACTTAAACTACTGACGAGATGATGTTACTTAAATTACTTAAGCAATGATAAAGACTGATTTATTTAAAAAAGAATGCTGCGGTCAAAGG
The DNA here is from genome assembly GCA_949125135.1 of Alcis repandata. Taxonomy (NCBI): domain Eukaryota; kingdom Metazoa; phylum Arthropoda; class Insecta; order Lepidoptera; family Geometridae; genus Alcis; species Alcis repandata. The sequence continues at coordinate 8,408,380 of OX421237.1, forward strand.
CCTAGCCTTTCATCAACAGCAAACATAAATAATTTTATCCTTAGAACCTCTGGCTCTATAACTTGAATAATTTTATTTGACTTACCAATCTTCATAAGAGCGACAGCAGCATGGATCTGTCCATAGAATATGCTGCGATGCAGTGATGTGGAGCCCGACTCTCTGTCCCTGGCATTGACGAAGGCTTCAGAGGAGTGGCGGACCAGCCACTCCATGAGGTCTAGTCGGCCCCGCGACGCCGCCATGTGGAGGGCTGTGCGACCCTGGAATGCGTTAAGTTTCTTATATAACAAGTTACACCTTACGGTAGGAAACACTATTCTACAAGGAATTCGCTGAATTTTAAGCAGGATTTGGGAAGCTTAAAAAAGCTCACAGACTTTTTTGTGACATTATACATGAAAGGAATATAAAGTAACCCCACCATAAATTTCACACCATCAACATTTTCGCCACCAACTTTATTTAATGGTAATGTAGATGTAGCTACATATTTTTTAGTACATGTGTAGACCTAAATGTTACTTTTTCATTATGGCCTTAATAATAGTTTTAAAACTTCATGGCTCCAAGATGGATGAATGATGGTACTAAGCACTACATATGTTAATTTTAAAATGTCTTACCTCAAAATCAAATGCCTTGATGAAATTAGCACAGGTTCCTTTAATAAATGCGGCCAGCGCCTTGTCTCCAATAGACCTCTTGGTAATAGCACTGGTGATGGCCTGGCCATGGCTCCGGGATCTGCACCGAATGGTGCAGTCCACTTCTGCTTTATTCTTACTCATTGTGTAAAAGCACCAGGATTGTAGACCTGACTTTTTAAGGCAATCAGAAGATCAATTGTTTGTGGTGTAGAATTTCAGATCTTAAAATTTTCTGAGGTAGTCTATCAATTGCTGGTCTTCTAGAATTCCAAATTTTTGTGGCAATTTCTGCTACCAATTGTACATAATGTTTTTATTCAACTTCTGTGGACCAACTTTTGCTATTTCTGGGGTTTTTTGAAGAGGCAATCAGACCAATCAATAATGGTCTTATTAGATAGGTTGTAGACGCGTTTTTAGTTTGTTTGCCACACACTTAATTTACAACTATTCACAATAATCGTTAACTTGAAAACACAAGTTGTTATTGTCTATATATGTATTCTTTCCTCTAGCTTTTAACATTAGTTTTAACAATCTAACAAGAAATATATGCAATATTATGATATGTAATCCTAAACTCCATAACTTAATGGTAAGACAGGTACAGAGCAGAGCACAGCTCCAAGGTAGCCCCCGAAGGAGCTACACGGTGAGTTTAGCAGGACATAATGATTGTGGTGGCAATCTGAAACAAATATTGTTTTTATGAATGCATCCTTTGATAATGCCTTGTGGTGCAATAATGCCTTGCGGCAGTAGTATTCAAAGTTTGTGTGTTCAAGGCATGTGTGAAACATCAAACCAAACATTAATTAGGAATTTGCCTGACGAAATTCAAGTCTAAGTTAACTTCTTAGGGTTCATATTTCAATATCAGGTGACATAATATGAAGCTAGTATCACTTATCATCAAACTATGAATGAAGTTTTGCATTTCTTTTTCAATTAATGGCTGTTAGAAAACTTTGGCAAAGTTACAAAATTGTGCATAAAATTAGCTCAATATTTATAGAACACAGAAAATACACTTTGGAATGTTTGTGAGTGTTGTTAGCAAGTTGTGTAATATTGTGTTTAATTGTTGTTAAGAAACATTATGCAATGTTCATCTCTTAACATTTTCAATGCTTTAACAATTGTTGCTTAAATAGGATAAAATGTGGAATATTGGCCTGGCAGCTTCCTATAAGAATTAACTTCAAAATAGATACCAGGTCAAACAAAAATAATGCAGTGTTTTTAAGAATTTAAGTTATGATCTGCACAACCCATATGTTGTCTGCAATAAATTATGACGTCATAAATAGTTTCCAATCTGTTAGCCGGCAAAAAACATCATTTATAGTTGTAATTATTACCTTTATATAAAAACAGCTGTAGAAAGTCGTTCATTGAAGGACACACAAGAAAACATCTTAATTTACGTTAGGTAATTAATATTATTACACATGCACTTAATTTAATTACTGGGAAGTAATTATCAACTAAATTTGCACATAAAATTACAGTAAATTCGCTATTTTACGCAAATAGAAAACAAATCTTTATTTTGTAATCTGAAGCCGATACCAGCCAGCTGACATCTGATTAAATGACAGACGACAGTGACAACTTGACGTTTGATTAACACGCTGGATACCGGAAGTTGGGCGTCACTTTTAGACGCAGACAAAAAAAACTGAAGTACCTCCAACAAACCTCCAAAGACATGATGACGACAAAATGAGGCACCATCGACAAAAAAACCTTAATCCGTTTGTATATCACTGTCAGTGTCAAAGTATGTCAATGTCAAAGAAAAAGCACTCAAAGTCAAAACATCGTATTTCTGGCTGGTGTAAAGAAAGAAATTATTTTCAATTTATTTGGGTATTGTTACGTAAATCAACAATGTTAAAAGTAATAAGCCGTTCAGCGGCTTTAGCTGGGATGCAGCTACCGAAGTAAGTAATTATTTTCTGAATAAAATACAGTCTCTTTGGGTAGAGTACTAAAGCAATCATTTCTTCAAGGCAATGTTCTCTCGAAAAAGTTGCCTTCTGGTTGATTCCATATAGAATAGCAATGCAGTGGTTTCTTAAGCCGTTGGAACCACTTACTCTGAGCTATAAAGTCACCCTTAAACGGTACACTTCAAAGCTGACACCTGTACCTTCAATTTTTCAAGCAATGGAAGCTCAGCTGACCCGGTCACACTGTAGAGTATTGGTTCGAATACCACCAATAAACTCACCTTTTAGATAAGGAAAATCATAAGCTAACGAGTTTGGTAGTAGTGTCCAGCCGTAACTGCAAAATTATCTACTTTTTTATTGACCACATTTGATAGCCTGTTCCTAATCCAAGTATCATTACCCTAACAATCATCCAGCCCCGGATCTACAATTTTTTTTAGGCGGGGCAAAAACTGAAAAATGCCGCCCCCACCCACTTATATTTATTTTTACCTTTTTCATTCATATTAGGGGTCGGCAACCTTTTGGCAGACGCGGGCCGCATAGTGACAATTTGAAATAGTGGCGGGCTGCACTTGTTCAAAGTAATCAAACAAAACCGTGTTTTTTTTTCAATGAACCAAATAATTCGATTTTAGATAGCTTTGTGAATCAAGCACAGTTGCTCTACCCACAACACAGTGCTTGATTAAGTAAGTTCAAATCTCGTAGTAGTTTTTATCAACCGGCATTTGGAATGTTATACGCAGCAAGCTTAAAAGCACAAATAAATAAAAAAAATTCGCGAGCGCAGCGAGCGCGAAAAGTTTCGACATTGTTCATTAATTCAAAACATAGAATTTTTACGAATTAAACGTGTAACGGAATCTAAGCACCATGAATACGCGAGCGCAGCGAGCGCGAAAATTTGAGATATTTTTGATCAATTTAGGATAGATTTTTACGCGTCAGGCTATTTACAACGAAAATTACACAACACTTGCGTTGCGTCGGGTACAAAACTTGTAATATTTTCAATAAATTCAAAAATAATAGTGGCATTTATAAAATAAATAGTAATGCGCGAACGAAGCGAGCGCAGAGATTTGAAGATCTTTTGTTTTTAGGACGGGCTATTAAGTAACGGAGTGTATTTAATAGATAACAGAAATCAAGAATACGCGAGAGCAGCGAGCGCGAAATTTTGAGTTATATTCTGTCATTTTGAAAATAAAATTCACGCTCTAGGTCACACAAAACACTAAATAATAACAATGTGGAAATTTTTGAGACGTATTTTTAATGAGAGCCTGTTTCCAAACGAAATTGCACTCAGTAATGCGTAAACAGAGCGGAAATAATGCATCTATCGCTGTTCTTTCTGTATTAAGCTTATTTATTCAAATAAAACCGTTTTTATTTGACAAATCAATTAACTCCGTTTTGGGTAGCTTTGTGTATTAAGTTTTGAAATAAAAATTGATAAATAAAAAATGTTTTTTCATAAATTTGCTCTGCCCACAAACAGTGCTCGATTAATAAGCGGAAACTACAAAAAGCTTTTAGTATGTGGTACACAGCAAGTCTAAAAGCACAAAATAATCATAATATGTAATAAGAAATGTTTAGGCATTTTTGATCAATTCAGAACAGATTGATCAGTTTTGACAAACTATGCACAACGGAAATTAAACATCAAGAAAACGCAAGGGCAGCGAGCGCAAAAAAGTCAGACGTTTTTCAGAAATTTAGGACAGGCTGTTTACAAAGGAAACTACCCACTATTCGTGTTGGTTGAATCAAAAGTTTTCAACCAACACGAATAGATTGAAGATTTTTTCGGTCAATTCCAAAACAGTCAGCATCCACTTACCGAAAAGAAAAACAAGACGCAAGTAGTAGCGAGCGTAAGGATTTCGATTTGGTTGTTAATAAATTAAACACAGGCTATTTAATTATGGGGTGTGTGTAATGGTTCTAATTAATCAAAAATATGCGAGCGTAGCGAGCGCGTTTGTTTTGGCGTCTATGTCCTAGACGCCTTCAGTTTTTAATCAAACGGTAACTTAATAAAAAACAAGTATTTTATTTCCTGACAAACAACACACATGTTCATAATAAAACACTGTCGTGGAGAGAGATCAACGAGGGAGTTTTCGAATATCATCCCTTTCGCACGCACGGTAACCAGACGCGTGCTGCCGCGATCTGCGATTCCTGCGGGCGAGCGGGCGCGTATTTTGACTATGCCCTACGCGCCTCGCGAATAATAAATGTTCGTACAGCACGTCTTACTCCGCGCTCTGGGTATCGGTCGAGTTGATATGGTCATGACTGTACTTGTACTATTTTTTATTCCGTGGTCAAAGTTTAGTAAATGATGAGTTGCCTGTGAAAAGTGTGAATTTGGCGCCCCCCTAAGCTTGACGCCCGGGGCATGGGCCCCGGCTCGCCCCCCCCTAGATCCGGGGCTGCAATCATCTACCAAAGATTCTCTGTTTATTTTCTACAAAAAATATTCTAAAGTTGTCTTTAAGTGAAATTAAAAAACCCCCCACATTTTCCTCAAATATAGCTAAGAACAATCCCGACTATTTCACCTCTCAAACAAAAAAAAACACAATATCAAAAACGATTCATCTGTTTGGGAGCTATATTGCCAAGTACAGACACACGCACACACAGTCAAGCTTACAACACCCTGCTATTTTTACGTTAGGGGTTAAAAATAACAGAAAACATTTGCAGCATAAAGGACCCACTTCAGCTAATGTAGACTACTTCCTTTCCATTGCCGGCACCAAACTGTTGTGTCAATAAAGTGTTCTTGTTTTTTCAGGCCTCTCCCGAGATTTTACGCCAAATCCCATGACCCCATGTCTATAAAGGAGGCACCAAAAATTGAAAACGATTCTGTGATCTCACCTGGTGAATCGCTGGAAGTCATTCAAGTACCGAAAAAGGTAATTTTAAATAATAATAAACTATGCAAAAAAAAACGAAACACAAAAACGTAAGTCTGAGAAAATACAAAAAGCTATAAAAACACTAACTACAAACTTCTTTGTAGAAAAACTAAGTGAGAATAGGATTTCATATTAAAAATGAAGAATGAAGACTGAAAATTAAGCTAATCCTATTGGTTAATTCAGGAGCTTCCTCAGTCCTCACTCTGCAGCTCCAACAGCTAAATAGCTTAGGCTGTGCCCTGGCTGGTAGTAGCTTAGAATTAAGTTTATTAACACTTTAGATGCGGGAAACACATACCTTGTGTTTTCCGTTGCACAAAGCGAGTGCGGCTACACACGCCAGGCACGTAAGAAACAAGGCACTTGACTATTAGCCGCGCCTGGGGTTAGCGCATGTGATTACTAGCCGCAGCCAGAGTGTTAATTTAAAAATAACTTATATAGATATAGAATTTATAAATGTATGCTATTTTTATCCTTGTGTATCAAGTTTAAGTTTTAAAGTTCTTCAAATCCAACATGTAATACCACTACCAGGGTACCACTCCAATTCAACCCATACAAATTTACTTTTTACAAGTCTTAAAGTTCTACAATACAGGGCCTAAAGAATTTTTTATTTATTTTTCAGGTTGACCTGACCCCCGTTAGTGGAGTACCAGATGAGCATATCAAGAGTCGTCGTGTCCGCATCTACCAGCCTCCGAAAAACGCCATGCAAAGCGGTACCAACAACATCCACTTCTGGGAAATGGAGTTCGACACCCGTCAACGCTGGGAAAATCCTCTTATGGGCTGGACGTCCACGGGAGACCCACTTTCAAACATGAAGCTTCAGTTCACATCACCTCAAGAAGCTATTGACCATTGCGAGAAGAATGGATGGATTTGGTTCCTAGATGTTCCTAAAATTGAGAAGAATTACAAGCCGAAAAACTACGGGCTGAATTTCCACTGGAACCGTCGCACCAGAGTCTCAACGAAGTAGAAATGTTAGTGTAATTTTTGTTATTTTATTTCTAGAGATTCTAGCTGGCTAATGTTGGAGTAATATAGCTAATTCTTGCAAGTTATTGGTTTTTTAATCTTGAGGTTTTTCAAATTCAGTTTTTGACCCTTGATGAAATTATTGAGAAGTATATTATGGGAATGAGGCCGTGCGCTTAACTAACTACAGGCGGGCGCCTGTGGCAGGGGTCCATTCCGTGCACCCACGTGAAAATCTACCCCCGCCCGCGCCGCACGCGTGTGTGCCGTGTAGTGCTGCTTATACTATTTTTTAACCCCCGACGCAAACAAGAACATTATTTTTACAAAACAAAAAACAAAAACCGACTATTGAGTTATTCATCTATTTGTCGCGCACGTACTTAATGCAAATTTAAGACTTATATGGTTTTTTCATGGATACCATTATCAGAACTGGACTAAATTGAAATGGGACCAAATGGGAAGCATCAGCTTTCTAATAAAAAAAGAATCATCAAAATCGATTCACCCAGTCAAAAGTTATGAGGTAACAAACAAAAAAGAATAAATAAAAAAAAACCATACAGACGAATTGATAACCTCCTCCTTTTTTGAAGTCGGTTAAAAACGACGGGGTGTTATAAGTTTGACGTGTCTATGTATGTCTGTCTGTCTGTGGCATCGTATCTCCAGAACGGATGAATCGAATTTGATTTTGTTTTTTTTTGAAAGGTGAATTGGTTGGGAGTGTTCTTAGCTGTTAGATGAAAATCGGTTCAGCCGTTTTAATGTTGGAGTTTTTTTTCAAAACACGCGAGCGTGTCGCGCGAGGTTTAGAGGACGGCCTGAGGGTAGAGGTCGTTTGGGTGCTAATGTTAATCTACCTAGTTTTGGGCTGGTCTTATTTTGACGCAGTTTTCGAAGTCAGGTTTCATTGCGGAAGTTGTTATTCATGTTTGATGAAAATCTGTTTAGTAGTTTAAAAGTGATTATTAGAAATAGGTCCTCTTAAATTTTTAATTTATTTTGTAGTTTGTTTTTGGAAAACTTTAATCAACATTCAATATAAGTTTGTCTCCAAAGTCTCCAGTTTGTCCATACCAGGGTGCCTGCTAAGGGGGCTGGTGCTTTTGCTATCCCCATTCCACTAAAGGACACCCAGAAAGACGCCCTACTACCAGCCTTACACTGTCGATTTCTCGTGGATACCTACAAAACGTTTAGAATGCTGGTTTCTGATTCATTAAGCCAAGGAACGGAACAGACTGTCAGCTTCTTGTTTTCTGAGTATTTTCGAAGTCTGCGTGCTTTCTGTAGTCGCTTATCAACAGGCGAATTGATAGACAAAAGCATATTCGCGCTAAAAAAAACATCATAGTATGTATTAGTTTCTCTAAATATAAATAAAATAACAATTTATACATTTAAGGGTTAAATGATTTTGATTTTCATTGAACTCGTGATGAAATACGAACAGCTCAATAAATCTTTGATTGGGGTTTGATGATACAAGAATGAAAAATACATTATTTTCTATATTTTCATTTAATCATAGTTTTCAACATGGTTAATTTATATTTTGTACCTCGGAAGAAAATCATATTTCGCAGGACTCACTTAAAGTTTTATTTACATATCATACAATTTTATTATTTTTACAAATTGGAGCATTGCCCAACAAATGCTCTCAATGTTGCAATTTCACTAGCTACATTTTACATACATCATACATAATTACAAACCATTATGATAGTTTTAAAATACTATTTAACTGCACACCAAAAATACATACTTTGTATACTAAAATTCTGAACAAAATGACTAAATGCGCATCAAAATACATACAACAAATTTGACAGAAATATGTACCAATAGTAAAATATAAAACAAAAATAATGTAACAATTGTTTATCATTCATTTATATTATCTGTCATTTTAGTGACAAAAATCTGACTGCAAAATTAAGCCGTATACAAAAAAATCTAACGACACCTCATAATCCAAAAACGAGCTAGCCATTTTGGCGGTAGGTCACATAGGAACCTACATAGATGCAACTTAAAACCATTCCAGCCATATGCAGTTGTAGAAAAATATTAGAAATTAATTCGGAACCCCCGTTTCGCTTTACTTGAGCTTTAACTAAGTCTATTATATCTTTTAATGTGATCGAGAGTTTTGACGCGCATTAAATCTTTCTGGCGTGCAGTTAAATATTGTTATTAAAATTAAACGCTAACAACCTCGAGATATAACTATAGAATTATGATAAAATTATTGCATCCACTTTCGTCTTTATGTACATTAATTTAATGAACAATTTCAGAATTATTTCTATTCTATTAGTCGAACAATATTATTTTGTTTTTACTGCATTTAAAATGTATTAGTGAAGGTTGAAATATCAAAGTATGGAAAGCAAAAAGTGTGGATTTTGCTTTAAAGCAACGTGATAAGACACAGCTCCTACATCACTACAATAATTCAATATAGATTTCGAAAAACTACAATACAAATGAATTCAAAAGGGTTTGGTCAAGGTATAGAAAATTCAGATTAAATTTTAAAATAATCGACAATACTTTGGTCCTTGCTAAATCGAAAATTTATAGGCGTTAATTTTGTTGTACCATTGTTAAACTAAACTTAATTTGACAGCTCCAATTTATTGTCATCCTTTTCTCAAATGCTGAAACGAAAAGAGACGCATGTAGTTTTAAGTGCTGTCAAATAAGTGGTAAGTACGACACAATTAACGCCATTGGGGTTTTAAATCTACCTGTTTAGGTATCCTAGTAATTTAAATACTTTTTGTTGTTAATGATTTTTTTATAAAGCTTGCTAATACTACAGCTAGTTAAGCTCAAAACCGATTTAACTTTATAAGGGCTTTATATTATTGTAATTTGAAATAGCTAGGAAAGAATTAAGCTAGAAAAGCACTTGGTGCATAATTGAATTTTTCAAAACTATATCTATTAAAACATGGAAGCTAAACGCAAGAAAAAATAAATCATATGGACGGGCTAATATTATAACAATAAATAACTTTCATCAAGCTATCTAAAAATCATTATTTAACAAATAAATACAGGTAGGTACTTTAGTAACATAAAATAACTTACGACTAATGCCTATTTACTATACTATTGAGTTTTGGCGAAACAATGCATCTTTATGCGTAAAATGCCAAAATAAATAACTGCTTAAGAAATATTTTGCTACCCGCATAAGAAAAAATATGAACACTTCTATCTAATAAAATTTAGTATTGCCATATAAAAAATTCATCACAATCGAATGCAATATTCTCCTATAATCTATGCTATTGCTGAAATTTTATTTTATACAATTCAAATTGACCTAAAATAATTTAAAGCTCTGACATCAGCTATAAGCCTAATAAAACAGATTTATTTAGATGCAATGGTATCTAACTGTACACCAAAAACTACTAAATGCCCCATCAAAAATACTAACTGCATACCAAAAAATTAATATGTCTGTGGCACAAGTAAAATCTATGTTTTACTTTATAATATCTTTCTGCTACATATAGTCGGTTCTGGCCGGCAACTGTAATATAAATTGATAGACATTTGATGCGCGTCAAATCATTTTGGTGTGCAGTTAAACATTTTATTAATTTTACTGAAAAATTTAGTAAAATTATTTTGAGGTACTATTATTGTTTTTGTTTTACGACTAATCTAGCTAAAATAAATAGATCATCAGCAATCTCAATCAGCAGCAATTTGTATTTATTATTTGTCACAGCCTTGATATTATTATTTTGAAAAGATTTCAGGAAAATTGAAGTGTTAGGTAAAACGCACTATTTTCTATACTGTCATGCGGGGCTATTACGTCTGCGGGGTTATTACGACTTTTGTCTATAAGTTATGTACCATAATGTTTTATCAATAACGACATCTATGGGCGGAAAGTGGAAAAAGAAAAAAGAAGTGGCCCAGTAATAACCCCGCAGACGTAATAGCCCCGCATGACTATATTTCATCTATTTATTTTAGATAAATTTAGTATTACATATTTTATATTTTTACTTTTTTCACATAACTTGACGACTTTTAACGGTCTGTGCTTTTAATAACGGCCTACCTTGAGTCGTTATCAGTCGTTCTCGTTTACAAATTAAATAACTATTTACAACAATAAACGTACAACCGTCTTTGAGATTCTAATAGCGCTTCTACGTAAAACAATATAATATAAAAACGCCTCATTTCGAATGTATAAAAGTTGCTCTTTTCAATCTTAGATCATATTATTTTAATATCTTATACGCTTTATCTCAATTGGGTGCTAAATATTCTGGCCATATAACATTTTTGTGTTTATTTTATGTTTAACGTTTTACATAAGTATTGGGGCGCGTTGCGATACTGCCTCCAATATCTAAATTTTGGCCTGTATTCATAGGCGTACCCAATAACCCATTAGCAGCACCTGTCTAACTCATAGAGCAGATTTGCTCTCCGCTGGAGGCTTTGTCGTAATACTGTAAGTTGAATTGAAATAGTCCCGACAAAAATATTCAAAGTTTCTCGCTTGCAACTGAAATAAAACACGAGCGAATCGTGTTTTATTTCAGTTGCCAAAATCCGAAATTGTAGCGTCCGCTTCGATCATACCTGTCCGAATTTATTATTTTCCTTGTATCGCTTTAATCTCAATCGCCTCAAAAATAAAAACCAGCTTTAAAACATTTGTGCTCGCTTCGCTGCCAGTCTTTCTTCCATTGAAAGTTGATAACATTCTTCGCAGTAAATTACTTTTGATATTATGTTAGATGATTCTTAGTCTCGCCTAGACTAAAAATTGGGGAGGTACGCCCTTTCTCGCTCCCTACAACCAGTAACTCCAACTTTAATCTATGATCTAAGAATGAAATCCTACTCTATGCAAGCGTAACGCTAAAACAAATTGTACAACTTCTATTATTTAAATAACAGCGTGTTATCGCGTGATATTTTTCCGATTTCAAAAGCTTATTGAATTGTGAACTATCGTAAAAATGTATTGCAATTTTGGAAGTCCCAGGTTTTACTATTACGTATGTATAATTTTACTAGTAAGTTTTTGAGATGGATAGACAAAACGGAAAACTACATTAACAATATTTTGAATAACTACTCAACTTATACTCAATCTCTATAGAACATTGTGTAGAACATGCTTCACTAATGCTTGACTAGGCACAGACTTATTATGAACAGATAAAAAAAATTAGTATGTAAGTATCTGCTGAAAATTATTGTTTTTATTTATATTCAAACGAATGCAGGGAAAACGCATCTTACTTACATTAAAATATCACACGTTTCATTAAGCATGTGAGTGGTACGGTATTCCAATGATCAGTATTGTCTATCCACCTCTCTATTTTATTTTTAATTAATATAAACTTGAACGCGACTAATTTAAAATCACAATTGCGATCGATATCAATCACTCGATTGAACACAATGGTCGATCGTTTTGACACGCACACTTGAAACACTCGCGACAACACTCCGCAAGTATACCCAAGGGTATGCTTGGTTAGTTCTGAGCCTCGTCGGGCTCGTTGGTCGTGGATCAGCTCGGTTGTTCGTCGCTCTCCCTGTGCACGAGCACGCGGACGACGGTGGGGGGCGCGGCGGGGGGTGGGGCGGCGTCCGGCGACGCTTCGGTCACCAAAATGCTCACTTCGCTATTGTTCGCGTGCGGGGAAGGAGTGCGGGCGCGAGCGGGTGGCGTTGGGCGACGAGCGGAATTTCGACGCGAGGTTATACGAAGGGAACCTGCAATTAGAAAATAATATTAAGAAAACAGGTCTTGAATATCAAGTTTTTACAAGCGTTGCAGGATTGCCGGACTACGTCTAGGTTTGGTCTCTGTTGGTCGTTCTAGAATGTGACTGCTTCAGACTAGTGCAGCTTGGTCTAATCTCAACAGCCATCTCGTTTCAAATTTCAACGTGTTCGCTTACATTTTGCTGCAACTACATAATTCATCATCGTTATAATTCCGTTTCTTCTGTACATTGCGATGTTTAAGCTTTTCTACCTACTTTGATATAAGGTATCTGAACTTGTGCCTTTGAAATGAAAAGTGTTTGCATACTCGTGTTTTATATACGTGGATGTGGAAAGGCTTTTCTACGTTGGTGGTGTCCTTTGTAAGTATTTCATTGTTCATTTGTTCATGCCAAATTAATGAACAAAAAGTGCTGTGCTCCTCAAACAACCTAATAAAAACCTTCTACTTCGGGGTTATACTTTTTCCGGAAGAAAAGCTACCTTTAAGAGTAGCACCCGATGCAGTTGAAAGACTGAAATCTTACTTACGAAGTCCTGAGACGCATATAAAGTTAAGAGACAATAAAATGGTAGCAGAAACACTACTAAGGGCTATCGGTATCACAACATGCCCGCATCAGCCACAGAAGCACACAGAAATCGATGCAAGCACACATGCTAAAGCGGCACAAATTTCTCTTGCATCATATAAATGCCTTGGGGGTTATGCCAATGGAATAAACACGCCATCTAAAAACTGAAAACATTTAGATGTTAAAAATCATCCAAAAGCAATCAATTTTATTTGAAAACAAATGCGGGAAGTATGTTAATCAAACGTTCGTACTGGGGTCATTGGCTACATACACAGTTAAGCACTAAGTGGCTAGTTATATTTACTTATCATTGATTTAGAGAACTTATACATAGGGCGCAGTTTTGAACTCTTGTAGGAAAAAAAGTCCAGAAAATTGGGAGACGCAAAAATGAATGACACCTCTAGAATCGTTTTTAAAGTGAAGTTGTTCGATGTCATACCGTACATAAGAAAACGTGATAACCTAGTTATATTTTTAGTAATGTAAGTCGTAAGGGAAACCTCGACGAATAAAGGACTTAGGTAGAAGAATTCCAGAAAGTTATGCAAGTAATGGGTTGGCGAATTAAACAACACGGAATAGAAAATCTAACCACTTAGCGCCATCACAAACATTCAGCTAACTAAAGATAGAAGACACGAAAAGCATAACATTACATATGAACCTGCGCGTTTGGGTCCGGCTTCCTCGTCCATAGCATCCTGGTGGCGAAGAAATATTGGCAAACCGTACGCCGACCTCCGTCTAGGCGGAGCTGACTCCGTGCCGCTTGCCCCCTGCTCATTCATTAGTCACATGGAAATGAAAGCCCAATGATCAAAATATATACAGTGGTCGCCAACCTCAGATTACGAACGAAACCGATAAGGCGGGGTACAGGAACGTGTGTCTATCCGCATATATCGCATTGTTATGATTGATCAGCTGCATGTTACATGAAATGTGTGAGCAGAATTTGTCTCTACCGTCAGATGTTACCTGACTTGCTTGACAAAACGTTATGGTGCTGTAAATCCTTGGTTTCGGCACCATTAACACCTACTCTTATCTCTTTTATATTCTCGCAGTCGACACCCTCCCGCTGTAGCTCGAAGGTCGACGGTCAAAGCTTATTATAAAAATAATTACCAACTTATAATTAATTTCTAGATGGACTTATCACACAGTGAAAGTTGTTCTAAGAACTTGCATTGTGCGGTACCATCATGAAACTACGATGAAAAAAGTACAGAAGAAAAGTATACTCGTTTTGTTATTCAGGACGTTTCTCTAATCTAAAGATTTCTCAACTAAGTTGAAAATTTAGTAATAAAATTTACAAAAATACGACAATAAGCGTTACTGAATTTCAGCCTAAATCAGCGATTTTTACAAAACTATAGAGTAAAATTTACAAAAAAAATGTTACTTAAAAATAACACTCAGAACATTCCAGATAAAATTTAGGTAATAGATATATTACAAGCAAAATATAATAAAAAGTTGTAATTGGTTGAGAGAAGTTTGTTTTTCATCAGTACTTGGTGTAATATTTCCTTGTTCTATCAATTTATCTGATTACCAGTGAGCACACAAGGCGTGATTTTGTTAGCTTAGGTTAAGTTGAATTCCTCACGAATCATCGTAATCAGTGTCCAAGTTTATTGGTTCCACATAACATGCGTGAGTTCGTGGTTCAAGTGCGTGGTTTCGTCTACGAAATTGAAGAGATGGTTTCTTATTACCTGTTCATTGCCCGCGGCCCCAGGTAAGAGGAGCAGGGGAAGGTTCAGCCAGGCTCCTCCTAGCTCGCTCACGTCAGACGCGTCAGAGGCTCGAGAAGATTTCCGACTCGACGCGTGAGACCCTCTCCGGACGTGGAGCAAGGCGCTCAAGCGGCCGCCCCATCCGCCTCCTGGAGACCATTTCGTGCTCTCCTCCTCGATTGAGGGACTTCGGTTTTTACGCCTGAAAAAAATAATATGTCATAAGGAAACGCCTTTCAAAGAATAGCAATTTCAACGCTCCTAATTTTGAAACCATATGAACCTAGCTTTAAAATGGTAGGGCTTACTTCACATATTCTCTAAAAGCACGCTGTACAGTTCTAGCTGCTTTATCCTCTCTTTTCCATATTCTAGTCGAAGACACGATCTCTAACTCTTTCCTTGTAGGAAACTGCTTCTTGAATTTGATATCCATTTGTTCTTGTAGCTGCCTAAACGTGTCTGTTTCTTCCACGTGACCCAACACATGTTTGACGAGGGAATGAAGTATGTCCAGGCAGTGGATCTTGTTGCCTCGTGCTATGGGGAGGTTGAAGCTGACGAGGGCAACCGTGTTGGGTTTGGAAATGCCTAACGGAGGATCTAAGGAGGCGATGAAGTCAGATAGCTGGGCGAAGCTAATGAATTGGGTCGCATGTGGATCGTATCTGGAACAATCATAAGCAATGTTACGTTTCTTTAAAATCATGAAGACAAAAATGTGAAAACAAGACAATGCATATTGAATTATTGACACGCTAACGCGTCATCATCGACCAACACTTACTTGGACCATCGGATGTAGAACATCTCAAGATCATCCTCCACAATTCCAACCTCTTCCTCTTGATGTGCTTGGTTGAAGTTCTCCAGTATGATGGCTATGTACATGTTGATGACTATCATGTAGCTGATGATGATGAAGGAGGTGAAGTAAGTGATAGCCAGCAGTGGGCTGCCGCAGTTGCCGTTAGAGCCGTGGTCGCCCAGTTCACACTCTGGTGGCTGGATCATTAGAGATTCGAGCACATCGTTCCACCCGGCTGATGTCATGAGCCTGGGAAAGTTGAGGGAAATATATGACATAAAGAAAAAATTGTAAAAACAGTATCCATAGACTTTGGAATATTGGGTCTAATAGCCGTTCTGTCTTTAGTAAAAGCAGAATAAAGCAAGTAAGTTTCATACAGGCCCAGTGGTCAGCCTCGGTGTCAGAGTTTCTAGGCTGTCTTATGGCTTCTGACATGTTATAAGACAAACAACCGGGACCTACAATTTAATGTGTCCTAACACATTAAGCTAGTAAAATGAAGACAAATGAGAAACTCACCGAAAAAGCAGCTGCATACTCCTGCCAAAGGTCTGAAAGTTCACAATGTCATCCAACGCACCCTGTTCCTTCACGTGTCCGAATACTGACATGCCAATGATGGCATAAATGAATGTTATCAGAGCTAGCAACGCGCCGATGTTGAACAGAGCGGGGAGGGAAACCACTAGTGCGAATAGTAGTTTTCTAATGCCTTTGGCGGCCTGGAATCATAAACAATAGACAATAACAACACCTAGTTATTATGACACGTGCTAGTTTCGAATTAATTCTAATTCTCTCATATAATACACGTCGGAATTATGATATCTAGTGTTTCAAGAGCAACATTGTTTTGATTTAGAAGAAAAGATCCATTTGAACTTCTAAAGCACAAACGTAAGTGCCTAATGTTGTGAGAAAATCAATGGTTATTTTTAGATTCTCACTTTCCTCTCACCAAAATCAAATATGAAGTTCCCGCCTCAACTAAACACCTACTTGAAAGAAATATTTGATAAAATGAAATACTTACTTTAATCAGTCTTAAAATTCTCCCTATCCGGAACACTCTGACCACTCGGAGGAGAGTGGGCGAAATGGGGAGATCTATCATGATATCCTCCATTACTATGCCCAAGATTGACGCTAACACTAGAAGGAAGTCGAATACGTTCCACGGCACCGTGAAGTAATGATATCTTAGACCTACTATTTTAACTATCGCCTCTGAAAAAGAAAAATTAATAATATAAGGAAAGGAAGGTAATGCTTTTCAAAATGTCGATGATGGAGCAGACTTACCTAAACCAAATACTGTTGTAAAGAAAGCGTTACTAACTTCTAAAATAAAGAAAACTGAATGTGGCTGATCGTAATGTTCTATACCCATCGTGAGCATATTCAGAAATATGAGCACAAATATTGCTATTTCAAAGCGTCTTGAGTTCGACAAATCGTAGAACATCGCGAGAAATTGATTTCTCGGCCTCTTTATTACTTTCTGAGGCTTTTTCCTTCCCAGCTTTTTCATTGCTGTGTAGTAATGCTTTTGGCTTTCTGTAAGGAACATTTCTAATACTCCTCCTTCATACTGAAAATTAAAACAATTTGATTAAATATGTTCCCTATAAATGTTTGTATTATTTCATATCGTAGCTTTTTGAAACAGTGTATAGCGGTGTTCTATATTTTTATGCGATATTTCATCTCATATTCTTTTGACGACAAGTACTTTTTAAAGTATTGCATTGCTTACCTTCTTCTTGAGCATATTAAAATTATCTATAATTACTCCTATAAATAGATTTAGTGTGAAGAACGATCCACACACTATAAAAATAACGAAATAAATATAAGCGTAGAGGTTTGCTTCTCTTGCTGGTTGCAAGTCCACTCCTCTAGCGTCCACTGCGTCCGCCATCACTTCCATCCACCCTTCGAAAGTGGCTACTTGGAATAGAGCGAGATATGCTATACCGACATGGTCGAAAGATATCTTCGAGTTTATCCATGAGAAATTATTGTAGTAGCACTCCCACTTATCGTTTACTATCTGGAGGTAAATAAATAGCAGGAAAATCATTAATTTGTTGTTCTTAAACTAGTTAGATCAGAATTCAAATAGAATGATCTACAATACTTGCTTGTGCATATTTTTATGAATAATAAAAATAATGAATGGTCTTACCTCTAATGGTAGTAATTCTCCTTCATCATTGACGCACTTGAAGAATTTCCCTCCAAAGAACTGTACCCCCATTATAGAGAAAATCAACCAAAACACTAAACAGACTAACAAGACATTGAAAATACTGGGTATTGCATACATGAGGGCATTCACGACTATTCGCATACCCTGCCATCGCGATATTGCACGCAACGGCCTCAGAGCACGTAAAGTTCTCAAAGACCTCAACACTTTTAAGTTCTCATTCTCTTCTATTAACAAACTAAACACTGAAACCTGAAAGGAAACAAACATCATTTTACATGCAGGTGTTATGAAGGAAAGAGATCTACCAACTCAGATTACGTTTGTGATACTTACGAAAACAATAGTAAAATCTAGCAACGTCCAAAAACTCGTGAAGTATCTGAAGAATCCCAACGCTATCCATTTCAGAAACATTTCTATAACGAAGATCAGGCAGAACCCCAGATTAGTCCAGTACAATATCTTCTTCAAGGGTTTGTTCTTTTCTAAATGGATGTCTTCAAAGCAGAGTGTTATACTAGATGCGAAGATAAGCACCAAGATGAACCATTCGAAAGCTGGTGTGTCTACATAGCGTAAGGTAAAAGTTCTTAGGAATGTCCATCGCTGACCCATTTTAGTCTGAACACATGCATCCCAACAAGTACACCTGGAAAAAGCCCATGCAGTTATATAGTGAAATAGTTGTACTTACAGAATTATGTGTTATGATCGAATACATACAGTTCGTAGCATTGTCTCGGGTAGCAGTCCTGTGGCACTTTCGGATCTTTCTTTTTACCAAATCCTGGAAAATTTCCCATCGCGTCCGCGTACTGCCCTTTGGAGTTTTTTCTCCCACCTACGGTTAATTCATCCACATATGAGACTAAAGTTTGCCAAGGGTGCTTCATTTCTTCTTGACCAGGATTGCTTCCATCCTTACACAAAATGTTAGGAGGTTCCAAGGTGACATTTCTTCTTGATTTCTCTGGTGTGGTTTTATTTGATAGCTGCGCCATTTCGTAATGCTCATATTCATCTGAAATGAATAACGGTATCAGCAACCATGTTTTCTCTTTTGACGCCTTTTCAAAATACTTATTCTAATTCACCTCTTGAGTCTGAAGGTTGTGTGTGATAACCAGATGACATCTGATTTAGCAGTTTTTGCGCTACGACTTGTTCGCAAGGAGACATATCCTCAAGGTTCTCTTTAGAATCTTCCCTTATACTAGTTATTTTATGTTCAGCCGCCAAGTCTCGCACGTCTTTTAAAGTTTCTTGACTGCCATGGTTAAAGTTATTACCAGCTTGGTAAAGATGTGGGTAAGCGAAGTCTGATCCTACCGATATTGGCCTGAAAGTTTTATTTTTAGTTAAGTGCTTTAGGTAAAGCTTGAAAATAAAATTACGTTTTGGCGCATTGTAAACTATACGTACCTATTTAATGCTTCTTGATAACTATGACTATAGATATTGTCGTGTGGAAACAATATGGTTTCCTGTATAGAGGACGAGTACCTCTGCTCGCTTGGTATTGACGCCTTTTTCTCTTTAGCGGCGTTTTGTTGTGACATAAATTCATTAACTAGCTCTTCTAACTTAGATTTTTTTTCAGTCTCTTTGCTTCTCGATATAAGGAAACCTTTTTTTCTTACTATAGAACGTAGCCTATCGAAACTTTTAGCTATTTTGGAATCCTCACCCACTTCCTGAAAGAAATACATTTTTGATGCTTTGTCGAACAAAATGATCATACAAAAGGAACGAAACAAGGTCTCTAGGTCAGGTTTTTGACCAATGTCTCGCCTAACTTCCTTAACAATTTTCATTAGTTACCTCTTTTTTATTCTTAAGTTCCTCGCTGTTGAAGCTGTTGAGCAACAGGGCAAGGAAGAGGTTGAGCACCATAAAGTTTCCCATTACTAACGCGGGCAGGAATATGAAGAAACAGCTTTCCGCCCCGGCCGCTTCTTCCGCCCTCATACAGTCCCACAGAGGCTCGATCCACTCACCGCAGAGAATCCGAAATATCATCATGAAGGAATGGAAGAAATCATTGAAGTTCCACCTTTGAGTTTTGGAGAAAAAATATTAGAAAATAACAATCTAACAGAATTCAAAGTTGACCAAGAAAGTATTAATATCTACTTGTGGCATTATGATGACATTATACTTGTAATAAATATGAATGTTGCTATAGAAAAGAAAAGATAATAAAACAGTACCTAGGTACAGGATCCGGCTCGAACTTCTCCGGCGTGTATGATTTTGAGAACAACTGCATACCAATAACGGCGAATATGTATATAACTATCACTAACACGAACGTCAAATTACCGAGAGCACCTATTGTCGATATTATAATACTCAACAACACTTTCATTGTAGTCCATGATTGAGCTAACTTTAACACTCGCAACTGAAATCACAAAACGCAATTAGGAATACAGTAACTTGTTTGTTTTAAATCGATTGGTGACATATCATAGTTTATTTGTGCGTAGGTAAAATAGATAAATAAACTAACAAATGATGATTTATGTAAAAGTAGGGTATACAATAATTAACATATAAATAGTTAATCTCTTAGTAATAATGTTGTAAATTATGAAAATCTTACCAAACGCAGACCTCGTAATACAGATAGGCCATCAACGAGTTCAAATATAAGGTCTAAAAGGCTGGCTGAAACTATTATCAAATCGAATATATTCCAACCGCAAGCGAAGTAATCTTTACTCATCGCCATCACTTTCATTATGCACTCTAACGTAAATATTGACGTGAACACCTAAAAAATAAACAATATAAAGTCAGCTGGTGATAAAACTAAACTGAAAGAGCTTGCCAATACTGAATCATACCTTATTCCCTATATCTAAGGCCGATCTAACGTTCTCGCTCATCCCATGATGCTCTAATGCAAGGAATAGTGTATTGAGAACAATGCAAGTTGTTATAAACAACTCAAATAGTGGATCTTTAACGATTCCGTATAAACAATTCTGGAATTGAAGCCACCCTTCATAGTCTATACAGCATGGCACGCAGCATTCACAGTTCCTATCGACGAGCTCATCTGCGGTCAAATTGAAGAAAGGTATTAAAACATTGATCTATTCGAAAGTATGGGTCCAAACAACGTTACATCTAGAAGAAATAGTATTGAAGAAATAGATCAGCGAAAGCATTGTGAGGCGTATTCAAATTGGTATCAATGCAAAGCTATCGTTTGCAAAATTTATAACTGTTGCTTATTATAAGTTACAAAAACTCATGCAATTGGAAGCGGAATATCGGGACTAATATATGCAGGAAAATTGCATTGAAATTCAAAGAAAACCAACGCGAAAGTTTGAAATGCCAATAAATATAATTTATACAATTACATATGTATCAAGTTACAATCGGCGCATTTACTGGTTAAGGAATTCTGCAGCCGATCGTATTGTGTTAATTTTGTTGTTTCCAAACATGAATCGCATAAAAGTTCGAAAGATGTCACATTAGAGGAGTTAATAAGCAGTAAGGTTGTAGGAAATATAAGAGACTTGAACGCGATTCGCAGCGACGAAGACACGACACCGAGTGAACCAATCGCAAAGTGACCCTGCAGTCTTCCTGTGAGGAACAGGGGTGGACTGGGGGGTAGAAGCGTTGGCGTCTGTGTGGTACTAACCTGTGAAGTAAGTGCAATTTTGCTCGTAATTGCCCATATGAGTTTTGTGCGTGGCTGCCAATAAACTGAGCTCATTAATTTTCGTCGTCTCCGCGGGGGGGAGGTCGGGCGCGCGCTTGTATGGCCAGTCCGCCCCTGACGATATTAATGAGGGTAGAAGCGAGATTGCAATAGTGTTGTATCAAAATGCTCAATGAAGTGTTGCCTCATTGAGTAATGAAGCTACTTGTGAATGTTACCAGCCCTTAGAAACTACCATTTGTCTTCATTTGATTGCAAGGTTCACAATAAATTTTAAAGACAATGGCTGCTTCAATGGGGTTTGCAGTATTATACCTATAATTTGTTAAATTGCAAAATGTCATTGCAGTATCTACAATTTTGGTAGCTTTTTGAATACATTTACATAAAGTAAGTATCTTAAATCTAATAGCAATTCTCCAAGCTACCAATTTATTGCATAGTGCCGTTTGAATGAGGACTCAAAAATTGCAGCGAAATAAAAATGCCCCGAATCAAACGGATCACCAAATTTGATAATAAAATCAAGAGAAATCTTACATAATTCAGACATCCAAAGAAAATATCTGTTCGCAAACGAGTTGAAACATAATGTAAGATCAGACTTTAGAAGAAAAATATCAAAGTTGATAAACAATGTATCAATTCATAATCAAGAATCTGCAATAAAACTGTACATTGTAATTGAACTTAGAAAAGTAGAAAACGGCCAAGTTCGCAAGCACTGAAAGATCGTAAACAGATCTAAAGATAACTTTGTCCTAATTGTGGTTATGTTCAAATTTTACCATGCAATTAGCCAATGAGTCGTCCAAACAGATTTCTAAACTACAAAAATTTTGAAAATTTAAGTGTTGTTTTCTGAAATGCACAATCTGGCATTTTCTATTTGAGATACTTCAACAATTTTGTGTTTGCAAAGCGTTCATTCTGAAGTGTTTGCATCATCAGGTAAAGTGTTACTTGTTTCGTGCTTTTCAGTGTTTAAGCCGTGCTAATTAATGGGATTATCATTAGTAATGCTATCAATTAAATTAATTGATATCACTACTGCAAAGTAATAGTGCATTTGATTCTAAAACTTACCCAGCACGACGATTTGGTTCAGATAGTCTGGGTTTAGAGGATACCTCTCGTGTACAGGGGCTGGGTCAGTTTTTATAGATTTATCGGCTTTCTTCCCTTTCCATCTGTCCTTTTGTTTTAGTTTCTTTTCCTGTGTTATTGTTTGCGGCGGAGGTTCTTGAACCTGAAATACGTATGGACGTTAACAATTTAGTAGTTAAAATAATTATAATCTGGTTAAATTGCAAATGTGGATTTTATTCCGAAAAATCGGGAGGCGGACTCTATGCTTTGTTATTTATAATGGAAGTGTGTCTAACATGTGTGTGGTCTCTAACATCGGCGGTGAGGCGGTGACCCATAAAATCCACCAAAGCGTTCCTTGCCTCATTGCTCGGTTTAGGAGTCTCTTTTCATTTGGTATCTGCTGCGGTATTGCGCTTATTGTGTTTAACAGCAGTGAAGCTGTGGACGCTGACAAGTTCAATCGCATTGGCATGATAATACGAGTAATAATAATAATGCCCTTAGAAATATCAACGTTATGCTTTTAAACACAAAGTAGGTATTCGAGTTGGTGAGCTCACAGCCTTAAACAGTCAAGTCATCCACTAACCGCTCAACATTTTAAACTCCACAAATATCTCTGATCCTTGGTTCGTATTTTTATTCGATTCTTAGTTATTACCTGTTGTATCTGTGGTATCTGCGGCATAGGTGTGGGTGGATGCGGCGGTGGCGGCGGCGGCGGCAGCAGCAGGTGCGCTCGCCTCGGATGTGGGTGCGGATGCGGATGTGGATGCGGCGCCTGGTCGTCCGATGTGTGCTCGCCATCGTCATGGTCATCCACCACGCCGGAGTCGTCCAACGAAGACTCTCGGTTGTTGCTGTGGTCGCTGAGCTGCCGGCCAGCCGCGCTCAGTGCACCACGACCTGGAAGTTTGATGATTTCGAATTCTCGTTACTGTGGCTCATTGGATCCTTTTAATACGAATCCGGCTAAAGGCAAAGCATTGAAATCTTAGCCTTAACTCGTATCACTCGTAGGATCATTTTGTGTGATTAATACAGACAGAAATCGTTTTCTAAATTTGATTTCCTTGGTTTGCATATCCTAAAATCTGAAGTTGGTGCTATTTTGGAGAGACAAAGAAATCTCTGACACTCTGAGCGCTTACTTAGATGACTATGCATTTTAAAGAAGTACGGCATGTCATTGCCCTTGAAGTTTCTTCACTGTTTTTGCATAGTTAGATAACCAACTCAAGGGTCTCAAGCGAATTATTTTTCATCGTCTGAACCTTCTCCAACAGTCATTCAGAAAATTGAGTTTCGAGAATAAAAGAGCGAAAGTAATATCACCTTTTTGTTGCTATTCAGATGCAAAAATCCTAGGATTAGGTTCTTAGCAGGGATAAGAGCCATAAATAAAGGAAAGGGAGAGATACCTATCTCATTTGGAACAGTAACAAACTGGCCAATTTAACTAAACTTATCCAATCTGCATTTTAACACAAATAGTTTTGCACTTAGTGAATTGATTTCTCTTGTCGTAATTAGAACTTTTTGCCAATTTTGCGAAAACGAATTCTAATACTAGGTACTTATAATGACACATCTGGGATAGTTCCGTTTTCCAATCATTATATCATCAACATAAAAATTAAAAACCCAAGAACTGACGGTTTTTCTCCGAACTGTTTGAATTATTGACGTCAAAGATCGACGCAGATAATTCGAAAACTAAAACGCTCTAATGGTTTTTGGTGTCCACATTAAAAAGAAAATCGATGTGCTTAATGTGCTCCATGTATGAGAGGCACCAATGCTCCACACATCGGAGAAATTGGTGCGCGCCGAGCAGCATTCCGAGATAGACACGTCTTCGTGTTTTGAACTGTGTAAAACCATGTAGGTAGAGGTACAGGGTATATTAAGTTAAGTTTTACCTAATGCGTTGTCTGGATGCAGAGTATGCGGGGGTGGCGGCGGCGGCGCGGGGGGCGGCAGCGGCGGCGGGGAGTTACTCGGGGTCACCGATCGCGACCGCGAGTGCGACCTGTGAATAATTATACGTTGAACCTCCTCGGGATCTGTGAACTCCTGGTAGCTTGAACCGTCATCATTACAGGTCGATTTATAACCACAGGGTAAGGTTACGCTCAAAGGGACCGAACTTGAAATCACGATAAAATCAGCTGTATACCTACACTGTCAAGTGTCAATGATCTTTTTTATGGATCAGCTGATTTTGTCGTCTGCTTGATCTGATAGTATTATTAGTGTTGAACCTCAGATTTTCATTTCACTGTTAATTGCGTTTCTTATACTTGTATAAGATGGTAGATATGTGTCGTCAGATTCAAATTGGATGAAACTGTCAAGCAGAATACTCAAAGGTACAAGAACATAAATAACATTTCACGTGTATTCGACAGGTACATCAGAAAATGGTACGTCAGAAACGAAGACCTTCATCGGGACCTAAAAGTGGACTTCGTCTCAACTGTCATTAAAACGTTTGCCGAAGCTCATAAACATAGACTCCACCACCACGTGAACGTCGAGGCTATCCAGCTCCTCGACAACACAAACATAGTGAGAAGACTAAAAAGGAAAAAACCTTTCGAGTTAGTGTAGTGTTATGACAGTGAAGTGTAGTTTAGTTAAATCTACTAGTAAAGAACACATTAACAAAGTGTCTTCGCCTTAATAGAGACAGTAAGAAATGTGTTAATGGACACAATCTTAGCTATAACTTACTTAGCAATTTATGTTAAACGCAAATTACTCATTAGTCTTTCAGGCTAGATCGTAATTTTAATGATGTACTTATCGATAAAATGCATCATTACAAAAAAAAAAAAAAAAAAACGTGTATTCGAAACTAATTCGATTCACTTGTGTTTCAGCGCTGTTTTCCAACGTTTCCTACGTAAGTAACTAAGTAAGCCTCCAAAGCTCGCAAAAGTTCCCTCAAAGCTGCGCGCCGTTCCACTACGTCTGTTAATGCATCACAATTCACATGAGATGCATTTACGTCAGAATGGAATACGTCGTTAAACGCCCACGAGCTGTGTTCGCATTGTAACAAACGTACCGACGACGGCGGGAATCTCTATCATCGACATAGGTTTCATTTAAGAGCGAGTCTATAGGTATATAGGTATAGGACTTGTCAATCTACTTAATTATTTATTTATAGGTAGGTAAATAATTAAAAATATTAAATCAACACTTAATCCACTTAATAAAAAAATATAATGCCAGAAAAGCTTATTGTTTATTCTTCTTTCTGATGATTTATAAGAACAGTTGCGGATTTTCAATACTGTATTTTAGGAAATCATGTAAGACATACAAAAAATTGGCCTTGAATTTGCTGACCCTAAAATCTGCCGCACTAGGCTCCTCATCATAGCCTACTCATCCTGCTGGCAAACCCGCCACTATACCTATATACCTACTTACGAGGTTCTCGTAGAAACCAGACTGTAGGTAGACAAGGGCAATTTACAGGGCTGTAGGTAAATATACCCCATCATTGGTATACCCCTACCAACAATTTATACTGCCTATTGGTTTTGCACAGCTTACACGACCTTGCCGTTCACGGCGTAAAATCATCTCCCTAATGAGACCAGGCCTTCCCCTTGCTATGCTAAACCGGTTTTCCAAACACCATTATCATGTAAATTTTACGTGTTGTCGCGGCCGCGAATTAGGTCAAACAGGTGGGGGCAGTGGGAATAGGTATGGTTAGGCAATTTGTACCGAACATCGGCGGTTAGAAATCGGTGTGCTAAAGCATTCTGTCGCATGATTGTTATGGTGACTAAAACCGGGTGTCGAGAACGTAGATTTTATTGCGAACTGTTGTTTATAGAATTATAGATTAGCTGTATTTCTGTTGTAAATGCGTCACATAGTTTTAATATGATTTTTAAGGTTTTCCGCATTAAAGATGTTAAAAAGTGATCAAATGTTCTTCTCGTGATGTACCTACCTAGTCAATGTTGCCACATAGAGCTGTGATAAAGTAGCGACCACGTGTGACCTTCGTTTCTAGTTGGTAGACGCCTAGCCTAGTGGATTGAAATTGTATTTTCCGACAATACTTAAGATATTTTGTTTAGAAACAAACAATTACCTATACCTACCTACCTACATCAATTTCTGAAATACAGATCAATGGTCCGAAACTGATTATCGCGGATCCAAGAAATCGATATCTTCAAAACTTTATATCCGTATTTTAATATTTAATCTAGAGCACACCAAGCGAAATCGTTTCGAACAATTTGGCAAATCAAAACATCTTTGTATTAAGTAAATAACAAATATTGGTAGGAGCAAAAACTTCCCTTTGAGGTTAGAAAACGCCTATTACAGTACATCGACTTGGTTTATGATCAAGCCGAGCTGAACGAAGTTTGTTGAGAAATCCTTTGAAACATCAAGCGGCGACTCGTCTCTGAAATTTACTTAACGCTCGGTTCACACTATGCCGTAGTTTAGAGCGTTGCTTCACCACTTTTGGAAAATTAGTCATTAATTTAATTCAGAAGCTTCTGTAGCTAATGAGATTGCATTATAGGAGATTAAACATCTTATATCTCAGGGTGACGAGTGCAGCGCTGCGCCGCGCAGGGTCTTGAATTGTTAAAAGTTCAAAATCACTTTTTTTCACATATTTCACATCAGGCGAGCGATTTTCTTGTCTCGTCACTGGATTGAATAAAAAAAGGCCTAAAAATAAATCTATCTTTGTCATTGCAATCTATTAGACAAGAACTACTTTCATTACTTTTAGAATAATTAGATTTTTCAACTAAAGCCTTCAAACTTGGGCTGTATCTATTTGTTTGTTAAATAGAAAGACAGACTAACTCTTCATTGTTCACACCAAAAAAAAAACACAATAGGGAAGATAATGGAAGAATTAGTAATGCAAGCAATTTGGTTAATTGATGGCGATCTCTTTCATACTGTTTTGTTGTTTTAATGGCAGGACGGGTACCACACTTTACTTATTGTCTAATATTGAACGCCTAAAGTATAGGGTAGGTAGGTATAGGGCAATGAATGCGGTGCGTTGTATTTTGTTGAAATTTTTGGGTTAGGTATAGGTAGGTAGTTAGGTACAGCATGATAATTTTATGAGGAAAAGCAAGACAAAAGCCGACGTGATCCAATTTATGTTCTCTCTAAGAGGTTATGGTACGGACCCAGGCATGACGCTCACCGCTCAGGCAAACCCTTTCCTCAACTGTCTCTTAACTTCATTGTAACAAAAAATACAATTGAAATACTCATTACCTACTAAAGCCAAGTATTGGTAAATTAAAATGTATCAGTTGTTCAATAAATATTTCTGAATCTGAATCTAAGTTTTGCGATAAGCTAAATGTCGCCTAGAACACAAAAACATGGTACGAGTATAATTCGCGAATGGAATCTATAGGAAAAGCGAATCGTACAAAATCTCAGATCGTATGAATTACAAGTAAAACCGCTCATGTAACTGCGCCCTTCCCCGACATCGATGTTATCAAGAGGATTGAGTCAATAAACCAAAGTTCCAACAAAGCAGAGCGTCTCGGACGAAATGAGCCTTTTCATTAACGCCACGGCTTACGAGTAACATTTAAGGGGTCGTCCATAAATCACATGGTGTTTTTAGGCAACATTTTCGTTTAAATAACTGTTATTAAATGTATTTATAAATTTTATAATGTGTTTGAAGATGAACTTCCGCGAAGTAACGACTGGTTCAATAAATTAACATTTTCGTGCCCCGTGATAAGTGGTGAAGTTATAGACTAGCCCCTTCCCCCACTAAAAACACAAGTGAATTTGTTAAAATTATTTAAAAAAAATAACAATATCTGTTATATTCTGAAATAATAATTTGTACAATCTAAATTAATTTTGGAAAATAAAGCATCGCACACCGTTATAAAAATATTCAGCAGATAACTTTCGATGTCTTTAACAAAAAATAACTACATTTGATGTAACTGTATGTAAACACCTAACCCATTAACTCCCTCCCCCTTGTGATATTTCGTAATGTTTCCAAACTACCTCGCCGTCTTTCGAGACTCACGTGATTAATGGACGGTCCCTTAACGCCCCGGCTTAACAACTACATCCAGTTTGCTTGGATTCGTAGACGATTGAATTACAACTAGACTACGTAGGGATATCAACGTTGATCCTTGATTGGATAGGTCAAGAATTAAGATTGTGAACTTCGGAATTACCGTGTTGAAACTCTTTAGACGTAGCTAGAAAGGCTTCTGTTTTACTCGTAGCTTGTCGAGGAAATTAAATGTTAAAAGACGTTTCTATTTCTGATGCATTTTAATAGGTGTACTCGTAGATGTAGATATAGGCGTAGATTTTTTCAAAAGTCATGTTTATGATTGATTTGAACTTATGAATTCACTATTCGAAAATGAATTGTTGATTAGCGTAGCGTGATTATTTAAGCGTACTTGAATTCCTTATAGGTACAGCAGTTAGTAGTTATCTATTTATGCATTCTTTTTGTATCTCTACATTTTAAATTTTCTAGTGATGCCTTTTTATTGAGGTTAATGAAACAAATAAATAATAAAACAAAAAAAAGACGTGTGGCACTCAGGGACTGCCGCGGTAAAGCTATTGCATAGCATTTTTTAGGTATACACCCATTTGCTAGAATTTCATTTGCCATAATTTTATCTGCTATACTGGTCAACAGACATAATATTGTTTCTCATAATTTTATATGTTATACTCATTGTTTACTATATTAGTCACGTGCTAGAAACTTTGTTTTCCATAAAGTCAACTATAATCATACTATATCATACTAATATCATACAATCATTTGACTATAAAGTCAAATAATATCATTTGTTATCATCATTGTAAGGCGTAATTATCATATGCCATAATATCATTTGCCATCGAAATTACTTCTAGAAAAAAATCATAAGATCGGTTTAAACTAAACGATCAATAGGTTAGGTTATGTTAGAACATGAAAAACAACGCACGAGCCGAGCGAGCGTAGCGAGCGTGCCGCGGCAGCGGCCGGCGAAGTGCTAGAAAGCCAATCGCTTTTTAGGACAAAGGCGTTAGGTTAATTTCTACGGAAGCGACATGGATCGATTATATAGTGATAAGTAGGTATCAGAAATAAAAACAATTTTAATGGCTTTTTTTAATGATTTTTTTTTTAGGATTAATTTCAAATACATCCAGTATTTGAAATTATTTTAGTATGGCGTTGAAATATTCTGTTAAATAATATTATTGCAATTAATAAAATGGATAATAATACGTATGGCACTCGTATCATTATTAAATCGAATGTACGGGCAAACAAGAGTATGTCACATAACTTTTATGGTAAACAAACAATTCAGGCAAATGAAATTCGGGCAAGTAAAATTCGGGCATTTAAGAATTATTGCTTATATTCTTCGGGCAAACATTAGACAACCCATTTTTTATCAACATATGCAATTATAATTATTTCATTATATCCAATGCCACCTAGAGGCGAATTGCTGAACTAAAGAGACAAGCGTGATATTTCAAAAAGTCATTAAAAGTTCTGCTATTCATCGATAGATGGCAAAACTAAAAAGGATCACCGCTGTGCCTTAGGTTATTTTCGTTACGGAATTTCTGGATTCGGTCTCCACGCTCAAGACCCGCGATAGAAGCTATGCAATAGCTTAAAATAAAAATTGCTTGCTTTAAAACCCAGAGTATAATAATAAGTAAAATCAACTTTACTCCTATCAGAAACGTTCTCCAATTTGCAAAAGAGGGTAGTTTCGCCTTGTTTGCTAGTTTCGAAGTAAACACACGACCGCTAACCGGTTTGCTTAGCGCCGGCGGCTAGCTTGTTATTTCCCCGCCGTTCTCCCGTACTAAGCACCTTTATCTGTAGGTATATTGTTGCTTTAGAGACTTAATTTTATTCGTAGAGTTGGTCTTAACAGTAAAAGTACTGTTAAGTATGGTAAAAGTAACTTGAATGTGTTATTATTAATTTTATCTAGCATTTTGCATGTAGCGTTAATGTTACGGTTAAAATGGCGCGTATTTCTTCAGTCTATGAATTGCATTTGTCTAAATTACTCCAATTTAAAAAAGCCGTTTGTGTTTTTTAATAATTAAAACTTTTATTAAGTATTTTTTTAATTCAACTATTTATTTTAATGATCATGTAACTACTAATGCCAAGATGTTACTTAAGTATTGTATTATCCAAAACGTAGCTATTAACAATGAAAGAAATAGAACAACCAGAATAAAATCACAAAAAAATATTGAGTTGCACCATAGTTGCACAGACATCCAGTTCTAATATTTGTACTACACGTTAGGTAGGTATATTACTAAGTACCTACTAAATAGATTGCACTCTTCGCCTGCTGAAGATTAGCTGTTAAATCGCTGTGCAACTTTCCTGGAAACATTGCCGTATAATCCGGAACAAAGTATCTTGTTTGCAAACGAAAGTTTGACCGTTGACTCACTGCCAAAGGTGCGCTACTTCCCAGGCAGACTCGACAACAGTCCTCAAAAGAGTACTTCTCAATTAAGTTTAGATAAGATTATCTTAATTAGCTAAAGCGTAAATACTAAAAACTTAGTCGAAACATTTTGCCCTAACTTTTCCCCAAGCAATTCCACGAAAACTAGTGCCGCTATCAACTGAAATCAGTTTCGTTCCACCCCAAGGGCCGCCTTCTTTATTGTGCGGAATAATTTTACCATGTTCTAAGATAACTCGGCTCTTTCCAGTTATCTTTGAAATACGACTATTTATTTTTCTCTCGAAATGACCAAGAATCTGGAATCCCGTAGAGTTTCGAGATAATTTTCAGCTCTCGGCCTAATCTGGGGCTTAGCAGAAGACTCATCCCTCTGCTCGGATGTTCTTAGCTCTGTAGACTGCATAATACCTTTGTTTTGTCGGCGTTAGCTGAATCACACTTATCACTTTGATATCACACTAATGATATAAATTCCAGTTTGTGTTAGGATGAGTGTGAGTATATGTTTGTTACTTTTTCACGCTGGAACGGCTCCATAGACTTACATGAAATTTACAGGTAGATTAACCTGGACTATCACAATGGTTTCTTTTTATTCCGGTAAATTTAACAGTTCCTACAGCCCGCAGGGCGCAGCTGGTTAACTTAATAATTTGTATGTCGTGCCGAGTTAAAATTACGTTTAACGCTCTTTTTTGTAAATTCGTAGTCCAAAGATTAAACGAAGTTTAAACGTTTTAAAGAAAGCAAATTTGGCTTTTGCATGCAAATTCCGTGAAAATTCACAGCAAGATTGCTTATGCAAGTTTTGGTGTTTTAACATTTTTAACATGTCGTACTTTTTTGTTTGTACCTACCTATTATATCAAGTGAGCGCATAAAGTGTTGGCTTGCGAACTTCTTTGCATTTGGCTTGTACCTACGTTAATTTGTGTTCGCTGGTCTTTTTAAAGTCGGAATAAACTGAGAAATGGCTTTTGGAGCTGTGCCAGATTTTAGACTTATTTGTCTGAAAAACACTTAAGTTCTATTAAAATCTTTTAAACTTCAACTAAATGTTAGGTAGACTTTCAAACCCCACAAAGACTGCGTTTTAAGACAAAACGACCATCGCGCGATTACTTAGCTGGGTGCAACAAATTATTGTTTCATATGAGATAATTGGCCAGTCTTTAGACACTGCAAGACGCAGTTTGCAAATCGAAATTAAAATTGCAAATAGGAATTAAGACTAAACATAAAAATTTTCTGTCCATAGATAGATAGATAGATAGATAAACTCTTTATCTTTTAATTTGTTTTTCTTTCCATGTGTGTTCGCTGTCTCTGTCTGGGTCACTACTCAAAGGCCGCATAAAAATTCTGACACCAGGGCTAGCCACTCGGCTTAAACGAACTTACTTATAGGCAAGATGTAGAGTTTTTTAATATATTTTATTCTTTTTTTTTTTTTTTGATATGGTTGCGTTTGACCGCCAACTCGTCTGATGGCAAGCAATGATGCAGTCTACGATGAAGCAAGCGCGCCTAAAAGAAACCAATTCACTTAACGACACCCAGATTATATCTATCGAGCACACCCACTCGGGCAGAGAATTCCACACTCTAGCGGAGTGTATATTTACTATTGGTTAATTGGCCTTCTGATTTAAGTTACGATGATTTAAAACCAATTAAGCGCGTAAACAAGCAGAAACTAGTTTGTGTTAACTTCACGTTAAATTGAATTTATTGACATGCTTATAATCAGCTTATCAAATCCGACAGGCGACAGCCGACGGAGCATGGACGTAATCAGGGCTAAGTTATGGGGGCTCAACTAAAGCGGTCGCAACTTCAAATGCTATCAGTTTAAATTAAACCTTAAGTGTTTGTAATCTAAGTTTATGACCGCCTGTTTTTTTTTGTTTTACTTTTCCCAACTAAGTTTGGCGGTCCGCTGATAGCATCGTCTGATTGCCTACGCAGTGTGCTATTGCTTTGAAATTGATTCAACGGTTGTGTCATAGCATAACCAGAGCAATATCGATAGTACAAACTGAATCGTTAAACTTTTCCTGTATTTTGCACCTTGTTCTTTTCTTTTATTCTCACTGGGAAAATATCCACTCCTAAGCGAAATCAGACGAAGAATAAAAAAAAGCTCTAAAATGATTAAATACATAATATAATAGTAGTCGTTTATGTTGACAATCTCATAAAGATACATTTTAAACCTGACACAATTTAACGCTCTATTCATAAATTGTGCCCCAAAATATCGTCCTTGCAACGTCCACGCCGAAGCCGAGATTCGTTTAAACCGATCGCTGTGTAAGCGAGCTCGCTGATATAAAGCGAGCTGGTTTAACGTCAGCACTCAGCTGACACTCAACAGTTCCTCCAATATCCATGAGTCGACGCATGGCACAGAATCGATTATAGTTAGTGTTATTTTGAGCGTCCGAATATTTCGACTGCCTCTATTTGTAGTTTAGATACTGTTCGTATCGAACCGTTCAGAGCAAATTTATAGGACATTTTATAGTTTAAAGTCAAATTTTGACCTAACAAGTTACAATTTGTAATATCAATTTTACTCGATTTCAAACATGTCCAAAAGTTTTTTTCGATTATTTTTTCCCTAAAAGTATATTAAATTCGTATAATTGGTACAATAAAAAATCGTGATTTTAGAGTTTCGATAGTGTTCGTAGCAGCTAGCAGTAGTCTATTTGGTACTGGCTTCTACCACAGAATACTAAGGTACAGAAGATTCACTCCGCAAAATCAATTAAAGGAAGAATAACTTTAAGACCAAAACTAATGGAATGCTTTGCCCGAGTGGGTGTTTTCCGACAGATATAATATGGGTGTCTTCAAGTGAGCCGGTTCCTTCTAGGCAAGCGTGCCCCATCGTAGACCGCATCATTGCTACCATCAGGAGAGGTGGCGGTCAAACGCAAGCATAGTTGAATAAAAAAAAGTAGAGCAAGCCAAGTGAGTACGATTTCAATCAACTGCTCAATGGACAAAGTAGTTGCGATACCTGGCCCGTGAAAACACGAGGCGTCGCATTGCCATCAATATCAGAAGCCGTAACGTTGTTATCGCCGACGTATACCGTATACTCATCAATTCCAGCCGAACTATCAACAGTGAATGCGGGAGAATATCGCCCTCATTTGCATACGGCACAAACGAGCCCAAATTAACTGTACGCGGAACGGGCTATTGAATTATCTATCCAATTTTCTGCTACCCTGGTAATTAAATTCTATGTTAATGTGACGTTCATTACTTAAATTTTTATTTCCATGAAAATTAAAAGTTGTTGAAATATTTAGTACTCAGTTGATGTTGTGTTCAGTTAGCGCCTGACGATGGATTATATTTGGATTGGATGAGATTTAAAATAGAGAAAGCTTTTACCTCGGATTGATATAATTATGAGTAACTTTAATCATAACAAAATACTTTTATCATTTTCATAATAACGTCGCGGTTTAAACCGCAGGGCGAAGCTAGTACGATATAAATGCGAAAATGTTTGTATGTTACTCCTGCATGGTGAAACAGCTGGATGGAATTGGATGAAATTTAAAGTAGAGATAGCTTATACCATGGGCGACTCTTCGCCATCATTGATTTCATCACCGCGCGGGTAAACTCCGGAGCACACGTAACATACAGAGTTATACGAGTGAGATACATTCGACACTCCATAAATTTTCAGGTATTCTAGAGCATTATTATAGAAGCACCAATTTCAATAGCTTTAAATTGAAAATTACCATGAGATCATTCAAACCCTCGTCAGGCTTTCGGGCCCTATTCTTGCGAGTGAGATATTCTCTCGCTCCCTGTCGCTCTCATTAGAAATGTCATGAGAGTAAGAGTGACGGATATAATCTCTAGCGCCCAAAAATAGGTCCCGGGCCTATTCACTTAATCTTCGGCGAACCATCGACGGTTAATCTGTTTACCCTTAAAAGGAAAGGCCGAGGATCAATTAGGCCCTTGTTTAATGAAGCACTTCGATAAGACGGGATAATGGCCGTTACACTTATGCTAAACAGTTAAAAGATTGCTTAGGATTTTGTTTTGGGACCGAATTAAAATAATTTTTTAAAGGGACATAGGTTTTTATGATTGCCATTGCCAGAAATGGCAATGTTGATCGGAAATTAATGAAAAGGTAGACAATTTTTCGGCAATTTTTAAATACAGTTTTAACAATTATGTTTATCTCTTTTTTTAATGATAAAGTTGGGTGGGTCATAGGGTTTTATGGAGGGCTAATATCGATAATGTTGGTCGAAAAAACCTTAAAAGCCAATAACTAAGCAATGTTTTGGCAATTTTCGGAAAAAGATCTGGCAATTAGATATTTATCTCCTCTTTAATGATTAAGTTCGGTGGATAATAGGGTTTTATGGTGATCTTGATAAGATCTTAAACGTTGTTAAACCATACCTATACAATAATGAGTGGACAATTGTTGAAAACAGTTCTGGCATTTATTGACGTGACAACGTCTAATAAATCGAGGAATGCCGGGTGCACGCACGAAAAAGTGTTACGCTGTCCCGTTACGCTCATTGTAACGTTGTCATTGTTGGTTAGTATGTAATCATTTCATCAATGTTTTGTGATGACGTTGTCACGTTCAACTGACTTTATAGACAACCATTTTTTTTTATCTCTTTCCAATGGTTTGTTCTAATGATGAAGTTTCGTGATTTTTGAATAAACAGTTTGCCATTATCTTTTACCTACCCTTTAAAATGTAGAAGTTAGTAATTCGAAATTTAATTACTACGAGTATGCCGCATTTCCATGATGATAACTGACATAAATTGCTTGCATCTGATTCTGCTATGTGTGCAGCATTTAATTAGCAGTGCCAATTAGCAGTGCTAGCTAATTGGCATTATTGCTATCCTTGTCACGCTCACGTCTATCTTAACAAGAGTGACTGGGTCAGTTAGAGTAAACGTATGTACTTGGACTGAATAGTATTTATCTTTAGACTGAGAATTTCTTTTATTTCAGCCTGATGTACCGACATTTTGATTGCTCATTTTAGTGTGAAACTAGCTGTGATGATAATAATGAAAAGTGGCCTATGTGTTTATCCAGAGTAAAAGCTATCTCTATTTCAAATTTCATCCAATACCGTCCAGCTATTTTGCCGTGAAGAAGTATCAAACATTTTTCTCGTTATAATATTACCGTGTTAAATTTTTTTTCTCTTACGATGGTCTGTGCTTTTGATACCAAATTGAGACTAAAAAAGCGTATAAAGATTGCAATAATTGTTGATTTATGCCGCCCTTAAGGGTTATCATTGTCTGAAGAATTTAGGTACGGAACCATGTTCAATGACGCAGCTAACTGAACTGCGAAAGATTAAGCGTGTTCAGTCTTCTATGAAAGGATTACATTTTATGACCTTATGAATTATAAAGGGAAGTATTAAAGATCTTTACACAGCCTATTTTCGTTGAAATAGATGGAATTCTTCAAAGAGTATACAAATATTCAAAATTGTAGAAGGAATTTTGGAAGGATTCGTTTCTGGGACTTAGACAGTTTTTTTTTCTCAGTGTAGCTAAAACGCATCGGTAGAACGTTTCTGGTTTTGCAGTTATTCATAAATTGTTCATTGTTCATCATCATGTTCATAAGTCTGATAATTTCAAACCATTTTTAATAGAATTCTCACTATATAACAACAACATGCAATCTACAAAATAACAGGATTTTCAAATGGGCATAAAATATTTGTTCACGATTTCGCGGAGATGTTGACATTGACGACTGACCACCCAGAATTGGTTGACTTGGGGAAGCTAAAATCGGTTGACCGTTTTTTGGGTCAATTTGATTGGCTGCATTAAGAGTATTTCTATGTCTATACAATTTTATAGACTTGTTTAATGTATAGTATAATCGTAAATATGTGATACTGATTACTGGGCCATTCAGTTAAGTGCGGCGATAGTAAATGCTACTGCAGAATCAGACTATTTGATGCTAAATACCACTTAAGTATCATTGAATTATGAATAGGTATATAACCTATATTTTCTAAATCCAAACAAGTTTCAGTGAGATAGATAAATATCTATTTAGAGTTAGTAAGTTTATTCACACTAGAAATTACGAACAAAAGGATGATAGCACTTAAAACGAGTGCAACAACTGGCGGCTTTATCGCTAAGAGGCTTTTGATTGTTGAACACACGAACTGTAGTCAAAACCGTAGCCATAAAAATGTTAACGCAACAAAAATGTTTACCAACAAACTATTGTCATAATTCCCCGGAATCTTTAAGATATTTTTCCGTCTCCTTTCCCGTTATAGTGATATTGTTACCCATATCATAGCCTGGCATCACAAGTGATTTTATTACCTCAGTCCCAAAGAAGTGGTCAAGCGATATCCGATCAAGCGAGGCGTTGACCGCTACATCGGCCTGACGTCTTCGATATCGATGATTTAATATACGATAGGGGTGTTATTCCACGATAGATTTATGGGGTTTTATCCGTAAGTCTTTATTGGTGTGACGCGTGATCGCTTCCGGGTAGGGTGACACCTGCAATTTGCGATAGTTTTGGAAGCTTACGTATGAAATGTGTCAAAACACCGTTTGTAGTTCTGAAGGTTTTGGTTTAAACTTGGGCCATATACTAATTAGTAATTAACTAATTCAGTCTAAGTAGATGTGCTTGTTCTTCGTATTCGTTTGAATTAACCCTATTATTAGGGCTGGTTCGAAAACTTTGTGAAGTAAAGTTTACACAGTAAAGTTTTTGAAAAAAGACAAAATTTTGAATCGTACATTAAAAGTTGTAGTTAGGTATAACGCAGAGAAGCCATTCATGAGGTTTTTAATTGATTAAAATAACTCTGTAAAAACAAGTAATAAAACATACCAACACATTCAAACAATAATTAACTAAAATATACATACCATACCATAGGATAGTAAGTTAGTTAGAGACATACAGACATACCTATACAATGTACCTAGCTGCCAGTATTTCGGGTCTCTATCAGAATAACCTATTCGCAGAAATTCAGTTGAATGACATGAAAGCAGGATGCCTAGATAGATGAAAGACAGTTCCTAATAACCAGATGTCCAATATCTACCTTTACCAATAACAAAGGGTCCAAAATTGGGTCACTAGATATACTCTAGAACTGATGACCCGATCAGGTGATATTCAGGTAACTGAATATCGCATTCCACGTTAGAATTGAGAAACTAATTGTGTCTCAAGATAGGCGAGGAATCGACCACATGTCATCTGTCCAACTTAATGTACCTACATGTATTATTGTATACCTATGAGCATCTCGTAACATAATTATTCACACATACCTACCTAAGTATTAACGTAAGCGTAACGTTAACCTGTCAGCGATATATATAGATACCTACTCTACCAAATAAGCACGTTTGTATATATTATAATATTATATTATTATCTACCCGCAATTTTGACTGTATCTAAGAATAAACTTTAAATGCGTCTGTTAGTACTGGCATACAGACTAGACAATTAGACAATATTTATGCGTGATTTCGCGAGTTTAAAAAGAACTCTTAAAATTAAAAGTACTATGCATACATGAAGTATACCTATTACGAGTATATTCAGGACTTCCGGGTTGGTCCCTTAATAAAAGTTGTTCATAATAATGAGTTTTACGAGCCTTTTTCGGCTTAGCATATACTTTCCTTATAACCCTGTATAGAGTAGTATCTGAAATTAATATTTTTACATTATTATATTATAATATTTGACTCAACGCACAAGGCGTAAAAAATTTGGCGCAACGCGGCGCGGCGCGCTCTTGTCAGCCATAAGTCTGTATCCGCCCTGTCGCTTACCGTCATCCACAGACCCTCGCTGACTCCCTAACGAGCTGTCGTCGACTAATCTAAATTACAGTCATGTGCGTGGCTCGTTACTTATAATAAAATAATAATAATTTATTTATTTCAGGCGACTAGGCCCTTTTTAATGAATATCTTACAGACTAACATACATTATTATATCTGGTAAAATTTATTATTTCTTCTGGGACTTTGTTTCCCGTGCCGTCTTCCATTAACGCCGGAAAACTAGCCCTTTGATCAGAAATGGCGAGAGTAGCGCTACCTTTGCTTCGCAGAAACCTGGAGTAATGAGACTTGAAACAAGTCTTACTTACTAAGTTATGTTTTTGACGTACCTTTCAGCCACAGCGGCAATAGCTGCAGTATGGTGTATCGCACTCCTGCCGCGTTTGCGTCTTCTCGTCCTTTTCCTTGAGTACGAGGCTAGTAGCAGCCCTTTGCGGGCGTCTATCCTCTTCTTCGAGTCCTTAGCAAGCGTCCGCACCGCTAGCGAGGTGGGGTCGAAGCTGAAGGTCGAGTCGTCGCGGTGCTCGTTCAGGTCTTTCTTTCGCTCCTGCGGGATAACAAACACTTGACTTTGACAACGGTAGTCATTTTTTTAATTAGCAGATAAGAATTGAAGGTTTGAAAGCTATGTACCAAGTAAAATAAAAAAATAAAAATGCCAATAAACCATATTAGGTATGACATAAAATACTTTAAGTATTGTTCTGTGTCTACTAGAAAATAGCGGGTAAAACCCCAAGACTAGCTGGTTCTATTTCTCAGCTGTCTACACCAGAGAAAAAAGCAAATCGCTTTGGAAATTCGATTAAGGTTAAAAACCGGAGCAAAGTCTAGAAACTTACCGCCCTAATGATGTCTACAAAATGTCTTGTTAACGGAGTTGTGAAACTTAAAAGTTAGTTGGAAATGAACTCTAGAATCTTCTACATAACAAGAAGTGGGCGAGGTAAACGATATTAGACCAGTGTAGTGGGAAACTTTAAGTTTAGTAAGTTTCCTTATTATTAGACCTTTGTTACTGGACCTAACTAAGGCTTACTCAAAATTTTGCTTTGCTCAAAATGTTTATACAAACCGAGTACTCGGTCAAGGGCTCGGTCTCGCTACTCGGACTCGTTACGTGTAATCAGCCCATTACTTTTTTAGGGGTGGCTGGAAAGCGGAAATAAAAAAGTTCAGTGAGATTTCTTTGAAAAGGGAATTCAAAATAATTGTGATGATAAAATTGGTCTAAAATTACTTAATTAAATATTGCGACTAACCTTATCGCATGTGTAAGAGTTTACGAGACATATTCGACCAAGTTATCACTTTTGAGGGTTAAACAAAATGGGTCAGAAAATCCGCACAAATAGCTTTGCTCACTAAAACTTGGCGAGGTAGTCCACTTAGAGCACCCGTCCGAATAGCACCCAGCCTAGTCCACGAAGAGCACCTATCCATTTTTTTGGCAGGTGCTCTTCGTGGGTTCAAATTAAATTTATTTTTACATTTGTGTCCACGAAGAGCACCTACCACTTAACAGCCTAGTGTTGAATGAAAGATATCGATAAAAATCACTTAACGTAGGAACTCTTCGTGGACTGGGGTGCTAGGTCGGGTAACCTCCTCGTGGTGCACCCTGGGCAACAGCGTGCGGTAATACTGCAGCTTTTATGCAGTATTACCGCACGCTGGCAAATAACCCGATACGGTGGGCCCGTCCGCGTGTCCCTCTGACTAGCAGAGGGCACAGCGTGATGGCTTGGACGGTGGCATTGCTGCCACCAGGGGGGTTTTCCTTGTGCTCCTCGCCGCATGTGGGTTGCGGTCGGGAGTGCAAGGAAAGGAGGAGGGTGGACGCTGGAAGCGTGTGCCGCATGGGGCCCCCCAGCGGCATACGCTTTCGGCCTACATAGGCCGGGATCTCTCGTTGCCGAGTGTGGTGAAAGCCGTGCTCGGCAGCGAGAGATCGTGGCAGGCCGGGGTCTCCTTCTGCGAAGAGGTGATGACGCAGAAGGAGGCCGCGGAGCGAATCAGATAGGACGACGCCCGATCTGACCCGCTCCGGCGCAGACGAGGGAGCGAGGAGGCGGTTCGCCCGTATCCTCGCTCCTCTGCAGTGGGGTTGCCGGGAGAGTCGGGGGACTCTCCCGGCCTGCACGACCCCACACTGACTGTCTGGGGGGTGATCCTGGGGAACAGGGTCACCCCTCCAAATACGCGGGGGGCCCTAATCGGGCCCATCGCCGGGGCGAGGTGGCGATTGCTAACGCGACCCCACCTTGCCCCATCTCAGGCGGATGCCGAACACCCCAGTGGTTTTAGTGGGTATGCCGCCGCAGGGCGGAGACTCCCACATAACCACCCTGCCTCCCCGGGGCGGGCGTGGTATCCATAAAGGATTTCCACTGGGTAAACAAAAAAAAAAAAAAAAAAGGTGCTATTCGGATGGGTGCTCTAAGTGGACTACTTCAACTTGGCCTATGATGATAATTAGGTAATTATACCTCGGGATACGGGACTTACTATGAGTGTGTCACGATACACACTTGAATTTTGTTAAACATGTTATTGAAATATTAAAGAGGAGGAAGAAAAGGAGTAGAATTTAAAATTGAATTGGAAACTGTAAATTATTAATATTTTAAAAACTACTAAAACTATTTGACTGTGTACATTTTGAATGCCCGATGTGGGTAAACTGACAATTTCAAATACACTAACATCTACGTAGGTTATAAATTACAATGTATCAGTTTTTTGATAAATATTTCTGAATCTGAATCTAAATAGATTAATCTAAATCTAAACAATTACTTTTGCAAGTAACATAGTTTAAAAAGTACAGTACTTAAGCTGAATGCAAGTTATTGCTTAAAGTATGTCCGTGAACTTGGCAGATCATTTTCCAGCAGATCACGAATAAATGGGAGTTCTAGTCGCATGCACGTGAGTTCTATAGTTCCTGATACTTTTTAGAAATAGTTCTGGCCATTTTTCTGAGAAAAAGTGAGTTGAAAAAATGATCTGCTAACTTCCGGTAGCAGATCATTTTTCAGATTTCCGAATACAAATGCATGTTCTAGTCGCATACAGGTGAGTTCTATAGTTCCTGATACTTTTCAGGAATAGTTCAGGCGAATTTCCTGAAAAAAAAGTAACTTGAAAAAATGAACTGCCAATTTCGGGTAGTAGACCAATTTACATCATTTTAAATATAAATGCAAATTCTTATCGCATACACGTAGGCTTAATAGATCCTGATACTTTTCAGGCGTACTTTTGGCAATTTCAGCTGAAAAACCAAATAAAAACGATCTAAAACTTAAGTGTTATATATTTTGAATAAAAGTATAACGTGATATTATTTTATGCATTCCAACTGTACAAAGGACCTAGTATTGTTAAATTCTTCGATTCGAGATTTCGGATTTAGATCGATTTCAAATCAAGACAAAACTAAAGCATATAAAACGAGAAAACAAAAATTACCTTCATTTTACACGAAAAAGCTATAACTCCTTGGTATTCGATTATTTTTAAGTAAACTAAAACTACATGAAAAGCTAAGTACTCCTTGGTTTTATACAAAGACAGATTAGGCCTGTAAACTTAACAGAAGTCTGGATTCAAAAAACTCGAAAAACTATCAGCATATCATGGGTAAAGTAAGGAGGAAATAAAAATTAAATAATTTTTGATTGTACTATGAGATTATTTTTTAAAAAACCTTAAACTACATGGAAAGGCTGGAACTCCTTGGTTTTGATTAGACACAGATAAGGACTGAAATTGGAACAGCAATTTGGATCGAAACAACACGCAAAACTTTCAGCAGAGCATGGGTCAAGGAAGGAGGAACTAAAAATTAAATAATTTTTGATTGTCCTATAAGATTATTTTTTTAGTAACCTTAAACTACATGGAAAGGCTGGAACTCCTTGGTTTTAATTAGACACAGATTAAGACTGTAACTGGAACAGCAATTTGGATTCATACAACACGCTAAACTTTCAGCAGAGCATGGGTCAAGGAAAAAGGAAATAAAAATTAAATAATTTTTGATTGTACCATTAGATTATTTTTTTGGAACCTTAAACTACATGGAAAGGCTGGAACTCCTTGGTTTTGATTAGACACAGATAAGGACTGTAATTGGAACAGCAATTTGGATCGAAACAACACGCAAAACTTTCAGCAGAGCATGGGTCAAGGAAGGAGGAACTAAAAATTAAATAATTTTTGATTGTACCATTAGATTATTTTTTTAATAACCTTAAACTACATAGAAAGGCTGGAACTCCTTGGTTTTGATTAGACACAGATAAGGACTGTAACTGGAACAGCAATTTGGATTGAAACAACACGCAAAACTTTCAGCACATCATGGGTCAAGAAAGGAAGAAATCAAAATTAAATAATTTTTGATTGTTTGTGATTGTTAATTTTTAATTTTTGATTATTAGAAAAAGTGTCTCAGAACATACTCGTACTGCCACGCCCACATTTGAAGACCAGTTTCATTTTTTGCGATCGTAAAAAACACTTATTTATGCTTAAGTACTAATAATGGAAGAACTTTTGCCCTATGCGTTTTTGTAGTCGTTTGATAAACGTCTGTTTTAAACAATAATAAAGTGAAGTAGAGCATATCCACTTATACAGTAAAAACCGATAATCTCAGATTTGTAAAATAAATTTGAAATACACAAAAAAAAAAAAATTGTTATTTTCACTTCTCTCTGATTCACCCATGCTATGCAGAATTTGTCACATGACTTTTGTCTCTGAATTAATAAGAATGTTACAGACCTGATAAGTGTCTATTATAAAACCTAATAGTTCTGGCTAGATCGTGTCATTTGAGGTAATAAAAATAAATTATAAATTTTTTCATTTCTTTGTATTTTCAACCCTGCTAAAAAGAAGTTGTCGCGTGACTTTTGAATCAAAACCAAGGAGTTCCTGCCTTTCCATGAAGTTTAAGGTTACTAAAAAAATAATCTAATAGAACAATCAAAAATTATTTAATTTTGATTTCTTCCTTTCTTGACCCATGATGTGCTGAAAGTGTTGTGTGTTGTTTCAATCCAAATTGCTGTTCCAGTTACAGTCCTTATCTGTGTCTAATCAAAACCAAGGAGTTCCAGCCTTTCCATGTAGTTTAAGTTTCCAAAAAAAAAATCTAATGGTACAATAAAAAATTATTTAATTTTTAGTTCCTCCTTCCTTGCCCCATGCTTTGCTGAAAGTTTTGCGTGTTGTTTGAATCCAAATATCTGTTCCGATTACAGTCCTTATCTGTGTCTAATCAAAACCAAGGAGTTCCAGCTTTTCCATGTAGTTTAAGGTTACTAAAAAAATAATCTAATGGAACAA
This sequence comes from Alcis repandata, assembly GCA_949125135.1. Taxonomy (NCBI): domain Eukaryota; kingdom Metazoa; phylum Arthropoda; class Insecta; order Lepidoptera; family Geometridae; genus Alcis; species Alcis repandata. Next base: position 8,452,656 of record OX421237.1, read on the forward strand.
TCAAAAATTATTTAATTTTTATTTCCTTCTTCCTTGACCCATGCTCTGCTGAAAGTTTAGCGTATTGTATGAATCCAAATTGCTGTTCCAGTTACAGTCTTAATCTGTGTCTAATCAAAACCAAGGAGTTCCAGCCTTTCTATGTAGTTTAAGGTTATTAAAAAATAATCTAATGGTACAATCAAAAATTATTTAATTTTTAGTTCCTCCTTCCTTGACCCATGATATGCTGAAAGTTTTGCGTGTTGTTTCGATCCAAATTGCTGTTCCAATTACAGTCCTTATCTGTGTCTAATCAAAACCAAGGAGTTCCAGCCTTTCCATGTAGTTTAAGGTTCCAAAAAAATAATCTAATGGTACAATCAAAAATTATTTAATTTTTATTTCCTTTTTCCTTGACCCATGCTCTGCTGAAAGTTTAGCGTGTTGTATGAATCCAAATTGCTGTTCCAGTTACAGTCTTAATCTGTGTCTAATTAAAACCAAGGAGTTCCAGCCTTTCCATGTAGTTTAAGGTTACTAAAAAAATAATCTTATAGGACAATCAAAAATTATTTAATTTTTAGTTCCTCCTTCCTTGACCCATGCTCTGCTGAAAGTTTTGCGTGTTGTTTCGATCCAAATTGCTGTTCCAATTTCAGTCCTTATCTGTGTCTAATCAAAACCAAGGAGTTCCAGCCTTTCCATGTAGTTTAAGGTTTTTTAAAAAATAATCTCATAGTACAATCAAAAATTATTTAATTTTTATTTCCTCCTTACTTTACCCATGATATGCTGATAGTTTTTCGAGTTTTTTGAATCCAGACTTCTGTTAAGTTTACAGGCCTAATCTGTCTTTGTATAAAACCAAGGAGTACTTAGCTTTTCATGTAGTTTTAGTTTACTTAAAAATAATCGAATACCAAGGAGTTATAGCTTTTTCGTGTAAAATGAAGGTAATTTTTGTTTTCTCGTTTTATATGCTTTAGTTTTGTCTTGATTTGAAATCGATCTAAATCCGAAATCTCGAATCGAAGAATTTAACAATACTAGGTCCTTTGTACAGTTGGAATGCATAAAATAATATCACGTTATACTTTTATTCAAAATATATAACACTTAAGTTTTAGATCGTTTTTATTTGGTTTTTCAGCTGAAATTGCCAAAAGTACGCCTGAAAAGTATCAGGATCTATTAAGCCTACGTGTATGCGATAAGAATTTGCATTTATATTTAAAATGATGTAAATTGGTCTACTACCCGAAATTGGCAGTTCATTTTTTCAAGTTACTTTTTTTTCAGGAAATTCGCCTGAACTATTCCTGAAAAGTATCAGGAACTATAGAACTCACCTGTATGCGACTAGAACATGCATTTGTATTCGGAAATCTGAAAAATGATCTGCTACCGGAAGTTAGCAGATCATTTTTTCAACTCACTTTTTCTCAGAAAAATGGCCAGAACTATTTCTAAAAAGTATCAGGAACTATAGAACTCACGTGCATGCGACTAGAACTCCCATTTATTCGTGATCTGCTGGAAAATGATCTGCCAAGTTCACGGACATGCTTAAAGTTGTCTATCTAAGTTCAGGAATCAAGTTAAGTTATACGTGACCTAACTTGGAAGCCAGATTTCATCTCCGTCCGGAGTTGGCATTAGAGAGGTGACGTGGAAGTGAATTTATGCGGATTTTACGTGATTGTTTTAGTTTAGAATTTCTGTATTTGCATTTGAGGCGGAAATCTCGGCTCTTTCGACATTTTGTACATTTAAAAAGAAAGATGTAAAATCACTCGGCTTTTGGCTTAGATGTTTTTTTATTTCATCTTGCTGGCTATTCGTACCTCTTTCGCTATTTTGTAAATTCAAAAGACGTGTGGCACTCGGGGACTGCCGCGGTAAAGCTATTGCATAGCATTTTTTATCAACTTATGCAATTATAATTATTTATTTATTTTATTTATGCAGTATTTTTTTTCCTTTGTTTCTTTTCTTTGATATTAATTCAAGTTACACTTTTTGAACGTGGTGACCGATAAGAAAACAAATTTGTGTAAGAAAAAATGTTTAAGTTTTTATATCTTCCTTTTTTGTATAAATATTGCAAGGCCTATTTTTCAAAAAAGTATCCAAATGAATTTCTGTAAATTTTCAAAATAAAATAAAATTGGCGAAAAGTCAACGAAACCTTACACTCGACACCTAGAGGCGAGTTGCTGAACTAAAGAGACAAGCGTGATATTTCAAAAAGTCATTAAAAGTTCTGCTATTCTTCGATAGATGGCAAAACTAAAAAGTATCACCGCTGTGCCGGTCGGAGTGGGGGGTGTTAAGGTTATTTTCGTAACGGAATTTCTGGATTCGGTCTCCACGCTCAAGGCCCGCGATAGAAGCTATGCAATAGCTTAAAAAATTAAAAAATTTCTGTGTGCTAATTAAAAATTAATAACGGCCAGTAATTGAGAAAAACGTTATAAATGTTATTTTTCCGTTTTAAATGTCTTACTTTTCTTTTTTTTATTGACGAAGTTTATAATAAAAACGTTTATCTTCATGTAAATTCCTTTATAAAATCAAATCATTTTTCAAATATAAACTCTTTAAAATTAATTAATAAAGATTTTGTATCTATTTAATATAACTCTCTATAACGCCACTGATATAATTTGAGCCTTACTTTTAAACACTGCATAAAGTTAATCACTGCTTAAAATGTTTCGACAACTTCTTATTGATGTGAAATTATAAACCCGGCTTAACACTTTGACTGCGGAAAACACATACCTTGTGTTTTCCTTTGAGCGACGCGAGTGCGGAGTGGGGTGCGAGTGTGAAAACACAACGCATTTGGCCATTAGCCGCACTTATGGCAAACGCATGTGATTATTAGCCGCAGTTAAAGTGTTAAACTGGGTATAAGTAAGAATTAAGGAGTTTTTAATTCCCACACTGACCTCCTGGGTGATCTGCGACTCCTCTTCGTAGCTGAGAGCCACGACGGCCAGCATCAGGTTGATGAGGTAGAACGACCCGAAGAACACCACCACAGTGAAGAATGACACTGACATTGGCCCGCACGATGACAGCACCTGTCAAATACAACATTTTTAATGCAATGGCCGTTCGTTTTGGGATAGAATACATATTAACCGGTCACCGAACAATGTAAAATTGTACAAATAATCTGCATTTGATGGTATATTTAACATGACATTGGCGGAGTTGTAAAAAATCTTTACAAGAACCATATACAGTACTTGAAGTTAAACAGTTAAAACGCCACTTTTGCTTACAATCGTTCGCATGTGTTACATATACGAACGTGTATAAATGTATACGATTTTTATTTTAGCCGCGCGCTGGTTCTAAAACGAACGCGAGGAAAAATACTTTGCCTGTGACAGCGTTTTATTGGCGCCAAATGTGTTGACGTATTATAGCAGTCATTGAGTTTTGGCGCGAATCTATAAGGGTCAAGCTAATTTTCCATTTTTGTACCAACGTGCTAAACGTGGACAAATAGGTACCTAAAATGTAGATTTTTTTCAGTACCAATGGGCTAAACGTGGACACTTATAATGTAGTATGTTTTTTCTTGTAAGTCCCAAAACACTATAAAACTATTTTTAAAGTTTAGTCATAGTCATGACATTAATGACCAATGACTTGATTGTGTCTTGAATAATTGTGCCGTGTCTTGATCTTGACTAGTTTTTTCCACACTAAGCAGTTAGTTAGCAAGATACACTTTGGCTTCACTTCTTCACAAAAAAAGCTACAAGTTTTTTATTTTTTTTATTTTTTTTTATGTAAGTAATTGAGTGACGAGACGAGCAAATCGCTCGCCTGATGTTAAACGTCACGTTTGCCCATAACAGGTCTGCGCCACCCATTATTTTGAACTCGCAGAATTCACGCCTCTGCGTGGCACAGCACTGCGCTCGTCACCCCGAGATTAATATAAGTTGTTTAATCTCCCATTTGCCCTGTAATTTCACTGGAAACAAAAGAAATATCAAACATGCTGTTATGATCCATTCCATTTCAACAAACAGGACCATACGAAACTAAAACAGCTGCCACAAAACATTTCTAAAACTATTTTCTACTAAAAGACGATAACTTCCACATAAAGTGTTACATTATCTCGTAGGAATTACCGCATTTCTTACCACTTCGTAGCCGCGTAGCGCTACAACGCGCTACGAGGCTACGTGCTACGAATAGAAAACTACGTCACAGCTTTCTTGTTAGGAAATTATTTTGGGATGTTTGTTGACCTAAGTAGGTAGGTAGAGTCACAAGAATACATACATATGTTAAAAAGTAGTTTAGGAGGTGACTAGTGATTTCTAAAATTTTTACTAGCTGCGCCCCGCGGTTTCACCCGCGTTTTCTGGGATAAAAAGTAGTCTATATGTTAATCCAGACCATGAACAACCTTCATTCCAAATATCATGTAAATCCGTTCAGCCGTTTTTGCGTGAAAGAGGAACAAAAATACTCACAAACTTTCGCTTTTATAATATAAGTAGGATGTAATTTAATTTGTTAACCAAATAGTTGTTAATGCAGTAAAACGTCTCTTTTCTTGTTGTTTCAAAAACTTCATAGGAGCTTTTAGCAAAGTTTCCGTCACTTTACCACATGGACTTCCTTGTCACTTAGTTTTGGACTGTAATTCTGACTTATTTTCTAAGACTAGAAAATCTTAAATAATAAACACTGGAAAATTCACAAGACGTGCAACGCCAAATTTCTCAGAAACAAATAAAAAAGCTACAAACACTACTTAGTTGCAGTCAATAGTGCAAGTGCCCAAGTGCACTTAAATCAAGTGCCTCTAACTTAGACCGATGAAAACCTGTTTACAAGCCTCTTGTGCAAAGCGTCAGGTTATTTATGGACTATTACCTAGATTAGAGCTAGTTTAACTGTTTGTTCAAGCTTTTGCCTTAAGTTTTGGTTAAAAGTATGCGATATTTTAGTTTTTTTTTTTTTATTCAGTTGTAGGCTTGCGTTTGACCGCCATCTCGCCTGATGGTAAGCAATGATGCGGTCTACGATGGAGCACGCTTGCCTAGAAGGAACCGATTCACTCGCGACTTGAAGACACCCAAATTATATCTATCGGGAAACACAGAATATAGTAATTTGATGTAGGTAAGGAATTGGACAGATTGATCCTAAATTGAAATATTTACTAAAATTCCTTTAGACTTTTTTATTCGATGACAGGCTTGCGTTTGAGCATCTTGGCTGATAGTAAGCAATGATGCTGTCTACGATGGAGCACGCTTGCTTAGAAGAAAATGCTTCATTTGATATGAGATAGAAAATTGTTGATTTTCTGAATCGTTGTAATGATTTTACTAAAAAAATAAAATAATACTATAGTTTCCCAATACAATCGACTCGCTAGTTAAACATGATATTTGAAATATTATACGAATATAAAATTTGAGAGACCGCTTTTTGAATGTAACATCCATCATATTCATTTTGTAAAAATTTGTAGTTTTGTTTTTTTGTTTCACGTGTAAAATGTAGCCTATGTCATCCGGATAGCTACGAATCGCTTGACACCACATTCACCAAAATCACATGTCTAGCTGAAGCGCTACGGTGAAACATACATAAATACTAACATACACAAAAAACACAAACATAAAAAACACAAAACCTAAAAACGTAGACATTCCTATCGGCTTTGCTGTAGTCTGATCAAAACCACAATTGCGACCGTCAACCGCATAGCTAATCCGAGATCAAACATCATTTTAGCATTTTATACCTACAGAACCCTCTCGCCTTTAAGAGGGCTGTAGTGAGAATTAATTAAGGGACCACAGGCAAACGGCCCTTACATTATGTACAGGCTACTGAACTCACAAAGTTCAGGGTTCATTCTTGTACGTCCGATATTGTCGCGGTCACTGTTTCTCTCGTTGGAAAAGTCATGAGAGTGAGAGGGACCGAGATATTATAGCGCTTGCCAGAATAGGGTCCTAGGTCCTTTGTAATAAGATTCGCTTACTCCAGCATAAGCAGTTGAAATAATATAGGCCTTTATCCTCGTATGGCGTTGACCGTAATCAAGATGCTATCTCTGCTATTCAGGAACCTAGGTTATCTAGGTGTTGATGTCTAGGACTATTTCGTAACGTCGAAATACTTATGTCCATACAAAATACCTTTCTAAATTAATGAATCTTCAGATGACTATGGATGGACATGCACCGCATCAAAGCTCATCCATGATGCGTTCCTGTCTATACAGATCCGTGAATTCGAAACAATTTATATGAAGGAGAAAAATATAAGAAAGAGAACGTGTAAGAGAGAAAATCTAAGGTGTATTGCTATGTCAGAAACTTTGAAACGTAAACTGCTGGTCCAGCAAATTAAAACTAGTCTGATTTTGATGTTTTTTGTGCACAGACTTTGTTTAGTAGAATTGTGTTTTTTTTGTTAACAGAAAAAGATGCAGAATGGTCTACTGGTACTTTTTATCTCGAAGTTACGTAGATCCCTGTGAATTGAATGAAATCAACACTAGCTTACCATATTCGGCCTATATGGCTCAGCGGTAGTGTATCCGCCTTATAAGCCAGAGGTCCCGGGTTCGATTCCCGGCCGGGCAGATGTTTGAATGATGAATTTAAATATCTGTTCTGGGTCTGGATGTTAGTTGTCCTTGTCTTTGTGTGTGTTCCATGGCATCCCCGACACAGGATTTATTCCTAGTGGGGAGCTATGAGTGTGAAACGTTTATATTATAGACAAAGTTGGTATACCCGGTTGTTGGGGTTGGGCCCGATGTCCAGGCTAGTCCAGTCGGCGGGGCAGCGCCGCGCACCGCGCCGCCCTTTAGGCTACCGCAGATTACTTTTTCAGAAATCAGTAGTCTAAAATACCTTACCATATTATAGACATTCTCCCAGTAGTCCAGCGTGATGAGCTGAAACGTCGTCAGCATGGACCACATGAAGTTGTCGAAGTTGGTGTACCCGTGGTTGGGGTTGGGTCCGATGCAGAGGCAAGTCCATTCGGCGGGGCAGTGCCGCGCGCCGGTCAGGTTGCCGCAGATTATGGGGACGTCTTCGTCGTCTACCATCCAGTTTGACGTGTCGTTTATCCACCTGGGGAGAATGATGGACAGATAAACTTTTCATTGTTTACAGCATAAAGAAGCAAAAGGATAATAACGCTTAAAACTAGCACAACAATGGGCTGCTTTATCGCTAAAAGCGACGATATCGACAAATATGGTGTAAGGATTCTGTCGTTCATCCTGGAATCTTCTTAATCATTTAAAAGCTTAGCTGAGTGGCGTGAGCACTCTGAAATGCTGGTCACTTAATAGAAAGTGTCATAATAGAATAAATATGGTAATATCCAAGTATTGAATGCTGTGCACGCCACTGCCGTACCTTTTTACTTACCTTCCACTGCATAATAGCTAAGTTTGGTTCACCAAGTTTTTTCAGTGAAATTATCTCTAACATGGCGCATGCAACAGGTCAAAAAATAAGAATCTTTAAAATACAGAAAAGTGAATATCTCGTAATAATTTCGTATGTAGTTATAACCGACTTCAAAGAGGAGACGGTTCTCAATTCGGCTGTATGTAGTTTTTTTTTGTATGTTTCTTATGTGACTACTCAGTCGTTCCATAGGATTTTGGTTCTAGCCTTTGTCAACGAGTTACAAATATACCTATAGTCTGTAAAATTAGGTAAAATGTAGGTACTCACGCAAACCACACTTCATCCGTGAAGTTCTCCCCCTGAGCGAGGATGAGGTTCCTCACGCACTTGTTCCTCAGCTCCCCCATGTAGACCTGCAGCGCGAACAGCGCGAACACCATGAGGCAGAAGATGGTGAGCGTCATTACTTCAGCCAGCTGCTTGAATGAATGCAGCAGCGCGTTGATGATGGTTTTTAGACCTGGAACAGAAAAGCTGTTGTAAAAATTGAAGTTAAAATGCAACCAACTCTTAATTTAACCTTTTGACCGCCAAAGTCAAATAATACGGGATCGGTTTCTTCTAGGCAAGCGTGCTCCATCGTAGACCGCATCGTTGCTTTCCATCAGGCGAGATGGCGGTCAAACGCAAGCCTAATATTGATTTAAAAATACTTGACAAGCGTTAACGGACTTTGTACGTTAACGACGTCTATACGAGTAGATAGTTAACAAAAAAACTCATACCAATAAAATACCAAAAAATAAATATTTAAGCTTAGACTGTATTTTTCATTTTATGTTTTAATGTACAGAGTGGCAGCTAAAAAATTAAAAAACAAACGATAAAAACTGTGTACCCATTATTGTATTTTCGAAACTTAGAACGAAAGTAGTTTTCCTTAAATTTTGGGCATTACTACAGATACCATAAACTGGGAACAACAAAAACAGCTAAGTAGGTGCACTGCGGCACCTACGCTACGCCTACGTAGCTGTTTTTGTTGCGGTTTAATTTCATAAGCAAAAACGTTGTAGCTTCAGGTTTCGTATGTCCTAAGTATTTACATACAGGGTTATTCATAAAGGGTATTCATAAAAAAATGTCAATGACACTCGACAAAATGTATGGAACAGCTGATTTTTTTAGCGAATTTCGGGTTGGTGTTACAGTAAAAGTTGTTCATAATTATCTATGAGCCCTTTTCGGCTCAGCATACCCTTTCTGAATAACCCTGTATATTTACATCTTAAATTAAAATTGAGCTAAAAAAAGGAAAATTATAAACTAAAATAAAGTATTGAAAAAAAACTAAAAGTCTAAAAGCAGGTTTTGCCCGTGTGGCATGGTAACACAGGTTTAGTTACGAGTAGCAAAAAACATTGATCCTAGAGCTCAATGTTCTTCAGATAAACCGCTCTAAGTAAGTAGGTAGGTGTAGGTATACTATACTTGCACAGTACTATAAAAACGACGCGGTTTCGGCCCGTTTGTTGAACATCAATGGGAATCGTCCGCGTTCATCCTAAATACACACTGAGCGATTTCCAAACCACTTTTCAAGTCACGAACAGACTGATGGTGCTTTGAAAAATCCAGTGTTATTTTTCTAGTTGAAAGATTAATGATAGGAACAGGCGTATTTTTCTGCTTAATTCTGTGGAGTTCTAAAAACGAATGGACGCAAAAAGTCTAAGTGGAAATACCTGTACCTACCTACCATACAGGAGAGTGTCTGTATACCTGGTTTTATTAAGAAATCAATGCCAATGCAACTTTTATTTCCAAAGTATAATGTGAAAATAGCATTGTCCCAACCACTGTGTTAATTAGACGACTGATAAAAATATACCTACATAAAACAATATTTTATATATTGTCAAAAACAAGCTTTTATCGCTTTATGATCGGTCATCGGACATCGGGAAGTGTTTCAAAATTCAGTTGCAAAATTTGATCGATATACAGACATAAATAGAGGATTATACAGAAAGGATATGCTAAACAACTTTTACTATGGGACCAACCCGGAATTCGCGAAAACAAATCAGCTGTTCCATACCTTTTGTCGAGTGTCGTTGTCATTTTTCTATGGAACAGCTCATATTTTGTCGTAAATGTCGGGTTGGTCTCATAGTAAAAGTTGCTCAAAATGATGAGTACTATGAGCCCTTTTCAGCTTAGCATACCCTTTCTGTATAACCCTGTATACTACCATGGCAAGTTAAATAAAAGCTTGTAACAAAACGAGTAGTTCTACTCAACTAGTTTAACAATAGTACTGTTGATATAATATAATCCGGAACCAGAATAAACTGGATAGTTTCAATTAAAATTTGATGCATTGTGGTTTTCCTGAGTGGATGGAGACTAGCGCTGTTGCAACTTTCATGTCACGAAATGGGGAAAGTTTTTAATCTGTATTTATGCAGTTGTATTAATTCGTTTTAGTTTGCTTAATTTTTTTTAATGGTTGGTTAATGGTTTTGATCAAAGTATAGTCGTTTTGATTGTTTGATGCGAGTTTTATTCACTAGTAAGTAATAGTTTCATTTCACCTGCGGAGGGGCCTTGCAAAAGAAGATTGACAAGAACAAACATTTAATTATTATTATTAAGCTATTGCATAGATTTTATCGCGGGCCTTGAGCATGGAATTCAGAAATTCCGTTCTAAAAAAACCTAACACCCCCCACCGAAGTCAAAAATTAGTTCAATGGAGGCGCCACTATTGCACTTCCAAAACAAAAATGACAGTCTTTCTTAGAAAAAAATAGTTCCTTCATTTATCCACTTATTACAGAAAAGTATGCCGGCTGGAATAATAAAAAAGTAATCTAATTTGACATTCGGTAGCTATGTAATGGGTACTGGCTGGCAAGGTGTCAGTATATTGGGATAGGGCGGGGCCTAACGTGTTTGCAATTAAATTTGGAATAATATAATTAATATTTCTTCACATTGAGAAGGCAGCGTGGTAGAGAAATCTCTAGGTTGAATTTGGCTACTTTTCAGGAGAGAAAAATTACTGTCTTACTTTTTACTCATTTGCAGTACAATCAGTATTTTTAAACTATTGCATAGCTTCTATCTTCTTCTATCTATTTGCAAAAAATATGCTATGCAATAGCTTTACCGCGGCAGTCCCCGAGTGCCACACGTTTTTTTTTTTATATATTTTTTTATTACTTTGTTACAAAGAAAATTAGTATAAGTTTTTTTTTAAAAGATGTTCACTTTTGCCAGGAAAAAAAGGCTTTTTTATTTTATTATTTAATAGTTTCATTAATCGATTGGCTTCCGCTTAACCGCCAGCTCGCATGATAGTGAGCAACGATGCGGTCTACGATGGAGTATGCTTGCCTAAATAAAACCGATTCCCTGTTTCTCTCTCGACTTTAAAACACCTACATTTCATCCTACTGAACTATGGGAAATAAAAGCAAGCAAGCAAAGAGTCAGATACTACTTACGTCTATAGGATTAACCTACGTACTCGTATACCTATGTAATCTATGTATGTATATTATCATTTTCATTAATACCTTGTAACCCTTTCAAGGGAAATTAAAAATACTGGCAAAGATTACAAAATAATTACGATTACATTGATCAAATCAATATTAAATAGAATGCAATATAAAATAAGTAAAAACTTGATATAAACAAATAATAAAGCAAAAAGTAAAACGAGTTCGAAATTCGGTGCCAATGTTAAAGCAACTGATCCCTACACCAAACTTCTCGAGGATCTTCTCGAAAAGATTATGCATCCGCCAGTGGAAGAAGATATTAATCTGAAGTTGAAACGAATATGCTCCGGGTGTTATGGTAATGTAGACGCTACTTTCATATTTCGAGACTTTGAATGAGAAACAGTTTGCCTTTGATAGTGAAGCTGGTTTCTAGGCAGCTTGGGAGCCATTTTTGATGCGAAGTAGCTCTAAGAAACGGTCTTATGGTGGAGTTACTTGGAAGTACTAATAAGTAGTACTTAGATATAATGTACCCGTACATGATATTAATGCTGTAGATTACTAAAAAAAAAAAAGTATCACTCAAAAATATCTGAGGTACTATATACAAGGTGCTGCAGAAAGGTCCAACAATATTTATAGTAGTTAATCTGCATTAAATTTCGAATCAAACAAGCAAACATTAAACGTGAAACCATGACATTTTTTTTTCCATACAAAGTTTAAAATTCAATATTTGGTTTTTTATTTGACAACCCTGACGAGCGCGCCACAACAAACGCACGCGCGCACGGCGGCGCGGCGGCTGTTCGTATGTTAGGGTTGCAGCTGGTCAATTTTACATCAAACTTTGACTCGTATTATCTGGTAATCTAACATGCTGAGGTGAATCAAACCTTCGGAGATGAAGTCCACATCAGTGTTGGCATCGGCTGTCTAAATATTGTTGGGGGTAAAACGGGCACCTTGTATAAGTTGTAATAAGTATCACTCAAAAATTTAAATGTTTATTGAAGTGAAAACTTCTTTAGCGGCGTTGTACACTTTTTTGGAATGGGTAAAAAATGTTAAACTCGCGACAGGGTCACGTGGCCTGATCGAAAATTCGTAAGACGGATGGAGAGTAGACAGCTAGTATCCCCCTCTCTTTCTACGGCGCGGCGAAAATGTATGCCTGCGCCGGCTGTTTCGTTTAGGCGGCGCAGGGCGCTTGCGCGAATGTTCTAATTTGACAGTTATAGTGTTGTGACCTAGTGATTATAGTGGACACGATATCGATTCATTTTTCTATTAAAATAATTAAAGCAATTCGTGCAAAATTATTCCCTAACCATTCCAAAATATCCAAAACGCACAACGTTAATACTTAATTTTTCACTTCTGCCGGCACTCCCGGAGTGCAACCCGTCGTTTTTTTTTTATTAGGCATCTAGGCTAGGCAAATTAGTTAGGCAATAGTGACTGAAAGATCTTTGTAATGTGATTCAATTTCAATTAATTTAATTTAATCATAATGGTTGTCATAAACAACTGGGTATTGAGTAAGCTAACTTGTTCATGACCTAGCAAAAGCATAAATATATAATATACTAGCGGCCCGTCCCGGCTTCGCACGGGTAGTCATTCATTTTTTAAACATTTTGGGATAAAAGTAGAATAAATGTGTCTTGATGATATTTGAGCACGCAATTCAATACATTAAAAAAGTTTACATTGTCCAAAGCGCTAAGTACCTACCTATTCTAAAAATTTTTTTTTTTTTTAATGACAAAAAAAAATATCGGTCCAGCCGTGACCAAGGGAAATAGGGATTCATTTTTATATAATTATAACTGACCCGGCAAACGTTGTTTTGCCATATAAATTAATAGGGATTGGTGATAGAAGGGTGAAAATTTAGAGTTGTATGTATTTTTAATGCCACATAAGCCACATTATAAAAAAAATAAATTTAGTCCAAAAACAAAAAAAAAAAATTAGGGGTGGACTACCCCTAACATTTAGGGGGATGAAAAATAGATGTTGGCCGATTCTCAGATCTACTGAATATGCACAAAAATTTCATCAAAATCGGTCAAGCCGTTTCGGAGGAGTATGGCAACGAAAACTGTGACACGAGAATTTTATATATTAGATAGATTATATGTATATATTATTGCGTATATTTTTATTTTTATGCCTTAGGTTAATTTTTTTAACGTGATCTAGTCCGCATTTGATCACCAACTCGCCTGATGGTAAGCGACGATGTGGTCGAAGATGAAGCACGTAGACTTAGAAGATACCTATTCACTCTGACCTTGAAAAGCCCAAGATTGATTAGATATAGGCAAGTGTTTCAAAATTCAGTTGCAAGAAACCCGAACGAACATACATACATACAAACAAACATATTTTCTTATGTGATTGAGTGACGAAACGAATGTTAAACGTCACGTTTGCCCATAACAGGTCTGCGCCACCCAGAATTTTGAACTCCCAGAATTCAAGACCCTGCGCGGCACAGCACTGCGCTCGTCACCCTGGGATATAGGTAAGTTGTTGAATCTCCTATTTGCCCTGTAATTTCTCTGAAAACTATATATACTACATACAAACATTACAAGTTAAATAAAAGCTAAAATTTAAAGTAAATGAAACTACATAAAAGTGCAAACCTTGCAGTCGAAGTCGTAACGCGAGAGAGTACCTACTAATCAGGGAATGGTATACCGTGGATTCCATCTCGCGGTAATGTCGATAATAAACCGGGAATAACGACTCATTTCCATTGAAATCGCTGCTTACGTCCCGTCTGTAACGGGTGCCGTAAAAACGCCATGTCCGACTGTTCCTCCAGTCACAAATCAAACGTTGTTGAATTTAAGTCGGGATTTATTTGAGAGCGCGGCTTAGCGGTCTTATCGGCTAACTTATACGCTGTTCGGGTAACTCACCCGATGTTAGATTTTGGCTTCATGAAATTCGAAATAGGCCAGGCTGGTTATCTCAAATCTGAGGTTACGACACACTAGCCTTTAAAGTAAAGTAAAGTAATTTATTGGCCTTACACAAATTGTTACAATTAACATGGATGAATAAATAAAATTGTGTGTTTCAAAACGTTGTCGAATTTAATCAGAATTTATTTGACAGTTCGGCTTAGCGGTCTTATCAGCTAACTTAAACGATGTTCGGGTAACTTATCTGATGATCGATTTTGGCTTCTTGAAATTCGAAATGGGTCAATCTGGCTTTTCTGAAATCTAAGGTCAGTCATACGTGCCTTTGATTTAATGATTTTGGAGCCGGAACGATGAGTAAAATAAATTGTGTGTTTTGATATAATTATGTAAAAATTTACTCATTTAGTGTTGCTGAATAACTCCTACAAAAATTAATATCAACTTATTTTCGAAGTTCAATCCTCGATATTCGAAAATAAGCCGATAGGGCCGTTGGACTTGGGTACGAGTATATAGGTATCGTATCATACAATATACAGTAAGGTATGTAATGTGCTTTTGATATTGGCACTTTTTTGGATGACTGCCAGGTTAGATTATGTAGAAAACCTAGTACGCAAAACCGAATCTACCAATTTAGGTCCTTTGTAGGTATAATAAAAGTAGGTAAAACATTACTTAGTAAAATTACAATCTAGGTTCAGGATAAAAAGTAGTAAAATAGATTTAGCTTACTATTTTTCCCGCTTATTTTTATTTTTACTTCTAAATGAAGACCAGAAATGCTAAGTAATTTTTATTACGACTACCAAACGAAAGTAAGTATTATGATTTTTTGTTCATGTATGCATAGATATGTGTTTATTTTGTCACCTGACTTGGGTATATTAAATTTTAAGTGTCACTGAAATTGTACCTATTAAAGCTTCGAATGTATCTTTTCCCCAGCACAAAAACTCACTTTTCGTCAAACACGAAACCGACATTTCGGTAATGTATAATCAGCTCAAACAACACATTCGAGGCCTGTTATCTCACGGAAATTGTCGGAAAGGTTATAAAGTTTCCATAGCCCCATTACTCCCCATTTATACCCCTCTTTTCCCTCACCCATAAAATGGCGGATGTCATCAAGCTGCGTAATACTAAAAGGATCGTCGATGTTAAGCGGCAGTACGTGACGACGTAAGCTCGGCCCGGGATGATAAGATCGGCATAATGAGCCAGGTGGGGGGAATAGCACCTGTCCAGGTACGATTGTCTGGTATTTGTAAACCGGGACTAGCTTTATAGGGGTTGGGTTCATCCAGTTGGGACTGGGTGGTGGAAACATGGCGGCGGAGTGATTAAGTTAAGGCAGAGTTTAGAAGAAGGACTTTCGTTTCTTACTTAAACAGATAGGGTCTTACTTATAAAGTTTTCTTAAAGTTAAGAGACACTGCTTAAAATTGCGCAATACATTTGTGTATTGCGCAAGTTAAATGACTGCATACTGAATGCATCTTAGCAACTGCTAAGCGCCGTTTATAAATAAGGCCCAATGTAGATAATTCGAGAGGTCTTCTTACCTGGCATGATAGAAACCGTCTTCAACGCCCTCAGGACCCTGAAAGTCCTCAAGCCCGCTAGGTTCCCGACTTCCATTCCGATAGTTGCATACCCCATGGTGATCACTATGAAGTCGAGCCAATTCCAAGGGTTCCGCAGGTAGGTGTACTTGTTAAGAATGAACCCTTTCGCTATGCACTTGATTATCATCTCCGCCGTGTAGATCGCCAAGAAAATGTACCTGGAAACAAAAGGTATTGTTAAAGATTTTGACCACAATTTGTCGCCATCGGGTATTGTGCTAAATATAGGTTGAACAAACAAATCGTCGTTTAATATGGGAGTATACATCGTCATTTACATAATATAATAGAGTTCCATTATCATTGGTATGAATAAGTTTGAATAAGTAGGTACATCTAAATCTTTCTTAAGACTTGACACTTCAATTTTTCTTCTCCAACGACTTACCTTTTATAATACATCGTCATTCCTTAGACACGAAAGTGTAAGTTCCTACTTTTTGAAAATGGTTATGATTTTTACAAAATATAGGACAGTGGGTCTAACTCGCGATCTGAAAGTCCCTAAAAAAAGGTAATTTTTAAAATAACCTTTTATTGCATTATCATCGAAGTTACAAACATATATATACCAAATTTCAGCTCAACCGCACATCGGAAAGTGGTTCAAAATTGAGTTGCAAGATTCCACCCGAACAAACATAGTTACATAGTTAGATACAAAGCTGCATACATTGCAAGTTAAATAAAAGCTTTAAAAAATATGATGGTCTGAAAATCCATGTTAGAAACTGCGATTTGCAACTAGTATTCAAACATACATAAACGTGTGCCCACATTGCCGTGCGCTCATTACAATCTGAGTGCACTAACGACTGCGTCGCGTGTCCTACAAAGACGAGCGCGAGCTGTGCGACGATGTGATACTTTATAGACATTACATTAAACATTAGTTAATTAAAAAAAAATTAGAAACAAGCTTTTATTGCATTGTCATCGGAGTTACACGTATACCAAATTTCAGCTGTTTACGACATCTGGAAGTTGTTCAAAATTGAGTTGCAAGATTCCACCCGAACAAATATAGTTACATTTATTGCAAGTTAAATAAAAGCTTTTAATAAACGCCAAGTCATGAACGT
Source organism: Alcis repandata (assembly GCA_949125135.1). NCBI lineage: Eukaryota > Metazoa > Arthropoda > Insecta > Lepidoptera > Geometridae > Alcis > Alcis repandata. The sequence continues at coordinate 8,469,241 of OX421237.1, forward strand.
TATTCTGGCGAGTGAGCTATTATTTCGGTCAGTGTCTCTATCATTAGAAAGGACATGATTAGAGACTGATGAGGTAATTTCGTGCGCCCAAGAAGACCCCAGATGCCTTCAGACGACTTCAAAACTGACACGTGGGCCAGACACGGCCTCTACGAACTTACATTATCAGAGCTTTTCGCATAATAAAATGTAGATTACCCACTCTAAAGTCAGTGGGATGAAATACCGATTGTAGATTGGTCTGCTCCGTCCCAAGCTCGCATTGGTATCAGCGCGAGTAGTGCGTGAAGCATTTTTATAGGCACTATTTGTGCTAATATGTTGACTGAAAATGTTCAATTTCAGGTTCAGTTCAGGTCTATTAAGGGTAGGAATGGCCGTTGCAATGCTAGCTTTTAGTACCAGGTTGCTTTCACTACGCTAATAAATAAGTAAAAAAATGGCTTGGTATATTATATGTTTTAGACTTTATTGACTTACGATCAATTGAATTGCAACTTTATTATTCCTGTCCATAGACTAAAATTCCAAGATTTCCAGACCTTTTTACGCTATTAAAAACCGCAATATAACGGGTCTTACTTATAAACACTGCTTAAAGTTAGTCCCTGCTTAAAATGCTTTGACAACTTCTAGCTGACGTGAAATGTTTCGAGCGAAAATATGACGGAGAATTTTAAGCAGTGATTAACTTTAAGCAGTGTTTACGGGTTTTAATAGCGTAAAAAGGTCTGGAAATCTTGGAATTTTAGTCTATGGGCAGGAATAATAAAGTTGCAATTCAATTGATCGTAAGTCAATAAAGTCTAAAACATACGAGTATAATATACCAAGTCATTAAAAGTAAGGCCAAACAAGTGTAAGAAACGTAGAATCGTAAAGCTAAAGAACAAATGAAAACTATAAACGCTGCAATTAATAATACATCAAAGGCGACTGTTAATTAAAGCGCTGTTAATTAAAAACGGAAGGAATTAATTAAAAATGAGGAAGCCAGCGTGTAGTTAGTCCAGCTTATTGGCAGTGGGGTGAGGGTGCCACTACCAGATTTCCAGTACAAAACTAAAACCGGCGAGTTGAAAATGTCTAGTTCCTTTTGATCAGCTCTCTAACAAATTTGTCTCATTGCAATGTGTATTTTAGTGAATAGAAGAAGATCAGAGAAAAGGGTTTCTTTTTATGTATGGCTTGAAGTTTTTTTTCATCAGGAAGTAAGGTAAGGAAATGACATTAGCCTATGTTTATACAAATGTACCTACTTACTTATTAAATGTTTCCAAAACAATTTAAATATTGTTATAACAATCTCGTTGTGGGTATTGAAACACTGTTGCCCAGATGAACTTTGTACCTAAAATGTATTTCTCGGGTGTTTCTTTGGGCTTTCTCTAATTTTATTTTTTCGTACCCCAGTATTAAACTAAATAAATAACAAAATAAATAAAAACATTATATTGTTCTTTCAAACAAACATCTGATCTAAAACCAAGAAACATATCTTCCTTAAATCTACCACAGCTATTAAGAAAGAATTACGCGCGATAAATCAAGAACAATAGGGCAATTCTCTACCTATCTATCAATATAACAACCCACAGAGCACTTCGGTACAGCGCGACCTGTAGTGTGAACGGGTGCACTAAATGGGGTGACGGCGAGCGATTTAAGTGAATTAGTTCAGAATGGGCCGGCTTAGATCAGATCTAATTATTGAAATAGATGGCAACGGGACTGCACTCGTGCATGAGAGAGGCAGAGATTGCTTGTTCTTCAGTCTATGAAGACGCTCTCTCTTTTCTTTAAAGTGCAACTTCGGTAAAACTAAACTAATTGGTCTTACTTATGAACCATGTTTAAATCTACCACAACTACTATTAAAAAAGAATTACGCGCGATAAATCAAAAACAATAGCGCAGTTCTCCACCTATATATCTATCAATATAACAACCCACAGACCACTTCGGTACAGCGAGTGACCTGTAGTGTGAACGGGTGCACTAAATGGGGTGACGGCGAGTGATTTAAGTGAATTAGTTCAGAATGGGCCGGCCTAGATCAGATCTAATTATTGAAATAGATGGCAACGGGACTGCACTCGTGCATGAGAGAGGCAGAGATTGCTTGTTCTTCAGTCTATGAAGACGCTCTCTCTTTTATTTTAAGTGCAACTTCGGTAAAACTAAACTAATTGGTCTTACTTATGAACCATGTTTAAATCTACCACAACTACTATTAAAAAAGAATTACGCGCGATAAATCAAAAACAATAGCGCAGTTCTCCACCTATCTATCAATATAACAACCCACAGACCACTTCGGTACAGCGAGTGACCTGTAGTGTGAACGGGTGCACTAAATGAGGTGACGGCGAGCGATTTAAGTGAATTACTCGTAGTTCAGAATGGACCGGCCGGGATCAGATCTAATTATTTAACGGGACTGCACTTGTGCACCAGATTAAAGCCGAGATTGCTTGTTCTTCAATCTATGAAGACGCTCTAAACTTTTTCTTTAAAGTTAAGATCTGACTTACTTATATTTTAAGAAACTGAGCACATTTATCTTTTTTAATATTGTTTTGTAAACATTGTTATGGGTTATGTGCCTGCAATAAACAAATACTATTATTGTATTGTTATTATTAGTATTATACAGCGCAGCTTTGATAAAACCAAACTAATTGGTCTTACATATGAGCCTGTTTAACGTAGGTAATCACTGCCTACTTAATTTCTCCGTCTTGTTTTCCCGCGTGACATTTCGAGTTTGCGAGAAGTTGCCAGAGCATTTAAAGCAGTGATTAAGTTTAAGCAAAGTTGCAAAGTTTGTAAGTAAGGCCCATTATACTATGGAAACTAACGTGGTTTTCACACATTTTTGTTATAATTAAACACGGGAATACTCACGTAAAAATTAAGTCGTCTACTACGACTAGTTTCGGTCACATTCGGTGACCTTCATCAGGCGAGTTTACAAACGTGACGCGCTCGCGGTTGCGTCTCGTTTGGCTCGTTTGGTGGTTTGGTTTGGTTTGGAACTAGTCGTAGTAGACGACTTAATTTTTACGTGAGTATTCCCGTGTTTAATTATAACAAAAGGCCCATTATAGCTTTCTAAACTAACCGTTCTTAAGAATAGCGTTTTTGTAAATGCTCCAAACATTTTATCCAACCATAGATAACACTTAGGAACTATTTTGTTATTCTTTGGATAAGTACTAACGTGGTTTTCACACATTTACGACGACTAGACGACGACGACTTCATTTTTACGTGCATTCCCGTGTTTATTTATAACAAAAATATTTTGTCATAATTTATCAGGTCATAAAACGGTTTATTTTCGCGCTCATCGCGCCAAGAAAACGCAATAGTGAGCTCACCTGCAACTAAATTTTACTTTCAACTTTATTGTTAATGCTCTTCGCTGCACAGCTGTGCTAGTTATTATAATTATTATTTACAGTACAGTAATTAGTATTTACTCTACGAGCCTGCTTCAAAATACATTTTTAATTACCTAAGAGACCTCGACGCGTTCTTGGAAAACTGGTCGAATCTGGCTTGCAAAATGTGAAAACCTTCAGCGTGAGAGACGGGCTTGTTAGGCACTATGTACTAACTATGATCTAATCTGTGCTCGAGGTGGCTTTCTATTTCAACAGGCTGGAGGGTGGCGAATTTGGTGGTATGCTAGCAAAGCTCAGCTCTGACGCAGCACGAAATCTGATCGATTGTGTGTATCAATGAAGGAAGTGGTAACTGGCTCTTTCCTTTTTGTACGTCGTTTCAACAGATCTTTTTTATTCAATGGGACTGTAAAACAAAAGTCCCAAAATCAAAATTGATTTAAAAAGTTATAGTAATGCACAAGATCATCAAGCTACATCAAGATACACATATCATAGAAAAGCAACAGGACAATGCCCTTTTTTTTCCATTGCTTTTTTGACACAAAAAAGAAACCAAACTTTCTTCAGATCATAACACCGCGTCAATAAATCGTTTCGGCTCCCTTCGACTCCATCCATCATTGTTGCCATATTTCATGTTTGTTTCCCTTTATCCAATCCATCAAAGACTTGGTAAATCTTATATCAGAAATGAGGTTCACACAGCAGGTAATTTAGTTTTGACGCAAGATAACCTTAGGTTGTTAGTGGAAAAACTAGAGTTCGTGTCGTGACACGCTCATAGGGTTCCGTTGCTACGTTAAAAATTAATAATCATCAATCATAGGCCGAGTTTTTAGTTGGGTTTATTATTTTTGTTTAATAATTCACTTCTTTATCGTAATAAGTCTACTTTTTGTCGCCCGACTTTACAGGTTTGTGTGAACAAATGTTATGAATTTTTTTTTTTAAATTTTGGCTAGCCGTAAAGCTTTCCTACGAAATTAAGTGTGCTACTAATTTTGTAAACCATTAGAACCGTATAACAATATCAGTTATGACTTGTTGTATTGAAATTACCTTGTTAAGTCTTCTTGAGCTTTAAAATATTTTAATTAGAAGAAGATAGATGAGTATTTCGTAGTTATTGGATTCTCAAAGACACGAACTTATTTCAAAAGCCTGAAACCATCCAAGATGTACTACTTAATGTATGTACCACTCCACACCCACAGCGTCGTAAAGCTAAAATTGTCTCGTACAGACAACAACAAAAGTAACTAAACAGACTATTTGGGTAAGAAATTAAACTTCTTAGCACTGCAGTCATACGAACTTAAATGTTAAAACATACATCACAACATAAGCAATCCAAATTCGAAAAAACCCTTGCCAAAACATTGTTTAGATTACGCATATCATGCGCACTTTAAAGTAACGACAAAGAGCCGAAAAAAGGCTTCTGTAACTTTTTATATTTTATTTTTTATTCGACTATAGGTTGGGACTATAGGTGGACTATAGGTTTTTGACCGCCATCTCGCCAGATGGTAAGCAATGATGCAGTCTACGATAGAGCACGCTTTCCTAGAAGTAACCGATTTACTCGAGACTTGAAGAATAGGTACTTATAACATTTTGAAGGAACACGGAACTCTGAAATTGCTACAAGCCAACATTTTTATCAAAATAAAACAGCATTGTAAAATAGCATTTGTCATTTGGGATCCGAACAGGGCACCCCGCAGGTTCCGTTTCTATAACTAAAGCCAATCACAGAAAAAACAATATACTAATATAGTAGTTAAACATCGATTATCCGACTTCGGTGTAGTTAAAGCTCTTTTTTGACAGCTCTACCACATGTCAACAAAGGTTTGTCGTAGACTGTACAAGCGTAGGTATGACACCGACTAAGTTTTAAGTGGACCGAAGTTGTGCGCAGATAGTGCTCGTCGTAAAGCTACACTTTACGTGGAGTACCTGACGCGTCTATAAATAAACATCACGTTTACGTAGCGATGACGTCAGTTTTGAACGTTTTAATTAACAGAACTTGAGAAATGTAATAATATATTAAAACAATAAATGTAAATCAACGGCCTGTTTGGCTCAGCGGTGATATATCCGCCTTATAAGCCAGAGGTGGGTTCGATTCCCGGCCGGGCAGATGTTTCAATGATTAATTTAAATATCTGTTCTGGGTCTGGGTGTTAGTTGTCCTTGTCTTTGTGTGTGTTCCATGGCATCCCCGACACTGGATTTATCCTAGTGGGGAGCTATGAGTTTGAAACGTTATTTATTTAAAACTGCCCGCCCTGCCCCGACCTGCCCCGGCTTTGCACGGGTATAAAATATAGCCTATGTTACTAAGGGATAATGTAGCATTCAAATGTGGTGAAAGAATTTTGAAATCGGTCTAGTAGTTTTTGTGTTTATTCAACACAAACATACAAAAATACAAATCTTTCTTCTTTATAATATTAGTATAGATAACTAATTCCTAAATCATATCATAACTTACACCTACTAGTAATTACACTACAGTAGTGTAGTAGTAGTTTTATTTTTACTAGTTTTAAGTGTTATTATCCTTTTCTTTATCATTTCTGGTGTGAACAATAAAGAGTTTGTCTATCTATCTAAGTAATTTGTAAGTTTGTGCTTGAATCAACATTTATTAAAGTAAAAATGAACAGGACTAACTTGAAATAAAATATTTTTTTTACAAATATTTTTTTTTTGTTTTCTCTTTGCAGTGTTGAAGGTTAAGAGTCAATAATTTTAGATTTAAGTCAAAAAGCCAATTTTGTTTTTATGAAAGAACAATGGCGACGTCCCATACATTGATTTACCCAGCCTTTTTAACATTTGCAAGCTACGTTCATATAAGATACTTTTAGCAATGATAACTTATGCTACAAGAATACGTATACAAATAGTATTTAATGTACCTACAGAAGTTGGGAGAAAATAATTGACAAAGGTTAAATTGTGTAGGTACTTAACCTATAATGTTATTATGATTATTACCTAAATAACTACATACCTACTGTAAACGCAGCTGTATTGTGATTGCGTCAGGTATAAATACGAGTTTATGTCTAAAAAATGCGTTTCACTAATAGCTTTATTTACATGATTAATGTTTTTGAATACGAGTTATGCGTAACCGGCAATTTATACCTACACCGCAAAGCCATTTTCAACAAAGATCAAATCACTTGCAAATCTTTAGTCCAGAGGGAATGCCGTGTGTCTCGTGAAAAGCAGAGTCGTCAGAGAGGAATATTATCAGGCCAAATCTTCGGTAAATCAACAAATAATGCAAACACTGCGGAAACTTCGTTCGGTTAGAATAAAGGCTACTACACACAGTGCCGAGCGGCCATGCCGCCGGCATATGCAAGTCGCCGGCACATGCCGTATAGCACCATTTAGCACCATTACACCCCGGCGGCCATGCCGGCGGGTCGTGTGTGCAGCAAGCCCGGCGCGGCGGCTCGAATACCCGCCGGTCTGCCGGCGTCCCAGCCGGCGGTGGCGGGCGGTTAGCCTTTACACGATTTTCAGGATGTCAGTTGACTACCTACTGAAAATGACGTGACATTAGTTGACATTACTGATAGATGACTGACGACAGAATGAAATTATTGAATATATATTATTATATATAAAAAAAAAAAAATAAAAATAAAAAAATAGTGTTTTATTAATATGTATGTTAGTTTGTAAGGTATTTATTTTCTATGGGCCTCTGTAACTTGCATTGTATGCAAGTTATATTGCCTGAAATAAACGGATTATTATTATTATTATTATTATTATTATATATTATTGAATATAATATATATTTGAAATTATGCGTTTTATTTCACGAACCTTTAAATAATTTGTTAAAAAATTGAACTTTTGAGTCCCTACTTCTAAAAATATACGAGACCTATAAAATAATTAGAGAAATATTATCACTTAAAACAATCATAATAACATTAATGAACGGGGCCTGGTTTTTTTTTATTCAACTGGGTCACGCGTCGCCATCCTTCTTTGCCGAGATTCTGAAGTTTAAATGTTCGAAAAAAGAAAAACTAGTTGTTTAATTTCTCTGTAAAAAAACTTTAAAATCCGTATTTTAAAAGCTTTTGAAGTAATCAATAAAATTACGTAGGTACTACAAGAAGGTTAAACCGATTCCACTGGGTAGTAAATGTGCTCAGATTTTGTTGACATTTAATATCTTTGAAGTCGTTTATCTAAAATATTGCCTTATAAAAACAACAGAAGGTGTGCTTAAACTGCCTCGATACAGTAAAACATCGCTTGTGAACCTAATACCGGGATTTCCAATTTTTTTCTCTGGCGTATTGCCAGTGTACAATTCAGCCAATTGAAAAGGCAGTCGAGCGGAAGAAAAGCGGTAATAAATACTGAAATACAAATGCATATATAAGTTACACAGAAAAAGAGAGAGACACAAGATGCCTCTACCCAGCCGTGGGAGGGAGAAGGCTGTGACTGATGATGATTATGATATAAGTCACTCTTGCTAGAGGGTTTACTCTTTACTAGTCAAGTATACAAGATGTTACGGAAAGTTGTAGTAATAGTTATGGGTGTTTTTCTACACGTCAATGTAAACAACTTTTGTAACACAAGTTTGCTAAATTCGAGAAATGAAATATCGAGTCTCCATACAAAATATTTAGTCACATCATCAATTTTCTATGGAGCTTCGATATTTTCTTTCTCGAATTTAGCAAACTTGTGTTCTAGAAGTTGTTCACTTTGACGTGTAGAAGAAAGACCCTTAAGTATTACTACACCTTTCCATTACACTTTGTATATCCTACTATTTCTACTAATGATATAAATGTGAAAATTAGTGAGTTGTGATGTTTGTCATTCAATTCAAAGCAGAAGAACAAATTAACATGTACTAGCGGGTGCTCTCATCCACTCGTCTCTATTCACCGCTACTGCGAATCAGTGATCTCGATAGCATCAAAAATATTAATTTAAAAACAAACTTTAAAAAACCTAGTAAACAAATTATGACAAACTCGTAAATTTTAGCATATTATCCGAGGCTCGACTGGCAACCCCTCATCTGACGTGACAAGTTTGACGTTCATCCCGTCACGCTTGGGCCATCGGCAGCGCAACGTGACAACGACGTCGCCCGCCGTAGACCGACGTCGACCGACGTCGGATTAGCGTTTCACGTCAGTTTCACGCTCTAGTCACGTCACTAACACTCACCGATTCTTACGTACCGGACCTTTGGGAATTTGCTTTTCGTGGGCGAAGCACAAACACTTTGGATTGAAATAGTATTCACACATTTTACCACGTGCCTAAAAAAGGAAACATTTTTATTCGTCAAAAACGACGAAGATTCGAAAAATAAGGTATTGTTAATTAATTAATAAAAAATCTCAATCTAAAAATATTTAATACTGACTTTTAAATGCATATATATATATTGCGGTTCTAGTAAGATGTGGTTCCAGTCACCGGTATCCTCTAAAATATATCGGGCCTTACTTATAAACGTTGCTTAGATTAACAAATGTCATGTCAAACCTGTGCGCCCTACTCATCGATCTAGGCCCTACTAAAATGTAGTCCGTAGTAGGTACTAACTAATGTAATTTAACTTGAAGCAGCCTTATAAGCAAAGGCCAGCCCCGGATCTACAAATTTTTTTAGGCGGGGCAAAAACTGAAAAATGCCGCCCCCCCCCCCCCCCCCCACTTATATTTATTTTTACCTGTATCATCTATATCAGGGGTCGGCAACCTTTTGGCAGACGCGGGCCGTATAGTGACAATTTGAAATAGTGGCGGGCCGCACTTGTTCAAAATAATCAAACATAACCGTGTTTTTTTTTTCAATGAACCAAATAATTCAATTTTGGAGAGCTTTGTGAATCAAGCACAGTTGCTCAACACAGTGCTTGATTACGTAAGTTTAAATCTCGTAGCTTAGTTTTTATCAACCGGCATTTGGATGTTATACGCATCAAGTTTAAAAGCACAAATAAATTTGAAAAAATCGCGAGCGCAGCGAGCGCGAAATTTTTCGACATTGTTCATTATTTTCAAAACATAGAATTTTTACGAACTAAATGTATAACGGAAATCAAGCACCATGAATACGCGAGCGCAGCGAGCGCGAAAATTTTAGATATTTTTCATCAATTTACGATAGATTTTTACGCGTCAGGCTATTTACAACGAAAATTACACAACACTCGCGTCGCGTCGGGTACAAAACTTGTAATATTTTCAATCAATTCAAAAATAATTGTGGCCTTTATAAAATAAATAGTAATGCGCGAACGAAGCGAGCGCAGAGATTTGAAGATCTTTTGTTTTTAGGACGGGCTATTACGTTGCGGAGTGTACTCGTATTGAATAGATATCAGAAATCAAGAATACGCGAGCGCAGCGAGCGCGAAATTTTGAGTTATAATCTGTCATTTTGAAAATAAAATTCACGCGCGTCACACAAAACACTAAATAATAACGATGTGGAAATTTTTGAGACGTATTTTTAGCAATTTAGGATATGCACATTTATTTTACGAGAGCATGTTTCCAAACGAAATTGCACTCAAAAATGCGTAAACAGAGCGGAAATAATGCATCTATCGCTGTTCTTTCTGTATTAAGCTTATTTATTCAAATAAAACCGTTTTTATTTGACAAATCAATTAACTCCGTTTTGGGTAGCTTTGTGTATTAAGTTTTGATATAAAAATTGATAAATAAAAAATGTTTTTGCATAAATTTGCTCTGCCTACAAACAGTGCTCGATTAATAAGCGGAAACTACAAAAAACCTTTAGTATGTTGTACGCAGCAAGTCTAAAAGCACAACATAATCATAATAAGAAATGTTTAGGCATTTTTGATCAATTCAGAACAGATCGATCATATTTGACAAACTATGCACAACGGAAATTAAATATCAAGAAAACGCAAGCGCAGCGAGCGTAAAAAAGTGAGACGTTTTTCAGAAATTTAGGACAGGCTGTACAAAGGAAACTACCCACTATTCGTGTTGGTTGAAAACTTTTGATTTCAACCAACACGAATAGATTGAAGATTTTTTCGGTCAATTCCAAAACAGTCAGCATCTACTTACCGAAAAGAAAAACAAGACGCGAGTAGCGAGCGTAATGATTTTGATTTGGTTGTTATTAAATTAAACACAGGCTATTTAAGGCCAGGCTATTTATTTTTTATTTTTTTAGGCTTTTGTCGGCCTGTTTGGCTCAGCGGTAGTGTATCCGCCTTATAAGCCAGAGGTCCCGGGTTCGATTCCCGGCCGGGCAGATGTTTGAATGATGAATTTAAATATCTGTTCTGGGTCTGGGTGCTAGTTGTCCTTGTCTTTGTGTGTGTTCCATGGCATCCCCGACACAGGATTTATTCCTAGTGGGGAGCTATGAGTGTGAAACGTTTACGTTTTTTACGTTTACGTTTAATTACGGCGTGTGTGTAATGATTATAATTAATCAAAAATATGCGAGCGCAGCGAGCGCGTTTGTTTTGGCGTCTATGTCCTAGACCTTCAGTTTTTATTCAAACGGTAACTTGATAAAAAACAAGTATTTTCTTTCCTGACAAACAACACACATGTTCATAATAAAACACTGTCGTGGAGAGAGATCAACGAGGGAGTTTTCGAATATCATCCCTTTCGCACGCACGGTAACCAGACGCGTGCTGCCGCGATCTGCGATTCCTGCGGGCGAGCGGGCGCGTATTTTGACTACTATGCCCTACGCGCCTCGCGAATAATAAATGTTCGTACAGCACGTCTTACTCCGCGCTCTGGGTATCGGTCGAGTTGATATGGTCATGACTGTGCTTGTACTATTATTTATTCCGTGGTCAAAGTTTAGTAAATGATGAGTTGTCTATTCGTCTGTAAAGTATGAATTTGGCGCCCCCCTAAGCTTGACGCCCGGGGCATGGGCCCCGGCTCGCCCCCCCCTAGATCCGGGGCTGAGCAAAGCCTATTTATTATAAATATCCTACCTGTGAAACCATAAAAACGTACGATATGGCCTAAACAGGCACCTTCGAGCGCAAAAAGCAAAAAGTATCTAAAAATTCTAAACAACGAGCGCTCTTGACATAAAGTACAAAATGATGTCAAAGAAGTCATGAATTCATATTAAAGTGCCGCGTGAGAAAAAATGCTTCACTCGCGTCGCTTTTATTATAATGCAGTAAGGTTTTAAATTGTTTGAATGTAACCCACACTTACTCGTAGTGCTTTAGCAAGCTCATTGAACATTATTTTGTGTTGAACTTTGGTGCATTGTTGGAAAGCGCATTGCGCTAAAGGTTTACACACCTACTTACCTATAATACTTTTACCTTTTACCAATTTAAAAATCTTTTTAAAAAATATAATATATGTTTATTTTTATTTCATACATTATTTATTTTAAACGAAAATTGCTTTAAAACCCAGTCGGTCAGTCTGTAATTATGGATTTTTCAAATCAAATGAAGAATAATTTATTTATATTTTTTGTAAAGTTTGAATTGTTGAGTTGGAATTGTTAGGTATTTCAGTCACTTGTTTATCGATTAAAAATAATGTATTTTATTAAATTTTATATTTTTACTAATAGATACATGCTAGAAACTCGAATTTCGTAAACTGGGATAATAAAAGTTAGTTACTCTCATTTTGTTAAAATTAATTGTATACTCTAACTAAAAACTATACCAAGAACCACAAAACCATTTCCCTAAGATCTCAGTAACACTACACCGTATTATAGTGACAGTATTTACATTTCTAATATGACTAAACCAAATATTAATCCAGTGGGGCAACAGTTTCGCTTGTTTGCAGACTCTGGTACGGAGCGATTCCGGAACGATCGATATGACCTGTTGATAGTCGATACAGTCACAGAAGCAGTAAGAAATAGGCTGGGCTATAAGAGTCTTACTAAATTTATTAACACTTCTTAAAGTTAGTCACTGTTAAAAATGCTCTGACAAATTTTCGCTGCAGTGAAATGTCATGTGCAAAAATAAGACGAAAAGAAAAAGAAAACAAGAATACAAAATATGTAAACGGTCAGGCTTAAATGTAAGGCTCTACTATGATAATTGACGTCAATTTGACATTAAGGGGTTAAAATTAAAAAAAATGTGCTGTAATAAAAAAAAACTTTAAAAATATGAAGAAAAATAATAGTTAAAAAAAAACTAAAAAAACACGCTTTTTATAAAAAACCGAACTAAAAAAATAGAAAATAAAATTTTATAAAATTAAGAATAGGGTTGAAAATTTCAATAAATATAAATTAATAATAGTGTAAATAAATAAATATATGTATTTTATTTTTAAAAAGCGTGGGGTGCATGGGTCAATAGATATATTATATATTTTGTAGATACATTTTGTATTGACAGACATGAGTAGAGTGATTAGCATTTTGATAATATCTTAGAAAGCACCCCACGCTTTTAAAAAAATAAAATACATATATTTATTTATTTACACTATTATTAATTTATATTTATTGAAATTTTCAACCCTATTCTTAATTTTATAAAATTTTATTTTCTATTTTTTTAGTTCGGTTTTTTATAAAAAGCGTGTTTTTTTAGTTTTTTTTTAACTATTATTTATTTTTCGCTTTTTAGTTCGATTTGCTAACTATTAACCATCCTTAATATGTACAAATGTGTTGGTGTTATCCGATTTTGGCCGTCTGCTCAAGCAAATTAAAAATAAAATTGATGCGTAACAAAAAATATTGAGCAAAAAGATTTGTAGCCGCGTGGTTTCGATCCTCAGACCTCATAAAATAAAATTGATGCGTAACAAAAAATATTGAGCAAAAAGATTTTTAGCGCGTGGTTTCGATCCAGGGACCTCTGGGTTATGAGCCTAGCACGCTTCCACTGCGCCACTCTGTTCTCTGACACGAATGACGAAATTACCATTTGTAAGTTAAACGGTATTAAAAGTTAAAGAAACTTTATAGAAAAAGCGTGTTAAAAAAATTAATAGTTAAAAAAACTAAAAAACACGATTTGTTTAGTGTATTGTCATCGGTCCTCGATATATCTACAAAGTTTGAAAGAAATCTGACCGTTTAAAGTGGGTCAAAAACGCGCTCAAAGGAGTCGGTTACATACAAACAAACATACAAACATACAAACATACAGGTGAAGCTAATAAAAGCGTGTTAAAAAGAGATAGACAGAGAATAATATTTAGTAGGAAGAAGTAAAGGGCAGGAATGTTTACTTAGCAGCTAAGTAGTGGTTTATAATAAAAAGTTTCTTATTCGTACAACAAAAATGTGAATTCTGCAAAAATAAGACGAAGCTCAGGGTGACGAGCGCAGTGCTGTGCCACGCAGGGTTTTGAATTCTGCGAGTTCAAAATTCTGGGTAGCGCAGACCTGTTATGGGCAAACGTGACGTTTAACATCAGGCGAGCGATTTGCTCGTCTCGTCACTCAATTACACAAAAAAAAAATATATATTGGTCTGAAATAAAATATTAGTTTTTATTTACTCCGAGTGTAATATTCTGCTTCTAAATTTTAGAATAAACAATCGTGCAAGTTTTACCTAGACTGTACGTGTTCGTCCATTTCAACCCCTAAAATGAAATAAAACCCCTAAAACATTTTCTCTAGCGCCCCGATTGAAGGTTCGCTATAAAACGGACAAGGATCGTGCCTTTGTGGAAGGAACTTATTAGAAAATCAACAACAAAAATATATGTAAAGCGATAGATAAATTCAAGTTTTTAAAGATGTTAGATTATTTTCATCTCAATGTATTGAGAGTTCCGAGATTTGGCTTACCTAATCTGGTTGTAATAATATATATTTTTTTCTGAAATTGTGTTATAGTACAACTTTACCCAAGTGGACTTAAACAAAACAATAGTCTTATTTTAATTTTTAATTGTTTTTTTTTTTGTTTTGGTCCGCTCTACGGTTTAGTAGGTTGGTCTGTAGATTCCCTACTCTTCGCTAAATTCACTGCGGTAAACCCGACACAGATGAGGCCATAGTAAAACCACGGGCAATGGATATGACATACCGCATTGCCTACAAACTTGTATTTAAATAATTTCTAAACCATTTATAAAGTATAATCATAAATTTAAAAGTACCTAAATGAACTTGCTTTTGAGATTCTTCGATATTTTATGAACATTCAGAAAATTTTTTGCTTCCACTTTTGAATGCGTCTTGGATTAATCTTGGACGTCAATTGGTTTCTCTTCGGAGATACAAGTATATTTTTTATGTTTTTGCGAGTGGCATTTAAATTCTTTCAGCGCCCTGCGCTACAGAACTTGATAGTAATTATCTAGTAGTAGATAGTAATATTGATGGTAATTGTCAATGCCCTGCACCATAGAATACATGATTATTTATATGTATTAGCTTATGCCAAACAATTCACGCTGTTTCATAAGCCCTACATTATCTAACGAAGTAGACGTTGCATAAAAATCATAATTTTAACTATATTTACTTTTTATTTATTCAGTGATAGGCTTAGGTTTGACCGCCATCTTGTTCAACTTATTTCCCCTCCTGTCATGCCAGGAATAAGTTTTTCAATTTGTTAACTTATTTAACTTAATTTGTTAACTTATCACAGTAGCGCCCTTTCTTCTTAACAGCTGTTAACTTAGTCTTTAGTCTGTTATCTGATTTTCTCCCCTTCTGTTATAAATAAAATTAAAAAAGATTCTTATCCAGATTCTTTACGGTTCTGAAGTAGTAAGTAAATAATCGTCATCATTATTGTACATGTATAATTCTGCAGACAGATTGCTGTATGTAGGAATGTAGTTCTCTATTTATTTCCACCGCTCCACAATCTAATACAACGTCTGTAGTAAACATTATTTATTTAAAGCACCACACCGCAGCGTTAACAATTCACGTTTATCCCTCACAAAACAAGGGTTTTAATCAAACATAAATTTTAATTAACCTTTATCTCAGAACTACAAGCTTTAATTACAAAATACGGCGATATATTGTGGAAATTCAACGCAACACACCTGAATAAGTTGGAAACTGCGAATATCAGACGTTGCGAGGATTGTAATAAAATGTGGACTTGGGTCGGACCTAAGTATGGGCCCGCATTAAGGGCCTAGTACATTGAAGGACATAACAGCATATCATAGAGAATAGAGGGATAAGAATTTTGCTGGTTGCGCGTATATTATTTTAAGCTTACGTCAAATTATATGGGTGCAGACGGGAAATGATTTTACAAAGCAGACAACGGTGAAATGGTGTTTTTTGGGTTTGCGTACCTTATTTTCGACTAAATATTTAGTAGGCTAGTTGGGGGGGTTAAATGTAGACTTACTTGCATTTCAAAATAATTGGCCGTGACATACCTACAGTTACACGGACGGACGGACAGACACCGCAGTCTCACTATAAAGGTTTATTTTTAACTATGTATATTGGTAGAGAATACTAAAAAATGATACCTACTGGGATAAAAATGTAAGTTTGAAAAAAACTTCCCCTCTTCTTTTCTTTATTCCTAGGAAAGCTTGATTAGCTTCAATCTCATAGTTTTCAGGCAAATCCAACATTACTTCATTAAAAGATGTGATAATATCATCAAAATACTAAATCCTACATCTAAAGGAGCGAAAAACCGAACGGTGAACAAAACTTCAGCTAAACTCGAGTAAAATGTCGCCTAAAACCTAATATTTCTCACAGCATGTCCGTTTGTCCATTGCCAAACGGTTGAACATACTTCTAAAAATAAATACGACAAAGGTCCGGCAGACAGTATGCGCCCTTACCTCCTTCGTCACTTGTTGAGTGTAACCCTTCTCCGTGTAACACTAAAGCCTGTAATTTACACGAACCCCTGTCGATATAATTGAAAACAGAAGGCGGGCTTTATAACTTACCCAACAGTTAGCAGTTATGGCAGAATTATAGAACAGTTACGGCCGTTCCGTGTGTTTTGATGAGAAAATTGCAGTGCTGTTATGAGGGTGTTATGACGTTTTCAACCCTTATGCAGTTGTTTGTTAAAGAGGCGGGGGCAGCTGACGGTTCTTTATTAGGGTTTGCAAAGTAAACACCTTCTTGGAGTGGGCTACGAGGTCCGACCGCTTGGTTCGATCAATCGGACCATGTAAACTAAAAAAAAGAGGTCACATGGTCCGATTGATCGAACCAAGCGGTCGGACTACGTCGCGTAGCCCTTTTTTGGCTCGCCAATATAAACAATTCTACATTTTTCAAATTATGCAATCTGAGTCCTTCGTATTTATGATGCTACTGAATTGATATTTGATTTAATTAAATCTGTTAGAAAGTGAGTCTCGGCAATCGTGCTCAATCGTAAACCACATAATTGCTCAGGCGAGATGTCGGCCAAACGCAAGCTTATCTTTGAATTAAAAAAATAATTCACTACTAAATAAGCTCAATTTCAGTCCCTATTAACTTCTTTTTAAAGCCTTATGACGAAGCAGTAACCAAGAAATAAAAAAGGTTTCCCAAACTTTTTTCCCGATCCTGAAAGCCGCCAAAGTTAGAATCGATCAAGTTACAGGCCTATTGTGCTGCAATAAATCTTGGATTGAAGGGTCGACTTTATCCCCCTTGTCAGGCGGCGGCTGATCGGTTTATTGTTCGGCTGTTTAAAAACAGGCTCTGTTTTACTAACCGTTCGCTTCAAAATGAGGCATCTACCAGTACGTGTTTAGATCAGTATAATTGATTGAGTTTTTTATTATTGGCTTCGTCTCGTGAGTTTGATGGCCCTGTGATTTTTCGGTTTTAAGCCATTTTATTGAATCAAAAGTGTCAAAAATATTTGTTCTTATGATGCTCGTTATCTCAGTGCTAGATTTAGTAGGAGTGTTTCTGGTTTTTTTTTCATTCAGTTTTAAAAATAAGTATCTATATAAAGAACAGAGCTATTCGTTCGTCTCGTCACTCAATGGCATAAAAAAACATAAATGGAAAGAGCAACTTAGCAGTTAATTTTAGAGATTTTTTAAAACTGTTAAATTTAATTGTTAGAATTGACCCCAAAATATAAACTTTTTCGCAACAAATACCGTTTGTATCAACAAAAAACTCGTGCTGCTGAAAAAATTGGCAGTTTCGATCGCAAATAGCACGTCTGGCGCAGTGTGCAGCCAATGTGTTTTTTCATCAAGTTCGTTATTTATGGCCTGAAAGTATTTCGGTATAAAAATAAACTGTTGATTTGTTAGCCACTGTATGCCTTATACCTATCTACTGTTGGCGTCAACCCCAACCTGAAAAACAAATTGTGCTAAAAAAGCTATCTTTGCCAACTCTTTTTCAATTGTTTTTTAAATTCGCTTGAGTGACCTGATAAGGCATTTTAGAAGTGCTATAAGTGCTGTATATTTAAAGATCATAATTATGTGTTTTCAATACGAATTGAAAACAAAACGCATGAACTATTTAGTCACTGTTAGAGTTTCTATATTGTCTCTTTAATAAAGAAAGGTGAAGTGAGAGGTGTAAGAAAGGTGCGTTTTTTTATTTAGTAGGTAAAGATAGAGTTTTGAGTAAGTTTTAAAACTTCATTTAACAACTAGCTTTTATTGCATTGTCATCGGTGTTACACACGTATACCAAAATCAATCGGACATCGGGAAGTGGTTCAAAATTGAGTTGCAAGATTTCATCCGAACAAACATAGTTATATAATAAATATAGGTATAATAGATACATGAATTAAAAGTTAAATTAAAGCTTTTAATAAAGTTAAGTACAAGCTTGTTTCGTGTAGTCTTAAGGTGAAAAGTTTCAGTCGTGGCGTGAAATTTAAATTTCAAACTGTTTTTTCGTCGCAAGTTTGACGGTTAATTAGCTTATTTGAGTAATCCCGTGCATTACTGTTTATTACCTCTACAAAACATCGTAAGTCAACGATTATCGCAATTTATATTATTATTTAATTTAGTTACCCGGTCTAGCTCCAAAAACGAAAACAGTTTGAAATTTAAATGTCGCGCCATTTTCGAAACGTTGCCCCTTAACTCATTAAATGCGTCATGCATAGCATTCACACTTCGCCAAAACCGACACGAATTTAGCGAACACGGGTAACAAATATGCGCACAAAGTCATGCAAACTTTAAGGCCGACGGGCTTCAAGTCTCCCAACATAGTTGCCAAAATGTGGGTCGACCCGTACGATTTTGGGGTACGAAAGATTTTTATTAAGCAAACATGCGGCTCAGTGAGTTTCGAAGAAATTTATAAACTGTGACCATGCATGGGCCAGGAAACTTCACATTTTATTAGTATTCAGACCATTGTAGGTTGACCCCGAGGGTGACCCGAAATCCTTTATATACGTGTTTATATTTTTATAGGTGCCTGGCTTTAATAACGTTATTACGGATTTTTTCATGAAAATGCCTTGATCTCTGGGTACATAAAACAAAGCCGGCCAATTTCCTGTCTGTGAGATGTCTGTGGCAGATATATTTTGCGTTGAAGCTAATACTTTCCACTTAAAAAGGAGGTTCGATTGATTTTTACAGCTGGATGCCGAGTTTAGCGAACAAAGGCCAGGATACGTGATGTCTTGTGTTATATTACGTACGAATTGAAACGAGACGAAGTGCATTGAATGTCCTTTGTTCCCCTGTTCTGTTACAAGCTTAATTTTTGGATTCTGGGGTTTGTTGTGTGTTGCGCCGAGTTTGGTCTTACGAACAAAAACCATAAATAGGTATAGGTATAACTTTGTTCAAAAGTCGTTCGTTAGGAAGAAAACTACTATAGGTACGAATGATTCAAAAATGACTCTCAATGTAAAACTGTTCTAGGCATCTAAACACCCTAGTATACTTAAGTAATACCTACTTTTAGCTGTATACCTTTGCAATATAGGTAAATTGCAAGTCTCATTAGATATGTAACGCCAAAAAATAAAATAAATAAATAATAAAAAGATCTTTTTAGTTTTAATTAATTCCTGCCTAAATATAATAGGTAATTATTTAAAAGACGTGCAAAGTCATGGCAATACCATAATTAGTACACGAGTAGATTTTCCTTAACTATAGCGATAAGTAGCTAGGTCGCTAAATTTACAAACGACGTAAAGATTGTAGATATTATTCGGAAATTAATTCGGATCACGAAGTGCGTAGGAAGATATTGGCGCACAGTGAAACAAGGAAGGCAAGTTGGTACAAATGATCTCATTTAGGTAATTATGGTGCTTTGTGGGCTTTACTTATAAAGCCTGCTTAAACTTAATCATTGCCTTAAGTTCTCCGTCTTGTTTTCGCACGTGACATTTCACGTCAGCAAGAAGTTGACAGGGGATTTCAGCAGTAACTGCTGAAATCCCCTGTCAATTACGTCCGCATCTTTAGCGCTAACCAATATGAAAACGTGTTTTGAGTTTTTTTTTTTTATGTAATTGAGTGACGAGACGAGCAAATCGCTCGCCTGATGGTAAACGTCACGTTTGCCCATAACAGGTCTGCTCCACCCAGAATTTTGAACTCGCAGAATTCAAGACCCTGCGCGGCACAGCACTGCGCTCGTCACCCTGAGATATAAGTTGTTTAATCTCCCATTTGCCCTGTAATTTCACTGGAAACAATGCCCTTCCAACCGGAACACAGTAACGTTTGCACATTA
The DNA here is from genome assembly GCA_949125135.1 of Alcis repandata. NCBI lineage: Eukaryota > Metazoa > Arthropoda > Insecta > Lepidoptera > Geometridae > Alcis > Alcis repandata. Next base: position 8,489,343 of record OX421237.1, read on the forward strand.
CTGCTTGGCGGTGGAATAACTGGCAAACTTTAGTTTTAAAATAATTTAAGCGTAATTAACCTCATTTTAAACCTACATTTAGCCTAAGCTTCAATTTAAAAATCAATATTTAAGCCGGATACCGTAAAATAATATCGCGCCAACAAAAAATATCATCTGCCAAGAGCGTGCTCTTTGAACCGTGAAATTAGATCAATCTCGAGTTTTTTCCTCTTCCCGTAGGAAATTTAATAACGTATGTTGAAGATAAACAATCTGACGCCTGGCTCGTGAAAAACACGTGTGTCTATTTGCATATCTTCTCTTGTTTAGTCTTTGTAAGAAGGGACGCACGGTGCGAGCTGGTTGCTTATTAGAAGACTAAAAAGACAAGACTATAAATGAATTCTATAGTATGAAGATGAATATACTGGTAAATGAAATAAATAATCAAAAATATTGTTTACTGAATGCGAAAGCGTAACCCGAAAAGGGCTTATAATAAATTGATAAAAAAAGATCAGAAATTTCAATGACACTACAAAATGTATGGAACAGCTGATTTTTTTTCTCCGGTTTCAGGGTTGGTTCATACTAACAGTAAAAGTATTATGAAATGTCGGTTAGAGGTGCTAGTGATTAAATAAAATAAAAAATAAAATACCTAAATGTATCGAACGTTATTATTCTGATATCAATTCCACATAACACGCATTAAGCTTAATGTTAAACAAAATCCGCAGTCCTTAAAACTGACTACCCCGAATTCCCATTACGGCAAACCGAAAGTTTCAGAAGATAATCGAATTAATCGAGACGGGATCGCCATAAGCCGCCAATTCGGAGTCCTTCCGAGACATAAACTAGTAATTGGGAATCAGGTCACGGTCTGCGCTGTGGAAGGAACAGTCAGTGATCGAGACAAGACGTTAGGGTGCCTAAGAAGCTGAGCTTTGATTGTTACTAAACAATGTCGTCACTACATTGACCGATTAGGTATGTTTACTTGTACATTGATCGAAGATATTCTCGCATTCCCCTAATGCTGTGGCTACATTATATTGCGAGATCACGTTTTTTGTTTATTCTTACATAAAACACTGTTGTCCACATTCTTGGGAATCCTACCACCATTCATTCATTCCTACCTCTCATCCCAAGGTTAAAAAATATCTGGAATCTGGAAATTATCGCTTTAACCGACTGCCCTTGTGCCTTTCTTGTTTCGATAAAACTTTCTGCCGATTTCAACACGATTAAAATAATTCGCGAAGTCGTGACAACGCGAATGATTGTACTGGCGCGATAATTGTGGCCGTAGCATAGGCAACATGGTCATTTCGATTTTTGTTGACCATATTTTTTTGGTAATAGCATTTTCTTTATTTATATATTTTTAGCTATAGCAATTGCGGAAAACAAAAAGCTATTCCAAAAAAGAGCAATGTACTTCTTTATTTGGAAGGTGATCCTGATCGTATCTGAAATCGAAATGCTTTCGCAGTACTTTCTCGTATTGCACAACATTATCATGTCCTCCTTTAAAAGCCATTCTGTCCGGGAAGTTTAAAAAGGTAATCAAATTATCGCAACTTCTAAGCAATTCGGGGGTTCTTCCGTGACACCTTAACTTCGGATTCTTCTCACGATTTTGTAGGTGGACGTAATCAGGGCATAAACAGGGGCTTAAATAACAAATAAATAAATACAAAACTTCTGGAGCAGCCTATTCTTGGGGTTTTCAGCCGAAAGATGGGTCAAACTTGTCACCAATTACAGGACCAAGGTAGATCAAAATTTAAATTAATTTATTCAAATATGGATCGAAATTCAAATTCAAAATCATTTATTCAAATATGTGTCAATGGTTTATTCAAAATCAATGTAGGTACACGTATGAATGTCAAATAGATTTTTTTTTAAATAAATTATAACAATAAATGCAATGTCAAAGATGTTGTAGAATTACACATACTCTGCTCTAGGAACATAATTATCAAGAGGAGAAAAGGTGGAGAAAAATAATTACGACCATGATAAAACTCTCCGCACTTCAAAATCTCAATTAAGTACCTACTTCTTACAAAGATTAAAGTTTAATAATTTTTCTACTGGATGTTATTTAATACCAAGATGTTAGTAGATACTCAGTATCCAAACGAGAAGAAGTCGTTTAATTTCCGCAAAGAGCTCCCACGGGCGCCATAGCAATGGGCATGAAGGTGTTTTTATGAGAATTGAATTTGGCAGGCGGTATCTGTTAACATTGAGTCAAAATAATTTGGCTAAAACTTAGTTAAAAGGGTTATTATAATAGTATTACTAGCTGTGCCTTATGGTTGCACCTCATATCCTAAAGAAACTGTTAATTTTACTTTTATAAAAAGAAGACTATAAACTAAATCCAGGACAAACTATCTCCATTTTAAATGTCAGTAAAATTTTTTGAGCTGTGATGTGTGTGTGTGTACCTACTCACTCACTCACAAGAACCATATACACAATGTTTATATGATGTGATTTTGGTTTTGTTAAAACAAGATCTCGTACAAAATGAACTTTTCTGTGAAACTGATAGATAAATGCATAAATCGTGCGGAGCCAAAACAACCAAATGATCTGGTGCGAAAGAAAAGGAGGTCGGAGAAAATGAAGGTTGAACGCCCAATAAAATCCATCCTGCGTTCGCCCACGTCTGTCGCACAATATAAATAACAGTCCTACATCTGTACGTACTTTGTAGTCATGAGGTGAATGGGTAATTTGCCAAAGATCTCATGTAGAAGTTTGGGCCGTTGCCTAAACTTGTACGTGTATCCAAGACAAAACTGCAACACGGTTTACATTTTAGTTTTCATTACTGCAAATGGAGATACGTGTGCATGCAACAATGCCGTTTGTTTAGCAAATGTATTTGACTATAAAAGCGGTGCAACAGAATAGCTAAAGTATTAGTTCTAGCTGACTTACGGATTACGGACTGAGTTGATTACACGTAACGAGTATAGTGACGAGTCAGTGCTCTCGGTCGAGAACTTGGTTTATAGACGTATAAACAGTTTGACGAGGCGAGACAGTCACTAGAACCATGATTTATTAGCTCAGCCGAATATGCCTATTTACCTTACTGTCTTGCCACTGCATTCGTTACGTGTAACCAACCCATTACGAATAAGACTAACCTAATAAAAGATTAAAAATTAATAAAAAATAAAAGTAAAAATTTATGTCTCTGATTTTCTCTCATCTCTCATATTAACTCGATATGAAACCAATATGTAACAAAACTAAGGCAATAATTTTAGAGGTATCAAAATTTGATTATTTTTTTGTGTGATGTCTATATAATAAGTGATATTAAATAAGCCGACACAAAGTCTAGAAGCTTCGTTGCACCGTTTTAGTAAGTTTTCGTCAAAGGTTCCAGAGATAGAATTTAACTTCACTGCAAAGCACTATCCAGCTATCTCTGTGCTAAAATCAACACCTCTAGACGTCTAGATTAAAGTGCATCCAGTTTATAATTCATACACCTTCGCTTCTCTTGGAATTCATTTCCTCTACATTTTTTGAATAACATTTTCATTGTATTTTTATGTTTTGTGTCTCTGGTGGACTTTTAGAATAAGCTTGAGATGGATTAAATGGATAATTGGTTTGTTGTAAATTTGATTACCTGTGAGGAATTGGGAAAAAACTAAATCTTTTCAGAACGCAGCTAGTCATAAAGTAAAGTTAAAGAAGTTTAAGGTTTTTAAAGCTTTGAATCGCACGGTTCGTTTCAATCGTTTGTTTCTTCCGCGCACCTGTGTTTTGTGGAATGACCTACCACGTTCGGTTTTTCCTTCAAACTACAACCTTGGCCGCTTCAAACGAAGGGTTAATAGAGTCCTCAGAGGTAGGCAACGCACTGAAGATGCCTCGGGTATTGGAAGTGTCCATAGGCGGCGGTGACCACTTACCATCAGGTGGCCCGTTGCTTGTTTGCCACTTATTTTTTTATAAAAAAAAAAGCTTTCTTTTTGGTTTGCTGAATTCATGTTCGGCAAAGGTTAGTGAAATGATTCCAGAACCTTCGACTTGGTTTAAATTCAGTCAATCACATAGATATCTCATCTAAATAATGAAATAAATAATATCTATTCTGGTAACAAGTAAATAAATAGTAGAGTAGTAATAGAAGATTTTGGTCTAATTGTTTGCATACCTATAGCATTAAATAAATTCACATAAAGTGTCATCATTAGTTAAGAGTTTGCTGAACTCACGAACGCTATAAAAAAATACATTACTTTTATGCCTATACTTTTTTGGTAGCAAAGTAAACTAACCTAAGAGCAATAGACTCGCAAATCGAACAAAAAATAAACCGATATCAAACATATAAAATCATCAATTCCCAATTCAAACTGAAGTATCGAAAGGGGCCTTCATAATTTCAATACCATTATTGGAGGTCCAACCCTAGTAAGGGTCGCAGTGGCCGTGGTCGACACGATATAGCCCAATGCAATAATATAACCATGTTACGGGCTGAGAGAATGGAAATATTCTGAGTCACGTCCCTCTGAGAGGCAATGTTACCGCGTCTAATGTAATCGAAAGAAAGGCTTGTCTAGTCGCTACAAATAGAAGCTCTTGGTAAAAGTTTCGAACTAAAATAGCTACGTTCGCGTCGTTTTTGAACTTTTAAGACTTGGATAGGTAGAAGTATGTTTTTCGTTCCATGTAGGTACTAACCTATTTTCCACGATGACGTCAGGTTTGAAGAAAGTTCAGCGAAACTTGATAAGGCGATTGCATTTTTAGCCAATAGTTTTTGACAACTATTCAATAAGTTAAATTTTATCATAAACATCTAAAATCGCTAATACCTATCTACTTGAATACGGAAGGAACTAACTCTCAAGACACGGGTTTTCCACACCCAGTTCGGTCGTAATTAATAGTTATTGCTATTGTAATAATCTGATATATCACTCTGATAAGGTTAATAGCTTAAGTTCGTATAGGCAGATGAGTTAGCCTAACTATCAGAGTTGCGTGCCGTTGATATTCCCTTGACGTTTAAAAAACATACAGGTAATTAAGTTAATTACTCACTCAGCCTCTTCGACCGTTTCCGACATGGCGAGGAAGACACAGTTGAGCAGGATAGTGGCCATGACGATGTAATCGAAGTACTGGTTGGTCGAGAGATAGACGCAGGCCCGCCGCATCCGCGACCACGGCGACCACCAGAACAGCGAGCGCGTCGCCGTGAACCGGTGGATGTAGTTCTTGCGGAACCGCTTTGAGACCACGCAGAACGTCTGAAACAAGGAAATGTTATTGTAAACTTTTGGTTTATCGTTATTGTCGTGCTGCGAGTTTTTTTAATGCTATTTAGTGACGACCCGTCACCCTGAAATACAGGGCTATTCATAAAGGGTATGCTAAGCCGAAAAGGACTCATAGTAATCATCATTATGAACAACTTTTGCTATGGGACCAACCCGAAATTCGCGAAAAAAATCAGCTGTTCCACAGAAAAATGTCAATGACACTCGACAAAATGTATGGAACAGCTGATTTTTTTTTCGCGAATTCTGGGTTGGTCCCATTGTAAAAGTTATTAAAATGATGAGTACTATGAGCCTTTTTCGGCTTAGCATACCCTTTATGAATAACCCCGTACAAGATGTTTAATCTCCTATTTGCCCTGAAATGCGTCGACGATTTCGTCATCATTGCAAGGTGAAACCTGGAACCCCGTTCTTAGGCGCTCGAGATTATTTCGGTCACTCTCACTGTCATGACATTTCTAACGAGAGCAACAGTGACTGAGATAATATCTCACTCGCTAGAGTAAGGCCCCTGCCGTAGTAACTAATATCTTATCAATGCCCCTGCTGGTATAACATTCACGCTAAAACAAAATATGTTGAATCTTTTTGTCGAGATCGGGCCTATACTTAGTCTCGGAATTACAACATGCGAGGCATGTATGCTAGACGGACTGCTTGAACTTACCTACTACTTTTTTGGTGGAAATAATCTTTTAAACCTTCCAATCTTAAATAGATTAGAAGGGTTGTGTTAGATCACACCTACTGAAACTCCTTCGACTGTTTGGTTTTGTGTCTGACGGAGAGTACCAAAGAAACGCATAGAACCGGTAAAAGCATGTTGCCTGAAACAACACTCTCACCCGGGTAAATGCTGGGAGTATTTTGCACACAGAATACATCAGTATAGAAATAAAGTCTTTGCAAATGTTCATATGATATTTCAGACTTTATAGTTTTAGCGCCTCTTACTGCAACTCGGGAAATATTTATCTGTTGTTTGTATTAGCATTAATTAAATTATAATAACTGTACATTGTTGTGAGAACCTAGACAAACAGGGTTTTAAAGCAATTATTGTTTAAAAATATACTGTAATAGATAAATAATAGATAAAAATATTATTTAGTAAAATTGAGACAGATAAATAATTATTACTTTAGAGACAGAATTAATGTAAATTTTAAAAAAAGTACAGAAATAAGCATTGTAGTAGATATCTTAAAAGATTCACATACATTTCGAGTGCGGTTTATTCGCAAAGGAGCTGTTATTGAATCCAATAAGATACGAGTATTGTACAATCCGCTGGTAGAACCGGGAACCTGCGATTTGCGGGAAATGGATTTTATCTTGTTTGAAACAATCTCAGGTACTTATTCACTTCGGATTTTTACACGAGAATTGGTGAAAGGATCACGTTTTATATAGTCGGTGCAAGATTGCAGGAGAAATGTTCTGTGGAGAATGTTGTTTAAAATTTTTGAGTCTTTAAGTTATATCCAACTGTTCTTTTCGTCTATTAAGCTAAGTTGTTTACGTAAGGTAAGTAGTTTACGTTGTAGGTATAGGTATGTATTTTCTTTAGTTAGCAGTATTCATTATTAGATTGCGAGAGAGAAAAGTGGAAAGCTTTAGAGGAGGCCTTTGTCGAAGGACAATCTGGGAAAACAGTACCGACCGCTAGTGATAATTAAGGAAAGTTAAAAATTGTAACTCAGCAATAAAGGCTTATTCTATTTTATTTATTTTTATTCATTATTATAATAATTCCACATTCAATACAAAAATGTCAAACAAAAAGATAACATAACTCAAACCAATACCTACACCAACAAAAAATGTAACATTACAATTATTATTCAGATATTTATTTATTTTTCTAAGTTCTTAATTTTTTTACAATATACCATAAAAAAACAATACATTATTGTTTTTTCCAATACAAAATTAATAATAATACATTACAATTATTATTAATTTTAAAATCTTCGATGCATTTTTGTTGATTGCCAGGTTAAACATTTCTAGCCCATGTATAATCATTCAAAACTCAAAAGTTCAGAAAGCCACTTTAAAACACCTATTCCCGCGTAAAATGTAACGTCCCAATATAAAGTGAGTTAGTGGAAGACAATTCAACGTGTTTACAGTTTTTATTACCGCCATAAATCGGTACGACCTAGCTCGCACCTAGTGGCGGATCTAGAGTGGGGGGATCTAGGGGCTCAAGCCGGGTGCTTTAGGGGAGAGGGGGGAGGGGGAGGGAGGGCAAAGCACCCGAAAAACCTGAACTCCAACGTTGTTTTTTTATCCTCAGCAACCTGGCTTAAGCCTTTTACTCCCAAACTAAAGTCCTGGATCCGCCTCTGCTCGCACCTATTTCGCTTGGTGATATATGGCAACACTGCAACATGAGGATTTGTCTAAAATTACAGTTACTGTGGCATGTCGGTGTTTTTTGTTCAAATTTACGATTCAAACATGTTTTGTTGTGTTTGCTATCTTTTTTAGTGGTTTTGTTCCAAAAAGTCCAGAAAATGTTGTCGTAGTCATATATTTATTTTTTTACCATCAATATTTAACGTTTTACGCTGCTCTACACATATTTGTATGCTTATTAGATGACCGACGAAGCTAATACGTTGGCCGGACAACAATTTTTAATATGTTACTGAGTGACGTGAGCAAAATGTTATTTTGATAGCGCCACATATGGCCATAACCTCTGAAATATCTAATAGGATGATAAACTTTGAAAGTTCTAAACCATACACTGCGCTCGACACCTGATAGGTAAATAATTATTTTTACAAAACAAAAAACAAAAACCGACTTCAAAAGACCGACTTTTGAGTTATTCATCTACTCGTATTTGTCGCGCACGTACTTAATGCAAATTTAAGACTTAAATGGTTTTCTCATGGATACCATTATCAGAACTGGACTAAATTGAAATGGGAGCACACGGGAAGCGTCAGCTTTCTAATAAAAAAAGAATCATCAAAATCGATTCACCCAGTGAAAAGTTATGAGGTAACAAACATAAAAAAAAAACATACAGTCGAATTGATAACCTCCTCCTTTTTTGAAGTCGGTTAATAAATGACGTCTAGGTAGATTTTTCACGTTAAACATCTTCTTCTCTTTTATATAAAAATGAATCGCTGTTCGTTAGTCTTACTAAAACTCGGGAACGGCTACACCGATTCGAATATTTATTTCTTTGTTCAGTTCGCTCTAGTACAGGGGTGGTGTAAAAGTAAAAAATGCGGGTGAAACCGCGGTGTGCAGCTAGTTATTAAATAAAAAGGAGTAAAACGTTTAAAAAGAAATGTAGCCACTGGCGACCACCATAAAACATTGCTCTCTATCTTTTGTGTCATAACTTAGATTGATCTATTCTAGACATTGTTTTTGATGTCGATACCATACCTAGCTTCTACTCGTAGCTATTTAAATACAGCATTAGCAATAATTACTTGACGGCACTGCTGGCAAAACGTCAATTTATACGACAATCCCAACAGTACCATACCCATTATCCATGCCTTGAAAAGCGTTTGCGACATAAAACCTTAGACTAAAATAAAATAATTTAGTCTAAGCATAAAACGAGGAAGTTTTAAGTGTGAAGCGTACATTATTAAGTCATGTTTAAGTTGTTGAAGTGGTCAAAATGAGTGAGACGTTCTACGACCCTGGGGCCTGGGGTATTACGGAGTTACAGTCGTAATTGGTACCTAAGTAATATTGCTCCCTTCAGAGTAAAGAGAGCAATACTATTTAGTCTGCTTATTTCATTCCTTTTGGGACATAAGTTTGATGTCAGGTTAGCCTGAATATTTTTATGGTTTAATTAAACAAGGAATAAGTATTTTTGCATAGTTATTGTAGATTATTTAAAGTAGTTGATGCGTAAGTTAGAAGTTAGAAGATCGTGCGCCATTAGCTTTTTATAGGAGAGGCCTATATGTTTCTAGCAGTGGACAAACACAAGATAGGTTAGGTCGGCTGATGATGATGAAGTTATAGACAGATAGATAGATAGATAAACTTTTTATTGTTCACACCATAAATTACAAACAAAAGAATTATAACACATAAAACTAGTGCGACAACTGGAGGCCTTATCGCTAAGAGCGATCTCTTCCAGGCAACCTTAGGATGGAGAGGATAGACAAAAAAATAGAAAAACGGGGTGTGCAATATTGAGAAAAAAAAAACTGTCATATAAACCTACATAAAAAAAGTAAAAAATACTTAGAAATACATTCAAATAAAATACATTCTAATACTAAAACTACCTACATTAGCGAAAATAAACGAATACATATAAATAATATAATATATAAATATATTACTAATAGGGCAGAAAAAAAAAGATACATAATAATTAAAAACAAAACAACAATTGCTAGGGAATAATGAATAAATAATCACTTCAGAGATGGCAAATGCGACAAGTGATGTTTTTTAACTGGTCTTTAAAAGATGCAAGCGATGTAGCAGTTCGAAGTATTTACGGGTACTATGACCTACTGTCATATCTTTTAGCTGTATATTTCACATGTAATTTTATATTAAATATAGAAGGAACAAAATATAAATAAATAAGAACGGCATCTGTCCAATTCGGAAAATAGCTCATAAATTTATTGGGCCGATGCTCATCCGTCGTTGAAGAAAGCTAAAGAAAAAGAAAAGATAAAGATAGCAATCGATCGATACTTAAATTGTATTTTAAGTTTACCTACTGTGTGTTTTGTTTGTTATTAACTTTACATTGGCTTAAACTGAAGTTTTTGAATATAAATAAAATAAATAAAGCATAGTTTTAGTCAAATAGTCTGTCTGTGGTTTCTATGCCATGTCTTTAAACAAAAGGAAACATTATCCCTTCAAACAACACTAAATCTAATGTCTAACAAACAGAACAAACTAATTGAAGCAAAACCACGTTTAAATCTCTACTAATGCCCGGTTTAGTGACAAGTTAAATTTAATATGGCACCCGAGGCTCAAGTACAGCGCGACCCACTTATTTGGAGACTTGACTGAGGGAGCCACTACCGGATTTTAAGAAGAAAGTGTTGGGAATATTTTAGTTCCATTTCTTGGCCATCTCGTGGATAAGTTAGTCAGTCAATAAAGCGGGTCCCTGATAGGGTTCCATTAAATCCACAATGTGGTTACAACTTGGGCTATAAAATCAAATAATAGTGGAACTTTCTTTTGCTGTTGATTCAAGATTATGATGAGTGGACATTCTGTGAGAAGTTTTTGAATGAATTGCAATGTAAAATATGTATTTGGACATAGTTAGCATTTGAAACGAATAATTTTGTTTTAGTGTTGTTCATCTTTTTGGTGCTCTTGTTTCGCTATTAAAGAGGATAGAAAAAAATGATATATTTATATGGAAAGTAATATCATTCCTAGAGGTACAATATAATAGAGGTAGAGGTCGGAATATTTATTTGTTGAAAAGCAATTACCTATAAAGGTTGGTTTACATATAAGTAATGGGCAGTTTTATTATTCTTACCATAAATGTAAGTCCATACATCATCCATTCAAAGATGTCGAAAAAATTAATAATACAAAACTAACTTTTAAACCAACCTGTTTTTTTGGTATGCAGAATGCACGCAAATTTATGATTTTAAAGCCAAACCTGTTTATGACACGAAAAAGCTATTTATATACTGCGCATTTGTTTGTTTATCCGGATTGAACTGGATAAATCTGCTTGTAACCGGTTCGCGGCGGCTATTGACGAGATAAATGAATCCTATGATTAATAACTGTCATTATGCTAGCTGTACTCGTTAAAGGTTTGTTCACACTTTCTAAAATTATTCTATGTTAGGTATTGAATAAATCACAGAAAAAACGTAGGTACAACCACTTTTGAATGGAAATAATATAGATTCGAGTAGAGAGAGTAGAGCTAATATATGGAGTTTATTTGAAAACATTGTGGCTTTATAAACATCACTTATGGAAAAACATAAACGAACAAAATACTACCATTGATGGAATGGAAAGAAAGTAGATATTAAAAAAACAGATCCCAGCATAAACCGGGTCAAACGAAAGGAAGATGTTTTTATCAAAAGTAACAAACAAAATCTGTGTCAGTGTGATCTCGGCCTCATACTATGGACCCCTTCCTTACTATGCAGCTAACTTTCTCACTTTCTTCAGTGACCGTCAACACCTCTCACTGAGAAACTGTGCTCCTTGCCTCACAAATAAATACGAAAAACATAGCATTGTTCATAAACTTGACGATTTGCTGCTATAAAACTGACCTGATTAGGTAAGAAATACGCATATTTTAGTAATTATTGATAAGCAGTAATTTTCTAGTGTAATGACCCGCAGAGTTCCCCCAAAGTTTATTATTTGTTTTTCGCTACTATTTCATATATGATAATATTGACGTGCCTAATGTAACAAAAGTTATTTGCGGGTCGCTGGTCTGCTCGAGGCAAACGCACAATTTATTTGTAGTCCTAAAAATAATTTATAAATAATTTTTTTTATGTAACTCTTCTTCTTGCACTGTTCAAATAAAATAAAGTTGTAAGAGTTAATAAATTAAATTGTAATTGTAAAAACTAACGGCTCGCGGAGTTTGTGGTGTATAAATAACATTAAAAAAAATTTAACAAAAGTAGTTATAAGGCTAATAAACTATTCTATTCTATTCCACTTTGGGTCGTTGCATCAAAAGAGTAAGTATGTACCTAAGTAATTAGTAGTCATAAGTAATATAGTTGTAGTAGTGATATTTTTATTTTTATTTTAACTGGACTCTGGTTTGGTTTGTTTCATTCAGTTCAAAAGAATTTGTTAACGTTAAAAAATATTATTAATAACTAATAAATTTTAAGTAGCTTTTAACCAATTTAATAACGTGTTGAGCAACTCGTCCCTTAATAGCAAGCGCCACACTCGCTCAAGAATGTTGTACTGCTCGGAATTTGTCAAGTCTTCGCGACATAGCATCTTGAAGATTAATTAATTAATTAATATAATTAATTTCCCTGGGAATGCCGCCTTTCGAAATGCAAGATAATTATGACGTCACGCGTCGCTTGTATTGTACCTCTACAATATCTATCTATATATAATTATAACGAATGAGGCAGCACGAATATCTACTTAGATCTCCTTTCATTTTAATATGTATGAAAATTATAGCTACGAGTCATAGATCTATTACCTAAAGATAGAACCAAAGTGTAACCGCACATGCGACAGCTATATTCTTGAAACGATGCCAGGATAGGAATGGTTCCCCCATCTTAGAGGAAAAAATTTCATAAAATATTCCTAATCTTTTTACTTCACAAAATAAAACATTGTTATACAGGGTTATAAGGAAAGGATATGCAAGCTGCAAATTGCTCATAGTAGGAAAAAGTCTAATAGTAGGAAAATAACTACTAGTATACTAATCTACTCTTAATTATGAACATCTTTTATTAAATAGGCAATCTTGCGATTGCGAAAATAATGTACCTTATCTTAGTTTTGGGTCAGCGGGAAATATGAAATAGTCCAATAAATTAATTATTTATTAATTTATTGGGTACAATCCTGGGGAAACATAATTCACAACCTGGCAGCTACAAATCGTAGACGGCTCACGTAGTAACTATTATTCCTAATCTGTGGTTTGCCCACCTTGGCACGGTTACAGCGACGTGGACAAAAAATAAAAGGTCTGTCTCTCTTTTTCAACCGTGTTTTGGCACATGCCATCTTGCTCTTTTTTACAAAGTAGCTACTATGGTTCTGTCTGTTAGTCTGAGCTACGAGTACATCTTTGACACGTCAAATATAATTTTTTTAAATAATAATAGCCTCAGACAACAGACTCACACCATAAGGGTTCTTTTTATCATCTCGATACCCTAAAGAACGACGTAAATGTGATTAACACCTTGGCAGTTGCGTTTCTGACAAAGTATGGTATCTACCTTCTTTACGTGAAATCTTGCTTTGTTCTTGGAGAAAAATCACAGCCTAATATTTTGGTAATAGTTTCAGAGAATGATTTGCCTGGTGATCCTTTCGACGCTGATCACGGCCGCCTTCAGCTACCCTGCTGTGAAGACTTGGCCTCTCAACGAGCTACACGAGACCTTCAGCAAGCTCCCTGAAGGAGATCCTTTCCGGCCTTACTTGGAGGAAGGCGCTGGGCTCATATTGGGGCCTGTTTTTGAAGGAAAGAATACGGTAGGAGTTTATGTAATTTTATTACCATTGAAATTCAGAAATGTCACATTTTTTTTCGATGTTGATCGCGATTTCCTTCAGCTATTGCAGCTGCTTGAGAGTTTTAGGGAGCAGCCTATCTCAGACTCAAGACTCTATTTACTTAGAAAATAAATAGGATCGTTTGAAAAAACAGTGCAGTACATGCATTGACTCATTGACTCTCAATCACAGACTTTCGCATTAACAATATCAATGTGATAATGACTGTATTTACAATAAATTTGGTATGCGAGACGAATAAATGCTTTTCAATGGCGTAGGCCGAATATTTAGGACGCAAATGGCATAAATCAACAAATTTTCAGAGAAATAATATGAATACGGCGATGATTTTTTGTTTTCAAGGTATTCGGCCATGCAATAATACCATCTCCAACTGGCGCTAAGAGTTGGACCAGAGTCCAGCTGTCGCAAAAGACTGACGATACTACAGCCAGTCCTGTGCTGCGCATCATGGTGAAACACGCTTTGGACAATATGAAGAAACGGGTAAAGATTCTTACTCTTAATATCACATTCATAGCTCCCCACTAGGATTTCCTGTGTCAGGGGTCTTACTATGAAAACTATCGTCGTTTTGAAATCAGTCAGAGTGGCTCAATAAACCGTGAGTATTCCCGTGTTAATCCTAAGAAAATGATTCTTTCTTTTACTATCACAACTGTTATAGAAGTTACGGCTGGATTCCGAGCTTTCCGCATCGTAACCTTTGTATATATTTACTCTATTATACGCCAATATAGCTACTGTGACAGAGCCATGTATGAGTAGTAGTTAGATGTGATATTTTAAAGAGCTGGAATGGTTCAGACGGAGACTCGGGCTCAGATAGAGGCTCAGACATGTATGGTAACATACATGATGAATCCTGACCTTGACCCTAGCATCCTGTTTGGGATGAATTAAAAACAAAGCATCTATGTAACTAACTCATCTAATCCTATTCTTCTTCTTGAGTTTCATTGTCATCTCTTTTTGCAGAACACAGCAATAGTGGCAGTTCCAGCAGTAGACATTTCAACCTGGACGTCAACAGACGTCAACAAATATATCAGGGATCCTAAAACGAAGCCAGCTCTTTTGCCTTACTTGAAGAAGGCTCAGAAAGAAATTAAGAAGACCAAAGGAAAGAAAAAGGTACGAGTACGATGAGTTAGGTTGGACAAATTTAGATGAAATGTAATCTAAAGCCAGTAAGCTACCGTATGTTTTTAACCCAGAAAAGGTTACTGTAGAATTACGGTATAGGTACGCACTTGTTTTCCATAATTGGTAAAAAATTAGTACCTACGAAATGGAAGAAATAAGGACTGGTTCTAGAGAACAAGATTCATCATCATTTTATCATCTACCATTTTTATCAAAGACCATATACTTAACCTGATTTTGGTTTCTTTAGCACATTTTTTTGTGTCAAAACAAAAAAACACATGATATCATGAAACTATTACCTATATTTTTGTTGTTTTACAGGGAAAGTTAACTTTGGTGACCCCCATCAATTTGGTTCCGGTGAAAACAGGAACGAATCACTACCCCATGGGATATGTGTTCCAGAAGATTCACTTAAACAAGCGATAACGTGTGGCCTACAATATTAAATTGCATAAATTTCATACAGGGTTTTGTAGAGAGGGTATGCTTAGCCGAAAAGCACGTATAGAACTTATTTTGAACAGCTTTTATTTTGGAACAAACCCCGAAATCACGAAAAAAACAGCTGGTTCATACATTTTGTTGAGTGTGATTGAACAGTTGAACAGCTGATGTTTTTCAAATTCAAATTCAAATTCAAAATAATTTATTCAAATATGGGTACATCAATGCACACTTATGAATGTCAAATACAGTTTTTACGAATAAATTAATACACAATAAATTAAATGTCAAAGAAAACAATATTATTAGAATGTCAAAAAAATTATATAAATTAAATTATTGCAATGTCAAAATATCAAGGTATAAAATAACTACAATAGTAGGTATAATCAGTCAAGACACTTATGAATGTCTAATACAATTTTTACGAATAAATTAATACACAATAAATTAAATGTCAAAGAAAATAATATTATTAGAATGTCAAAACAAAATATGTAAATAATTGCAATGTCAAAATATCAATGTATAAAATAACTACAATAGTAGGTATAATCAATCAAGCACTATTATTACAGTCTAAATACAATTTACTTAAAGAGACTTTATCACAGACGAAGTCTTCAATTTTATAGTAAGCCCTTTCAATTAAAAAGTCTTTTAAAATCCTTTGAAAATCTGTGTCTTTCTTATTTACTAGAGTAACAGGCAACAAGTTATAAAATAGTACGCCGTTCCTTACAAAAGAGTTACCAGTTTTGGCTAATCTAATTTTAGGTAGAACAAGTTTAAACTTGTTCCTTGTTATGCTAGTATATTCACTTCGTTTATGATATTTATGAATATTTTTACGCACATACATAATGTTCAAGAAAATATACAAACATGGTAACGTCAAAATTTTCACCTGCGCAAAAACTTGTCTAAGAGATTCTCTATAACCTAGCCTATAAATAGCCCCAACAGCACGTTTTTGTAAAATAAAGATGCTATTTACGTCTGCTGCATTACCCCAAAGCAATAATCCATACGACATAACAGAGTGGAAGTAACTGAAATAAACAATTCTTGCAGTTTTAATGTCTGATAGTTCTCTTATTTTCCGCACTGCAAATGCTGCGGAACTCAATTTGTTAGACAGTTCCTTGATATGTGCTCCCCATTGAAGTTTGCTGTCAACGATAAGACCAAGAAACTTAGCATCCTTCGACAAAGTAAGTTGATCGTCGTCAATAACTATACTAGGCAAGGAAGGATTATTAGTCAATGTGAATTTAATAGCTTTCGTTTTCTTGGCATTAAGCATTAAGTTATTGACGCTAAACCACCTATTAATTAAACTAAGCGACAAATTGATTTTGGATATATCATAGTTTTTCCTATTGATTCTAAATAACAGAGATGTATCGTCGGCAAACAAAATAATTTCACAATGCTTACGCGCTAAGAAAGGCAGGTCATTGATATAGACTAGAAAGAGGAATGGGCCAAGAATTGAGCCCTGAGGGACCCCGATTGAAACGTTAGCCGACTCCGATCGAACCCCATTTATGTCAACATTTTGGGTTCTACCACACAGATATGATTTCATCAACATTAACGCATCACCTGTCACACCATAGTGTGAAAGTTTACATAATAGAATTTCATGGTTCACACAATCAAACGCTTTCGACAAATCGCAAAAGATGGCCAAAGAATCATGCTGAGACTCCCAAGCCTCGTAGATGCTCTCTACGAGATTCGAGGCTGCGTCCACAGTTGAACAGCCCTTAGAAAAACCAAATTGCTTATTAAATAATAAATTATTAATACAAAAGAATGAAGCTAACTGATTTAACATTATTTTTTCAAATATTTTGCTAAGACATGGTAAGATAGATATCGGTCTGAAATTACTAGGGTCTTTCTTACTACCACTTTTGAACAAAGGTATAATCTTGCTACACTTCATAAGATCGGGGAACTCATTACTGTCGACACTGCAGTTAAATATATGGGCTAAATAAGGAGCTAAGTTATATATTATTTCAGCAACGAAACAGACTGATAATCCCCAGAGATCTTCCGATTTCTTTGCTTTGATCGATTTGAATGTTTTGATAATAGTGTCACTTGAGACTTCGTGGAATTTAAATTGGTTTGGGCTGGCAGCAACATTTTCAACTAATAAATGAGCAGCTTCCTTACAATTGGTTGCCAGTGATTTAGTGGTTTTATAAGGTATATCCCCAAAAAAGCCTAAAAAATGATTTGCAATATCTTTTTTATCACTAATTATTTCATTATTTTTCTTAAGCTTGTATTCCGATTCTCGACTTTTGGTTTTAGCAGTTTCCGTTTTTATGATAGACCAAACAGTTTTTGAGGTATTTTTTGACTGCTTTATTTTGTTAAGTATATACAAGGTTTTTGCATATTTGCATATCTTTTTAAAAGTTTTACTGTATTTGCGCACATAATTTATCAAACGTTCATCATTGCTCCCTGACTTTTGATTGTAAAGTTCATACATTTTATCTCGACTAATTCTTATACCTGGAGTTGCCCATTGATTGAAGACTAAATTGACGTCAAGTTTTTTGCAAATAATGGGGAATGTGGAATTAAAGTTTCGTATTAGAATTTGGAATAAATTATTGAAAGATTCATTTGGATTATTGCTAATTTGTAATTCAGATAAAAAGTCATGTTCTATATTATTTTGAAACTGATTAACTTTTTCTGAGGTAATGTGCCTTTTACGAATTTGTATTTTAGGGTTACGTCTATTAAGCGGGACAGTAATAAATTGACCAGTATGATCCGAAGTGAGGCATTTAAAGATAGATTTGTATAATACCTTGTGTTCACAGAAAACATTGTCAATACAAGTGGCAGTTGTATTAGTAATACGCGTGGGCTCGTTAAATTGAGGAAATAAATTGTAACTTTGAAACAGGGCAAGTAAATTATCTCTACTATTTGAATCCTTCAGCAGATTTATGTTAAAGTCACCAAGTACTATAACTTGTTTTGTTTTGTTGCAAACTTTACTTAATACTTCATCGGTTACTGACTCAAAAATATTAAAATTGCTAGAAGGTGGTCTATATAAGCTTACTATTATGTATTTATCTAATTCTACGCAGGATATTTCAGCATGACGTTCGGACGACAGACGTTCAATGTCCTTTCTTTGTTTGACTTTTAGAGATTTTTTTACTACTATCAAAGAGCCGCCATGAGTTGCAAGCTTTCTGCAGAAACTACTAACTATCTGGAAATTCTCAAAGTTCATTAACACCTGATGTTCTTTTAGAAATGTCTCGGTAATACACAATACATCAATATCGTACTTTTCCAGAAATAGGCCAATTTCCAGTTCCTTGTCTTTCATGCCTCCTTGAATGTTTTGGTGTGCTATGGAGATAGTATGATCACTTGATTGTGGTCTAAAAAATTGGTTGGACGTAACGGTATGCATTGTTCCATCATTTCGCTTTGCGCAGTTGGACCTTGGTTGACATCATGATTCATATCTGGGCTACATACTATTTCTGTAATAGTCTTAGTCCTATTCCCATCATTGGGCGAGTCAATATTCCATAACAATAAATTACACAATCTTCGAGAAAGCGAATTTGTCAATCTTTGATTTTTGTAAACATTCATGTCAAGATTATTATTTATGTCAATTACATGTACATTTTCCCGGAGCGAAGCTAAATTATACAGATCACAATTCAATTTGTATAGGAATTTTTTCAGGCGTTTTAGGCTAAGCACATCCTGTTTAGCTGATACAATATTTATTACTTGTTCCTTTAATAAATGATAGAATTAAGATACTAAATCTAAACTTCGGTCTTATTATTTTGGAATAGCTCCAGTGTATTTTTTCCTTAATAGAACGCACCGCACCTTGAAATTTCTCCGATAAAAACGACTCGAAAACACATGACATAATATTATTCTCAGAAATCTCCTAGCACGTGCTACAGTCACAACAACTCAGTTATATACACACCTATACCTGTGCCTATAGGTGTTGTGTTCTCTAATGAGTTCAAGAACCTGCGCTCACGCAGACCCGCAGTGCAGTGTCGCTCGAGCCTCCAGCGCAAACGTGTTTTATACAAACTATTGTTTTTGATCTTCACGTTGAGGTTAAATCTTTATATTCAGGTAAAATAAAGTTACTTTTTTTTTAATCCACGTCTTCTTAAGTATTTATTATTAGAATAATATTCAAAGGATTTTGAATATTTGCGTATGACTAGCCCATCGAATTTTAATCAATAGTCAGGATTTAAATTTAAATTAGATTGGAATGCCATTTCTAATTAGGTTCGTTAATAGTTTTACTTCACCTAAATTTTCTGGCCAGATTTTTTACGTAAATTATTAATAGTGCACGTTTTGTAAGTCCGAAAATATTTACATAAGTGACGAATTGTCGAGTTTTACCTTTATTTGGGTGAGTTAAAGTTTTTTTATGATATTATTCCGAGATGGCCTAGCATCTCGCCTGATGGTAAACAATGATGCGGTCTACGATGAAGTACGAGTAGGTACGTTTGCCTAGAAGAAACCGATTCATTCGCGAGTTGTTATAATTTTGAACGAAACGTTTTGAATCTACGTTTCTGATACATACTGCCAGGGAATGGAATAAACTGGCAAGCTTCCTTGTTTCCTGAGAGTTACAATTTTAGGCTTTTGCAGATCAGAGTGAATAGTTATCTTCTAAGTATGCGTGCTGTAACTTTGACGACATCGCCGCTTACCAACAGGCGAGTTGGTGGTCAAACAGGGACTTATTCGCGATAAAATAAATAATAAAATAGCGTGACTCTAAGATTGTGTACAGAGCCTACAAAGTTGTCTACAAAGTGACCATGCAGCACCAACTTTCGTGTCCTCGGAGCCTTAATCAAATTGTACATCACAAAATCTCTACAAAGCCACCCCCTGCGGATATACTAGAATTTTATAGTTTTTGATAAAGTCGGAGTTAGTTCATAGGATTTATTTTATTTTTGTTTTTATTATTTTTGAATTATCGATACGACGTAGATAATCCATCCAATCCAATTCATATTTTTTGTGCACCGACAGAAGCTAAGCCAAATAAGGTGCTTTTTTTTAGTACTTACACAATTGTTTTTTTAATCACAATATTTTTTTTTTCATACGCTTCGTTGGTCTCTACAAGAACTTTCTTGTAAAGATGTCCAGATGAACAAACTTGAAGTAGTCTACAAAGTCGGAGATTGTCAGTTTTGCTTAGAAATGTTGCTCTATTCAACTGTAGGTATACATAAATTGGTCGCAACAAACCGTTTACCGCACTGTTTATGATAAGATTTTATCACATGACTAGCGGACCCGACAGATGTTGTCCTGTCTGAACTATGAATATTAAATTGGAATGGTCTTTAATTTCTTCTTCAAAATTGAATTTTCTAATGTTCCGCTCAACTTCCTTAATTTTTTCTCTCATAAGAAACTTCTCCTCTGACAATAGTTAACACAATAAAAAAAAGAACTAGCGAAATTGTTCCATCCGTTCACGTGTGATGCGATGATCAAGGGAAATATAGATTAATTTTTATTTCTATACAAATTGCAGAATTCACCATGAAGGTCGTCCTCTTTACGATGCTCCTCGCAGTGGCAGCCAGCTACCCCATAGTCAAGACTTGGACCCTGAATGAGCTCTCGGAAGTCATTGAAAAGTCTGAAGGCGATCCAGAAATGAGAAAATACTATATTGAGGCGCTCAACACGATTATGTATGCTTTGTTCACGGGGACCAATGAGGTACTTTTTTCTAGCTTGCTATTTAGTTTTTAGTATAGTTTGTTCTATGCTTTTTACTGCCTCATGCTTTATTGCACTATAACGCACTCAACGCATAACAACCTATAAATAATATGATTATCGCAGAAAAATTTAATGCTAGTATTATGTGCGGTCATGATTTGTGATCGATATTCATCATTGGCAGCGGCAGATGCAATGCGCATTACGTTGTCACGATGATGTTAATAGTTCATAGTAAAGTAGATTAATTTCTTACAAATTTTTGTATCCGATTTCCAGGCAGCCATCCACGCTAATATCATGTCACCGAGCGGCCATAAAAAGTGGACTATGCCCGAACTGAAGAAAGCGCTACAGGACCCGGCCCTGAACAAGGCACTGAAGCCTTACTACGAGCGGTCTTATCACTACCTCACAAATGATAAGCCTGAAGGATCGGACGTGAGTTTCTTAGGTGGACTTTATTTATTTACTGATAACTGAAACGGTTACCGAAACCATTCCTTCCATTAGTTTTCAGAAATTCAGAAAATACAGAAATGAGAAAATAATATCAATAGACTTTAAATATTTTATTATGATAATAAATGCACAGCAAAATGTAAAAAAAAAATGACTTTAAATGACAATGAACAGAATAAGTTACAAATGTTACAGATAAGTAATTTTTACAAAGATATAATCTTAATCATAGTTTAATTAAATTGAGTTTAGCAAACCTTGAAATAATCTAATTAGTAAATTAAACTATTACAAAATATTATGACCATTACGCATTTATTGAGCTTTGTTCTTTGGACAGTTCTAAGTAAATGGCATAGTTACATAGCCAACATGTCTATGGTGGATAGAACTATAATTTGCCGTCGTTATGTTCCTAAAACACTTTCGTGGTTGTAGTTATTTTCTTTCAATTGATATGGTCAATAAGATTGTATCCTTTTTCAAGTTCCTTGAAATCTAGGTATATAGATATAAAACTAGTTCCTACTATAGTACAAAACTAGCTGGTTCTTACTTGGTTTAGTTTTATGCGAAAATAACTGCGCTCTACTTCAATAGAACAATGGGCCGATTTTGATTGAATTCTACATTCTTTTCCTCATAAGAAATCATTTATGTGATTATCACATGTGTCTATACCATTTACACAATTTAAACAATAGGTCTTTGTGTTACCATAATGGTAAGATTATAAAAAGATAAAATACGGACTTATTTGCACTTACGAATATAGACACTTAATTTTTATAGCCACTTTTATAATATGTGTATGTAGGTTAGAACTATTGAATATGTTTTTCTATTGAGAAAATTCTAGCTGCGGTTCACACACACACACACACACATATTCACTCAATCTCTTAAAAACTATCGCACTAATAATATTAGTCATTGGTTAATGTGATAACTTTTTTTTAACATAACAAAGGGGCATAATAGCTCACCTCAAAGTTCATTTTATTTTATCATTCATTATTTCAGTAGTTTTTGTTTAATTAAAATAAGTGAGGTGACGAGCAAATCGCTCGCTTTATGTTAAACGTCACGTAAAATTTTGAACTTAACAATTCAAGACTCTGCGCGGCATAGCACTGCGCTCGTCACCCTGAGACATAAGATGTTTAATTTCCTATTTTCCGTAAAATTAAAATGATAAAAACAGTTAAAATAATTAAACAGCAATGTACAGGTTAGGTTTAAATGTTATTCTGAATTCTGTAATGCACAGTGGGTTAAACGTGTTTATTCGTAACTAACAACGGTCCCAGACAATCTATTCAAGTTGAAACTATCCAATCTTACTTCTAACTCACTGAATTCTGTTAATACGAGTAGTAGGTACTTTGTTCTCACAGACAACACCGCCAGTAGATAAGTTCTGACTTCTGCTGCTTCGTAAAACCTGATAGTTTTACTTTATCGTGTGGAGTCACACTTAATAGTGAGTGTTATTGGATCCCCTGCAAGATCGAAATAGGGGAGAACGCCCCAATTAACCATATTGTAATGATAGTTCAATAATTTTGCAATCAGCATGATTTGGACTGTCAATGATCTGGCCGCTCTTACCATAAAAAAAAAAAACTTAAACTCATAACATTCTTCTTTTTGCATCGGGTGTTAAAAATAAACCTGCCTTTTTCCAGGGCGAAGTAGAAGTGGTAATACCAGCGCTGGACATCTCAACGTGGTCCATCGTCGACCTGTTGGACGCGCTGGAGGACCCCGACACCAAACCCGCGCTCAAGCCGTACTTGGAGGCCGCCAAGAACGAAATCAAGAACGACTTTAATGCTGGAATTTATAAGGTACTAGCTGCCACCCGGCGGTTTCACCCGCTGCTTTTTTAATTTTTTTTTTTAAACCTTCCCTTTTTTAAACTTTTAAACCTTCCCTGAACTTTCACAAATATTTCAAGATCAAAATAAGCGAAATCGGTCCAACCATTCTCGAGTTATAGCGAGCCAAACAAACAGCAATTCATTTTTATGTATGTATAAGAAAATAAATTGGGTTTCGCGGTTTCACCCGCTAGATATATGTATCCCTAAGTAGTTTGTAGTGTGATTTTGTAGTGGTAGGGCTTTTTTGTAGAGCCCGCCTGGGGAAGTACTACACCTTTGCCAGTTATTCCACCTCCAAGCAGTAATAATGTGCTAACATTACTTTTCGGTTGGAAGGGCATTGTTTCCAGTGAAATTTCAGGGCAAATAGGAGATTAACATATCTCAGGGTGACGAGCGCAGTGCTGTGCCGCGCAGGGTTTTGCATTCTGAAAATTCAAAATTCTGGGTGGTGCAGACCTGTTATGGGCAAACGTGACGTTTAACATCAGACAAGGGATTGGCTCGTCTCGTCACTCAATAACATAAAAAAGTAGTAGGTACCTACGACGTACGTATGTTTTATTTCCTTTGTTTTCAGGAAAACGTGACCATGGTGACCCCCGTAGGCCTGATTACAACAGAAAGTGGAGCGAAACCAACGGTTGTAGCGAAAATGTTGACAGCTTTATCAAATTTGTTTCCTGAACTAAACGAAAACTGAAAAAAAACTACAAAAACCTTTTGAGATTAAACATAATAGGTACTAGTTAAAATAAAATGTTTTTCAAGTTCGTAGTGGTTTAAAAAAACGTTTGTTTTTAGAGTTACGTACCAAAATGGTAAAAAGGAACCCTTGGGGTGAGAGTACGGTGTCTGTCCGTATGTCCCAACGAGTTATTATATTTCTAATTTACCGTTACTGGTACGAAATCCGGCGATCTCAGACACTTTACATCTTACTCGTACATCAAAAAATCTCTTTGTAAAACCCAGCAAAGGCTTCCTGTCGCACTTACGAATACTCAAGTATGTGATTATCTGCATCACAAAAACAGCATTCGACGACAACCCCCAGATACATGAAAGAGCAATCAAGTACCAGGAACAATATTCTTCACGCTCGAGATTATCTCCGTCTGGCTCACTCTCATGACGTTTCTAATGAGAGCGACAGTGACCGATATCACTCGCCAGGCGTTCATGACACGCAAGTAGGTCAAGCAACAGCCCACACAGAGTCGCTGAAAGGAAAGTCGAGTGGGCGTTATCCCCCCGGTGAATACCACAAGACATTGCTCGAGTGTCCTTCACGCGACGCCGTTTCATCAAAAATTTCACGTCAACTAGGCACGGTACTTTGCCGATTCTTTATGATTTACGAGCAAAGGTTTGTTTCAAATTAAAAAGACTATGCTTCGTTGAATTGCAGCAATTGCATTTTCTAAAGGAAACTAGCGGTGATATAGTTTAAATTGAGAGAGAAATTCATGCAAATGTTTTCCCCGTTTTATACAGGCTTATTAGAAAAAGGTATAATAAGCCAAAAAGAGCTCTTAGTACATATCATTATGAACTACTTTTAGTATGCACCAATCCTAAAGTCGCGAAAAAAAAATTAGCTGCTCCAAAGAAAAATGTCAATGAACACATTTTTTTTAACTTTTCAGGATTGGTCCCATATTAAAAGTTGTTCATAATGATGAGTGCTAGAGCTCTTTCGGTTTAGCAAACTCTTTCCTTTTAACCCCGTATAGGTGGCAACTAGTTTGCCCGCATCGCTCGCGTTATTGAGTGACTCATTAGTTAACTAGAACATAAACCTTATTAGATTTGCCGGAGTAACCAGTAAGTATGTCTAGTTAATAGTCAACCTCAACGGCTCGGCTGATTAGAGTTGCTTACTGTAAAGATATATTGGTTTAGTAGTGATAACGTTCTGGCGGTAATTGTTAAGATTATTGACGTGTTCACACTTAACCCGTTTACACTAAATTTAATCACGGAGAAAACAATTTGTTGCAACCTTAATTATTAGAATGTAGGAAATCATAAGAAATAAAGATAGAAAAGTAACAAATAGGAAAAATAGAAATAAAACATATGTAAACTCTAGGAATAAAGATAAGATAGAAACATAAATCAGAGAATAAAAACATAGGCTAAATTTACTCAAAAATGAAACATAACTAAGAGAGAGTAAATAAATGTAGGAAGTATTGAACCCCTGACAAGGTTGGAAACAGCTCGCGGGCCGGGCCGACGAATGCGCCCGGACAGGAAAAAAAAAAAAAAAAAAAAAAAAAACCTTACCTAATTATCAAATTGATTGGATATTATTTGTCGTGTAATAGAGTTTTTAGATGGACTCTTTCATGCACTGTTCTCTTCTAGTATACGAGTAAGTACTACGAATAATTCCAGCACATCTTATTAGTATCAGTATAGAAATGTATTAGTTATTGCCTGAAAGAAATCGCTCTTAGCGATAAGCTCGCTACTTGTGGCATTAGTTTGCAAGTCTATTTTATTTTGTATCGCGCATTTATCATCTGCACCATGATGATTACATCTATCTGTTAATAACTAAAAAAAAATTACCTACTCGTACATTACAGACTGAACTGGATACATATTTATGTAGCTAGTTTTCGTAAACATGAGAAAATAATAGAAGTACTTTGATTTACAACAAAACAAACAAGTAATATAATCTTTACTACATACGAGTACCTACTCTTAAATACTTTCTTATCAACGCAACTTTGACCGGACCGTTTTACTTGGACACTCAACTTTATGACACGCATACTTTTATGTCAACCAATATAAGGAGCAAAGTAACTAACTCATAAACAACACAAAGGACCGAAGTTCCGAGTAGGTTCCATTCACATTCTTCAGTTTCCGCCCAGATTTGGCATGGCGCCAAACAAAACATTTTTTAGACAATAGCCCCCGTACAACGGCGAAATCACTCAGTGTTCACATCAATTTGTTACACTCGCAGCTTTGATAACGAAATGTATTTCCACCCCCGCTTTTGTAGCAAATAAACACGGCCACGTGTGTATGGAGCCAGGGGGGAAGCGGCTGGGCACCTTGCCCCTGCCGTTTCTCAGACTCAGGGTCGCAGCGCACCGTTTCACTGCTTGAAAAATGGGGACGGTATGAACGATTTGCAAAATTGGGTATCTATCAATTACGTGTCACTGCGGGGCGAAAATCAAACGTAATTTAGGGTTGAAACGTTCCAATAAACGGCTGTTTGTTAGGGTGAATGAATTTTCTTTTTCGACATTTTCCTTATTTTCATGTTTTGTAAAAATACCTTTATAAAGAATCGTAAGCTTCGTGGCTAGTTTTATCAAAATGATCGTTTCAAGATGATATCACAATTTAAAAACCGTTATATCGTTTTGAAGGCCTCATGTAACAGAACTTGAGAACCAAAAAAAATCGTCGACTTTTTCGTTATGGTCTTTAGCGGGATCGTTTTAATTAATTTGGTTAATCATAATAATCTTTGAAATAAGCACCAGTGCCCCTCTTAAACTTATCCCTTACGACGTCCTCCACACGGGTTGTACAATTTTCTTCTACGTTGGATGTAAATATTTTATTAGCCTAATGAACTCGGTTACAGTCAAAATTGTAATACTGCTAACACGTTTTAATGAAATACATAATTTAGCACTCACGTAGATGAGTGAGTGAAACAGTAATTAGTATCGCTTTAGTAAATATGATTTGTTCAAGCCTTTTCGATTTTTGTTTAAAAATGGCCAGTGAGTTTATAAAGTCTTCTATATTTGTTTGAAAATTTCAAATAGGTTTGGTTTTTCAAGGTACATTTTTTGTTAACGTTGTGAGATATAGCTATTAGAGTAAAACGTATTATTTACTATTTACCACCTTAATACTTTAAAAGTTATTAGTAGAAGTGCTTCAGCAAAATATTTTAGAGAAATAAAAATTGTTTATCTGGTTTTTACTCATGAGCTCCGAACTCTCGTTCTAGACTTTCAAAGCTCTCTTTTTGGGTGACTATTGTTAGTAACCCAAAAAGCTTTAGCTTTGACGACCAAATATTTTGGTCGTAAATTGCATAAATATTGGTAAAAACCAAAGAATACCAAAACACATTACTTTTGTCGTAAAGCAACGTAAACTATTTTCTATCAGTTAAACAACTTTTCTTTATATTATTTATTACTGTTTCATATCAAAGAAAACTTCATACCTTCAGACTAGTTGCAATAAAGATGCTTATTTTCATCACAAAGGACAAGGAATGTCCCGTATTACCCTAGATTGCTTAGAGCGGACCGCTCTTGAAATAATTTAATTTGGATGCCAGAGACCCGCCGAGGATCGCAGGAAAAATGCAGCCAACTAAGTCACAAAGCAACTTTTAAACGAAGTTCTAACAATCACGAGGACGAACGCTTTAAATACGAGGTTAAATCTTTATGAAAGTAATATTTGTTTATTATGTAAATAAAGTTAATAAGTGACAATGAGTCGAATTATCGCTTATTCGATTACACGTAACAAGTACAGTGGCAAGACAGGAAATGGCATACCTACTCGGCAAAGCAAACAAATCACGGTTCCAGCGACTGTCTCGCTTCGTCACAATGTTTATACAAACCGAATACCTACTCAGCCGAGGGCACTGTCTCGCCACTGTACTCGTAACGTGTAATCAACCCATAAAAGATAATGGTAATTAATTTTGTAGTAACACAGGCTAAAAATACAGGGACCTATCTATAAAACCGTACAAAGTTATTCCAGAAATTTATTTTCAAAATTCAAACTATTCCATAATCTATCAATCTACTGGAAAACTTTACAAATACAACAAAGTGATCATAAACATAAAGTCCTGCCTACCCACCAACTACCAACCTACTACATTGTGGTACAAAATGTAATAAAAAGCTCTATGGTTCAAAATATATAAGCCTCGAAGTACAGAGTGGCTAAAAAAATATTATTCAAACTCAAACTATTCTCCCGCAATTTTCGTCGCAACCGTATATAATCTGCCAAACTTATTAATACATACTTAGTTACCTCCGTACAGAAAGTTTTCACCAAAACGGCTGCGTAATCATTTAACTCCAGAACTTGCGGGATTGAATCGTTTTGCCCTATAATAGACCCTTTATATTCGACGGAAGGGTGATCCGTCAGTCATCAATCTACCCCAAGGCAGCGGAAGGTTGCGGTCATTTCTTCGTGCAAATTATTTCGGCTCGGGCCTCGGATCTCCGTGCTCTAATGGCGTGATAAACTTGAGCCATTATGAAAATAGAACGGAGGTGACTGGCCATTTTTCGGTGTTGGTCCTACTTGAAAAAATAAAAAATTGGTTTGAAAATCGAATTATAAACCAGCCCGTTTCAAGGAAAAGAAAAGAGTTCTGTTTCGGCTGGTCACATCTTGGAAGTATCTTGGATTCTTTCTCGTTGAAAAAATCATTGGCATTGACAAAATCGCACGTTAATAGGGGCACAGACTAAGTTATTTTGCAGTTTCTTTATCTTCACTCACTAACAGAAGAAAATAAAAATAATCCTCGTTCAAAAATCGGTAAATATTTGTAATGTAGGTTCTACTCTGAACAAATAAGACCGCTTATATGCAAGATGTTAACCAAAGAGTCCCAGCAAGGGAGGTATTACACTCAATAGAGGCATGCCTCAGGGTAACCCAGCAAACTGGTATAAAGTATCCTCCTAATATTATAAATGTCAAAGTTTGGTTGCTTGTGAGTTTAGGTGTTTGTTGCTGAATCACGCAAAAACGGCTAAATCAATTTGAATGAAATATACGAAGCTAGCTTATACCATGAATTAATTTTATTATTTTTTATGTAATTGAGTGACGAGACGAGCAAATCAAAAGTTGTTTCAGCAAAAGTGTTCCGGATTTCGAGTCATTGGACATATTTGAAGTCTAATTTTCCTCAGATTTTCAAAAATGTCCAATTTTAACTCGAAAACCGTGACTCTTTTACTGAATACAAATTATCATTTTCCGAACAGTCGTGATGTCTCCCAGCCGTAAGTAAAGGATTATCCACTCTTTACGCCACACCCTGTACCGGCTACTTTTTATCCCAAAAAACGCGAAACCGCGGGCGTAACTAGTCCTTTCATAAGAAGTAGGAGAGTAAATAAACAATATCGGTTTGTTCAATCAGAGTCGTCGTCGTCGCTGCCTCGACGTGACTCATTCATGAGAGGACGAGCAAAATGTTGAATGTTAGCTTTACGACTCTAAGGATTCCTTACCTCAATTATGAAATAAAATGTTTGAGTCTAGTTTAGTTATGACTTTTAAAAAGTTTTTCTTTGCAAGATAAACGTATGTAAATAAAATTGTTTGTAATAGAATATTTTAACATCGTTCTATGCTATTTTTACCGACATCAAAACAGGTTATGTGTTCTGGTAATGCCATATTTTAACTCTGATCATTATTGTTTTCAATTATTTATTATTTTTAAAGTCGAATAACATTTTATCTGATTTTTCACTTTTTTTTTCTATCGGTCCAAATTTTATTGCAGAAATTGTTTTTATACTCTACTATTTTTCTCTTTTCATTTCAAACATAGAAAACTTAAATAAAATAGTATTTTAAATTGTATTAGAAACGCGCGGTTTCTTTGTAAAATTGTTTTGTGCGCTTACAGAAAAAGAAACTCAATAAAATCCATTAGAAATAAGGGCACGAATACACAAAAAACGGCCTCCGAAATAGTGAGCCAGTTAAATATAGCAACCTTACATCTGACACAAAAATAAATGGTATTTACCTCCACCTCGAAAATTGTTTTTCATAACACCTGAAAACGTCAGTAAGTGCCCTCCGTGGGAAAATCCAAACATTCTGTGGTGAAAGCGTAGCCTATCGGGAGGGTAGCCTATCGGGAGGTAGCAGGTGGCGAGGCGGCTCATTACGCGCCACCACCCCGAGCGGGCCGCCGTGGGAGGGATGACGTCACGCGTGTCGCAATGCCGTGTTGCTGTACCACGTGTGCAAGCAAACAATACCGCGGACGTTGTACACTTATTTATAGTTGGCTTCTAATGACGTCAGAAGTAAGTGACAGGTAGCGTCTTCGTTTTTGTGTACTTTTCTAAGTTTTTGTAGATTTTTTTAAGACTACGAAAAATTAAATAAAAATGACGTATATTATCTAAGATCTATATAGGTAATTATCATACAAATAAATTGCATTGCGTTAATCTCGCAAAAAATCGGAAATGCTCAACCGATTTTATTATTTTTATTTTGTTCGTCTCATTAATGGCGAGAAAGTAAAAAAAATAACGAAACAAAATATTATCAATTTTGTGTAGTACAAAGTTCATTGTGTGTAGTTCACGTGTAGTACATGTCATACATTGTAGATAAATAAGTATTTTATTAAAATAAATTGAAATGAATAGGAAAATTCATTTTCAACTGTTTTTTTTGAAAATGTTTAATATTGTCTAACATAATATGCGACTCTGTCAATTACAAAATTAAATTCCAACAGGTGCGCTATAAATTATTTCAAAAAGAAGCGGCACCTGCTCTGAATGTCCAATCAAGTCGATTCACTTCAAAAACCAATAAGAAATCGAGACTGTCGAATACTGTCGATCTAAAGTTGGGGATGGAACAAAGTTGGATAAGAAATCTGAAAGTTGGAAGCTTTTCAAATACAAATAACTCTTTCGCAGAATTGATTGATCTTACAAGACAATTCTATAGACATTGTATTATTTTAAGATAAAGTAAAGTTTTAACAGTGAAATTTCTATTTTGAGTGCAAAATCAAAGGATCTAATTTTTAGATCCTTTGATTTTGCACTCAAAATAAATCTAAAATAACAATATTTTTCATGAGACGGAAGACACGACACACAAGTCTTCTTTTCCTCTCTTTAGCTTTTTTATTTTATTTTTACTGTCCTAAAAATATTTTTAATGAAATATTTTTTAATGTGAAAGCTTTTATTTTTAGTTGTTTTGATGTTTGTTACCCAATCACGCAAACACGGATAAAATTTGGCATGGCGGTAAATTATTTACACTGAACGCACATGCTACTTTTTAGTCCAGTAAAAAAAAAAACTGTACCATACAAGATACCGGGTAAAACTGCAAGGCACACAGCTCTTTATAACTCATATAATACGGCAAAACGGATTCCGCCGAAACCGGTCCACTGGTGATCTTCTAGCGTACGCCACGTATATCTGGAGTGAGGTCATCGAGAGGCATGGGGAGGCACTTGCTGTCTCCCTTGACATCTCGAAGGCTTTCGACAGGGTTTGGCATGACAGCCTTATAAGCAAGCTTTCCTCATACGGCCTGCCCGCTGGTCTTGTTGCGTGGATTTCGGACTTCCTGAGGAATCGATCGATTCGAGCAGTCATTGATGGCTGCTCGTCTGATCGAATGGATATCAATGCCGGTGTTCCCCAGGGGTCGGTGCTCTCTGCGACGCTCTTCCTGCTGCACATTAACGATCTGCTAAAGCCCAGTATCTTTGGGTACGCAGATGACAGCACTGTTGTAGAGAGCTACACTTCTAACGCAAGGTCCAGTGGTCCTCAAATCCAGTTTCTGAGAGAGGCTATGGTCGAGCGCTTGAACTTGTCCCTTAAGGCTGTCTCAGATTGGGGTGATGCCAATCTGGTCAGGTTTAATGCGACTAAGACCCAGGCGTGTCTGTTCTCCGCAAAGAAGAGCCCATTCCAACTGGCTCCTACTTTCCGAGATGTGTCCATTCCGACGGCTGACAGCCTTGAGCTTTTGGGCGTTACTCTGACGTCAACCCTCAACGTTGGCTCCTACATAGAGTCCAAAGCTCAATTGGCTGCCAAAAAGCTGGGTATCCTTTCGAAGGTGCGGCGGTACTTTACGCCAGAACAGTTGCTGTTACTTTATAAAGCACAAGTTCGATCGTGCATGGAGTACTGCTCGCACCTTTGGGATGGATCGGCCAAATACCAGCTTGAGGCGTTGGAGTCCATTGAGAAACGTGCCAAGAAGCTCATTGGTAAAAACTCCCTTGTTCGGACTAAACTCCAAACTCTCGAACATCGGCGCAAAGTTGCTAGTCTGTCGGTCTTTTACCGGATACATTTCGGAGAGTGTGCTTCTGATCTGCATGATCTAATTCCCTCTAGCCCTTTATACTATCGGTCTACCAAGGGCACTAAAAAGCGTCACCGTTTTATGGTTGATATACCAAAAACTCGTACGAAACGCTTTGATTCCACCTTTATTGTGCGAACCGCTAGGGTGTGGAACGCTTTGCCTGAGTGGGTGTTTCCCGATAGATATAATCTAGGTGTCTTCAAGTCGCGAGTGAATCGGTTTCTTCTAGGCAAGCATGCTCCATCGTAGGCCGTATCGTTGCTTACCATCAGGCAAGATGACGGTCAAATGCAAGCCTATTGCATAAAAAAATAAATAATAATAAAATACATACATATCGTATCCCGAAATACACTAGCAATTCCTTTCCTATTCCAAATCGATGGTGCTACCAAAATATATCCATATGCACATAGTCTCTTCCACAAAAATCACCTTAGCAGCCCCAGGCCGAAGTTACGAGCCAAATAAAGTTTACCATCCGAATAAATTGCAACGCCCACGTAGTCGTGTTGATGCCTAGAAATTACTCGTTTTATCATTTCATAACTTTGAGAGGTAAGAAAGTAAGTTTGTATAGGTCAAGTGGTTGGCCCTGGTGTCAGAGTTTTAGGCCGCCTTAAACCCTCTGACATGACTCTTTGAGTCAGTAGATAACTATGTTTGAAGTGCAAAAAGTAATTTAATACTGTGTCATTTTGCAGTTGTTTTGATTAGGGAATGTAGTGATTCAAAATAAATAGATATAATAGATAAATATAGGTACAATATTTTAAATAATTTGTAGATGTAGAATATGATAAGTAATATATTTAAAAAAAATATAAATATAATATAAATATAAAACTTATATATTTCAAAATACATAATATATTTTACTATGAAAACCAACGTGGTTTTGACTCATCAACTACAGTCGGAGTATCCATTATCCAACTCTCAGAGTAAACTCAATACGTGAGCATTCCCGTGTGATTAAAATAAAATAATACAGCTTCAAAGGAGAGCGCTCAGGCTAGTCATAACATAACAATTTTCAAAACTAAGTAATCCAATTTTCAAAACTAAGTAATCAGCTCTTCAAAGGAGCTCGTTAGGCGCTTGGACAAAATTATATTAGATCTAAAAACATACATAAAAATCATTCAAAACACGTTATAAATTTAGAATGGTTGGTAAGTTAACCTTTCAAAGATATTTTGAAGCGTTTGGCTCGTAGGGTTTCTTCTTTGCGGTTTGCTTGATTCGGGTCTTGAAAAATGTCTCCCATGTTGATATTGTTTATTGTTGTTGTTGTTATGTTGATGTTTGTTGTTGTTTGAATGTTTTCTTTTATTATCTGTTTTGTGTATTTCTGTTGCTAAAATTTTAACTGTCTGCTTATCCCTAATTTAATGTTTTTACCTTTATTTATATCATAGACATCATCATTGCTCACCATCAGGCAAGATGGCCGTCAAAAACCGCGTTTTATTGACTAATAAAAAGTATTTTTAATATCTATTTTCCTTCTTTTTTCCATATTTCCTACCATAATCGAAAGCTCACTTCACACAGATTCAGCTCAGCCACCATAAGCAGCCGTAAACTAAGGTATTTTCTTTATTGCCCATCTCGCTCTAGATGAAAAATGAATGGAAAATTTTGGATACGCTTACCTACTCAGAAAAGGTACAAGGATAAAGATTGGAAGGGAGCGTATTTTTATCAAGCCTATGACAGGTTAATTCAATGAGCGTGAAGGAGGTAAATGGATTTGACATTTTCAGAACATTTTATATTTGTTTAGGAGAATTTGGCTTACTTCAATCTTAGTTAAATTGTGCTTTTTAGGTGACTGGGGGTGTGAAATTAGGGATATTGTGATGTAATATTAGGTAAGTAAGTAGAGAGGCTTGAGTAGGTACTGTTTTTTAAATGTAACGTTAAAAACAGGGTTGTTGGCCGTAGTTATTCAGGAGGTGCTGTTAGTGCTACATATTAGCGTTGGTAGTTGTAAAATAATTATTTTTAGTTTTTTGAAATTGGAGATCATAGGGAGAAGATAGGTAACAAGTAATTAATAAAACAAATCCGATATACACCTTCATTAAACTTATAACACCACTCTTTTTGCGTCGGTGGTTAAAAAGGCACTCAGCACTACGTCACATTTTAGTAGGTACATCAAGACTGACAAAAAAAGCATTACATTTGATTTAATATTATAACATCCGCATTGAATTCTAGATACATATAAAAATTTTGATTTACATAATCTCAATAAATCAAAATCTATAAATCAACCAGCAAATATTTATGAATACGAAAATTAGGGAATAAAATAAAATGCTATATGAAAGAAGAGATCTATGCCATAAAATTTGACATCAAATAGTCGTAGATTAAGCGCTGAAGATTTATTCGGGACGAGCTACGGTCCCGGGATGTCCCGGCCCAGTGTTCCGGTGTTGTCCCATATTTACGATTATGCCTCTTGTTTATTGCTGGCCGAATTGTAATCCTTTGTGTTGCTCAATTGGAGATCCGTAACGTATGCAGCTGTAATTTTTTTTTAATATTGATGGCTGTCGTAAATAGGAGTTTTTGCAAATTAGAATATTGTGACACCCATTTCATATTTGTTGTTTTGTGAATTGTATTCCATTGAATTGGTTGTTGCCACATGTCACATGCTCACATGAATCTATTACATCTTTTAAGGACGTTTTTTTCTTAATATTTTTGCCGAGGAGGGTGAAATATCCTCAAGGTACTCGGCGGCTATGGGGTGCAGTCGGGTTATGTAAATTATACCTACTAAAATCCTGTGGTCTGCCTTGTTGCTTAACGGGGGGGTCCCAGGATCTTTTAGTGTTTTTCGGGAGATCCCGGACCTTCTAACAAGCACCAGAGTCTTAGACTTCAGATCTCGGCAGTTAGGAAGTGGTGAGAGTAAAATTGAGTGAAATTGAGCATAGTTACTCAAAATACCTAGGTTAGGTTCCTCTTGTAGCTCATTTTATTTCTACGGACCTAGTAATTATTTCGTTATAGCTTCTAGTAATCCACTCGGAAGTTATAACAGCAAGCGTCCAATTAATCATTTTGTTACGGCTTAACAGCTTCATTATGAAACATATTTTATATTTTTTAATGCGAAAACTTCCCTTTACTTTTAGACTCACCTTGGGTTGATTAATTGGTAAATTCTTTTACGTATTATTTATTACAGTCACATATAACATATTTCCATCTTTTTAGGAATTAAAAAAATATATCGAAAATAGTATTTTCTCGTAATATTTATTTACTCAATAAAAAAAACAACTTAAAGATTTTCTATCAAACTTATATAGATGGGCAGATAAACTCTTTTATAACACCAAATACTACAAGCAAAAACATAATAAATCAATCTTACGTTAGCGTTATGTTAGTTTTTCTCTTCTTCAAAACATTTTTTTTAATTTATGTGGAATTGTGTAATTGGCGTTATTTATACATATATTTGTCAGTACCAAAAACCTAGCTGGAAGATTCCCAGATCTGTTAAAACAAACAAAACATAAACATCTTTAAAAGTAGTGCAACATCAGGCGGCCTTAACGCCTGTAAAAAAAGACACTCATTACTACACTCCCAATCTCTTTATCTCTTAAGCATACCAACTACCCAAACTCGAGATAACCCCAAAGTAAGAGGGTTCAATAAGCCAATCTGAAGATACTTATCGGCAAAAACACGAAAACAAAATTATCCTAAACTAAAGGGCCTTTCACAAAGCCCTTGGTTCAACAAGAGCAGCGACAGACTTCCACCTACATTCATTTAACACGCTCATTAATAATTCTATAGTAGATTTACTATCTGATCTTGAGAACAAAGAAAACCTATATCAAATCTTCGTAGCTGTTATATTATTTATCTCGGCTCTCCGCTCTCCTCTCTCTCCTCAACGGAAAGCTTCAGCTTTTTTCAGCGTTCCCAAATAGCAACCTTATTTTGTGCCTGAAAAAAGCGAAAAGGATTTGCAGAACCAATGCGAGAATTAGAGTTGGCTTGTTCGCATTTTTCTGGACAGATTATGCTGTTCAAAGGGGCACGTGTTTATTTACGTGAAGCAGTCAATTTAAAAAATGTAATAAGGTCAGTCCATAGGTTTTAATTATTAAATAAATTAAAACCTATAGACTATACGATTTTTAGGGTTATGAATCTCTTTGGGGAAGGAACCCTCAAGACGAGACTTCGATGTCAGTCTATTTGTAAGTAATTATTATTATGAGTGTGAGAACGAAAGCGGGTGTCGATTCTAGTGCGGTCAAGATGCAGATAATGTCGAAGGCGCTAGAATGAACCTAAATTGTCATGGAGTTCTGGTAACCCAATTTGTTAAAATATAAATGTACGTTTGATTTGACAAACTCCTTGGTACTCATGCAAATAAAAAATGCCTGGATAAATATCTTCACTACGTGGTTTAACGTTAAAAGAGAGCAGGGCAGAGGAATTCATTAACTTTTTGTCGCACTGGCTTTTAATTAAACTAGGCAAAAGCTTTCACCAACTTATTCAAATAAAGTTTTAAAGTGAAGGCATAATTGCAGTGAGACTGAATGACAGACATGCCTTATGAAAAATTTAATATTTTCATATATTTTTATGCGCTGTAAATAAAATTTTGCATTTCACTTTCAGCGAAGTCAAAGTTTCCGAAGCTACTTTATCGCATGTGGGGTTGAGTATTAGTCACATATTGGCATCGTGGATTTTCTTATTCTTTTTATTTTAACTACTAAATTTATTTAATAAAAGAATCACAATTATTTTACTACCTATTTAGAAAATGAGACAACAAAATCCCATTGTGATGAGTTTTAGTCAGGATTAGTTTTTAATTAAAACCTTTTTTAACTATCACCCAATCAAATAAAGTAAGTACTGGCCATAAAGAACCAACCGCGCCAAAACAAAAGCTACCTTTCTCCGAAAATAGTCACTGTAGCACATTATTGCTAATTCAAGCAAGTTAAACCTGGTGTTAAAGTTTTATTACATTTAAACTATCCAGATGGCTGGCTCGTTCTACTGTTACGACTACAGATCTGTTTGTTGACGGACTGTGCAGAGAGGTAATTATTTTTATTTTAACCTATATAAAACTGAGTAATCCGGGCAATCCTAACCAACATTAAGTGAGTTTGTTTGTTACGTTTTCAAGCGATCATCTTTAACTTTTGCATAACATTGCATACAGTTGCATATAGTTTTATGCAATAAATTTTTAGTTAACTTTACATTTCAGGGGTAATAGAAAAGAGCATAAGCTATTTTTTATTATTATAACTGATTTTTATCAAGCGCGAGTAGAATTGCGGGGCGCAGCTAATAAAATTATCAAGAGATACGTTTTCTGCGGGAGCTACTGATATGTTCTGATTTAAAAATTATTTAATTGAAAGATTAACGCTACGTCAGCATCGAGTGCTATATGCTATTAGACCAATGACCGAGCAGCACCGAAGTCCCGTACAACAGCTAGTCAAACATATTAAAAGATCTTAGTTTTTAAAAACATAAATTTGCAAACAGTAAAGTTTTTACTAATGGTTATGATTACACGTAACGAGTACAGTGGCGAGTCAGTGCCCTCAGCCGAGTACTCGCTTCGTATAAACAGCTTGACGAGGCAAGACAGTAACTAGAACCATGATTCGTTTGCTCAGCGGAACGTGTCCAGTAACTGTCTCGTTGCTGTACTCGTTACGTGCAATCAACCCATTACCCCATTAGATAGGTATATATAGGTCATGCCTATGTTGCTCCCAGTCTCGCATAGGACTGAAATGGGCCGCCGTCCCTGAGGCACAGCCAGACACTCCGTATTTAATGCTACCGATATAAAATGCCTGCAGGCTACAGCCTGGAAGTGCTAAAATTAAATGGCTTTCGATAAGTACTCGGAACTCGGAAAAGAGAACGTAATGGTGTACTCGTATTTGATGTTGGATTTTAATTCTAAAATCGAGTCTAACAATTAAATAAACTACTACTAAAAACTAATTAAAGAAAACTACTACTTTAAGTTCGCTATATTTTTATTATTAGATCCACATATAATTTTTCTAAACCGATTGAGTCGCTATAGTGTCAGTTCTGCGCTTCAAAAAGTTGTCTGGAAGAAATCAATTAAGGTAAATTTAATAAGTATAGGTATTTAATTTAATATAATTTTTTATCATTTATTTTTATGTAACTTTTGGAGTCTAATAAAACACTGAACATGTAATTTTCGAAATGATTGCAATAATTATATTATAACATGTGAGCCCAATTCGGTTGGTAATTTATTTAAACCTTAAGTAAGTAAATGTAAAAGAGTATATGACCTGTTTGCTGTTTTTATGTATTTTATTCTATTTCTAAGAACCTTAACCTAGGTAATGTAGTGGCGTATCCAGTCTCACAATATTTACGAGTATGTTCCCAGTGAGCATGAAACATGCATGTCGGTTCAACGCCAACCCCACACTGTGCCCCACATCTACCGCATGACACTTGTACAGGGTGTTTTGTAATTCACGGATAATATAACACGTGATCACACTTTTCTTCACCATTGACACAGAATAGGTAAATAGTACATACACTGTACAGGCATTGTACATGTACAGGTATTGCCACAAATTAAACGATTGTGATCCTGGAACTGATTGGCGAAGGACCAAGACAGATGGCACAAGAGAGAAACCCATCGTGCCTAGTAGTGGCTAAAGTATGTGTGTCTGTGATGATGATGATAAAGTCTTGGTGCCCTCTAGCACCAGTAACTAAAGTCGACGGATAACCAACTGAACTTGTATTAATATACAGCCCAGAATTCGCGAAAATAATAAATTGGCATTTTTTATGGAACAGCAGTTTTTCGCGAAT
Organism: Alcis repandata; assembly: GCA_949125135.1. NCBI lineage: Eukaryota > Metazoa > Arthropoda > Insecta > Lepidoptera > Geometridae > Alcis > Alcis repandata. Next base: position 8,528,767 of record OX421237.1, read on the forward strand.
TCCGGTTTGGTCCCGTAGTAAAAGTTGTTCATAATGATGAAAACTATGAGCCATTTTCGGATTAGCATACCCCTTCCTTATAACCATGTAGGTATGTCTAATAGGCATGACGACAGTATCAAAAAATCGCCGATTCAATGCTTTTAGGGGACTAGCCAGATTAAAAAAATTTAAAACACATGTTTAGTTTTATTTAAAAAAAACAGATTATTAAGATTTTCAATAAATTAAAACATTAAAATACAGCAATCGGCCATCTTGTCAGAAACAACGATCACAGCGTATGACGTCATGCCTAAGTGAACTCAGGTCATCCGCCGCTCATCACGCATAGACACAATGACATGACACAATGCTGCAAGCGGAATGTGCAGGTATCATACAAGCAGCAACAGCAATACTAAACAGGAAGGTAACTGGCTACAATATCAGGATACTTTCAGATAGCATGGCAGTTCTTCGAGCACTGCAAAAGGTTGAGCACTCCTCGGGGCTAACAGTTCAATGTCACTGTCTACTGGAAAAGGTCAGTAAACTAAACTCACTGACCCTCCAATGGATAAAAGGACATAGTGGATCCAGAGGAAATGATGCGGCTGATGAACTGGCAAGAAGAGGCTCGGCCATGCGCCCTGTAGGACCGGAGCCAATGATTCCCCTGCCTTTCAGCCAAATCAGGTCATGGATTCGCGAGAGAACGCACAAACTACACCAAAAGCTTTGGGCAAGTATGGAGGATTGCAGGCAGTCGAAGGAGGCCTTCCCGGTACTAAACCGGAGAACCTCCCGAAAGCTCCTCAGTCTAAAACGGGACAAGCTCCGACTTTTCGTCGGAATAGTCACCGGACACTGCCCATTAAACAAACACCTATTCACTATAGGTGTCACAGATAGCCCCCTGTGCAGAGGATGCATGGAGGCGGAAGAAACGGCCAAGCACGTGCTCATGGAGTGCGAAAGCGTGGCGTCCCAAAGAGCGAAGTTCCTGGGAAAACCGGGAACCCTGCGGGAGGCCTGCAGCGTGACACGCAAGCTGCTGGACTTCCTGGAGGACATCGGGTGGCTGGAGTAGCCGCCGTCACCTGGTCACGCAAAAAGGGCCGACTTACGGCCTAGTTGCGGAAAAGAGCCCGCTCACCAAGTACCAAGACACAATGCTGTGACGTCAAATCGACGCCATGACACAAGCAAGCTGTTTTCGGGCACTGTTGAAAAAATATGTGAAAAATGGCTTCAAACTTCGTCCGAAATAAAGGCTTTTTTGTAAATAGTAAATGTGTACTCACATTATGGAAGAGGATTTTAAAATCTTTCGTCACGCCTATTTTGATCGCTTGAAAGTCTTATTCTCGCTCTAACTCACTGTCTCACAGATTTGTAAATATTTTAGTAAAGTTTTTACTCTTACGATAAAATATGGGTAGGTAGTATTTAGTTGCAATCATATTCAATTCCCCAGCAAAATACACTGAAACTTTAAGTGGAAGACTTATAGAAATTCAATCAAGCTGAAACACGTATAAAGCGTCTGCAGTAAGCGTAGACCACTCAAACATTCGCAGAAACTTTCCAACGAACAGAGTTTGTCCAGGTGCACATAATTAATGAAAGATATCGCAATAGTCTGCGGGAGCTGAAAACTAATTTAATTTATATTCTCGTATTATACGAGGTATGATAAATGGGAAACTGTGTTTATTGGTACAGAAAGCAGCGAGTAAACTGCTGCTTTTTACAAGCTTTTTTATAGAACAGATGGTAATTTAAATAAAATTACCTAGAGAATAATCTCATAGAAGAAGTTTTGTAACAAAAGTCATGCCATTTAATTTAAAGGTTTTTGATTCATTCAAAATGAAATTGTACTTAAATCACAAAATATTAGTGGGCAAATAGCTCTTCGCACCTGTCTACCTCTGTCTCAGCTTATCCGTTCTTCTCTCTCTATGCATTGTTTCTGTCTCTTTCTATCTGTCTCTCTGTCTCTTTTTGTCTCCCATATACCTATATTTATTTTACTCTTCTTTCTCGTTTCTCTTTTGTTTTAAGCATAACAATTGAAATATGAACCTAAATTATTCTGTAGTGGCATTGAATTTAGTCAATCTGACAAGGCTAAAACTACCTGTGTCTCTTTTCATTTCAATATGATAAAAAGGGAAGGCAACAATTCTAATTTTCGTATCATCAGAACAGACACAAATCATCCCAAAACCTTCCAGCCAACTAGAAAATCTCAGGCAAAACCCCGTGTTTCTCTAGTGCATATATAAATAGTAAGCACAGCCGTCCGCGTACAATGGAACAATAAACAATGGCCGCCCTGAATTGAAGTTTTTATCCCGACCACCAATTTTACATAATGGTGCTGTTTGCTCTATTAATGAGTTCGGGCTTGTTACGGAATCAATTGTGCGATTTCTATCGTAGAACTCGGGATTTTCAAATTACCAACGTTCCAATCTGCATAGGTATTTTGTTGTTTTGTGTTGTTGAGGAAAACAATCTCAACAATAATACACCCAACAAAATGACAAAAAAAAACAAATAAATACTTAAATAAAATAAAAAGAAAAGATTAATAAAACGAATATAAGTAAATAGAGAAAAGATTTTTAGTGAAAATGATTAATAGCTTTATCACTAGTAATCCATCTATCTGGGCTTTTCTTTGGCCATTAATTGTTGGTCCCTTTCTCAAACATATGAATTCATATCCTGCTTTTTACTTGATGTCATAGTTACCTAATTTTTAGTTGTCCTGGACTCCATCAACTTTTCACTTATAATCACGACAAAGATCAGTCTGTTCTTTAGCCGCATCTTTGGTCTCTTAAGCTAAAGCCTTAAGCTAAATTAAAAAAATATAAGTCAGGAAGAAGGATATAAAAGAGAGAAATAATAGTTTCTCTATAGCAATACTTATAAACGGTGCGTTCAAACACAGGCCATTTTTTTCTCAAATAGAAAGTCATCTACTATATAAAAATAAGTCGGGTTTTCCTTCCTGACGCTATAACTCCAGAACGCACGAACCGATTTCCACGGTTTTGCATTCGTTGGAAAGGTCTCGGGCTCCGTGAGGTTTATAGCAAAGAAAATTCAGAAAAAAATTCAACATAAAAGCGGGAAAATATTTTTTCAGAACAATGTCCACCCGTGCGACGCCGGGATGGACCGCTAGTTAGTCATAAAATTACCTACACTTTTATCTGCCTTCCGCCTCGTCACTCAAAAACCGTTTTTCAGTCAAAGTGTTAAATATCGCGGCTTTATTTGATAACAGAAAAGCGGATTTTCGCGATACACCTGCGTAAACCCGCTAACGAAATGAACGTAAAGGGCTATTCGGACTACGCTATTCCTATTTTTAAATCTTTTATTAACTATGCATCGAATTATGGAACTAAGTTTGCTCGGGTGGGATCTTGCAACTCAAGTTTGGACCACTTCTCAATGTCCGATTGACCTGAGGGATACGTGTGTAACTCTGATGAAAATGCAATAAAAACTTTTTTTAAATATTTTTACAATTAACTTATCCTTCAACTAACTACTTTTACTAATATGTTATAATACCTATAAGTACATGAGAAAGATTGGAGTACAGAAAGTTTATGTTCTGGATTAACATAAAGGCTACTTTTCATTAATCATCAACACAGCGCAGGTGAAGCCGCGAGGCGCAGCTCGTAATACATTTATATTGTAGTATCACAAGCTGCACCCAATTAAATTGTTTTTTTCCCCAAATTCCCAATTTTTTCCATTCCTGCGGCCTTGAGCCACCGTCCAGTTTTATTATCAAATAAATTCAATAACAATTTCAAATAATTGTTTGTATATAATTCAATTTAATTAATTTATATTTCAAATATGTAAATTTATAAGAATCAGTCGCCGTGAAAAATAATAGCGTGAAGTAAATTTAATTTATTCAAATAAATGCAATGTCATCAAAACAAATTATACGAGTACAATATTATAATTACCCGAAATTGTAAACATAAAGTCTGTTAATTTTATTTGAGGATTTATTTGTAACAAACTTTTATATATGTATTTGGAAATCAGATAGTCAGGTCAGGTAGTCATTCCTTTTAATTAGGAATAATTATTAAATATAGAGGCAGCACATGTTTATTTGTCAATTAATAACTATTATTTACAATATTTTCATTTTCAATTAAAATTAATTTAAATTGTAATTATTGTTTAAAAAAACAAAAAACAGTTTTTGTCCGTGTGGTAAGGTACCAAGAACTTACATTTATTGCAGGACTTTTATTTGTAGGACTAGTGATAGTACCTTGCGTTGCCCTCGCGTGTCCTGCGAACCCCGCGATACACTGATTGCTAAACGTGACGTGTCTGTACAATTGCGTCACATTCACAGAACGATACTTCTAAACTTGAATTGATTAAATTAAAAAAGTAAAATATCGAACAAAAAAAAAGAAACGCAATTTTTTTTATAATTGTTTGTTTTTGTTTTAATTATGGTCGTAATATTGTTCGATTGTTAAATTTTATTGAAGGTTTTATTTAAGCCTCTTAATTTAATTTAACTTACTAAGTCATTCAATTACGAATACTTATTTCTGATATCTAATGGAACATTTTTTTTCGGTACTTTTTATGATAGTGTCAACGTGTGAAAAGCGACTTCCTAAATATTATGGCGTACTATGAAAAGGCCTTAATGAAGGCTCCGCGTAATTCCACACCGGCTGACCGCGTTCTGAAATTGGACGGAATTGAATCGAACTAGCAAATGAAATAAAATCCTGATTTTTTCATCCCACTCCAAAAAACTCTTCAACGCTGGCTATACTTGTCCAGTGTCCACTTCTGACCACTGACTTCTTCCTTCTTGCATCGGTTTTTTAAATCTACAGGGTTATAATGAACAGGAATGCTAAGCTAAAAAAGGCTAATAGTACTTACTCATCATTATAAACATCTGTTACTAGGAGACCAACTTTCATTTTTAAATTTGGGATTCAACGGCACATCATTACCTAAAGCCAAATTCATTTGTAATAACATTTCTGTATTTTTTGTAACTTGTTTGTGGAAATAAATAAATAATTATTATATTATTATCTCATTCATTTATTTTATTAAATTTAAATTTTTACAATATTTTTATATAAAAACCTAAAAACATTATAAAAACTTAAACCTAGAGTTCCACCGGCAGCGGGGCAGGGCCCAAGCATACCGGTGGTTAAGGCTGCAGAGTGAGGAACCTCACTCTGCAGCCTCATAATGGGTGTGCATGCAGTTCTCCGTTATTTTTTTTTTGCGTTTTTATTATTTTTTTTATTATTATTATTAAATATCTTTCAGCGGCGCCAAAAGAGCATTACTTAGTTAAATTACAATCTAGCCTCAGGCTTATAGGTTTTTTAATAACTTACTAAAAATGTGTCCAATGACACTTTTCTTATTGTTTGTATTAAAGCGAAGACACAATGTTACAATATAAAACAATATACTAAAAGCCTTTTTCGGCTTAGCATTTCCTTATAAACCAGTAGATCTTGCGCGTCATTAATAGTTGTAGCAGTATTAGAAACGTTAAACCAATATTAATTGTTCCAACTGAGGGGTTGTTTTGTTTTGTTTTGGCAAGGGTCATTCAGTTAATGTGCCAGTCACGCGATGCGGACCTCTGAATTTATTGTTTTTTTACGTGCCTCAGCTTTTATGACATCTTGTGGGCTTATCCCGCTGACTCTTTGCTTGCTGGTACTAAACTGCCTATTTGCAGTTTATGAGACCGTTTAATCACCAACAGATGTCTTAGGATGGGATCTCTATTGTTAGGCGCCTGAGATTATATCGGTCTCTGTCAATCTCATGACATTTCTAATGAGAGCGACAGTGACAGAGATTATCTCTCACTGGCCAAAACCAGGGCTAGATACGAGTATTTTAAGAAACTTGAATCTTGAAAGGAGTACCTATGTACAAAACTGCCCCAGCCTTGGTGGGATTAGAAACTAGATAAAATTTTGGTATCTATAAGTTTGTGTAAAAAGTGCATGGAGTATCCCAGATGACTGGCTAAAACAAGGTAAGATAATAGATAGGTAGGTAGCAAAATATCATAATGGTACTATTTCTAGACTCAGAGCTTTTTGTTTCTCTCAGTCAATTTATTGAGTACTTTTTAACATACTATATTAAGATATGTACCTAAAGCCGTTTATGTTTTCAACGCCGACAATAAAAGCTTCGAAACATTAAAACCAATAAAACATTATTAAAGCCATCGATTATTCCGCACCTAAACGTTCTGGTTCCACATTGATACCAAGTTTTATATTGCGGCAGTGATTGTACCTGCCCGCTCGATGCCGCCATTTGTTACACGTAATAATTCCTTAATTAGACAGCTTTGTTCGGCTGGGAATAAACTTTGGACGTTTTTGGGTATTGTTCCTGAATTATTTTTAATTAAAACTCGGCAACACGCTCGTTGACGTCTACAAGCTATTTTCAGCAAATGGGGTTGGATTTATGAAGATAAAACGTCAGAGTTTTCTTTCCGAAGTTTTTCGGAGGCCGCCCCGTGACAGTATAATGAAGTGTCGAGTGGTCTCCACAGATTCCCGAAGTTACTTGCTTTTACGCCTTGACGATTCCCTTATTACAAAAGGATTACTTTTTAGCCATACTTTTTTTTCAGTAGCATCTTATTGTTGTTTTCGTACTCGGCGTCATTATGATAGTAATCTATCTCTCTGAAAACTGAGATTGGGGCTTGTTACTTTAGTCTTACACGTCTTTCTTTTGTTCGACCCAGTGGAAAATGGCGTGATAAGCTTGTCTCGCACGACAAGCACTAGACCCTAAAACCTGAAAGCCGAGAAGTCAAAATATTAAGCGGCACAGGACATATTAAGACTAAACAACGATAAAACAGGTAGCCATATCACCGCATCCAAAACTATGGCACTAACGGTTTCATTGATCAATTAATCCTTTCCATTACTCCCCGATTAATAATGAGCCGGTTTCTAAAACCCCACCTGTAACACATCGTACTGGACCAGATCCGTCGGCCCCAGTCCACCGGCGCGGCCCACTGGCTTACCGATCCACAGGCCTACCGATCCACCGGCCCGCCCCGGCTCGGACATACCTACTGGAACGAGCCACAGTATCGGGTACCCGTCACTCAAGCGCCCGGAAGACTATCTGCTAGATTAAATCCTGTAACACTCAGCCTGCTACTCAATTGAGTGCTCAGTTCATGCCAGACTGCAGATAACAACTCATCGAGCTGTAGTGCTGCTTTTTAGATATTAATTTAGTACAAGTACAAATGGTTTAACGAGATTAAACTAGTGATTTGTTAAAAAAACAACGTCAAAGTATTACTCTTAAGTCACTCTCTCATTTTAACACTAAAGCTGTGCGGCAGTGGGAATTCCAAAGTTGATTCAAATAAAATTTATTATTATGCAATCATTTTAGCAAGATTAATTTTATTACAAACTTTTGAGAAACGACATATACGGATCAATTGTACCTACCTATATATACGTATGTGGGATAGAAAAAGACCAAAAATATACTACTTTAGACCACAAAGTACATAAAAAGTACAGTAGGTACATCAGTTACAAATAAGTACACAAATAAAAGATTATTTATATAGAACAAAAAACAGAAAACATACAATAAGGAAAAGATTCATGTCACAAGGGACCCTCACAGCATTAATGCCGAGTGCCTAAGATACTCAGCGATGGTTTTCCGACGGGCCCCTTTGGTTCACAGCTGACTAAATAAATATACATTTAAATAATTGAATGTGACATACAAACTGACAGACCGATGTCTCGCCTTAAGGATTTTTCCCCGAAGGAAGTTCAGAGCCCTAATAATTAAAACAAACGTACCTAATAGCACCTAAAAAATAACAATAAATAAGTATAATACATAATATATACAATATTATTATTAGGTATACTTATTTTGAATATAATGAAAACCATCATTAAGGAAATAGAAGACCGGAAAACCCAAAAACAACATTTTTAGATCAGATAAAAGAGAAGGCAGATGGCATGTCGTACAAGAAGACAAATATTACACTAGCAAAAGATCCAGCTTGGAAATTATTCCACCGACTAGATAAAAAAAAAATTAAAAAAAAAATATAGCCTATGTTACTTTGGGATAATGTAGCATTCGAATGGTGAAAGAATTTTTGAAATCGGTCTAGTAGTTTTTGAGTTTATTCCACACAAACATACAAAAATACAAATCTTTCCTCTTTATAATATTTGTATAGATTAAATAAATAAATGCTATGTAGAAGCATGTTTCCTAGATATTTTTCAAAACAAGTCGAAAGTCTTGAAACCACATATCAGTTATTGATTAGCGTTTACGTGCTAGAGCTAACACTGGTAGGCAAGTTACTTTTACTTTGCCTTGACTTTGCCATAAAGGCATACAAATATCAATTATTCATTCAGTAATTATACTTCGATACCAAGGGTAATTTTGTTCGAGCATGGTACGAGTAAAAGGCTGGTTACACATATGCTGAGTTGAGATCGGTTTTGAAATCAATGATACAGAGTTATATATACCTACATTCTACTACAGCCTTTTGTTTTGCTTTTTTATTACGTACTTACGAGTACATGTCTTCACGAACTTTTAATTTGCCGTGTGGGTCAAATTTTGAAAGATAAATTAGAATCATTTCCTGATGTGTGATGTCCAATTGAGTTAACATTTGGTATACCTGTGTAACTGAGATAGCGGTGCAAAAATGCTTGTTTTTAATCTCAGACGAAAAAAGCGGTGTTATAAGTTTGGCCGCTTTGTATGTGTGAGTGCCTGTAGGTATGTTTGTCTGTGGCACGTAGCTTTTAAACGAGTAAAGTGATTTTAATGCGGTTTTATTTATCTAATCCGGTTTTCTTAGACATGTTTTATTAAAAAATGTTTCATATATTTAGTTGTTATTTATTTAACCTAAATAAATAATTATCTGTACTGTAAAATATCGCCCGCTCTGCTAGTTCTACTAACCAAGAAACTTATGGGCATTGTCGAGGCTTCACAGGTATCTGGGTCACGGTGGGAATACACTATCTGTTTAATATTCACTGCGTTGCTTCTCAGGAATGAATTAAACTCCGACAATGAGATTTCCTCCCGCCCTGAGCTGTTCTGTTTTGCCTAGAGAAGTGAGAAGTTGCTGAACGACAGTCGACAAGGCAGCTTGGCACAGCAAATACTTATTTGTTTTGCCTTTGAAATAGTGGGTATTTTATTAAGTTTCATGATAAAATTAATGATCAAACGAACTTACCAAGTGAAGTTCGATCACAATTATGTGAACGGCTTCATTCGACGCGATTTTGTTTTTGTTTACATATTGTAGTTATGTCTCACGTACTGGCCCTCAACACGGATTGTTTAGAGATTTTATTCCCCGCTTTCAAAGTTTTTTATTCTGGTAACACTAGAGATCGTCCATAGTCGTTAAGTTCGTTACTATCGTACCCCCACCTCACTTCAGAGCCCAGAGGGGAGCCATCGGCCGGTCGAACTTCATTCTGTTTAGAGCAATAGTTTTACTAACTACTTATTTTGTGACCGGTAATGGAAAAAATTACCCATAAATTGATTATGATTACCAATTATCAATTTCACATTTCATTATTAGGGTTAGGGCATTTATATACATTGTATATAAGTACTAAGTAGGTTACTTAGCTAAGCTATTTATGGGAGGGTGTATATATTAATCGCGTCGAATGAAGCCGTTCACATAATTGTGATCGAACTTCACTTGGTAAGTTCGTTTGATCATTAATTATGTTTCACGGCTTCATTCGACGCGATTTTGTTTTTGTTTACATATTGTAGGATGTTCAGAGAAAATTAGTGAAATGTGAAACAAATTTTTCACAAAATACAAATACATAATTATGTATATCCTTTTATATGATGTTTATAACCGAATCGATCCCGCCACAGACTGTTGGCATGTTGTGAACATTTAGCTTAAAATGTTCTGAGCATCCATCCCAGCATGTCAGTTTTGAAATAAATTTCGAACCGTTAGATTTTTTATACTACGCTAACAAAATATGATAACTTATTTGAGAGCTGGATCTGTATCTATGCTGCTTCTTCTACCTATATAGGTACATAAAATCATAATGTATGATGATACAATATTCCCAGAAGACATTCCCAGTGTAGGTGCTGGACGATACTGCGACATGTCGCCAGCACGAGAAAACTCCGACTAATGAAGAACTAATAAGATAAATATTATTTTATTGGATTTAGTGGTGGAGTCCGTCTATCGTTAGATACGGTTAGGTTTACAGTCTATTTAAAAAAGTTATTAATACTAATATTGAAAAACTTAATAAAATTAATAATCAAAAGCCTCTCCCACTAATAGCATTAAAAAATAATTGTAATTCTGGCTGATAACTGTGACTATGTGTCATATCAGAAAATGTAATCCAAGATTTAGTACATAATAATCAGTTATTGTATTGTATTAGTGACATTATTTCTGTAAAATCAACGAAATGGGTCCTTGGCTAACCAACTACGTTGTTTGAGTCATATAAACCAATGTATGGGTGTGCAGAGTTCGTGTGATAAGACATCAGCAAGGACATTCAAGCTGGTAGAAATTGAAGTTAAAACTTACAATGTCAAAAAAAAAAATAAATAAATCACAAAAAAAAAAGGAAATATAATGCTTACATGCACTAGGATAAATTCTTATTGTCTTTTAGCATTATTCATAATATTTTGCGAGTATATCACATTACTGAAAAAACTCAAGGGATCTTTAATCTAAAAATAATGAATTGCTTAATGTTTAAGCCAAGTTTTTGTACATATAATTGTTTAATTATTGAAGTTAACTTGATTTTATTTGACTGAATAAATGACGATATCAGCATTTGACAGTGACACTAATGATCCATCAATGAGTTTTAAGTTAAGTAAACATTGTGTAGGTACTTTGATTTTTTCAAACAAAATCCAACATTTATTTTTCTTGAATTCTTAAGCCTTAATTATATTACTAGCTCGCATTACTAATATCGATTTCTGGTCGTCATCATGGCGATACTTTATCATAACTTACATATCTTCTTGGAGTCTCTATTTAAGTAAATTAAATTTCAGCTACGATAAAAATAAAAACAAAAAACATTTTTGCAATTAGGATGAGGCACCCGGTCTACAAGAATTTGCGCAAATTCTACTCCTTTTGACATTCTAATAATATTGTTTTCTTTGACATTTAATTTATTGTGTATTAATTTATTCGTAAAAACTGTATTTGACATTCATAAGTGTGCATTGATGTACCCATATTTGAATAAATTATTTTGAATTTTTGAATTTTTTGAATTCCTCTCAGTAGCCGCAACTGTCACACGGCGGTGGCAGTGATGGTTCTATTTTCTACTGCTAACAAACTGTGCTCCTCCAACCTGGTGGCGCGGGCGTCTACCAATGTTCAAAGTTAACTCTCCTAATATAAAGCCGTCGCCTAGTGAGAGCGGCTGTCACACCAAATTATGAAGTGAATCGATTAATCGGACCAAGTGTATTTGCATTTTTGTAACTCTGCTTATCTCTGTTTTACTTAATGTGTATCAGCAATGAATAATTGAAAATGTGACATTTACCATTTACTTAAGAAACCCATCGTGATAGACGTTTCTCGTCGTATAAGAATACATAGAGTAGCATACAGCGTAAAAAACTAACCATGTGACAAAATATGTGTCCTTGTATGATCTGAACTCAGGAATAAATTTTTTATATAATATACATAATATATTTTTTCTTGTGTTACCCTTCTTTAACTTAATAAAGTATGGTATAAGACTGAAGTGTCAGTGACACATTACTTTACTTTTGAAAAATTTGTATCCAGCAGTTTCCTAACTTGAAAATAATAGTAACATATAGCTCGGTGCTCGGTGGTATTTTGAATCATACGGACAATCCTCCTAAAGATATTGATAACGAAATTATCAAAAATAATGTGTTAAAATAATGATCAATAGGTATATCAATTTATGTGGCAAACGCACACAGTTATGGTTTTGTAGAAACTGTTTGTTCATATAATAACTAATAACTAGAGGTATAAATGTACCTAAAAATAAAATAAATTAAGGAGTAAAAATAACAATTGCCGACTTGGAGAAGTATAGCACAATGTAAACTGTTTGCCTAACTTTTGCATAGTACCTATAATGCGGTGTAAGACACCCATATCGTATTTAGCAGAAAAAAACGTGTCAAAACTTCGTTAATTTTCATAGCGACACACATCGTAGAATACTGCATCCTACAAAAGTTACATAAAACGTAGTGTAATTCAGACTTATTTATTTATTGATTTTTGTTACTTTTAAGTCCTATGGATGTGATAATCCTAAATAAACGTATACTTATTGATATGAATTTTTATTTAATAATTGTGTGTCGCATCCCGTAGAACACTGTACTGCATCAACTAGTGAGGTTATGCATAGTATAAAACAACATAAACACGGCGCGTCTCGTAGGATACTGTTCTGCAGCAACTTAAAGAAGTATATTGCACAGTAATACTGTATAGCATAAACTAGAATGTTCGTTCTAGAATTATAATGCACAGTAAACACGTCGTATCTCGTAGAATACTGTATTGCCTCAAATTAAAGAAGTGTATTACACAGTAATAATACCTACTAGGTATATGTATAGCATAAACTAGAATGTTATTCTAGAATTATAATGTAAGAACATGTTCGTAATGTGAAAAATACTTTAAAAAACAAGAGCAAAGCAAAAGCTTTGCAAGGCTTAGCATAGTAGAATGTGTTGTATAAGCACATAATAATTATATTTATACTCTTGTCATGTCCCTGCATCTACTAGCTGTTTATAACATAATTTTTAGACAATATATTAGCCCGAGTGTAGCGTAAGCTATGATTAAGCAAAAATAACGTTAATATTTCATAAAGGTTTAAATAGCCCAACTTGAAGTCAAAATTACAGAAGTACAGCCACAACAGTAAATAAAAAATAAAGTAAGTAAGTGTAATAAGTATATTTAAGGTGGTTTGAGCACATAATATACACTTCCTGTAATAATTAGCATACACTGCACAAAATATAACTAGTCAGTTTTCCGTTTGGATATGCAACTTGTAACACTTTGCAACTAACCAAGGCTAAGCTAAGCTGTAGCTTAGTAAAAAACTCAGGGTTCTTGATGTGAAAGTATCAGCACAGACGTAACGGTGACGCATTTCTTTACCCAAGGCAAGAAAATGCGAACTACCCTACTTTTCAGAAAGTTTCGTTTAGTCAGAGGTTTTGCGTATGATGCATGTTAACATGTGTGACAGTATCTGCTCCGATGCTCCGATGCGACAGTATCAGCTCCGATGAGATGGTATCTGCTCCAATGCGACGGTATCTGCTCCGATGCGACGATATCTGCTCCGATGCTCTGCTCCGATGTTGCAGCGACGCATTTTCTCACAAGCAAGAAGACGCGGACCAGCCCTTCTTTTCTTAAAGCAGGCATAGTCACACTGTGTAAACACACACGCGTCACTTCTTCGTCATTTTGATGCGACGGGATCAGGTCCGATGCGACGGTATCCGCAAGACCCATGTAAAAGGGGGTACAGTGCAGAGTGAGGCTGCGACCCAAAGGGTACACTTAAGCCATTGTGTAAAGACCCAATGTAGAAAGGGTGCAGTACAGAGGTTGTCATTTTTATGCGACAGTATCCGCAAGACCCATGTAAAATGGGAACAGTACGGTGGACAGTATCCGCAAGACCCATGTAAAACGGGAACATTACGGTGCAGATTGAGGCTGCGATCCAATGTAGAAAGGGCTCGCTGTCAGATGAGACTTCGATGATTTCTCGACGCGCCAATCCTTTATTTCTTCGTCGCTTTTTTCCGCTACCCGCTACCCGCTTTCGGTTTCTCCATTGCAACTTGTTTTAGTTTGCGTGCGAAGGCCTCGGCACGGAAACACGGAAATGAAGTTCGACCGGCCGATGGCTCCCCTCTGGGCTCTGAAGTGAGGTGGGGGTACGATAGTAACGAACTTAACGACTATGGACGATCTCTAGTGTTACCAGAATAAAAAACTTTGAAAGCGGGGAATAAAATCTCTAAACAATCCGTGTTGAGGGCCAGTACGTGAGACATAACTACAATATGTAAACAAAAACAAAATCGCGTCGAATGAAGCCGTGAAACATAATAATGAGATTTATTTTGTTATTTGAACTCAGTATAGGTAACAGGTATGAGTTAGATAGATAGATAGATAGATAAACTCTTTATTGTTCACACCATAAATTCTAAACAAAAATATTATAACACTTAAAACTAGTGCAACAAGTGGCGTCCTTATCGCTAAGAGCAATCTCTTCCAGGCAACCTGAGGGTTGTTACAGATATAAAGTACAAACAGGTAAGTAAAACCTAGGTGTAAGTGGGTATGTAAAGTATATAATATGTCGGCCTGTTTGGCTTAGCGGTAGTGTAGCCGCCTTATAAGCCAGAGGTCCCGGGTTCGATTCCCGGCCGGGCAGATGTTTGAATGATGAATTTAAATATCTGTTCTGGGTCTGGGTGTTAGTTGTCCTTGTCTTTGTGTGTGTTCCATGGCATCCCCGACACAGGATTTATTCCTAGTGGGGAGCTATGAGTGTGAAGAACGTTTATTTATTTATTATTTATTTATATACTTTACTTACCCACGTATGCCTCCCTAATTACCTACCATGTAGGTACTAATAACAATCTGCTGTCTAATTACTAATTGACCTAATTGTATGAAATGTATAGGTACTTAGATATAAAATCTACGTAAACTATTTTAAACACCATATTCTAGGTAATACCATCAAAAATTATGAAAAAGTAAAGATTGTTTTAGTCTTTTAAACGATCGAAGATATTTATATTTTCTTATGTATATAGCATTTTTTCCAGAATCTAAGCTAGTACAAAGCAAAGATTCGACTTATTCACATCATTAAAAGTTTAAAGAGTGTTTCTAAACACACGAGAGAGTACTGCAGTCTGTGTAATCATTAGACGCACAATACAAAGTTGTAAAGTTCTGCATGAAATTCTCAACAAACTGCCACAGTAGTTGGCGAGCCGAGAAGCTCGGTCATACCTGAAACTTTATATATCTTCCGGGTTATTTACTTTCGCACTTCGTTACACCTTTTGTGCTCTACATAATTCCCTTCTAATATAAAAGTAGTATTTTGCTTTTATGTCCCCTTCAGTGCGTGTTTCCCGATTTAACCTGAATGGCTTTTTATTACCTCTATATCTATTTATCTAAATGTCTAATTTAATATTTTATTAAATGTTTTTTTTAATTTAAAGCTGCTTGAGGTTGACCGCCAGTTCATCGTCATCATTTCTTAACTACCAACGCTGTTTCAAAATGATGTTCAAAACATCTAAGCTAGAATGGGACCTAGTCTTCATTAAGGCTGCCAGAACACATCGTTAGGTGTTCGTTGAGTGGTTTTTAACTTGACCATGTTGACCATGGCCTATAGTATCATCAAGACGTTGACTTGAGGATCATTGTTGGAGCTTGAACCCGCACCCAATCACAGTTTGCTGTATGCAATCTGACCACCAACTACTAAGCCAACGTCGCTTTACTCCGCTTTTACCACCAACTTCCTCAATATATTCCATAATAACACAATAACATACATAACCAATTTATTTTATCGTCCAACTATAAAGGATTCGCACTCGCACATGATTTCTTTTCACTTTCATTTTAAAATGCATTTGCGTCGTTAAATTTTATTCCCGCTAAAAGGTGCATGCTGGCGCTAACTTTGAATTATTAAAAGAAAGCTTGAGGTACGCTGCGCGGAGTACGTGTAGCCGTATATTGTCGTAAATACGGAAGTCGAGCATGCCGGTTACGGATACGGTTACTTATTGTATCCTTTTATTTTAGAGTTTTATTCCGTATACGGTTTGGTAGTTTATGAAGCAGGTACCTGTTTTGGGAGCAATGGAAATGGGGTATTTGTTTGGGCATGTTTGTTTTGCCGTCGTGCGAGGAAGTGATTGTGAGTGGAAGGAAGCGTTTTGTAAAAGAACTTTATTCGAATCCTTGGCCATAGTAAGTAAGTAGCCCATAACATTTTCTTGATTAGCAATTGAGGGCCTAGTCGGAAAATTAGGGCACCAATAGAAATACACATGTAACTCGAGTCTGGAAGAATTCGTTTTAAGCGATAAGATCGCATTTGTACTACCGAATGTAATTCAAATAAGTCTTCGTTTTTTTTAATTGTACCTAATTTATTTTTTGTGCAATAAAACTATATTCTATTCAATCGAAAGTTGTTTTATTCCACTACCAGAATACTTTTTTAATGCTATTGAGTGACGAGACGAGCAAATCGTTCGCCTGTTGTTAACGTCTATATTATTGTTTTACATATGTAGTTGTGTAAATCAGCTGTTGAACATTAACTTTTGCGAAGTGAATAAGGCCTAAATTCAAAAGTATAAAAAATAATTCTGCACAAGACAACAGCGAGACACCATACTCGTAAATACACAATTGGTTAAAGATCTCACTTAGCTCAGCTTTAAAGCATGATGGACAAAACAAAGCATTCTCCAGATCAAACCATGACACCAATTAAGCCCGAATCTGATCCGAAACTCTTCAACCTAACAACGCCAAATTGCTTCCTGTACTGAAACCGTGTCAGTATCCAATTATGCCTCTAAGCTGCGAGCCTCGCAGGGAAATAAAACTAGACAAATCCAGGCGAGCAAATCGGGCCGTTAGGGTGTTTGGTGGTGACAGCGGGCTACAAATTGTATGGTGTCGACTGTATTTCATTGCTCGTAAAATGGTATGAGAAGTTGGTTATGTACCTCTGAGTATTTGTACCTAAAAGCAAGAGCTTGGCTTAGTTTAGGATTTCGAAGCTCAGAATATTTGTCTCATAATCTATTCACTGTCCTAAATTCTACGTAGCATAATTGATTAACATATCTTAACACTGCTACTCTTTACACGTATCAGCCTATAAAATATACAGCACTTACACAACTGTTATAGAGATTCATTACGACCAATCGAAACAATCATACGTACAGTTGTGAACAAAATTATTAATACTCATTTATTTCAGAAAAAAATCCATACGGTTTTCTTTAAAACATACAGCATATAATATACACAACTGGTATGGAGTTATTAGTTTGTAGTGTACTGAGTCGGAATACGTTAGTATTTATAATCATAATTTTGACCAACAGTAACTATGGGATCAACCCGAAATTGCAATAAAATGAGTTATTCTGTTAAAGTAAGTTTTTTTTTTTATAAAGTTTATTAAACACCACAGACTCCACGGTCCGTGAGTTTTACTAGTACAATTTAATTTATTAACATTTACAAATTTTAACAACTTAATTTAATTTAGGCAGTGCGACAAGAAGAGTTATTTATATAATTAAATATTTACAACTACAAAAGAATTGTGTGTTTGCCTCGAGCAGACCAGCGACCCGCAAGCAGCACCCGGTCACGAGTGTGACGCATGTGCCAGCCATCGCCCTCCTCAACCATATTTGAGGGAAGAGAACGACCCGGCACATGACGCCGCTGCAAGAAGGAGCCTTCGATGGTGAGCATGAATGCTCGGGGCATACACACAATCCTCACATTTTAACGCTATGATTACAATTTTTTTATTTTTACACATTTACTAAGTCCTATTAATCAGTTATCGCCTCCTCTCGGCCCAAGGCCTCCACCACCGCCGCGTTCCGATCTTTGATGGCCATCTGCAGATTGTAGTCTTTGATGGTCTTCGGAGACGCAGCCGATGCACGCCGGACAAATCGACTGATGGCGTCGTTCTCTGTGTCGTCAGCGTAGTAGATGAAGGTCCTGGTGTGCCGTGATACCGCTACGACCGCGTGTGGAACGCTTTCATGGAGCTTCATATTGGCTTTGGTCTTAATGGCGATTACCGACTCGTATGTTAGTCCCTGAGCTTCATGGATGGTAAGGGTGCGTGACCCCGTGCCTTTCCCATAGCCCTGGATAATGAGGGCCTCCTTTTCCTCTTGCGTGTGAACTAAGAAAAGGGTGTCGGGAAGGGCGCTGGGTATTTGCGCTCCCTTGTACCGTCTTTGCTTTGTCTTTGTTAAAGTAAGTTCGTATAGGCCAAGTGGCTAGCGCTTGTTTACGGTAACTGGCGTTAGAGTTTTCGGGCCGCCCGAAAGGCCTTTGACATGGCTTTGCAGGTGGTGTGAAGCAGTGCCATGGCAACATGTCATTGGCATTTTACGAAATGTGTGGAACCGGTTATTTTTTATACTTTGAAGGTTTCCTCTTTGTAAAAGTTGTGTGGAGAATATACTCGTTTTATGCTAAGTAAAGCTAACTACACTCCAAGCCATACGTAACAAAGTAAATAGGTATACCTTATCCGAGAGTGGCGTTTCTTCAGCTAATTTCTTCCGCTAAAAGCACCGTCGATGGCTAAAAGTAAGTACCTATACTTTAGTGCGAAAGAAAGTTCTTTCGTAAACTCTTTGACTCTCTGTTTGTTACTTTTGTCATACGTCATTAAGATGCCGAGATCTTTTTTATCTTATTTATTTTCTAAGAATAATTAACTCATAGCTGCATAATGAAAATTAATTCCATAACCCAATGAAATTCTCGAGGGGCCAACGTCGCTAAGAATTTCATTGCCTCCATAGTTGAACGTAGCTTTGTGATATTCATCCCTCACTTATTTTCTCTGCAAACAATTTTTACTTTGCAAAACATGCTAAAGATAAATATTATGTTTTTCAGTCATGTTGAGAATTTTGTCAGTAGTAACAAAGAAATTCTAACTAATATTTGAAATGCGAAAGTGAGCCTGCTTTTTTTGTTATGTTTCTACTGAGTCGATCATCATGAAAGTTTGCAAGCATTGTCAGGGGTATAGAAAAAGACATTATGTTACATGTCATTATCATCATCATCATCATCACATAACGGTGATTAATACGGGGTTATTCATAAAGGGTATGCTAAGCCGAAAGGGACTCATAGTACTCATCATTATGAACAACTTTTACTATGGGACCAACCCGAAATTCGCGAAAAAAAATTAGCTGTTCCATACATTTTACATGTACTATGAGCCATTTTCGGTTTAGCATACTTTATGAATAGCCCTGTATAGTCTGTCATAGTCATATAACATTTTATGACGTCTCGATAACTGTAAATAGAATATTTAAACTAGACACTTAACATTTTCCTTTGGCATTGCGAAACAACATTGCAAAGAATCCACCTAAACATCTACCAGCTCAGCAGCTCACAAATAAATACAAAACGAGTTTTAAGTTGAAAAAAAATCCAAATATCAGTCTTGCATTTCCGTGTTCAGAAAACCGAAGTTTTCCTTTAGCTTTTAATTGGAAGCAATTCGTGTTGGAAAAGCTCCATTTACCATCACGTGAAACGGGAAAAATGAAAAAGATATTGGATTCTCATATTTTTAGACGAGGAGCTACTGGGAAACATTGTTACTTCCATTACAGAATACCTAGTACATAAAATGAAACTGTAAAAGAGGAAAATCTGTCTGTCTCTTGGTTACCACATCACGCTTAAACTACTGAATGGATTTCACTTGGTACGGATGGTTAGTTAGTAGTTAGTCAGTTTTATGGTTGGTGGATATTGGTAGGCGCGGCTAGTTGTTTTATTAAATTGTTAAAGATTTCGAACACAATGCACTCATGCAAAGAATACTTCTTTTGGTGTTACTTCGAGCACAGAGCTAACGAATGAGACTGCGAGCGAAGCAACTATGGGTAGGCTCAGCCTTTTTTTTTTGGGGAAACACTTGAAAAAATCCTACCTCGATATGAACATCGCAGTGATACACTAAACTATAGGTAGTGTTGATTGCAACTAGCAGTTTCTGATTAATTAAAACAGGCCTTTAAGTTTTTGGGACAGCTTGCAAAAATGTAATCGTGATAAAATTAGCCAGGCGCTCTTCGACTAATATCGGCCTCAAAAGCATAGTGGCAGTTGAAAATGCTGGGAATAGTTGCTATTTCAGAATATTTATGCGATGCAGGATAAGCTGTCCGGTGCACGTGACTGGACTTTCGATATTATGAATTCTTACCATTTTCATAGCTATTTCAGAATTTTCGGAATATTTTCTGAATGCATCCCTGACATCTCTTTCTAACTGACGAAGCATATGTACTTTGAGTCACCGTTTAACATCCCAACTAATCTTATCTTCTTCTTAATATACGGGCTGACTGGTTAGACACTTGACATATTCTAGGTTATCATAGTACTCATTATTATGAACAACTTTTACTATGGGACCAACCCGGAATTCGCGAAAAAAAATCAGCTGTTCCATACATTTTGTCAAGTGTCATTGACATTTTTCTATGGAACAGCTGATTTTTTTTTCGCGAATTTCGGGTTGGTCCCATAGTAAAAGTTGATGTCCGTGAACTTGGCAGATCATTTTCCAGCAGATCACGAATAAATGGGAGTTCTAGTCGCATGCACGTGAGTTCTATAGTTCCTGATACTTTTTAGAAATAGTTCTGGCCATTTTTCTGAGAAAAAGTGAGTTGAAAAAATGATCTGCTAACTTCCGGTAGCAGATCATTTTTCAGATTTCCAAAAACTAATGCATGTTCTAGTCGCATACAGGTGAGTTCTATAGTTCCTGATACTTTTCAGGAATAGTTCAGGCGATTTTCCTGAAAAAAAAGTAACTTGAAAAAATGAACTGCCAATTTCGGGTAGTAGACCAATTTACATCATTTTAAATATAAATGCAAATTCTTATCGCATACACGTAGGCTTAATAGATCCTGATACTTTTCAGGCGTACTTTTGGCAACTTCAGCTGAAAAACCAAATAAAAACGATCTAAAACTTAAGTGTTATATATTTTGAATAAAAGTATAACGTGATATTATTTTATGCATTCCAACTGTACAAAGGACCTAGTATTGTTAAATTCTTCGATTCGAGATTTCGGATTTAGATCGATTTCAAATCAAGACAAAACTAAAGCATATAAAACGAGAAAACAAAAATTACCTTCATTTTACACGAAAAAGCTATAACTCCTTGGTATTCGATTATTTTTAAGTAAACTAAAACTGCATGAAAAGCCAAGTACTCCTTGGTTTTATACAAACACAGATTAGGCCTGTAAACTTAACAGAAGTCTGGATTCAAAAAACTCGCAAAACTATCAGCATATCATGGGTAAAGTAAGGAGGAAATAAAAATTAAATAATTTTTGATTGTACTATGAGATTATTTTTTAAAAAACCTTAAATTACATGGAAAGGCTAGAACTCCTATGTTTTGATTAGACACAGATTAAGACTAGAATCGGAACAGCAATTTGGATTAAAACAACACGCAAAACTTTCAGCAAATCATGGGTCAAGGAAGGAGGAAATAAAAATTAAATTAATTTTTGATTGTTCTATGAGATTATTTTTTTAGTAACCTTAAACTACCTGGAAAGGCTGGAACTCCTTGGTTTTGATTAGACACAGATAAGGACTGTAATTGGAACAGCAATTTGGATCGAAACAATACGCAAAACTTTCAGCAGAGCATGGGTCAAGGAAGAAAGAAATCAAAATTTAATAATTTTTGATTGTTCTATTACATTATTTTTTTAGTAACCTTAAACTACATGGAAAAGCTGGAACTCCTTGGTTTTGATTAGACACAGATAAGGACTGTAATCGAAACAGATATTTGGATTCAAACAACTCGCAAAACTTTCAGCAAAGCATGGGGCAAGGAAAGAGGAACTAAAAATTAAATAATTTTTGATTGTACCATTAGATTATTTTTTTTTGGAACCTTAAACTACATGGAAAGGCTGAAACTCCTTGGTTTTGATTAGACACAGATAAGGACTGTAACTGGAACAGCAATTTGGATTGAAACAACACGCAAAACTTTCAGCATATCATGGGTCAAGGAAGAAGGAAATAAAAATTAAATAATTTTTGATTGTTCTATTAGATTATTTTTTTAGTAACCTTAAACTACATGGAAAGGCTGGAACTCCTTGATGTTGATAAGACACAGATAAGGACTGTAACTGGAACAGCAATTTGGATTGAAACAACACGCAAAACTTTCAGCACATCATAAGTCAAGGAAGAAGGAAATAAAAATTAAATAATTTTTGATTGTTCTATTAGATTATTTTTTTAGTAACCTTAAACTACATGGACAGGCTGGAACTCCTTGGTTTTGATTAGACACAGATAAGGACTGTAATTAGAACAGCAATTTGGATTGAAACAACCCGGTAAACTTTCAGTACATCATGGGTCAAGAAAGGAAGAAATCAAAATTAAATAATTTTTGATTGTTCTATTAGATTATTTTTTTAAGTAACCTTAAACTACATGGAAAGGCTGGAACTCCTTGGTTTTGATTAGACACAGATTAAGACTGTAACTGGAACAGCAATTTGGATTCATACAACACGCAAAACTTTCAGCAGAGCATGGGTCAAGAAAGAAGGAAATAAAAATTAAATAATTTTTGATTGTTCTATTAGATTACTTTTTTAGTAACCTTAAACTACATGGAAAGGCTGGAACTCCTTGGTTTTGATTAGACAAAGATAAGGACTGTAACTGGAACAGCAATTTGGATTGAAACAACACGCAAAACTTTCAGCACATCATGGGTCAAGAAAGGAAGAAATCAAAATTAAATAATTTTTGATTGTTCTATTAGATTACTTTTTTAGTAACCTTAAACTACATGGAAAGGCTGGAACTCCTTGGTTTTGATTAGACAAAGATAAGGACTGTAACTGGAACAGCAATTTGGATTGAAACAACACGCAAAACTTTCAGCACATCATGGGTCAAGAAAGGAAGAAATCAAAATTAAATAATTTTTGATTGTTCTATTAGATTATTTTTTTAGTAACCTTAAACTACATGGAAAGGCTGGAACTCCTTGGTTTTGATTAGACACAGATTAAAACTAGAATCGACACAGAAATTTCTATTGAAACAACACGCAAAACTTTCAGCAGAGCATGGGTCAAAGAAGGAGGAAACTAAAATTAAATAATTTTTGATTGTACCATATGATTATTTTTTTAGTAACCTTAAACTACATGGAAAGGCTGGAACTCCTTGGTTTTGATTAGACACAGATTAAAACTAGAATCGAAACAGAAATTTGGATTGAAACAACACGCAAAACTTTCAGCAGAGCATGGGTCAAAGAAGGAGGAAACAAAAATTAAATAATTTTTGATTGTACCATTAGATTATTTTTTTAGTAACCTTAAACGACATGGAAAGGCTGGAACTCCTTGGTTTTGATTAGACACAGATTAAGACTGTAACTGGAACAGCAATTTGGATTCATACAACACGCTAAACTTTCAGCAGAGCATGGGTCAAGGAAGAAAGAAATCAAAATTTAATAATTTTTGATTGTTCTATTACATTTTTTTTTAGTAACCTTAAACTACATGGAAAGGCTGGAACTCCTTGGTTTTGATTAGACACAGATAAGGACTATAACTGGAACAGCAATTTGGATCGAAACAACACGCAAAACTTTCAGCAGAGCATGGGTCAAGAAAGAAAGAAATAAAAATTAAATAATTTTTGATTGTTCTATGAGATTATTTTTTAAGTAACCTTAAACTACATGGAAAGGCTGGAACTCCTTGGTTTTGATTAGACAAAGATAAGGACTGTAACTGGAACAGCAATTTGGATTGAAACAACACGCAAAACTTTCAGCACATCATGGGTCAAGAAAGGAAGAAATCAAAATTAAATAATTTTTGATTGTTCTATTAGATTATTTTTTTAGTAACCTTAAACTACATGGAAAGGCTGGAACTCCTTGGTTTTGATTAGACTCAGATAAGGACTGTAACTGGAACAGCAATTTGGATTGAAACAACACGCAAAACTTTCAGCACATCATGGGTCAAGAAAGGAAGAAATCAAAATTAAATAATTTTTGATTGTTCTATTAGATTATGTTTTTAGTAACCTTAAACTACATGGAAAGGCTGGAACTCCTTGGTTTTGATTAGAAACAGATAAGGACTGTAACTGGAACAGCAATTTGGATTGAAACAACACGCAAAACTTTCAGCACATCTTGGGTCAAGAAAGGAAGAAATCAAAATTAAATAATTTTTGATTGTTCTATTAGATTATTTTTTTAGTAACCTTAAACTACATGGAAAGGCTGGAACTCCTTGGTTTTGATTAGACACAGATAAGGACTGTAATTGGAACAGCAATTTGGATCGAAACAACACGCAAAACTTTCAGCATATCATGGGTCAAGGAAGGAGTAACTAAAAATTAAATAATTTTTGATTGTACCATTAGATTATTTTTTAATAACCTTAAACTACATGGAAAGGCTGGAACTCCTTGGTTTTGATTAGACACAGATTAAGACTGTAACTGGAACAGCAATTTGGATTGATACAACACGCTAAACTTTCAGCAGAGCATGGGTCAAGGAAGAAGGAAATAAAAATTAAATAATTTTTGATTGTTCCATTAGATTATTTTTTTAGTAACCTTAAACTACATGGAAAAGCTGGAACTCCTTGGTTTTGATTAGACACAGATAAGGACTGTAATCGGAACAGATATTTGGATTCAAACAACACGCAATACTTTCAGCAAAGCATGGGGCAAGGAAGGAGGAACTAAAAATTAAATAATTTTTAAATGTACCATTAGATTTTTTTTTTGGAACCTTTTACTACATGGAAAGGCTGGAACTCCTTGGTTTTGATTAGACACAGATAAGGACTATAACTGGAACAGCAATTTGGATCGAAACAACACGCAAAACTTTCAGCATATCATGGGTCAAGGAATAAGGAAATAAAAATTAAATAATTTTTGATTGTTCTATGAGATTATTTTTTTAGTAACCTTAACCGACATGGAAAGGAAGGCTTGAACTCCTTGGTTTTGATTAGACACAGATTAAAACTAGAATCGACACAGAAATTTGGATTGAAACAACACGCTAAACTTTCAGCAGAGCATGGGTCAAAGAAGGAGGAAACTAAAATTAAATAACTTTTTGATTGTACCATTAGATAATTTTTTAGTAACCTTAAACTACATGGAAAGGCTGGAACTCCTTGGTTCTGATTAGACACAGATTTAAACTAGAATCTACGCAGAAATTTGGATTGAAACAACACGCTAAACTTTCAGCAGAGCATGGGTCAAAGAAGGAGGAAACAAAAATTAAATAATTTTTGATTGTACCATTAGATAATTTTTTTAGTAACCTTAAACGACATGGAAAGGCTGGAACTCCTTGGTTTTGATTAGACACAGATTAAGACTGTAACTGGAACAGATATTTGGATTCAAACAACACGCAATACTTTCAGCAAAGCATGGGGCAAGGAAGGAGGAACTAAAAATTAAATAATTTTTAAATGTACCATTAGATTTTTTTTTTGGAACCTTTTACTACATGGAAAGGCTGGAACTCCTTGGTTTTGATTAGACACAGATAAGGACTATAACTGGAACAGCAATTTGGATCGAAACAACACGCAAAACTTTCAGCATATCATGGGTCAAGGAATAAGGAAATAAAAATTAAATAATTTTTGATTGTTCTATGAGATTATTTTTTTAGTAACCTTAAACTACATGGAAAGGCTGGAACTCCTTGGTTTTGATTAGACACAGATTAAAACTAGAATAGAAACAGAAATTTGGATTGAAACAACACGCTAAACTTTCAGCAGAGCATGGGTCAAAGAAGGAGGAAACAAAAATTAAATAATTTTTGATTGTACCATTAGATTATTTTTTTAGTAACCTTAAACGACATGGAAAGCCTGGAACTCCTTGGTTTTGATTAGACACAGATTAAAACTAGAATCGACACAGCAATTCGGATTGAAACAACACGCAAAACTTTCAGCAGAGCATGGGTCAAAGAAGGAGGAAACAAAAATTAAATAATTTTTGATTGTACCATTAGATTATTTTTTTAGTAACCTTAAACGACATGGAAAGGCTGGAACTCCTTGATGTTGATAAGACACAGATAAGGACTGTAACTGGAACAGCAATTTGGATTGAAACAACACGCAATACTTTCAGCAAAGCATGGGGCAAGGAAGGAGGAACTAAAAATTAAATAATTTTTAAATGTACCATTAGATTTTTTTTTTGGAACCTTTTACTACATGGAAAGGCTGGAACTCCTTGGTTTTGATTAGACACAGATAAGGACTATAACTGGAACAGCAATTTGGATCGAAACAACACGCAAAACTTTCAGCATATCATGGGTCAAGGAATAAGGAAATAAAAATTAAATAATTTTTGATTGTTCTATGAGATTATTTTTTTAGTAACCTTAACCGACATGGAAAGGAAGGCTTGAACTCCTTGGTTTTGATTAGACACAGATTAAAACTAGAATCGACACAGAAATTTGGATTGAAACAACACGCTAAACTTTCAGCAGAGCATGGGTCAAAGAAGGAGGAAACTAAAATTAAATAACTTTTTGATTGTACCATTAGATAATTTTTTAGTAACCTTAAACTACATGGAAAGGCTGGAACTCCTTGGTTCTGATTAGACACAGATTTAAACTAGAATCTACGCAGAAATTTGGATTGAAACAACACGCTAAACTTTCAGCAGAGCATGGGTCAAAGAAGGAGGAAACAAAAATTAAATAATTTTTGATTGTACCATTAGATAATTTTTTTAGTAACCTTAAACGACATGGAAAGGCTGGAACTCCTTGGTTTTGATTAGACACAGATTAAGACTGTAACTGGAACAGATATTTGGATTCAAACAACACGCAATACTTTCAGCAAAGCATGGGGCAAGGAAGGAGGAACTAAAAATTAAATAATTTTTAAATGTACCATTAGATTTTTTTTTTGGAACCTTTTACTACATGGAAAGGCTGGAACTCCTTGGTTTTGATTAGACACAGATAAGGACTATAACTGGAACAGCAATTTGGATCGAAACAACACGCAAAACTTTCAGCATATCATGGGTCAAGGAATAAGGAAATAAAAATTAAATAATTTTTGATTGTTCTATGAGATTATTTTTTTAGTAACCTTAAACTACATGGAAAGGCTGGAACTCCTTGGTTTTGATTAGACACAGATTAAAACTAGAATAGAAACAGAAATTTGGATTGAAACAACACGCTAAACTTTCAGCAGAGCATGGGTCAAAGAAGGAGGAAACAAAAATTAAATAATTTTTGATTGTACCATTAGATTATTTTTTTAGTAACCTTAAACGACATGGAAAGCCTGGAACTCCTTGGTTTTGATTAGACACAGATTAAAACTAGAATCGACACAGCAATTCGGATTGAAACAACACGCAAAACTTTCAGCAGAGCATGGGTCAAAGAAGGAGGAAACAAAAATTAAATAATTTTTGATTGTACCATTAGATTATTTTTTTAGTAACCTTAAACGACATGGAAAGGCTGGAACTCCTTGATGTTGATAAGACACAGATAAGGACTGTAACTGGAACAGCAATTTGGATTGAAACAACACGCAAAACTTTCAGCACATCATAAGTCAAGGAAGAAGGAAATAAAAATTAAATAATTTTTGATTGTTCTATTAGATTATTTTTTTAGTAACCTTAAACTACATGGACAGGCTGGAACTCCTTGGTTTTGATTAGACACAGATAAGGACTGTAATTAGAACAGCAATTTGGATTGAAACAACCCGGTAAACTTTCAGCACATCATGGGTCAAGAAAGGAAGAAATCAAAATTAAATAATTTTTGATTGTTCTATTAGATTATTTTTTTAGTAACCTTAAACTACATGGAAAGCCTGGAACTCCTTGGTTTTGATTAGACACAGATAAGTACTGTAACTGAAACAGCAATTTGGATTGAAACAACACGCAAAACTTTCAGCATATCATGGGTCAAGGAAGAAGGAAATAAAAATTAAATAATTTTTGATTGTTCTATTAGATTATTTTTTTAGTAACCTTAAACTACATGGAAAGGCTGGAACTCCTTGATGTTGATAAGACACAGATAAGGACTGTAACTGGAACAGCAATTTGGATTGAAACAACACGCAAAACTTTCAGCACATCATAAGTCAAGGAAGAAGGAAATAAAAATTAAATAATTTTTGATTGTTCTATTAGATTATTTTTTTAGTAACCTTAAACTACATGGACAGGCTGGAACTCCTTGGTTTTGATTAGACACAGATAAGGACTGTAATTAGAACAGCAATTTGGATTGAAACAACCCGGTAAACTTTCAGCACATCATGGGTCAAGAAAGGAAGAAATCAAAATTAAATAATTTTTGATTGTTCTATTAGATTATTTTTTTAGTTACCTTAAACTACATGGAAAGCCTGGAACTCCTTGGTTTTGATTAGACACAGATAAGTACTGTAACTGAAACAGCAATTTGGATTGAAACAACACGCAAAACTTTCAGCATATCATGGGTCAAGGAAGAAGGAAATAAAAATTAAATAATTTTTGATTGTTCTATTAGATTATTTTTTAAGTAACCTTAAACTACATGGAAAGGCTGGAACTCCTTGGTTTTGATTAGACACAGATAAGGACTGTAATCGGAACAGATATTTGGATTCAAACAACACGCAAAACTTTCAGCAAAGCATGGGGCAAGAAAGGAGGAAACAAAAATTAAATAATTTTTGATTGTACCATTAGATTATTTTTTTAAGTAACCTTAAACGACATGGAAAGGCTGGAACTCCTTGGTTTTGATTAGACACAGATAAGTACTGTAATTAGAACAGCAATTTGGATTGAAACAACACGCAAAACTTTCAGCACATCATGGGTCAAGAAAGGAAGAAATCAAAATTAAATAATTTTTGATTGTACCATAAGATAATTTTTTTAGTAACCTTAAACGACATGGAAAGCCTGGAACTCCTTGGTTTTGATAAGACACAGATTAAAACTAGAATCAAAACAGAAATTTGGATTGAAACAACACGCTAAACTTTCAGCAGAGCATGGGTCAAAGAAGGAGGAAATAAAAATTAATTATTTTTTGATCGTTCTATGAGATTATTTTTTCAGTAACCTTAAACTACATGGAAAGGCTGGAACTCCTTGATTCTGATTAGACACAGATAATGACTGTAATTGGAACAGCAATTCGGATTGAAACAACACGCAAAACTTTCAGCAGAGCATGGGTCAAAGAAGGAGGAAACAAAAATTAAATAATTTTTGATTGTACCATTAGATTATTTTTTTAGTAACCTTAAACGACATGGAAAGGCTGGAACTCCTTGGTTTTGATTAGACACAGATAAGTACTGTAATTGGAACAGCAATTTGGATTGAAACAACACGCAAAACTTTCAGCACATCATGGGTCAAGAAAGGAAGAAATCAAAATTAAATAATTTTTGATTGTACCATAAGATAATTTTTTTAGTAACCTTAAACGACATGGAAAGCCTGGAACTCCTTGGTTTTGATAAGACACAGATTAAAACTAGAATCAAACAGAAATTTGGATTGAAACAACACGCTAAACTTTCAGCAGAGCATGGGTCAAAGAAGGAGGAAATAAAAATTAATTATTTTTTGATCGTTCTATGAGATTATTTTTTCAGTAACCTTAAACTACATGGAAAGGCTGGAACTCCTTGATTCTGATTAGACACAGATTATGACTGTAATTCGAACAGCAATTCGGATTGAAACAACACGCAAAACTTTCAGCAGAGCATGGGTCAAAGAAGGAGGAAACAAAAATTAAATAATTTTTGATTGTACCATTAGATTATTTTTTTAGTAACCTTAAACGACATGGAAAGACTGGAACTCCTTGATTTTGATTAGACACAAATAAGGACTGTAACTGGAACAGCAATTTGGATTGAAACAACACGCAAAACTTTCAGCACATCATGGATCAAGAAAGGAAGAAATCAAAATTAAATAATTTTTGATTGTTCTATTAGATTATTTTTAGTAACCTTAAACTACATGGAAAGGCTGGAACTCCTTGGTTTTGATTAGACACAGATAAGTACTGTAATTGGAACAGCAATTTGGATTGAAACAACACGCAAAACTTTCAGCACATCATGGGTCAAGAAAGGAAGAAATCAAAATTAAATAATTTTTGATTGTACCATAAGATTATTTTTTTAGTAACCTTAAATGACATGGAAAGCCTGGAACTCCTTGGTTTTGATTAGACACAGATTCAAACTAGAATCAAAACAGAAATTTGGATTGAAACAACACGCTAAACTTTCAGCAGAGCATGGGTCAAAGAAGGAGGAAATAAAAATTAATTATTTTTTGATCGTTCTATGAGATTATTTTTTCAGTAACCTTAAACTACATGGAAAGGCTGGAACTCCTTGATTCTGATTAGACACAGGTTATGACTGTAATTGGAACAGCAATTCGGATTGAAACAACACGCAAAACTTTCAGCAGAGCATGGGTCAAAGAAGGAGGAAACAAAAATTAAATAATTTTTGATTGTACCATTAGATTATTTTTTTAGTAACCTTAAACGACATGGAAAGACTGGAACTCCTTGATTTTGATTAGACACAAATAAGGACTGTAACTGGAACAGCAATTTGGATTGAAACAACACGCAAAACTTTCAGCACATCATGGATCAAGAAAGGAAGAAATCAAAATTAAATAATTTTTGATTGTTCTATTAGATTATTTTTAGTAACCTTAAACTACATGGAAAGGCTGGAACTCCTTGGTTTTGATTAGACACAGATAAGTACTGTAATTGGAACAGCAATTTGGATTGAAACAACACGCAAAACTTTCAGCACATCATGGGTCAAGAAAGGAAGAAATCAAAATTAAATAATTTTTGATTGTACCATAAGATTATTTTTTTAGTAACCTTAAACGACATGGAAAGCCTGGAACTCCTTGGTTTTGATTAGACACAGATTAAAACTAGAATCAAAACAGAAATTTGGATTGAAACAACACGCTAAACTTTCAGCAGAGCATGGGTCAAAGAAGGAGGAAATAAAAATTAATTATTTTTTGATCGTTCTATGAGATTATTTTTTCAGTAACCTTAAACTACATGGAAAGGCTGGAACTCCTTGATTCTGATTAGACACAGGTTATGACTGTAATTGGAACAGCAATTCGGATTGAAACAACACGCAAAACTTTCAGCAGAGCATGGGTCAAAGAAGGAGGAAACAAAAATTAAATAATTTTTGATTGTACCATTAGATTATTTTTTTAGTAACCTTAAACGACATGGAAAGGCTGGAACTCCTTGGTTTTGATTAGACACAGATTAAAACTAGAATCGACACAGAAATTTGGATTGAAACAACACGCAAAATTTTCAGCAGAGCATGGGTCAAAGAAGGAGGAAAAAAAATTAAATAATTTTTAATTGTACCATTAGATTATTTTTTTAAGTAACCTTAAACGACATGGAAAGCCTGGAACTCCTTGGGTTTGATTAGACACAGATTAAAACTAGAATCGAAACAGAAATTTGGATTGAAACAACACGCTAAACACTTTCAGCACATCATGGGTCAAGGAAAGAGGAAACAAAAATTAAATAATTTTTGTGCCACAAACGCAGAAACAATAATAACACCACATTTGATCATATACGCTATATGTGATGGCTAAATATATTATTAAAAAAAAATGTAAATAGCAATAATTCCAGTAGTTGTCTTTTTGATTACAATATCGGAGTTGTATGAGGGTCTACGGCGTAGCGGCGCATATTAAATAGCTTTTTACCCGACTGCAAAAACTAGATAAAAATTTTCGGGTTGATGCATATCAGTATGTTTAGAAACAGCTTCATTGATTTCGATTATTTTATGTCAAATTAAAAAAAATAAAAAAAACAAGTAGAAAATTATAAAAACCTTTAATAATTTTAATTAATAAATCCGCGTTTAACCCACGATTAACCTGCTGGTTACTAGCGATGATGTGGTCGAAGACTAATATGAATAAAAGAGATTCACTCTGACCTTTATTAACCTATAATATCTATAGATATACCTATATAAAATAATTTATAAATTGATCTATAACATATCAAAAACAAGAATTATTAAATGATTGAGATTTCTTTGTATATAAGTTTAAAATAATCAGAAAATGAACTAAAGAAGCCAGTTCTCAACACGTCCACGTCGTTGGCTTTGGGTAATGCAGAGATTGAGAAATAATTTGAATAAACGTGTGAATTGACCCATGCTCTGTTGAAAGTTTTGCGTGTTGTTTGAATCCAAATTGCTGTTCCAATTACAGTCTTAATCTGTGTCTAATCAAAACCAAGGAGTTCCAGCCTTTCCATATAGTTTAAAGTTACTAAAAGAATAATCTTATAGTACAATCAAAAATTATTTAATTTTTGTTTCCTCCTTCCTTGACCCATGATGTGCTGATAGTTTTGCGAGTTTTTTGGATTCAAGTGACAGTTTCCCTTTGTGCGGTCGTATAAAAAACAATTAAATATGTTTAATATTTTATTTCATAATGTCAGCTCTACGCCGTAGACACATTAAGAAGCGCGTTGAACTCTTTTATGTGGGATTTTTGAGTTTTATTTGACATGGACATTGGACATTAAAAATCCAAAATTGAATAAGTGTCTCAGAACATACTGTCACGCTCACATTTGAAGACCAATTTTATTTTTGGAGGTCGTGTGAAAAAAAATAAATTATGTTTAAGTAGTTTAATTTATGATTTCAGTTCTATGCCGTAGACACATAAAGAAGCGCGTTGAACTCTTTTATCTAGGATTTTTGAGTTTCATTTGACATGGACATTAAATTTAAAATCCAAAATTGAAAAAGTGTCTCAGAACATATTCGTACTGCCACGCCCACATTTGAAGACCAGTTTCATTTTTTGCGGTCGTGTAAAAAACAATAATTTATGCTTAAGTACTTTACTTTATAATGTCAGCTCTACGCCGTAGACACACTAAGAAGCGCGTTGAACTCTCTAATAGAAGAATTTTTGCCCTATGCGTTTTTGTAGTAGTTTGATAAACGTCTGTTTTAAACAATAATAAAGTGAAGTAGAGCATATCCACTTATACAGTAAAAACCGATAATCTCAGATTTGTAAAATAAATTTGAAATACACGAGAAAAAAATTCGTTATTTTCACTTCTCACTGATTCACCCATGCTATGCAGAATTTGTCGCATGACTTTTGTCTCTGAATTAATAAGAATGTTACAGACCTGATAAGTGTCTATTATAAAACATAATAATTCTGGCTAGATCGTGTCATTTGAGGTAATAAAAAAATTATTCGTAAATTAATACACGAAAATAAATTATATATTTTTTAATTCCTTTGTATTTTCAACCCTGCTATGCAGAAGTTGTCGCGTTACTTTTGTGTCTATTTTCATTTTTATTTTCTCCTTCCTTGACCCATGATATGCTGATAGTTTTGCGAGTTTTTTGGATCCAGATTTCTGTTAAGTTTATAGGCCTTATCTATGTCTAATCAAAACCAACGAGTTCCAGCCTTTTCATGTAGTTTAAGGTTACTAAAAAAATAATTTAATAGAACGATCTAAAATTATTTAATTTTTGTTTCCTCCTTCCTTGACCCATGATGTGCTGAAAGTTTAGCGTGTTGTTTCAATCCGAATTGCTGTTCCAATTACAGTCTTAATCTGTGTCGAATCAGAACCAAGAAGTTCCAGCCTTTCCATGTAGTTTAAGGTTACTAAAAAAATAATCTAATGGTACAATTAAAAATTATTTAATTTTTTTTTCTTCCTTCCTTGACCCATGATGTGCTGAAAGTTTTGCGTGTTGTTTCAATCCAAATTTCTGTTTTGATTCTAATTTGAATCTGTGTCTAATCAAAACCAAGGAGTTCCAGCCTTTCCATGTCGTTTAAGGTTACTAAAAAAATAATCTAATGGTACAATTAAAAATTATTTAATTTTTTTTTCTTCCTTCCTTGACCCATGATGTGCTGAAAGTTTTGCGTGTTGTTTCAATCCAAATTTCTGTGTCGATTCTAGTTTTAATCTGTGTCTAATCAAAACCAAGGAGTTCTAGGCTTTCCATGTCGTTTAAGGTTACTAATAAAATAATCTTATAGTACAATCAAAAATTATTTAATTTTAGTTTCCTCCTTCCTTGACCCATGCTCTGCTGAAAGTTTTCCGTGTTGTTTTAATCCAAATTTCTGTGTCGATTCTAGTTTTAATCTGTGTCTAATCAAAACCAAGGAGTTCCAGCCTTTCCATGTCGTTTGAGGTTACTAAAAAAATAATCTAATGGTACAATCAAAAATTATTTAATTTTTGTTTCCTCCTTCTTTGACCCATGCTCTGCTGAAAGTTTAGCGTGTTGTTTCAATCCAAATTTCTGTGTAGATTCTAGTTTAAATCTGTGTCTAATCAGAACCAAGGAGTTCCAGCCTTTCCATGTAGTTTAAGGTTACTAAAAAATTATCTAATGATACAATCAAAAAGTTATTTAATTTTAGTTTCCTCCTTCTTTGACCCATGCTCTGCTGAAAGTTTAGCGTGTTGTTTCAATCCAAATTTCTGTGTCGATTC
Organism: Alcis repandata; assembly: GCA_949125135.1. Lineage (NCBI taxonomy): Eukaryota > Metazoa > Arthropoda > Insecta > Lepidoptera > Geometridae > Alcis > Alcis repandata. The sequence continues at coordinate 8,563,562 of OX421237.1, forward strand.
TAGTTTTAATCTGTGTCTAATCAAAACCAAGGAGTTCAAGCCTTCCTTTCCATGTCGGTTAAGGTTACTAAAAAAATAATCTCATAGAACGATCAAAAATTAATTAATTTTTATTTCCTCCTTCTTTGACCCATGCTCTGCTGAAAGTTTTGCGTGTTGTTTCAATCCAAATTTCTGTGTCGATTCTAGTTTTAATCTGTGTTAATCAAAACCAAGGAGTTCCAGCCTTTCCATGTCGTTTAAGGTTACTAAAAAAATAATCTAATGGTACAATCACAAATTATTTAATTTTTGTTTCCTCCTTCTTTGACCCATGCTCTGCTGAAAGTTTTGCGTGTTGTTTCAATCCGAATTGCTGTTCCAATTACAGTACTTATCTGTGTCTAATCAAAACCAAGGAGTTCCAGCCTTTCCATGTAGTTTAAGGTTACTGAAAAAATAATCTCATAGAACGATCAAAAAATAATTAATTTTTATTTCCTCCTTCTTTGACCCATGCTCTGCTGAAAGTTTAGCGTGTTGTTTCAATCCAAATTTCTGTTTTGGATTTTCAATCCAAATTTCTGTTTCGATTCTAGTTTTAATCTGTGTCTTATCAGAACCAAGGAGTTCCAGGCTTTCTATGTAGATTAAGGTTACTAAAAAAATAATCTTATAGTACAATCAAAAATTATTTAATTTTAGTTTCCTCCTTCTTTGACCCATGCTCTGCTGAAAGTTTAGCGTGTTGTTTCAATCCAAATTTCTGTGTCGATTCTAGTTTTAATCTGTGTCTAATCAAAACCAAGGAGTTCAAGCCTTCCTTTCCATGTCGGTTAAGGTTACTAAAAAAATAATCTCATAGAACGATCAAAAATTAATTAATTTTTATTTCCTCCTTCTTTGACCCATGCTCTGCTGAAAGTTTTGCGTGTTGTTTCAATCCAAATTTCTGTGTCGATTCTAGTTTTAATCTGTGTTAATCAAAACCAAGGAGTTCCAGCCTTTCCATGTCGTTTAAGGTTACTAAAAAAATAATCTAATGGTACAATCACAAATTATTTAATTTTTGTTTCCTCCTTCTTTGACCCATGCTCTGCTGAAAGTTTTGCGTGTTGTTTCAATCCGAATTGCTGTTCCAATTACAGTACTTATCTGTGTCTAATCAAAACCAAGGAGTTCCAGCCTTTCCATGTAGTTTAAGGTTACTGAAAAAATAATCTCATAGAACGATCAAAAAATAATTAATTTTTATTTCCTCCTTCTTTGACCCATGCTCTGCTGAAAGTTTAGCGTGTTGTTTCAATCCAAATTTCTGTTTTGGATTTTCAATCCAAATTTCTGTTTCGATTCTAGTTTTAATCTGTGTCTAATCAAAACCAAGGAGTTCCAGCCTTTCCATGTAGTTTAAGGTTACTAAAAAAATAATCTTATGGTACAATCAAAAATTATTTAATTTTAGTTTCCTCCTTCTTTGACCCATGCTCTGCTGAAAGTTTTGCGTGTTGTTTCAATAGAAATTTCTGTGTCGATTCTAGTTTTAATCTGTGTCTAATCAAAACCAAGGAGTTCCAGCCTTTCCATGTAGTTTAAGGTTACTAAAAAAATAATCTAATAGAACAATCAAAAATTATTTAATTTTGATTTCTTCCTTTCTTGACCCATGATGTGCTGAAAGTTTTGCGTGTTGTTTCAATCCAAATTGCTGTTCCAGTTACAGTCCTTATCTTTGTCTAATCAAAACCAAGGAGTTCCAGCCTTTCCATGTAGTTTAAGGTTACTAAAAAAATAATCTAATAGAACAATCAAAAATTATTTAATTTTGATTTCTTCCTTTCTTGACCCATGATGTGCTGAAAGTTTTGCGTGTTGTTTTAATCCAAATTGCTTTTCCAGTTACAGTCCTTATCTTTGTCTAATCAAAACCAAGGAGTTCCAGCCTTTCCATGTAGTTTAAGGTTACTAAAAAAATAATCTCATAGAACAATCAAAAATTATTTAATTTTTATTTCCTTCTTTCTTGACCCATGCTCTGCTGAAAGTTTTGCGTGTTGTATGAATCCAAATTGCTGTTCCAGTTACAGTCTTAATCTGTGTCTAATCAAAACCAAGGAGTTCCAGCCTTTCCATGTAGTTTAAGGTTACTTAAAAAAATAATCTAATAGAACAATCAAAAATTATTTAATTTTGATTTCTTCCTTTCTTGACCCATGATGTACTGAAAGTTTACCGGGTTGTTTCAATCCAAATTGCTGTTCTAATTACAGTCCTTATCTGTGTCTAATCAAAACCAAGGAGTTCCAGCCTGTCCATGTAGTTTAAGGTTACTAAAAAAATAATCTAATAGAACAATCAAAAATTATTTAATTTTTATTTCCTTCTTCCTTGACTTATGATGTGCTGAAAGTTTTGCGTGTTGTTTCAATCCAAATTGCTGTTCCAGTTACAGTCCTTATCTGTGTCTTATCAACATCAAGGAGTTCCAGCCTTTCCATGTAGTTTAAGGTTACTAAAAAAATAATCTAATAGAACAATCAAAAATTATTTAATTTTTATTTCCTTCTTCCTTGACCCATGATATGCTGAAAGTTTTGCGTGTTGTTTCAATCCAAATTGCTGTTCCAGTTACAGTCCTTATCTGTGTCTAATCAAAACCAAGGAGTTTCAGCCTTTCCATGTAGTTTAAGGTTCCAAAAAAAAATAATCTAATGGTACAATCAAAAATTATTTAATTTTTAGTTCCTCTTTCCTTGCCCCATGCTTTGCTGAAAGTTTTGCGAGTTGTTTGAATCCAAATATCTGTTTCGATTACAGTCCTTATCTGTGTCTAATCAAAACCAAGGAGTTCCAGCTTTTCCATGTAGTTTAAGGTTACTAAAAAAATAATGTAATAGAACAATCAAAAATTATTAAATTTTGATTTCTTTCTTCCTTGACCCATGCTCTGCTGAAAGTTTTGCGTATTGTTTCGATCCAAATTGCTGTTCCAATTACAGTCCTTATCTGTGTCTAATCAAAACCAAGGAGTTCCAGCCTTTCCAGGTAGTTTAAGGTTACTAAAAAAATAATCTCATAGAACAATCAAAAATTAATTTAATTTTTATTTCCTCCTTCCTTGACCCATGATTTGCTGAAAGTTTTGCGTGTTGTTTTAATCCAAATTGCTGTTCCGATTCTAGTCTTAATCTGTGTCTAATCAAAACATAGGAGTTCTAGCCTTTCCATGTAGTTTAAGGTTTTTTTAAAAATAATCTCATAGTACAATCAAAAATTATTTAATTTTTATTTCCTCCTTACTTTACCCATGATATGCTGATAGTTTTGCGAGTTTTTTGAATCCAGACTTCTGTTAAGTTTACAGGCCTAATCTGTGTTTGTATAAAACCAAGGAGTACTTGGCTTTTCATGCAGTTTTAGTTTACTTAAAAATAATCGAATACCAAGGAGTTATAGCTTTTTCGTGTAAAATGAAGGTAATTTTTGTTTTCTCGTTTTATATGCTTTAGTTTTGTCTTGATTTGAAATCGATCTAAATCCGAAATCTCGAATCGAAGAATTTAACAATACTAGGTCCTTTGTACAGTTGGAATGCATAAAATAATATCACGTTATACTTTTATTCAAAATATATAACACTTAAGTTTTAGATCGTTTTTATTTGGTTTTTCAGCTGAAGTTGCCAAAAGTACGCCTGAAAAGTATCAGGATCTATTAAGCCTACGTGTATGCGATAAGAATTTGCATTTATATTTAAAATGATGTAAATTGGTCTACTACCCGAAATTGGCAGTTCATTTTTTCAAGTTACTTTTTTTTCAGGAAAATCGCCTGAACTATTCCTGAAAAGTATCAGGAACTATAGAACTCACCTGTATGCGACTAGAACATGCATTAGTTTTTGGAAATCTGAAAAATGATCTGCTACCGGAAGTTAGCAGATCATTTTTTCAACTCACTTTTTCTCAGAAAAATGGCCAGAACTATTTCTAAAAAGTATCAGGAACTATAGAACTCACGTGCATGCGACTAGAACTCCCATTTATTCGTGATCTGCTGGAAAATGATCTGCCAAGTTCACGGACATTAAAAGTTGTTCATAATAATGAGTACTATGATAACCTAGAATATGTCAAGTGTATAACCAGTCAGCCCGTATATAAATTACGTGTCACGTTGTTTGTCCGCTATAGACTCCTAAACTACTTAACCGATTTCAATCAAATTTGCACACCGTGTGCAGTTCGATCTAACTTATGAGATAGGATAGCTAACATCTCAATTTATAGTAAAAAAACATGAAAAATTAGAAAATTTAAAAATACTTAAACCATATCGCTTTGGACAATGTAAACTTTTTTAATGTAACTTTTGACATTTGACATAGAATTGACGCAATGGCTTTTGACAGGACAACGTCTGTCGAGTCAGCTAGTATAAATGTAAGGTTGTATAGGTCGAGTGGTTAGGAATGGTGTCAGAGTTTTGATATGATATGATATGATATGCCTCTGATAATATATGGCTAGGCGATTTCTGTTATAAATCAAACAACCGGGCCCTAAAATTTCGTGTCATCCGACCCACGGTAGGGCTTAGATAAATTCCACCGTCTATCCTGGACATTCAACTTATTGATAAGCTGTCAAACACAATTTTACAATGGAAACTAAAATGTGGTTTTGAGTTATCTTGTCATTTTGTTTTGTTTGTTGTTTGTCATTTTGTTTTTTGTTTTGTTGTTGTTTTTTTTTTTTAATACGATCGAAACTAGTCGTAGTAAACGGCTTAATTTTGACGTGAGTATTCCCGTGTTAATTACAATTATAACAAAATCTGTCAAAAACAGTTGGTTAAAAATGTAATAGGTTTGTCAAGGCACATTAAACTTTAATCTAATAAAATCTAATCTAATCCTAAATAAGATGGATGGATACTATATTCGAAGGCCCTTCCGTCCACTGTGGACATTTAATCAACAAAGGACAGTTAAATAAATAATTACCATGTAAAATTTTGTTGAACATGGACCTTCGTATATTTTTAAAACATCCTTATTCCATCTGGCGCGGGGCTTAGTAGGTATATACCTGATATAATTTAGGCCTGTATTTTCGTCAATATTTTTCCTACAATGTTTTCTATAACTTTACTTTTATTTAATTTAACTTTACGTGTTCGTATGTCTATGTGAGTCAAATGTTGCAACTGAACTTTGAACTATTTCCCGATGTCCGATTGAGCTTTTTGTCCCTCCGATGACAATGTTTTATATTGTATTTTATAATGTTTTTTTAAATATTAACTTATTTGTTTGAAATATGACTTGAAGTATGGTGTTCCTAGCTAAGAATTCATTACTTAGATATTAGTAGATTTGAGTATTTTTACTTTAAATTACTTGTACTATTTTACTATTTATATAACTGATTTGATTTGATTTTTAAAATTCTTTATTAACATAAGAAATAAAATTACACATGAACAACTCAGCGTAGATTATACTAAGTTATGTAAGCATAAAACATTTGTTTTGTAGGCTGAGAGCGCCTTTTAAAACTTATACTTATATAACCGGTCGAAACCAAATTGATCATAATTATGTAGATGTTCTAGTCAAGTAGATACTCGTATTCAAGTCAACCGTTAACTAACTCGGCAATAAAACGAGTAATCAAACCGACAAAGATGGGTATCGCGTCAAACTTTGGACCCGTTCCAAAACGTTAGCCAGTTCATCTGGTAGCCTAGCCGTTGTGCAAACGATAGCTGGTTCCGTACTTTAAAAAAACAGCAAATAAAGTTGCGCGTATTAACCAATAGAAAGCTTGTATAAAGGTTGATAGTTGATTTTTGCGAGAAGGAATTTGAGGCGGTTTTTTTTCTTAAATCAGATCAGATAAATTAAAGGAACTCTATAATCCACTAAAGACTAAGAACTCTAAATGTTTTACCAACTCTCCTGGATTATCGGTTGATACGCCTTTATTTGGGCAATTTTAAGCCGGCTAATCCCAGATGTGGATTGCATGAATGAATTATTAAGCCGTAAAATCGTAAGCGTAATTAGGTACTTACCTAATGTGGCATAAGAATGCTCTACTTTGTGTGAACAGCTGCCGACTTCGTGATATATTAGTACGATGGTAGGTCCAACAACAAGCCATGTCAGAGGCCTTCAGGCGGGTTAATAACAGACACCAGGGCTAACCACTAGGCCTATATGAACTCACTTTTTTAAAGGCTTTTATTTAACTTGCAATGTGTGTATGTAACTATATTTGTTCAGGTCCCCGGATTCGATAGAGGGTTTGAGTGGAATCTTGAAACTCAATTTTGAAAGACTTCCCGCTGTCCAATTGAGCTGAAATTTGGTATACGTGTGTAACTGATGCCAATACAATAAAAGTGTGTTTTTAAAAATAATTAAATTAACTTAGGTATTACTTAGCATGATTCCACAAAGTCTTACATGCACTCACACATACCCACACACACACTATGTTTGATCCCATTTCTGCCAAATCTTTACTACTGACGATCTTTACTACTGTTAGTTTAACAATAAAACGTCGCAAACGGCTCCGGCATCAGTATGGGGAATTTGCTTCCCATTTGTCCATTATCGGGAAATGTCGGGCCGTTCGACCTCTGAATTATTCCGGAGATTTGCGCACTATTACTACAGATTAGAGGTTCTTATGAAGTTACTTCTCTAGTTCTCTAATCTGTTTAGTGTAGTTGTCTAGGAATTTTCGACTTTAAAAATTGGTTCATCATATATGAAACTTTTAATCCTCCCACTGCTGGGATACAGGTCTACCCTCGAAGGATGATTAGCCCGTATTCCGTAAAAATTGGTTAATTTGATAAAACAATATCTAATGACAACCCATTTATTGACCAAACATTTTATATTACACATTTTATATTACCTTCATTATTAAAAATGTAAATCCTCTCCATCTAATGGTTGTTTGGAAGAGATCGGTCCTAGCAATAAGGCCGCCACTTGTGGTACCCACTAGTTCGTGTCTTTAATGTTTATGGTATGCACATTGCACAATAGAGAGTTCTAAACTATTAACAATTTTGTCGACTTACTAGTATTTTAATTCATAATTTTGTAATTCCAATGAAATTCTGAGCTATTATTTACATACACACATGTTCCACAAAAAACTTGTTCATCATCACAATTGTAAAGTTTGTTGATTAATACATGACCTCTATCCATCACAGACTTGGCATCACTTTTTTAACCGACTTCAAAAAAGGAGGAGGTTATCAATTCGTCTGTATGATTTTTTTTTTATTTATTTTTTTTTTTTTTTATGTTTGTTCATCATAACTTTTGACTGGGTGAATCGATTTTGATGATTCTTTTTTTATTAGAAAGCTGACGCTTCCCATTTGGTCCCGTTTTAATTTAGTCCAGTTCTGATAATGGTATCCATGAGAAAACCATATAAGTCTTAAATTTGCATTAAGTACGTGCGCGACAAATAGATGAATAACTCAATAGTCGGTCTTTTGAAGTCGGATTTTGTTGTTTGTTTTGTAAAAATGATGTTCTTGTCATTGATCGCTTACACCTGGGTCAGTAGGCGACCTCTACGTTTACCAATACACAGTAAAAAAACAATGGTACAATCAACGAAACAACGTACAATTAAATACCAAAACCTCTCAAACTATTCCCATTCACGTTTTCCTATTTACGCAACAAAATTAAAATCCGTTTGCTCACTTTCATCACAAACACAAGTAAAATGACCAAACATTTCGATGCTAATATTGGAACGGCCTACAGGTTGATTTCAAATATTGTGACGTCACCAAGCGAGCTGCTAATGATCAAATTATTCGTCAACATTTTGCATTGTATTTGTTGATTGGTGCCCGGATCCGTCCGTTTCCGGACAAACGGCCGACCGGCATTTCCGGGCCCGGAAAGTCGCCGATTTAAATTGAACGCTTTTAGCGGAATCGTCGCTCGCTCTTATAAATTCTGTTTAACGAATATTTGATGAGCGCGACATGGTTCTATGCATTGCAATTTTGTAATATTTGACGCTCACACGTATTTAATAAAATTGATGTTTTGTGTTTTGAATTTGTTATGAGTTAATGAACAGACCTACTAGAGAAATGTGGCAATCGCGTAGTAGAAGTTAAGCTACTTCTGAAACTACGTTTCTGGGTAACTCGAAGTCATAAAAAAATATCGAATGCATGTACTCGAGACTACAAGTAAAGCAATGAAACAGTTTGTTTTCAGATTGTTCACCGCGAGCAGTATTCTCAACTGAACGTCACTAGTGGTCAATTCTAAGTCTTGGCTACTTCTCTCATAGCAACAATTGTTACACTGGGTAGAATATATGAAGCCTTGACTATTGAGCATAATAATAGGAACTTCACTTAGCACAGAAAGAGCTAACCCAACAGCCGAATTATTTTCTTAATTTCCTTCATCACTTTGCAGCGTATTCGTAACAAACAAAAAAATCATTTTCGCATGTAAAATCTAAAGCTTGAGTTTTAGCCCGTTTACTGCAACCTCAAGACAGGCCGCATTATTTCAAGAGCCGCAAACCAAACACCATCATCCAAGTTCTACCAAAAGCTTTCAAAACATGAAGAGGCCCATTAATCTACGTTCATCCTCTAATCGCCTACGTACCCTGCTCATACCGGAGCAACAAGTAGCCGAGTCCTACTTATCAGATCAGCTCATTCGAGCGATAAGTTCGGCGCGGTCACCTGTGGACTGAGCAAATATTACTCTTGACACCATTGAGTTATATATTTAGAGGCGGTTATAAATTATTGCATCCCAATTTAATAAGATCTTTATTTAAAAACTAAAATACTTTTTTGAACGTTGCGAGTGAACTCTTATTAAGCAATAAATGCCTGTATTAAGAGGCCCTGTTCATCTTATTATAGAATTTAGTTTATCTATTTATTTATTATATCATTTTTATTATATCAAGTATCATATTTAAATGTCACTTTTTAAATTAACAGCCGTCTATGTGCCTTTCGATAATTCGACATGTCGCAATGTAGTTTAAGTTTTAGTAGTCACTACTAAGTAGTTTAACGAGCCACTCGGCTATACAAATTTACATACTTATCGCACTTAGAAATGTTTGTTTGTGTTGCTCTCAAAAACAATGACGTGACACGAAACGCACAAAAACGAAATAGACTTACCACCGAGTTTACAATTGAACGACACACTCACATTTACCAATACTTTTTAGCACCACTAAGTCAGTTCAACTAGACATACTATTCGCCATGTCCTTGCTGAGTTAAATAAGTCTATGCGAGCTTACGAACTTGGCCATATGTTGTACCTACCCGCAGCTGGATTGGAAAGCGGCTTGAATATTCATAGCGTCAGAGGTTGTGCTCGCGTGTTTGTAACGTGATCTTACCATATTGATACACATATGCTACGGAAACCTCGCCTTTCATACAATACACATGGTAAGTAAGTATTTTTGGACGTTTCAAATTATCTCATTACTTTTAGGTACGTTTACGACTTTTGTGGAGGGAAAGATTGAAACAAGAAGAGGACCAGGACGACCAAGGAGAACGGTCTTAGATCAGATTTGGGAGAAGGCAGATGTCATGTAGTACAGGGTGTAAAAGCACTTGCAGACGACTGCCAAGCCTGGAAGTTGCTAGACCGACGAAAGCAGCGCTCTCAAATTTTGAATCAATGAACGACCGTTGCATTAAGACAGACGGGTGAAAAACTCTTTATAGCACAAGAATAAGATTCCAGATATACCTACCTATACGTAGCCGATTTATACCTACATCACATATTACACACCAAAAATACATGATTAAAATGTAATACAAAATTCTTCATATTATTCTCTTTTTAACACGCTTTTATTAGCTTCACCTGTATGTTTGTTTGTATGTAACCGACTCCTTTGAGCGCGTTTTTGACCCACTTTAAACGGTCAGATTTCTTTCAAACTTTGTAGATATATCGAGGACCGATGACAATACACTAAACAAATCGTGTTTTTTAGTTTTTTTAACTATTAATTTTTTTAACACGCTTTTTCTATAAAGTTTCTTTAACTTTTAATACCGTTTAACTTACAAATGGTAATTTCGTCATTCGTGTCAGAGAACAGAGTGGCGCAGTGGAAGCGTGCTGGGCTCATAACCCAGAGGTCCCTGGATCGAAACCACGCGCTAGAAATCTTTTTGCTCAATATTTTTTGTTACGCATCAATTTTATTTTTAATTTGCTTGAGCAGACGGCCAAAATCGGATAACACCAACACATTTGTACATATTAATAATGGTTAATAGTTAGCAAATCGAACTAAAAACGAAAAATAAATAATAGTTAAAAAAAAACTAAAAAAACACGCTTTTTATAAAAAACCGAACTAAAAAAATAGAAAATAAAATTTTATGAATTTAAATTAAGAATAGGGTTGAAAATTTCAATAAATATAAATTAATAATAGTGTAAATAAATAAATATATGTATTTTATTTTTAAAAAAGCGTGGGGTGCTTTCTAAGATATTATCAAAATGCTAATCACTCTACTCATGTCTGTCAATACAAAATGTATCTACAAAATATATAATATCTATTGACCCATGCACCCCACGCTTTTTAAAAATAAAATACTTATATTTATTTATTTACACTATTATTAATTTATATTTATTGAAATTTTCAACCCTATTCTTAATTTAAATTCATAAAATTTTATTTTCTATTTTTTTAGTTCGGTTTTTTATAAAAAGCGTGTTCTTTTAGTTTTTTTTTAACTATTATTTTTTAGATAATTTTAATAGCTTTTGAATAAACAATGAATGACAAGTAATTTTTTTAAGTCTCTAAATCAACTGGAAAATGTTAACTAACTTGCTATTCTTAATAATAACAATTTGTTATAATTAACACGCTAAATTAATGTCACTTATCAATTAATTATTATCAAACCATGACAAATTTTCATAGTAAAACTGCTAGTTTCAAGTTTATTAATTTTGTATGAACATTAGCTACTGAAACTAACGCCGAACCATTGTAGCCAGCTTCTACATAACTTCGCATACCTGGGACAAGGAGCTTTACGCTACGCTTGTATACATTTACAATACGTTTATAGGTATTCGAAACATGTTACCGGCCGTCAAAGGTGTTTCTGAACTTTGTCCGGAGAAACTTGTAGTTTACCTAACTGTGACATAGTTTGGATACAACCTCGTCGATTCTGATGTAAACTAAACTTAGCTTGATACTGCAAAATGTTGTCATTATATTCTTATATGCTGAATCGATTTATTACTGCGGTAAAATGTTGTGATCCTATTCTTACGCGCTGGATTGAAAAGAGATACCTATACATTATTTTTAGAGCTACCAGATTAGTATCAACTGTACTGTACTGTACAACTGTAGTAGGAATGTATGGTAATAAATTGAAAGCAATATCATTGACTGATCGATTGATTGATCTTGTAATTTTTGACAGTTCATTCTAGATACTTGATATTTTACTTCACAGCGTTTATTATACATATCGAATATAATATAGTATATTCCCAGATGGCAATAAAATAATATATAACATATATTCAAAAATAGACAAACCTATTTGGCCCATGCAGAAACTGAGGCATTTTAACAAGGTTACCTGGCTAAAACACATCTTGAGAGTTACAAATATCACAGAGTCGTAATCTCCATTTGTATGTACATACTTACACGACACAGAGTTTAAAACCTCATAAAAAGGTACCAAAAACCACCACAAAATTAAATTACCTCGTGAAAAAATCTTGCCGAAAATTTCGCGTTGACTAAATTGTCCGTTATAAGCATGTTATAAGAGAATTAACAGCTTTTCACTTGACGAGGCTTCGTTAACCATTATTTTTTACGAGGACACTTGTTACGTGCACCTATCAAATGGTCAACGCCAGTATAAGAAGAACCCTTAAAGCCCTCAAAGCTCGTTATTACACGACGAAAGGAAAGAAACTCGGCGGGATCAAGAAGGTCAGGTAATGCTGGTCAGATGGCCACATTGACTTGTTACTATACCCTTGAGTAGGTTTTGTTACAGCCTTAAAAGACATAACAACGGAAAGCGCTGGTGAATACTGGGAAAACAAGGAATACTGAGAAACAGGGCTTAAAATATTCACAATTTGTTTGACAATTTGACTTTGATGGGATGAGTTTACAAATACGATTGGAGAAAGGACTACGAAAAGACTGAGGAAGGGAAACATAAATAGGAAGGCTTTTGACATGAATTGTACTAACAATCAATAGAATAATAGGTACTGCTAACTAATAATAATTTAAACGCGAATGTGAGTTTCTTTATTTGATTGTTTGTTACGCTTTCACGCCTTAATTAACTCAACTCAATTTTATTGATCCTCTTGAAATTTCGCATACACGTTATCCGAGATACAAAAAAATAAGCTCCTTTTCGTAATCATCACCGTGCAACCGCGGGTCGTAACTAGTACATAAAATAATTGATGCTCTTAATTGCGAATCTTAGATCAATCCGTTTCATCATAATTGGCCTATTAAGATTAACATCCATTAGAGGTGATTATTGTGTAGCGTCCAATTGATTGCATCTGCGCTTGTTGTTCAATAAGCCGATACGGGAGCCACATTACTGCGTGCGTAATCGTGGTTGGTTTATTATCACCCCCTTTTCATGCTCTTTCAAAATAGCAATTGATTTTTTTAATAGAAAAAAAGATTAAATTACTTAGCACCAACCGTTACCAATATTGTACAGAGGTAACGTTATATTTGTATGCATGTTTGTAACCTCTATCCTACCTAGCTTCTACATTTTCCGTTAGTAAAAAGCCGAAAAGCCACCCGATAAATCTCAGTTTTATGTGCTTTATAATTTAGGTACGTTATAGTAGGTACTGACCGAAGTCGGCCAACTTTAAATTTGAGTGCGCAGCGTTTTAGTCTAGATAGTTTTATTGGCGAAGTTTGCTTTACAGCCGGGAGCAGCTGTTGCTCAGCAACAAGTGACGGGCAAAACCTCTCACCTGCATGTTAAAGGGGTAAAATAAAACTTGAATGTGGGCCAACGTTTTTATAGATCATTTGGTTACCGTGTTTAGTTGACTACAACTATTTTGAGCGCGTGGAACATAACAAAGTTGGCGAATTATATAATTAGCAGTGAGTACTAATAGTTTTAACATTATAATATGTCGAGTTTATCTGCTCTCGTTCTACGAGTACATACAGTTAAAGAAAAGGTGCGAGAAAGTTTAATCTATGAATTCTAAGCGGTTGTTGTAGTCCTCATTATCTTGTACCTCATTATAAGCCTCGAGAGCTGCTTATTTTTAGTTTGTTTACAGATTAGTGAACCATAGAAAACCATCTATGACAATAAAGATTTAAGTGAGTTTGTACTCTTAATCTGTGAGCCTGAAATAGGTACAAAAGTGTACTCACCTCATCGTAGATAAAGTTATCGATCTCCTCGAGCGGGCGTCCGTACAGCTTGGGCGGGAAGGGTTCGAACTTCCTCGGCAGGCGCGCGCCGTCCTCGACGCTGAGCCGGCGGCGCGGCATGAACCCGAACTCGCGCACGAGCTGCGCGCCGCGCGACCCCGCTCGCCGCGCGCTCTCCCGCGTGAACGGCGTGACGGCCGCGCGCGGCTCGTCCCTCCGCTCGCGCTCATTGTTCGGCTCGCTCGCGAATTTGACGCCTTCGAGCGGGATGCGGAGCTCGTCTCGCCTAATGTGGGCTCGCTCGCACTCGGAGTCGAGCGCGTCGCGCGACTGGGAAGCGACGAGCGGCGCGGCCGCCTCGGGGTTGGTCGCCTCGAGCGTGCGCACAATCTCCCCGAGCAGCCGCGAGCCGTCGATCTCCTCGCCCGGCGAGTGCAGCGGCGCCGGCGGCGGGAACGACAGCCGCCGCTCGTCCTCCTCCATCGGGGCCGGCGCTACGCGCTGCCCCCCATCTCCCCCTGCAACTCACACGCACTGTTCGCGCACCACCCAACCCATTCTTCAGTTACAGCCACCTGGAAACAACAAAACGCAATTAGACAATGCAAGAGCATTGGGGATCTTTCACACAATTGTTCTAAATTGGTGGAGAACAGAGATGGGTGAAAGAAAATGGGGGAAGCCTTAATAGGAAGCAATAGGTTAAGAAAAAAGAGCATTGGAATATTATCGTAATCTTAGTTCACTGTCAAATTCGTTATGAAGGAGACATAAAAGTTTAAAAAAAATTGTTGTGTCTCATCTCAAGTAGTTTATCACAGTCACATTATATAAAGAAACCAGAAGACTGTCTAGACCCAATTATTAAATAGTGTTCGTGTTTTGGCTTGAACGCCAAAACTTTTTTCAATACTGCATCCACCTTTGCAAATAGCTGGTTAGTTAGTGTTTTTTACTAACAGAATAATAAAACACATTCGAAAAGACCAGAGAACAACGAGCACTGGCTATCCTCTTCTTTTCTTTCAGCCCACACATATATCTAGTTTCCGTACCAATTCTTTAAAAACCACATTGAAAACCCAGCTCTCATTCTAAACTCCTAACCAAACCGAACGATAAACCGACAGTACTGCATTTGATGTCGACTTCAGAGTGGAGTTCCTCGTAAAACCGCCAGTACCTCATATTTCTCGTGGAGTTAATGAAATTCGATCAATATGCCGTAATGCTGGCACACGCTCGTAAACTATTTATTGTAGACGCGGTCTCTTGATACTAGACTCGGGGCTTATAAATAACAATACGTAAACTGTGAACTCGGAATGCGATAGAACATTCCAGACGAGAAATGTCTTGTATGTTTGCTTGGCCAGTCATGCTTGCACATGTATGCATTGAGTTTACCTATATAGGATTATTCATAAAGGGTATGCTAAGCCGGAAAGGGCTCATAGTATTCATCATTATGAACAACTTTTACTATGGGACCAACCCAGAATTCGCGAAAAAAAAATCAGCTGTTCATACATTTTGTTGAGTGTCATTGACATTTTTCTATGGAACAGCTGATTTTTTTTTCGCGAATTTCGAGTTGGTCTCTTAGTAAAAGTTGTTCATAATGATGAGTACTATGAGCTCTTTTCGGCTTAGCATACCCTTTATGAATAACCCTGTATTTATAAATGAATCACTGTTCGTTTGTCTCGCTAAAGCTCGACGGCTGGACCGATTTAAATATACCTATATATTTTTTTGTTTTGTTCGTTCTAACACAGGGGAAGGTTTAAAAGTAAAAAACAGCGGGTGATACCGCCGGGTGCAGCTAGTTTCAAAAAAATATCAATGCCATTATTCAGTCTCGTTCAAAAACATTTGAAACGAATAGCACGAGTTACAATAAAAGAATTTCAATAAAGAGAAACTGTGATAGTTGAAGTACAAAAGGTTTCCCATGAGAGCGTCGTAACGAATCGCTATTGTGCTACTGTCTACGGTGCTCGTAGCCGCTGCATCCGTAGCACTCGTAGCGCACGTAGCGTTGTCGTGGACAGCCGCTACGACGGGCGATATTGCATCGGAAAACTTTGACGTTTTTCTTTACATTACAAAGAATGTCTTAGAGAGGTTAGATCATAGTTTTATAAACTACGTCACTACGTTTTACATAAAAGGGGACGGTTTTAGAATATGTCATAGTATATTATTGCCGGAAAAAACACATTAAATTTTATGCGAACTCGTTTAGCTGCGAAATCGTACTTTTATTTTATCCAGTGCTCAGTGAAAACTATAAACTAGCACGCACACTAACAAACTCTCATATCTACAATGGAATATAGTTTGGGCAATTAAATAGGAGTAACCAAATAGTAAGCTATCTCAGAGGCCTTTTTGGTAGCTTAAAAAGTGACACCAGGGTAGCCACTCGGTTTATACGACTACTTGAAACCCTGTTTGGCACAGTGGTAGTATATCCACCTTTTAATCCTTAGGACCCGGGTTCGATTCCAACCCGGGCAGATCTTTGAATGATGAATTTAAATATCTGTTCTGTGTCCGTTTATTATTATTTATTTATTTACTTACTTTACCAGATATTCAAAAATATAAGTGGTACTTACTATATGCTATGAACAAGCTTGTCGCTTACCACTAAACGAGCGACATGCTCGTCTCGACACTCGGTTGCATAATACCAAGAGTTGGTAACAAGAAACTGCAATTTAATAGTATGAGGAAAAATGGCTCAACTTTCATATGCAGAGATAAAACTAAATTTTAAAAGCAATTTTTTGGGCGAGTTTGAAAATGGGGACTTACGTATGCTTCATAAAGTTGGCTACTTATTGCTTCAAGTCATGGCATCATGCCACGACTAGCACTTTTGTAGGTAAATACTCGAACTAAGTTTTGAATTCATGGTCACTGGCAGAAAACCTTTCACAATAGCTAGACAACATTGAATTCTAAGTACATGGCATTGAGTTATATTTTGGATGACAACCAATAAAAAATTCAAAATTGTTGCCAATTATATAACATTTTGATTAAACTGTCCGTAAAGCCAGCCTTGACGTGAAGATAAACTCTTTCTCTTTAACATACAACTCATCGCGTCGGTCGCAGGAAGAAGTTTATACGCGTTTGTGATTGGGCAGCTCTAAAATTTACAGCGCTACGATTGGCCGGTACTATACTGTCACTGGACAAGACTGGCACAGTACCAAGATGAGTGGCGTACAAGAAGAGAGGCCTATGCTCAGCAGTGGGCGATAGCGGACTGATGCTGGTGATACTGTCACTCAACAATAAATGATATCATTTGCCTATCTAATGTCTGTCCACCGCTGGACATAGGCCTCTCCTAAAGAACGCTACATAGCACGATATTCTGCCTTACGCATCCATTTGCCACCAGCCGCCTTATGCAGGTCGTCGCTCCAACGGTCTACGGTTATCGGTTCTTCTATACTATGCTAGCTGACTCGACAGACGTTGTCCTGTCTTAACGATGACTAATTTAATTCGAATTGGTAAAAAAAGCCATTGCGTCAATTCTATGTCAAATGTCAAAAGTTGCATTAAAAAAGTTTACATTGTCCAAAGCGCTAAAGTTAAATTATGGTTTAAGTATTTTTAAATTTTCTAATTTTTCATGTTTTTTTACTATAAATTGAGATGTGAGCTATCCTATCTCCTAAGTTAGATCGAACTGTACACGGTGTGCAAATTTGATTGAAATCGGTTAAGTAGTTTAGAAGTCTATAGCGAACAAACAACGTGACACGTAATTTATATATATTAAGAAGATGTTTATGGCCAGCCCATTGCCACTTCAGCTTGCTAATCCTTTGAGCTATGTCGGTTACTTTAGTTCTTTGGCGGAAAATCTCATTCCTGATTTTATCTTTCGCAAATGATTTAATCAAGCCTTATCTTCAATTTTTTTGTTAGATGCTACTCGCGACACAGTTTATTTTAACTACTGATGGTATCTTTCTCTATATTTTAGCTATTAAATTACGGTCCCAAATTAATAAAAATGTTTTTTTTTTACTTATTTAGAGTAATAATTCTGTACCAATTCTAATTTTGAACTAATGTCACCTCTTACTACGCTTTAACGCTCACAAAATCATATTTAACCTGACCATTAAGTATCAAAGTTAAAATGTTTTATTCACATGGTTCCCCAGACGCCTCTTATGAAAGTTAAGTGTTCTAACTCCCGTTTTAATGCGGGGCCACGATATAATTATCATACTAACAGCTAGCAGACACATTGTATGAAATATTCTAGACTTTAACAACCCATTAAACAGTTGGACTGGACATTGGTCGTCGGAGATTTATAACTAAACGTAAATAACTATACATAAACTAGGATTTAGAATATAAATTGTTTGTTTCGATTAGACTCATACGTATTTGAAGATGTCGATTTCTACGTTATAGACAATGTTTAGTCCGCCAGTTGTTGCACTAGTTTGAAGTTTTATTGTCCTTCTGTTTGTAATTTCTGGTGGGAACAATCAAGAGTATCTATCTATTTATTACGAGACTAGTAAGCGGAAAAAATATGGGTTGAAACCAGAGCAAATATCATGCATACTTACTCAACGAAATGCATCGAACAACTCTTTTTCTTTTTTAGCAATTTCAGAGATGGGCGGCTACTCGTATTGCAAAAGTTGTTTGTAATTATGAATGCATTGAGCTCATTATGGCTTAGTGTATTCTCTTCTACTTATATTTAGGAGCTTAATTAATTAAATAGAATACATTCAGATTTGATTAAATTAAAAAGATTATGATATTATCGTGATGACCAGCTGTAAGTTCACTAGAAAAATGTAAGAATTTTAACACACTCATTTTTGTGTGTATTTTATAAATAGCTTTCTCTAATTCCACATCAGCTTTCCGACGTGAAGCGCACTTTACGTGGCGCATTTAAAAGCTTTCTACACCACAATATCCAATAAACCCGTCCATAACACGATGCAAGGCACTCTAACATCGAGCTGGTTTATATGGGAGGTGCTTGCTAAAACAATTGCTGGTTGAATATACTTTGTAATAATAGTTTATGCGATGCAAATTGAAATGGCAGAGGCATAGCTGTGTTATTAGTTCAGTGGTGCATAAACAAAATTGTTTATGTGAAAACTGACATCTTGTGTGGTCAAATTCAAATTCTAAATAATTTATTCAAATATGCGTGTTATTAACATCAATGTACCATTGTACACTTGTAATGTCAAACACAAATTTGTTTACGGATAAATTATAACACAACGAGCTGCACCCGGCGGTTTCACCCGCTGTTTTTTTCTTACTTTTAAACCTTCCTTGTATTAGAGCGAAAAAAACTAAAAAAGGATTACTCAAATTAGTCCAGCCGTTCCCGAGTTTTAGCCAGACAAACGAACAGTGATTAGTTTTTATATATAAGATGAAGAAGAAGACGAAGAAGAGAAGAAGATAAATGCAATGTCAAAGAACAAAATAATAATATAATTAGAATGTGTGGGGCGCGCCGCGCGCCGCAGCCCATAATGTAAGACAGGACGTGATCGTGCACGCGTCTCGCCTGTAGGCACTCCTTGAAAAAGATCACCGAATGATTGAAGCTATACTTATCTAGTATATCCAATTTAGTCGTACGTGAATAGTTTCATGAAATTAAAGCAATTGTTTTCAAAAAACATTTTATTAGATAAGATTAGTGAATCGACATTACGTATTTTGGACTTTTGTGTTTACTATTAACAGCCTAAACATCCGACTCCAGCTTACGTAATGTTCTTGTTTTTCGTTCAAGGTTGATGTAGTTGAAGATGATTAGATGTCTAATTTTAAATTAGAACTAGAAATTGGAAGTAGATTATAAACAGATGATGGAACAGTTATTTCCAAAATCATACAAACAATACTCGTATGTTTAGAACACTAGACTACACATTCTTATTTGTATTTCGTTTCCACATTCTTAGGTGTAAAACAGAGTTTTGTACCTATTCTTTTCACCTTATTTACAATATTTACATCATCCACCACTCTACTTTTAAAGGCAATTCCCCTGTTACTAAAACCATACTGCGGTAATACGACGCGCACTTTTTATTGTTATTAGAGGCAGTGCTGCCACAGCCGACTTAATGACGGGCCCGCTTTAAATTCCCTCGTTTTCGTACAAATTCGGGGCCGCAAAAAGGGGTCTGTAAAAGCGTGATTAATACTTTACAACGTGTGGTGTGCCTAAAGGCATCTCGCTTACACGTACTCGCAGGTACTTACTCGTAATGTAGCCGTTTTTAATGTTTTATACGGATTTACTCGGAAATTATGTGGGAAAAACTCGCTCGGTTCAAGTTGTGAAATACAGTTATTATACAACCTCGAAGGACGATATGGATGCTATATAACCTCAAAAAGCTGGCATATTTTTACTTGATTTTTTTCTCTCTTTTGTATAATTGTTTATGATCCTTCTTTTCCGCTGAAAGGTAAGGTAGTCGTAATCGTAAGTGCGTAATCTTTCAACACCAATTATTTATTGATCATAACTTTGCTTCTTAGATGTCAAATTGAATTGTTAACTTTGGTTAACATCAGTTTCATATCAGATCATTAACACAAACAGATAACTAGCAAAGAAAGGTTAGTTCGTATAAAACCATGAAAAAAATAAACAGATACCTTTTCAATAAACAGATAGAGCAACTTTTGCTCCGAATTTTACAAACAATTTCTATAGAATTGCGGCTAAAACAAGCAAGACAATCACAGCTACTGTCATACCATATTCATTACTGCAGAGCAAGCTGCAGACGGCTCGAGTTATGTCATCGTAACTGAACCTCTCGAATACTCTCGAACTATTGAAACGATGAAACCAATACTTATTCAAGAGGCAGGCAGAGATGTCGACATACCGGGAATATCGAGATATCGAGAATAATCGGTAGCATAACAATGTAATAATGTAACAATCTGTGGAACGTTCTAAAATCAAATTCCGACTCAAAACTACCTCTAGATTTGAACTGAGATTAATGCTTGAAGAACGTTCTGTAATATGGGCCTTACTTTTCCGGTACCTACCTTCAAAGACATCGAAAATAAGGTTTAGCATTTGTCTATGGTAAATGAGACTTTGTTTTTCTATAGAGCGTCATTGGGTTTCATTGTGAAGTATTAACTAAACACTTAAAGTAAGCGTTTGATAAATATACCTACTTATAATTGCGAGGTTTCTGGTCAAAGCAAAGTTCAAATCACTAGTTGCTACCTCTAAATTAGTTATATTGGCATCCCCATATCAAAGTGTCTATTCAATGTTGGCATAGACCTCGTCCTTCTTTTAACTAAACAATTCAAATTTAAATTTAAAATTCGAATATTCACAAAACATATTTTACTCATAAAATGGCACATACTCGTACCTATGCTGTATCACATAAACAAAAGCCGCATGCTCTCGATTTCCCCGTCGGCGACCAAACAGCTCATTGTCTATTGTCGACGATGTTCCGATCGATTGGACGATGCTTGAATCTCAACCGTCGGAGCTTTAACCGATTTTCCAATACATTTGCTGCCGATGATACCTTGCCTCTACGGTATGCAGAATACAACGCACAGAATGGGCAGTAGTATCTACTGGCCTGTTGGAATAGCATTTTGGATAAGGTAGAGCTAGCTAGGCATATTTAGTTGGCTCTTTTGCAGAGCCCGCCTGGGGAAGTACCACACCTTTGCCAGTTATTCCACCGCCAAGCAGTTTAATGCGCAAATATTACTGTGTTCCGGTTGGAAGGGCATTGTTTCCAGTGAAATTGCAGGGCAAATGGGAGATTGAGCAGCTTATGTCTCGGGGTGACGAGCGCAGTGCTGTGCCGCGCAGGGTCTTGAAATCTGCGAGTTTAAAATTCTGGGTGGTGCAGACCTGTTATGGGCGGACGTGACGTTTGACATCAGGCGAGCGATTTGCTCGTCTCGTCACTCAATTACATTAAAAAAAAATTAAAAAAATAAAAAATATTGGCCGGTCGGAATACCATTTTGGCCACGGTAGAGCTATAGAGCTTGCCTATTTGGTTTCCTTGCAAGATCTATCAAAATTAAAATATAATGGAATTGAGACTAATAGTAGTATACTCGTAGTTAAGTACTAGTGATCTTTTTTGGTTAACAGTAAGCAGAATGTCAATGTAAGTTAGTGATAATGTGTTCTTTGAATTTCCTTTGTGTTACAAAAATAAAATTACAGCGCTTCGGTCTCAAGGTCTGCTGGCTGTGCTCTGCGCTTGCACGCTATTTTACAAGCACCGTTAATGTTATCAAGATACAAGCATAGCTTATGTCTTATCTCCACATCAAATAGCATTCCGACCTATCTGTTTCCAAATGCAAAAGGACAAAACAAACATAAAAAATAACAGATATACTCGTACGTGACACATTCATAAACTTTCTACTTAATATGAGAAGGATTAAGATCGTTTTTACCTCATTCATAATTTCCCGTGAAAGTGAAATTACGACCTACTCACATCTAAACTCGGAAACAGCTAATTAATGTTTCTGGCGTTAATTATTAACAAATGCCGCAAAGAAAATATTAAATAAGCCTGTGAAAGCGGAAAGAGCTCAGTTGAATCATCCGAAGAAACACTAGATCATAAAGTCAGTACCCAATCTCCGAACGAAGCAAAGAAATTGGTATTTGAAGTTAGAAAAATAGTCTAAAGAACACAACACAAATGAGAAAGCTCATTATTTCCCTCTGTTTCTCTATCGCTGTTCCTTTTTCTCTATCTTTTTATTTGTTTGATGTTTTGATTTGTGTGTTTGATATTTTTATACGACTCGGCAACTAAACAAACTATTAAAAGCGAGGAAACAGCGTTCATCAACAGCAAATCTTCGTCAACACCGCTAGTGCGCACGTCTGTAATCGGCGGTTTGCTTGCTATTAAACTGTCTGTCTGTTTGCTGTTTTTTTTTTAATATGCACTATACATGCAAACACACACACATACACATATAGCCGAAAAGTGCTGATCATCATGAACAATTTTTCCTATGAGACCAATGTTGTTTATAATGACTACCTGTTACTGTTGTTGTGACTATGTTAACTGGTGCTAGTACTAGTTTTTACGGTGACAACCATATATTATGAAACATGTCACCGTAAAAACTGGTGCTAAACATCGTACTTTTTGATGATTGTCAGTATGCTCCGTACTTTAGGTGAATTCATCGGAATTTTGATTGCCATTTTACTCAATGTACTATTAGCCTTTTTCGGCTCTTTTCTTATTAGCCCTGTATACTTTAAACATTAGAACTTAAAATTTTGAAGTTCGATCACTGTCTCGACATACACAGCGTCGCATAATCCAGGGTGAGTCGGGGTAAGTCCGCCGCCGGTCGGCAAACATGAGCTGTCATTATCCAAATTGATTGCCAGCCCGGGGGCGGAATGGGCATGTTGTGAGGAGCCTTTTAGCCAATACGATGAATCTTCCATTGAAATGTGGGTACAATTGAAAGAAGAGAGCGCCAGGGGACGTTTGAATCGAATTTTAAACCCGTATATTTGATTCACACTTCTATCTCATTTATCAGGTAAAATGAGCGAAGTGGTCAATTATTTAAGACTAGCTGAATCATGTATGAATCGTAAATTTTTTCAAGATAAAAAGTATAATATAAAATGTACCTATACAGGGCTATTCATATAGGGTATGCCAAGCCGAAAACGGCTCATAGTACTCATCATTATGAACAACTTTTACTACGGGACCAACTCGAAATTCGCGAAAAAAAACAGCTGTTCCATACATTTTGTCGAGTGTCATTGACATTTTTGTATGGAACAGCTGATTTTTTTTTAACCCTATAGAAAGTAATCCTACGACTTAGTCATTGTTATGTAAAATATTGCAATGTTTATTTCAAATTTAATTTAACTTCGGCCAACTGTTTGAACGTAATATACTAAAAAAACATTTTAAAAAATCGCATATAAAATATTAGTGTGATAAACGAAATAAGTGACAACCTTTTATCCAACATTATTATAAAGAGATATAAATTATTCGAATAGCTAAAATGTTTTTTTTTTTTATAATTATTTGTGTGTTTGAATCTTCTAAAACGTTTCGATTTTCAAACCCATCATAAATCTTAACGTCTCTATCCAAATTAGATCAAACAGTAATAAAATTCTAAAAAACCGTGAAAATTTCATTGTTAATAAGGCTGGTCGTAAATATACTCAAAGCGGAGGGATGTAAAAATAAATTCGTTAATATTCGATGCCGTAGAGAAGCCTGGCCTGGACTATAACTTCATGAATAAAACACATCTGGATCGGAACATTATTTCTCTCCATTAAAATGTTAAGTAGGTATTACTTTAGTAAAAAAAATATATTTTACTAGCAATGTCTCGTGGTTTAATCTACCCTTAAGGTGCAACGTTTCACTTATGGCGCGAAATTTAAATTTCAAACGGATTTTTCGTTTTTAGAGTTAGACCGGGTAACTAAATTAAGTAATGATGAAATTTGCGACAATCTTTAAGTATTTTTTACGATATTTTGTAAAGGTATATGTACAGATGATGATGACATCATTCAAATATGTCAATATCATCTCCGATCGCCAGTTTAACGCTTAATTGCCTTTTTTGTGTTATCTTATGCATTACTGTTTATTAGCTCTACAAAATACCGTGAGGAATGCTTAAAAATTGGCGCAAACTTTATGATTCCTTAATTTAGTTACCCGGCCTGGCTCTAAAAACGAAAAAAACAGTTTGGAATTCAAATTTCGCGCCATGAGCAAAACCTTAACGAATTGCGGCACATTCAAAAGCCAACTAAATTATTAAGAACAAATCTGTCTAAAAAAATTATGTGCTCGTAGTGCGTTAATCCGTAACTAACATTTTTGTTAAAAAACGCAAATTAGAAAAAATATTCCCAGTTTTGTTTTTTCTCTCCTTGTAATATTGTATTTGTTCGAAAAAGATAAAAAACGGAGTAACTATTGCAAAGTACTATTACCAGAGAGGTAAGAGTAAATAAGGTATATTCAAATTCAAATTCTTTATTCGTGCAAAAACTTACTGGCTAAAAACAAGAAGAAATGATGCTACCTACAGTAGTTAAATAACTGTGTCGCGGGTAGCAACGCCCACCTCCGATGTAAGAATTTACAAAATCTTAATATATATAAATTACGTGTCACGTTGTTTGTCCGCTATAGACTCCTAAACTACTTAACCGATTTCAATCAAATTTGCACACCGTGTGTAGTTCGATCTAACTTAATAGATAGGATAGCTCACATCTCAATTTATAGTGTCTACCCGTGCGAAGCCGGGACGGACCGCTAGTTATACTTATTTTAAATAAACAAATTGATTAATTTAGAAGCAAAAAAGAAAAAACACTTAAAAACGAAAGAAAGCTTAAAGACTCTGTGGTATAATATTCCAAGACATATATTGTATAATATTCTGTAGACACTTACATACCATTTCAATGTGTAGAAAGAATACCTGTATCTATGGGGCTTGATATGTAGATACGTAGAAAAAAAAATAGTTTTACTACGATACCGGTTTGTAGCACGGGTTTCGTAGGCGGCCGAAGGTGTTTTTCTAATAGATCGTTAGGCTGCGCCAAACCAATTTTCTTTTTCTTTTTAGAAGGTATTATTTACTTTCAATGTATGTTTGTGTTTATTAGTATAGAAGTAATGTTTACTCTGCTCCATAGAAAGTATTTTATGAGATAAGGTTACCAATATTGCCCTTTCCAATCTGCCATCACGCCAACAAGGGATCGTCCATTAATCACGTGATGTTTTTAGCAACTTTTTGTTCTCCGCCTCCCCCTGGTGATACATGGTGAGATTGGTGAGATTATAAATTATTCCCCCTCACCCCGTCAACATCACGTGTATTTTTTTTTGGTACAAATTTTCTTTAAAATTTTCAGAATTTTACAAAAATAAATACACGTGATATTTCTCTACACGCCCTCGTGATTTTTTCCGAATCCCTCTCGAACCTCACGTGATTAATCCCTAACAAACCTGCTAGTGGCAATAAAACTTTTGTCACAAAAATAATATTCCATCACTCACATAGCATTAAAAAACCGATATCTAACACGAACACGGAAAGCGTTTTAGCTTCCGATATAAAACGACTAGCGGTTGTTAAAATCTGTGCTCACAAAGTGGCTATAAACCTCAGATCAAGTAGAAAGGCAGATAGAGTCCCGCCTTAGATACAGGTGAAGCCAAAAAAAACTACCCAACTGCCCGTGTACGTATACTTCAAGCACATATTGACGCATAAAAACTACCCGAATCAAACGTCAAATCTTACGTCAGTTGTTCAGAGACGTGGACAAGAAAAATAAGTAGTAATAACGGTAGTTTTTATGCGTCAATATGTGCTTGTAGTATACGTAAACGGGCAGTAGGCTTTTTTTGGCTTCACCTTTATGTAAGGCGAGAACTCTATCTGCCTTTCTACTTGACCTGAGCTATAAACATGATGTGGCATAAACTACACTCGAACCTAGATATATGATAATCTGAAATCTGGAAAAGAAAGGTTATAGTATTAAGAAGCGATTACTGGGGTTAGTGATATCTTAACATCGTAAGGTGCCATTTTCATATTGAAAGTGTAAGCTTTGGGGGTAGTGCAGACTCCGATAACGGCGCCATTTTGGCGTATCCGAATTGTGGCATAGCCGTTTTTAACTCGTATTACTAACTTTTTGTTAATGAAATAAGGTTCAAATTTGAACAACAGCGAAGGACCAGATTCTGGCTTTGCCACTCGTTCGGTTGCAGCGTATGACTAGAAGGTGGCTTCTGCCATTGGCACGACATCACTTCGTCTTTGTACTGGCTAGTGAAAATTTTCTACAAACATATTTGAATAGACAATATCATCCATTCATTGTGCGATATTTTTGCGCGCGAACTAACACATTAAAAAAAGTTTTAAAAACATTTGTCAGTGTTGCGATATTTTTTGGTAAAACTAACGTGTAAATACGGCTTATTATTTTTTTATTTTTTAATATTTAATCAATCATCTAACGTTTATCTTCCGTTCCATTAGTTTTTCAGATCTAGAGCACAAATCATTGAATTCAAATTTCCAAACTAAAGTTACTCCGGAACAAGGAGAGTTTCTCTACTGGCAACATTACCGAATGACGTCACACCGACGCGCAGAAGTTCTGATGGATTTTCAATAACCGATTGGAGTTGCTAGTTATACTGTCGTAAAATTACCCTGTTGGCTAATATGAAAGCTTCAATAGTTTGATCAGTTTTGTAATCGATGCGTACGGAAATCTGTTTTACGATTTTAGTTTTTATCGTCAGTGGATTTAAGGGACAAAACAGTAGGTAAATTGTTTTTAATTGTGAGTATAAGTTTATTGTTTAGCTGCGCCCCGCGGTTTCACCCGTGCTGTTTTAAAAACGTTGACGGTAATGATGTTGTTGATGATGATGATGAAAATTGGCTTACATCCTTTTCCCCAGACAACGTTTAGGCAAAATTTAATTATGATGTTGTTGGCAGATTTTTCTCTCCATCCTAAGATTGCCTGCAAGAAAATCGCTCTTAGCGGTAAGGCAGCATGTTGTTGCGCTAGTTTTAAGAGTTGTTAAATTTTTGATTGTATTTTATGGTGTGAATAAGGCAGATTTTTCTTTCATCCTAAGATTGCCTGCAAATAAATCGCTCTTAGCGATAAGGCAGCATGTTGTTGCGCTAGTTTTAAGAGTTTTTAATTTTTTTATTGTATTTAATGGTGTGAACAATCAAGAGATATTTATCTCAAATATATCCAATCATCAATCAACCCGACACCTTGTACCTTCGCCATCCGAAATTGCTCTTCCTTATAGATCTTAACTAACCGTAAACCCATCTCGTAAATACCAAGTCGGTCCACTTTACCGATAATCGAATATATAGTACCAAAATCGAATCGTCATTAGTTAGTAGTTACTACTTAGTTGCCAACACATACAAACCCACTCGGAGTCACTAACCTTCCGATTAATCAATTATTTCGCTTAGAATGGCGTGAACTCGAGACATATCTGGGGCTTATTCTGACGTAAGATATTATCCTGGTTGCTGTCGCTTTCACTAGAAATGTCAAGGGCATGCGACTGTCAGAGATAATCTCGAGCGCCCAAGAATAGAGTCCCTGGGACCTATTTTGGTAAGTGAGAATCTTGGAGACGGTCGCTTTCATTAGAAACGTCATAAGAGTGAGACTGATGAAGATAATCTCGAGCGCCTAGGAATAGAGTCCCTCGGACCTATTTTGGTAAGTGAGATATTATCTCGGTCACTGTCGCTTTCACTAGAAATGTCTTCGGCTTGAGACTGACGGAGATAATCTCGAGCGCCTAAAGATAGAGTCCCTGAGACCTATTTTGGTAAGAAATATTATCACGGTCACTGTCGCTTTCACTAGAAATGTCATTGGCGTGAGACTCTCGGAGATAATCTCGAGCGCCCAAGAATGGAGTCCCTGAGGCCATTTACCCTTCTCTACTCTATTTAGTTACAGTTTGACGTTGGGACTTTGAAAATGGATAGTTGTTTGTACTTGACTGAACTTGTATCCGACGTAACTGGATAATACAGATAGCATAAGCAAATTTGTATATAGGTAAATGTCTATGATAGTTACACTTTGTATTAGATTTGTTTCTACGGTAAAAATATATAGTATATACAAGGTGTCACGGAAAGGTGCAGTAATACTTAAGGGTGTTCTTCTACACGTCAAAGTGAACAACTTTTGTGAAACAAGTTTGATAAAATTCGAGAAAAAAAAATATCGAGTCACCATACAAAATATTTAGTCACGTGATCAATTTTCCATGGAGATTCATTATTTACTTTCTCGAATTTAGCAAACTTGTGTTCTAGAAGTTGTTCACTTTGACGTGTAGAAGAACACCCTTAAGTATTACTGCACCTTTCTGTGACACCTTGTATAAGTATATCATAGTCAGTGAAGTGAATAGTGAAGACGATTTTTAATCGATTACGTCAAACTTTTCACACTCATAGTTACACTAGGGTTCCTTATTCCCTGGTTGCCATGGAACATAGACAAAGACAAGAACAAGTAACACATAGACCCAGAGCGATATTTAGATTCTTTATTCAAACGTCTTCGCGGTTCGTCAACAATTAAAATAAAATTGACATGCTTGATTCCAGCTAGATCTGCTTGATAAGGCTTGGTGTTGACTCGTGTGATGTGTCTATCTCTCTTTGGCTCTGTACAAAACGCTTTGAATATTCAAAGGTGCCTAGAATAGCTCATTCTATTTTTGTGGTTGAAACATATGGCTTTTGTACTTGAAAAAAACTTGCTAAATCGCATGCGACGTCGCTTAAATAGACATCAGGCTTAATGGATCATGCAATTAGTTAAACCTAACCTGACATGCCATTTTACCTTCTAGATTTTTCATGAGCACGCAGCCCAATGGTCAACCTTAGTAAATCATAGCTATAACAAAGTTACATTTACAAACAGACAAAAAACTCTTACGTTAAATTCTTTCTCCGTTATGTCGTGAGTAAAAGGAAAGTTGTCTTCAAGGAAGATATCATTTCGTTATAATTACGTACATTAATACAAACATATGTACGTAAATATTTACGTACATACGTTTGTATTTTTATAGGTACGTTTGATTGATACGAAACAAAAATAATGAACCACTTACTCGTATACAACGCAAACTGACTTTGCTTTGAAACATTTTATTATAATTACACAGCAGTGCTCCCGTCATCAGGAGGGCCCCGTATTATTGAGTCGGATACTCTGATTATAGTTTCAGCCACATTCGTCCATTTAAGCTGCGACCCGCGGTTTTACCTACAATTCTTCAAAACCATATTTTTTTTGTGATAAAAATCTAAAATGTAAATCTTAAGTATAAACTATATTCATACCAATCAAATTGGTTAAGCCATTTTTGCATAATTCAGTGACAAACATCAAAACTTACAAGCTTACATAATTTTACATAATACTAATAGGAAGTAGGATAGTCAGAACACTTGACTCAATAATATACGAGTAGTCTCGTAATTGCCTACATCAAAAAAATAAACCACTTCTTCCGACTTTCCCTCTCGACCTCTCTTATCGTCCAGCTACCCGACAAAGATTCCTTGAGAGGGCATTTCATTAATCAAAAGCACGCCATTAGGGTACCCGAGGGTAAACGCCGCGGTCACAGATAGCGTAGGACAAACAACAGATCGCCCGATGATGAATGGTCCGATCGATCCGTTTATCTACTAAAAACATTGAATTTAGAAGATAAATATTGAATTTAGCAGGTAAACCGATGGTTATTATATTGTCTTCAACTGGAGAGTGAATCGATATCTTCTAGGCAAGCGTGCTCCATCGTAGACCGCATCATTGCTTCCCATCAGGCAAGATGGCGGTCAAACGCAAGCCAATCATAGAATTAAAAAAACATTGATTTTAGATTAGAAAATCCTTTTTAGAAGTCAATAAATAGAAGTTTATTTATACTTTCCCCGCACGCTAAGTAAATTCTCTTTTCATATCAACTATTGCTAAAACAAACAAACTACAACAAAACATAATGATGAAAAACTGTAACATGTAAAAAACATATTCAAGTTAAGTTCAAATACTCTGGAAAACATTTTCAAATTCACAAAAATCGTCTGGTATGTGCAATGTGCAATATGCATAAAGCGATGCCACAGTAAGACGCACTCAACGACGAGAACGTTCAGAATGTCTATAGAATTTCCTGAAAATGCTTCTGTAATTTAGCAGATTCATTTTAACCCAGTGCTCGCTCGGAACTACTTTCAGTTTGTCGCTACAAGCATGTGGTAGCGTGAATGGGTAAGGGTAAGCACCCACTTAGTCACACTTTAAGATAATATTTTGTTAAATTGCTGACATTACATAATATAAAGTGTCCATCCACCTGCATGCGTGCAAGAACAGTGCGGTTTGCGTGCATCTTAGAAATATACTTTTACAACTAACTCACCTACTTTTACGATACTTTAAGGGTACTGTGATAATTTATGACGCGAAATTTTATGCATATCATAAATTAACTTTTGTAATACTCGAATACTCTGTCTATCTTTCTCTAACAATATCTCTCTTCATTTTATTAACTTGCTTGCCTTTTCTTTTCTTCCGTTACTCTTCTTTCCGGCTCTCTGTTCAGACAGAGTCCTACCGTCGCATGACACGTTAAATTATATGCCCCGGTTGTTTGTTCCAACAACAACCGGCAAGCCATGTCAGATGCCTTCAGGCGGCATAAACACTGTGACAGACTGGTGGCTCTCCTAACCTGAGCTAGCCACTACCTGTGTCTTTTTGAAAGCTTTTATTTAACTTGCAACGTATGTAACTATGTCTGTACGGGTGGAATCTTGCAACTCAATTTTGAATCACTTTCCGATGTCCGATTGAGCAGATTTTTTTTTTTATTTTGGTAACTCAAATGACAATGCAATAAAAACTTGTTTTTAGAATTAACTTAATTATTTTTGTTCATTGATAGGGTTGCGTTGGAACTCCAACTCGCCTGGTAATCAATGATGCGGTCTACGATGGAGCATGCTTGTCTAGAAGGAACCGATTCACTCTGAGTCAGTAAGTCGTTGCTTAACTAGTATATGAACTTACTAACTAGACAGCAATCATAATAAAAAAGCTTGTAGATTTTGTTATATTTAACACGAGAAACACGTAAAAATTACGACTTAATTTTAGCCGACTTCAAAAAGGAGCCGGTTTTCAATTCGACTGCTTTTTCTACTACGTCCGTGTTAATTATAACAAAATCTGTCAAAACCACGTTAGTTTCCATAGTAAAGCTTGGAGAATGTAGAACTATGCTTAAGATACTTAACATTCCATCCTCGTGCAGTGTAACACAAGGCCTGACGCCTCAGCGGGCCAGTTTATGGCAAGTACCATGTACGATAAAACTATTATGCGCTCTGCAGCTGCTTCTACATTCTTGCTGCAAATTGTATTTTGCGACATAAATTGGTGAAATATTTCGACAATAGTGCAACATTAAAACGTATAAGGCAGTGAAATAAGGAAACTACAGGTAATAACGGTAACGACTGTGTGGGGACGTAAATAATTTTACTTTTTTAGTCGAAATTATTTTGTGTTTTCAGAAATAGTATTTTACCCTAAAATTAATAATGAATTAAAATTAATAATGAAAATAGAAAGAAAGGTAAAAAAAACTCTTTTCAATTTTTGCTCATATTTGGACTTTATTTGTAGGTACTACTTACCTACAATAATTATGGTTAAAGAAGAGATAAGGTGTACGCTAATTTATTTGTCTTCCGACAAACAATGACCGATGCAAGCGCCAATTTCGAGCTCTATTCTACTCTTTCTAGATTCAAACTAGGTCCACTATCTTCCTCATTTTGACGTAATAAAAATCGCTTTGCTCACAAAAGCTTCATTTTCACGCTGGTACAAATTGCTTGTCCCAGTGACGGACAGCGGCTGGTCGGGCCATGAATACTCGTAGCTTTCATTATACGTTTGGATGAATATCTCAACTTATTTTACTCCAAATCTTGTAGATTTGTTGAATAGAGACGATTTCTATTTATAAGTTCTCTGTTTAAAATTAGACAGTAGCAAAAACGTTTTCGACAGTTCCAGAATATGTTTTCTTAAGCAAATAGGGAGGTATATATCTTGGTTTTTTAGATGTGATTTCAGTACCAAGCAACATTCAAGTAGAAAACAGTATTATAGTGAGTCTAACTCGTACTTAATTGCACCCCTAGCTAATTAAGCTAATAAGATAATTGCGATAGCTGCTACCCCCAGTGTTAAAGTGTTGTCGCCCGGAGGTCTTAGACATGACTAAGTGGTTGTTGTTATATATCATACTACCGGTACAACTTTACATGTCATCCGCACTACGGTAGTGCTAAGTTGTGAAAACTACTCGCGGTCACCCATCCGAAGACTGACTCTGTCGTCCATTGCATCTGTCATCGGGCCGAGCTTCGTAATGAAGGCCACTAATTCTAGAATATTTTATTTCTTAAGGAGGTACATAAATTTCAGTGGTGCACCAATTCCCAGTCTTCGAGTATATACATTTAAGTACCAGTCCCCATTTGTGTGCAATTGCTAATTGCACATTTATTGTGCGAAGCGCTAGACCGCGGAATGCTCGGTCCCAGTGGTTATTTCCCGATAGATATAATCTGGTATCATCAAGTCGAGAGTGAATTGGTTTCTTCTAGGAAAGCGTGCTCTATTATTATTTTTTTTTTTTTTTTTCAATTTAGTGATGGAGTTGCATTTGACCGCCATCTCGCTTGATGGTAAGCAACGATACGGTCTATGATAAACGTTTCACACTCACGGCTCCCCACTAGGAAAATCCTGTGCCAGGGATGCCACGGAACACACACAAAGACAAGGACAACTAACACCCAGACCCAGAACAGATATTTAAATTCATCATTCAAACATCTGCCCGGCCGGGAATCGAACCCGGAACCTCTGGCTTATAAGGCGGATATATTACCACTGAGCCAAACAGGTCGTTGCTGAATGATGGAGCATGCTTGCTCAGAAGAAACCGATTCACTCACGAGTTGAAGACACCTAGATTATATCTAGAATCTCATAGAACGCATCATTGCTTAACATCAGGCAAGATGGCGGTCAAAACAAACCTTTCACCAAAAATAAAAAATATGGAGGTATACTTACCTACTATCTAGAGCACTCTGGTCTAGTTTTTCACAGCACTAGTGATATTGTGCAAATTACTCGTCCGTGGCTGGCTCGGGCGTGAATGGCCGGTTTCATTATACGGCGGCGCGTGTTCGTGAATATCTCGCCTTAATAGAACGTGTGGTTTTTATATTTTCTCTGCTAACTATGAACGAGACATTTTTTATTTATGAAAGTAAGTTCGTAAAGGCCGAATGGCTAGTCCTGGTGTTAGAGTATTTAGGTTGTTGTTATCTTACTAATATTATAAAGGTGAAAGTATGTACGTTTGTTACTAATGAACGCTGAAACGGCTGAACGGATTTACACGAAATTTGGAATGAAGGTCGTTCATGGTCTGAATTAACACAGAGGCTACTTTTATTCCGGAAAACGCGCGTGAAACCGAGGGGTGCAGTTAATGGAGCATACAATCGGGCCCTAAAATTTAACGAGTCATCCAATCTACAGTAGCCCTTAGTACTACCACTTATGCTGCTATATATTTTCTTGAACGCGTTTTATAAACAATCACCTTTCTCGATTTTCTTCTGGAGGTTCTTCAGAATTTGATACGATAGGTACACTTTAAAAATATAATTTTTCAGATACGTTTATTCAATGGTTCAATGCTTTTAATATTACGATGTCGGTAAGAGGTCTTCTACTTGATATATTATTGGCCCGAGTAAATATATCTTTAAAACAGCTGTTTTATTACCCATATTTATGAGCAATGACACTTAAGAAACACAAGTAAATAAGTTATTTCGTGATTTCAAAATAGGTAGGGTTTCAAGGTAGAGTAATTAGAAACTCCGAATGAGAAAGTTTATAATAGCCCAATTTATTTAAACTCTTTATCCTACTGACGATTTGATACACAAATAACACGCCAACACACTTTCACAAGCTCTAACTAGCTCACATACTTTCAAGAAAAAAGACAAGAACATTATTTTTACAAAACAAAAAACAAAAACCGACTTCAAAAGACCGACTATTGAGTTATTAATCTATTTGTCGCGCACGTACTTCATGCAAATTTAAGACTTATATGGTTTTCTCATGGATACCATTATCAGAACTGGACTAAATTGAAATGGGACCAAATGGGAAGCGTCAGCTTTCTAATAAAAAATCAATGAATCATCAAAATCAATTCACCCAGTCAAAAGTTATGAGGTAACAAACATAAAAAAAAAAAAAATAAAAAAAAAACATACAGACGAATTGATAACCTCCTCCTTTTTTGAAGTCGGTTAAAAAGTACCAAAAATAAAACAGAATATTTAATCAATTTTTTTCATCTATTTTGAATCATAACTTTTACCTACTTTGCCATTAAGTATTTTAAAATTAAAATATCCAAACCTAGTCTCCAGTATTACACGTATCCATAGAATACGGTGATAGCTTACAAATAAGTGGCCCGTTATTTTGTTTGTCACCTACATAATATGTATATGACGTGACAAAAAATACAGTTTAAAATAAACAACTGATCACTTTAAAAGCTGAAATTTCCTCGCCTATTTAAAAGTTTCTTCAACATAATCAACACCGATCGATCTGTTTGTGATCGATTTTCCATACTGAAAGTTGAGTTCTCATCGGTCAGCACCGACACAGAATAAATAGCAGTTGCTACTAAAGTGCAAGCTCCATCATAATCCATCACGCCGCGGTTAATGCATTCGATTGAAAGTTTTGAAGACAAACGTTTTCAAATAATACATAGTTTACGAAAATATCGAGAATACATTTGTTTTGGAATATTAATAGCTGTAACGTGAGGAGGCCGCCGTCTGATGGACACGTAAGAATTAGAATAATGAAGTCAGAATCATTGCGTATCATCGGGCGAGACGGCGGTCAAACGCAAGCCTATCATCGAATGGACCAAAGTTATAGGTACATTAAAGTTAAAGTAAGTTATAAGTTAAAGTTAAGTTGTACCACGAGCAATACTGCTTTAAACATAATAGACACTGAACGTAGATAGATAATCGTAAAGGTTCGTAACAGTTTTTTGCATTCAAAATCACTTTTTTATTTTGAATCTATGGTTATCTAATTTTCATTCATTCCAGCTTTCATGAAGTAGAGGGGTTTGAAAACTAAAAAACTTGTAAAACAACCATTCCTATGTCACAATACACATTTGTCGATTAAATAAAAAGTAACTTGGTATATTATAAATAGATTTTTTTTTATGATAATTTGAGACGAGACGTGCAAATCGCTCGCCTGATGTTAAACGTCACGTTTGCCCATAAACAGGTCTGCGCCACACAGAATTTTGAATTTTTAGAAGTCAAGACTCTGTGCGGCACAGCACTGCGCTCGTCACCTTGAGATATAAGATATTTAATCTCCTATTTGCCCTGTAATTTCTCTGGAAACAATGCTCTTCCAACCGGAACACAGTAATGTTTGCACATTACTGCTTGGCGGTGGAATAACTGGCAAAGGTGTGGTACTTCCCCAGGCGGGCTCTGCAAAAGAGCCCTACCACGACAAAATACATAGCACGTAGGTACTATAGGTTGGTTCTATTTCTAGAGTGAAAGCCAATCCTAGCGGACAAAGTCTCCTAAGTGCACGTCAAATAACACTTCTAGCCGACGCTCGCCGCTTTGAGCTAGAAATCTTTCTAAATGCAGGCTCTAGCCAATCGAGCCGATGATGCATCGACATAAAGTAAATGAGTTTTTACCTACAGTCCATGTTAAAGCCATAATGCAAGCTACTGTTTTCAAATGTATTTCTAGTGTATTTCCACCTTCAAACCGCGATGGGTATAATCAAGAATTCTTGTAATTTCTTCATGAAGATGAGCTTCCGCGAAGTAACGCCTGATTCAATAAATTATCCATAATGCAAGTTAAAGTTGTCATAATAGCGGAAGCGACTGATATTTATAACTATTTAAACTATTTTGTACCTTTTCTAAGGTTTTTAAAAAAGTGATTACTCTTGGCAACAAGCCAATCATAATAACTATATTGGTAGTTTTAGTGTTTGTTTCCTTTTGCTTCTTATTTATGCTGTAAACAACAAAGAGTTTATCTACCAATACCACATGAATATTAGCATCATGGTATGGTTTTTGGTTAGTTTTCTTCAATGTTTATGGAGCGCATACTGCATAATAAAAAGTTTTCCCCTATCTTTACATTAAACATAGTCTTTTTCTATTTTAGTCATCTCTAAAAAACAACTACAACCTCCTTACGTAAGTAAAGAGAAGGGTAAAGAGCGTAAAAAAGAGATCGCTCTTATCGATAAGGCCGTCAGTTGTTGCATTAGTTTTATTATCCTTTTTGTCTGTAATTTCCGGTGTGAACAATAAAGAGTTTATCTATCTATCCTTTTTTGAAGTCGGTAAGAACGATAGGCTGATAATGATGTTATTCATCTTAATTACTAAACTTAATAACTATTGTGGAAACTAACGTGGTTTTCACACATTTTTGTTTTAATTAAACACGGGAATACTCACGTAAAAACGCGTCACGTTTGTAAACTCGCCTGATGAAGGTCACCGAATGTGACCGAAACTAGTCGTAGTAGACAACTTAATTTTTACGTGAGTATTCCCGTGTTTAATTATAACAAAAATTAAAAACTATTAGAATTAACCCTAGTAATAAAAGATCTTATTTCATAAATATTATATATTGAGCTGTAACGTTGTATGTGAACGGAAGCACTTAGCTTCAAGCCTTTATCGGAGAGCTTTCGCCACAGATTTAGAGCTCTCGCCGAAAGCTCCGGAACGCTACATCCTGTCTCGGTCTTGGCTTAATTTGAGCCTGTCTAGAGCTACCTACGAGTTGCTATGTTAATTGGGAACTCTGTGTATGAAATGAAAATAATTAAGTGAAATGGAGGGGCCAAAATATTGAAATATTTTGGCAGAGTATAATGCAGTGGCTTGATTCTTGGTTGGATTGCTTTTGTTCCTGCAAGTGTCAGTCGGTGACATAGATGACTGAAAGAGTTTGTGTTGCCAAAAAGTTTATATGCCTAAGAATACGCTTGTTAATTTTTTAACTCGTAATAAAACGAAAATAGATCTGAAAATTGTAAGTAGGTATAGATTACTTAAATAGATATATGCCACCTGAACCATAATAAAGAGTCGACGCTTCCATTCATCAAAATCGGATAACCTACTAGTTTAAACGACACGTAAATACATACAGTAGAACTCCAATTATCCGAACTCCGACCATCCGAATCGCCGATTATCCGAATCACAAAAAACCCCCGCGCGTGTGTGGCCTCGAGATTGCTTTGAAGTGGATGGAGCGTCAGCCCGAGTGTGACCACTTGCAACTGCTCACCGTCAAGCGAATGCGTGACCTGGCTGCCCGAAAACGGTTGAAGACCGCAAAACAGCTTACATTGACGGAGATGTTTAAAAAACAATGATTTTTATTTCTAAACTTGTACATAAGTACATTTTATTTATATTTAAAACATGTGAAAATTTCATGTTTCTTTCATTTAATTCAATAAAAAAATAGTGCAATATCAAAACGTAGCTTTTATTCTCTCCAATGGCAATTTTTTTTTAAAAAATCCGATTATCCGAATATTTGATTATCCGAATGGGTCCCGGTCCCCATTAATTCGGATAATTGGAGTTCTACTGTACTACAAAAAACGTAACCCACAATTTCACCTTTTTCACTTTGCTATAGTCGAGTAAATATTGAACCAAAAGTACCACCAGTCGAATTCCCATTTCACTTCACGTCGCCTGACGTGAGACAAGACACTTTTGGCCTCTTTAAAAGAGGACTCACAATCGAGGCCACAGTAACGCCATAGGGCTGCTACAGACCATCTCACCCGAGCACGTACCTCTCAAGTCTAGGGCTCTCCCCACTGAGTCAACACTAGACCAGGGCTTTGTTTCAGAAAAATCTGTTTATTGAAAAACTTGTTTGCAAAGTCAAATAAAACTCGGGTCATGTGAACAGTCGGTCGTCGGTTAGCTTGTGGAATGTACGAAATATGATGTTTGTTTCGCCCGGTTTGTTTTGGTTAGAAACAATTGTATGGAATTGTATGATATTTTAGCGGGTCTGTTTGAACAACCTCTTGATTTTGCAGGGTTGATGATAAACATTTTAGAATGAATTGTTTTGGAATGAATTGATGTTTAAGTGCTTATGTCAAAGTTGGAGTCTACTGTGATTTTAAGTGCGTCCTTATAATGGCTAGCTGTTGAACGTGACTTTGTACGCGTAGTAGTTTGTCGCTGTTTTCTTGCGCTTGTCATTTTGCTCGTTCCGATACCTACCTCTTTACTGTACTGCTATCTCCTTTTCACCCAGCTGCCATTCAATCCCATTCTAAAGCCAAATATAGGTAGTTTTAGTAACTGTAAAGTAGCTCTTTTTTTCTCGAACCCGGGATTGTTCAAAAATAGAGTCATAACCAAGCGTATGACATCGTCGGCCACCTCGCCACTTACAAATTAGATAATATCATACGCATGCCTAGTCTGAGGCTCTATTCTGCCGAGTGATATATTATCTCGGTCCCTGTCGCTCTCATTAGAATTGTCTTGAGAGTGAGAGTGATGGAGATAATCTCGAGCGCCTAAGAGTAGGGTCCCAGATATAAAAAAAACTCTTATTCTTTCTTTCTGACGAGTTTCCTCACATCTTCACATCTAAAAGGCCAAACTGATCTTGATAAAATTTGGAAAATCGTGGGCAATCCACAGCGTAGCTAACAATGTACGAGTACGTATGATGTCTGTGTAGTATATCAGGTATGTTATTTGGATGTTAGTTCTGTTATAATATTTCAGGCAACTTTAACCTGTGGGGCTAGCACAACTTTGACGTAAAAATACGTAGCGAGTTTTCGATGCGAAGTGTACGCCATTTACGACTGTCAAGTGTGCTCCTGACGGGTGTAAATGGCGTACACTTTTCTATCGAATACACGCTACGTGTTTTTACGTCAAAGTTGTGCTAGGCCCACTGGTCCTAGTGGTCCTCTTGGCCTAAATATTACTGTGTCAATGCCAATAAGGTATCCAGTTAGTACTGAACCTTATAAGTATCAACAAAAACTTAACAACCCACGTCTTCGGTACGACGAATTAATAATGATCTTTTGATTAGTTTGGCCATTCCTGATTCCAGGGTTATTCAGCGTAAACATGGCAATATTTGACACCCGGCCAGGCTAATATCGACTCTAATCTCGAGTGGTTGAGTCGAATGCTGCATGCAGTAACCGGCAATAAAATCACTTTTGAGAAACGATGGCAGTCACGCAATGTAATAAATCAGATAAATACCTACGGAGTGATGATTAGTAGTTTTGGTGTAGTTTTTAAAGTTTGGGATTGGTGAAGAAATTAACTAGAGATCTCAAACTAGAAACGGCAGGTCGTGCTTATATATAGCGTAGCTGGACTAGTTCTTCGTCGCTGATCACCGATGTAAGCCAAGGATGACTCAGTCAGACTATGGATAGATAACCGCGAGTGGCATTAACAAGAGACCGCCAAGGTTCGAACAACACGTTGAGTTGTAAGCGCCGGTTGTTTGTCCGATAACAACAACTGCCAAGTCATGTTAAAAAACCCTTGAGGGGGATCTTAAACTGCTTTCACCAGGGCAGCCACTAGCTTTTAGGCTTAGCTTTTTTTTTTAACACTAGGGTTATCCAATCGACCTATATGAGCTTACTTTTCAATTGACGTGGAGCTGAAACCCAGCATGGCACTACAATCTCATGCCTCTACTTAGAGGCAAAAGAAAATTTCTAGTAAGAACTAGAAATTTTCTTTTCATCAACTTTCCTTCACGTTTAAGCCCTAGTACTTCCTGGATTTTCTTTTTTCCACTTCCCTCCGGTTTGCTGGACATTGACCCTTAAACTTTATAATCTCTAAGTATTTACTTACAAAACTTTCTTGAAGCCCTTCCAGAACCTTACCAGTCCTGTATTTTCTAAATAGGTACATAAGCAAATAGTGTTGCTCAAATTCAAGACGAAGTAAGTCGAGACAAATCCAACCTTGGTCTTTGCACTAGCACACATGGACTTGGTATTGATACACTCTTTCTCCGGTCTCGGTGTTCCTACAGAAATTTCACAACTCACAACTTGTTGTTAACTTATTTAAGCTATTATTCTTACAATAAGTTACAAAAACACACAAGTTGAAAAAAAAAACTGGCCAAGTCCGAGTCGGACTTGCGCTCGACGGGTTCTTAATCTATAACAACGGCAAAAAGATTACGTTTGTTGTATGGAAGCCCGCTTAAATGTTTATTTTTTTTCTGTTTTAGTATTTGTTGTATACGAAACCCCAAAAAGCAGCAGCAGACATATAGACAAGGCTGAGGATTAGAGACGGAAAAAACAACTCCAAAAACGACTGTAATTGCGAGATCCAAGCGCTGACATAACATGGTTTTTCTTGCTCAATTCTTGGTAAGTTGCTCTTTTACTAGCTTTTATATCTAGATTTAGTTGCAATTAGACACTATCAGTGTTCTCGGTCTTGTAATTCCAGAAAACCAGGACTGACTCTACACTACAAGCCATACCGTTATTTCCCCTTCATCGAACGAGTACGACGCAATTAGCCGCCACAAAATAAAAGCGGTATTCGTAGTTAAACGAGAAACAATTTCACGCAAAATTGATTCTTAATACAGAGGGAAAGTGTCTGGATTGCCTTGATTCGGACAAAGTTTGTTGAATTAGCAATTGTTGTTTTTCAACGATGCCGTAAGCTGTTACGGCAAAATCTGAGCGCGGTATTATATACTTTTTATCGAGGAAACTTGGCTTAAAATGTTAACCCGTTTTGTAATTAAACGCGCTTAGAATTTGAATTTCTTCGCAATAGTTTTAGCGTACTGAAGTTGGCTACGGTTGACTTTCATAGTTACAAAATACTCCTTTTTTACTTAATTTTTTTTCTGCAGCCGTTTTCTTTACTTTTACATATATCAGTCAAAGATTTC
This sequence comes from Alcis repandata, assembly GCA_949125135.1. Lineage (NCBI taxonomy): Eukaryota > Metazoa > Arthropoda > Insecta > Lepidoptera > Geometridae > Alcis > Alcis repandata. The sequence goes on from OX421237.1 coordinate 8,604,955, forward strand.
CCATCAAAATGGTCTGCGATGATTTGTCACAACGCTGTAAAACACCAAAAAGACTTATAGCATGAAAATAGAATGTTCTTTATCTTATAGTTTTATTCGGCCATTATCTACTTATTGGTCGATCCACTCAATTGTTCTTTTGACCTTTATGTCCTTTATGCTGCAAATTCAATACTAAGCAATATTAATTAAAAACAAAACAATAGGGAACCCCTACCAAATTAACAACTGACGAAGCAGAAGTAAAATTTCGCTGAATGTTAAATGCGGACAAGAAAGACTAAGGAAATGAGACCAGCGGGGTAATTATGTAAATCTGGTCGTGATCGAGATTGGGCTAGTGATTTCATGCTATCTCCTTCACACCAACCTAATTGTACAATGCGTGCTCCTGCTCGCACTTGATAAAACCATCTATCATAATTAAAATCACGAACGAACAGTCGGACCTATAATAAGGTTCATGAATCACTATGATCATGTATCCCTGCAAGCATTGGCTCTCTCTCTGTTGCTCTCGTAAGAAAAGTCATAAGAATGAGAGTGACCAAGATAATAAGCTCGTGGCAGAATAGAACCCCCGGGTTCGGAAGCAGAACTTCCTTCGATTCGACGATTATTCGAATCGTTAGCCATCGACGCCTCATTAGCACGTTCCAACACGGAAAGCCATCGAAAAAGTTATTCGTGTATCAACCTTTTCCGGAAATACTATCATTAAAAGAAAGGTCGAGGAAACAATTCCTATTATATCTTTTTTTGGCAAGTTTTTCTGATGTTTTACAAACCATTACACGGTAGTTTATTTAGCTTGGTATCTAAAAAGAGGCTGATTGTTAATTAGGGTTCTGAACCTCTTTCGGGGAAGAAGCTTTAAGGTGAGACTCATGCGTCTGTCGGTCCGTACGTTACAGCCAATTATAAAAAAAAAAATTGAGCTTTTTAGAAATCATTATTAGCTAGTTTGTACAGTAAGATATTTAAAAAAACAAACAAACTGCTAATATCTATTAATATGTCAAGTGAATTTATTGTACCAAGCGTTACTTCACCGAAACGAAACTTGTTTCCTTTAGTTTTTATACTTAAAACATATTTTACGTACTGTTTTTTTTATGGGAAGTCCCCGTCGCGTCGCTGCATTTTTTTTATTAGATGGATCAACTGGGACCGCGGTTCTAGTCAATAGGCCCAAGTTTGAAGGCTTTTTAAGACAGATCTAAATTTTCTAAAACTATTGGCATCCTTGTCTAATGGCTTGTAATGATAAAGACAGATATATTTTTAGTTAATTTAGCTCTGTCTTAAAATGCCTTCAAACTTGGGCCCAATGTCCCACTCGCCGGAACCCCTTAGTTATTAAAAAAAAACTGTTTATATTATTTTTTAGTGTATTCTACCTTAAAAGCTTTTTACAAATATTAGTTCTCATAGTCGGATGTATATAAAAACAAACCGTATAAATAATAAGCCTGCCTAAGCCGATTTATCAAAAATCTAAAAGAAACGCCACGAACGCGCTCTGCTTAGAACGCAACCTCTGGCTGGCAATTTGCCCGCTCCTTAATTGCGATTTTAATAAATTATGGGTATTAACTTTGGACGGAAATATTAGGGATTTGTTTTAGGTCAGAGGTCTTATCGAGATAATAAATGGAGGAGCTGCGAGTTATTAAATTGTGTAATTTATCTTTGTAAAGATAATTCTGTCACTAGCTTTTAACGAAGTGAGATGATACCGAGATATCAGGGGCTGGGACCCTATTCTTAAGTGCTCGAGATTATCTCTGTTACTCTCACTGTTATGACATTTCTAATGAGAGCGACAGTGACAGCGATAATATATCACCAGCCAGAATAGGACCCATGTTCTGACGAGTGTTCTTGGCCAATCCGAAATGTCATGGTAGTGAGTGACTGTGATTATCTCGAACGGTCCAGAATACTCCCTTATCTAGATATAGGTGGATATAGTAAGGCTACGGATAATGATGACGGTAATACGTGCAGTATAACGTAAATCGGAAAGTAATATAAATCAAGATAATTTGACTACAATTTTTACCCTCAAAAATGTTAAATAACCATTAAGCAATACAGGGTTATTCATAAAGGGTATGCCAAGCCGAAAAGGGCTCATAGTACTCATCATTATGAACAACTTTTACTATGGGACCAACTCGAAATTCGCGAAAAAAAAATCAGCTGTTCATACATTTTGTTGAGTGTCATTGACATTTTTCTATGGAACAGAATATAGTAACGCTCAGCACCCTTTCTCTTAATAGCTTTCCGTCCTCACTTAGAAAAGATAATATTAGTTTTATTTACAAAACTTTACATTAAAAGTACCTACCTACGACCTATACCATACTATACTATTAAATTAATACTTGACTCATGCAAAATCCACAAGACGTGTCAAGCCAATTTTAGCAGCAAAGCCACATTTTTAAATCTGGCAACGACATCAAGCTACGACACCAGCTGAAATTTTAGATATCTTACAATGAAGAGCCTTCGCGCCAGAGAAACCTGGCAATCCGGATAAACGAGTAGGTGGCTTTTATACCGTTATTTATAAGGCTACGAGACTCGCTGGAGAATGCACTTTATCCCTGAAGATACGTCGGGATATAAATGGCGGAAGTTTTCGAAACAGAGTTTACAGTTTTACACCGGCTAGAATAGACTAGCAGCTTTACAGAACAAGGGACTTGTAATGCTAGGGTTTAACTTTGGCATTTGTTTTATTTTAGGTAGAAAATTGAAGTTGAAATTGAAATTGAAGTTACGAATAGGATTAGCTTACAAAGTGGGATTAGACCTCAAATTAACGAGTTTAAATCTTGATGGTGATGATATTGTTGTTATTTGTTTTTAATAAAATGATCACGGTTTGTCATGGTTTCAAAATGAATTGAATCAATCTAACCAATTCATACTTACAATACTTATGTAACATACTCGTATGTGTTAAAAAAAACTCTTAAACACTTTGTTACTTTTTTTCATGACGAATTTACTTTGTGATGAATGTACACCGACCCCAATAAACCTACTTAATTCGCGAATAAGAAAGTGCTTGTTTCTTGAAATGTGTCCAGCTTATTCCACTTACTAAGGTTTCGTCTAGACCTAATAATAATAAATCTGAAGATCTAAAGATTTATTACATCTGGCATAATTTATAATATCGTCCTATAACCGCGCTCCACAGATTTCCTGGCAATTTTTGGAGTTATTCCTAGTCAGTTTTGCAACAATTTCGGAGATAAAAAGAATTATAAGTCCACTCTTACACACTACTTTCGTCTGTAATTTCATCAAGATCCATTCAGTGGTTAAGTAATAAAAAACGTATAAGTAGGTAGATACATAATAAAAACATTATATATAATGCAAAGAAGAGCATAGACACTAAGAAAAAAGTGGACAGATTTGGCGTTGAAGTAACTCACGCCGTAAATTATTACGTAGACTACTTTTTATCCCGAAAAACAAACGGTTCAACGGTAACGGGTGAAACCAATAACCCAGCTACCCTTTAACGTTTAATAAATAAACTGAACCATAAACTTCAGCACTCTGACATGGAACTCGAACAAATAAGTGACAAAATGATTGGCAGAAGCAAAATGTAGCCCCGAACGAGCGAGCTCCGATGACGGCGCGCTACCGGCATTGTTTGAGCCTCCTCTAACGGACCTGACGAAAGTTCGTAATTACTTAGGTTACTTTGAGGGTCGGTGTCGAGGTTAACTTGTTTTGTTTGATTTTTTACCAATCTAAAGATTAAAAGCTTTTGAGGTTTGATTAAGAGATTTCCAATACTGAAAAGGTTGTTTGATCAATTTTGTTAATTATTCTGGTAATTTTGCGTTCCGTTTTTTATCGAAGCGCGTTTTTCTTTATTTTAGGGTTAATAAAGGGTTGTAAGGAAATGGTATGCTGAAAAGCTGAAAAAGGCTTATGAAATATGGTACATTATGAACTACTTTTACTATGGATCCAACCCTGAATTCACGAAAAATAAATCATTATGAACTACTTTTACTATGGATCCAACCCTGAATTCACGAAAAATAAATCATTATGAACTACTTTTACTATGGATCCAACCCTGAATTCACGAAAAATAAATCATTATGAACTACTTTTACTATGGATCCAACCCTGAATTCACGAAAAATAAATCATTATGAACTACTTTTACTATGGATCCAACCCTGAATTCACGAAAAATAAATCATTATGAACTACTTTTACTATGGATCCAACCCTGAATTCACGAAAAATAAATCATTATGAACTACTTTTACTATGGATCCAACCCTGAATTCACGAAAAATAAATCATTATGAACTACTTTTACTATGGATCCAACCCTGAATTCACGAAAAATAAATCATTATGAACTACTTTTACTATGGATCCAACCCTGAATTCACGAAAAATAAATCATTATGAACAACTTTTACTATGGAAGCTACCCGGAATTTGCAAAATAAAATCAGGTGTTCCAAAATGTACGGAACACCTGATTTTTTTAGAAGAATTAAAAAGAGGGCCAGCTTTGCAAAACATATGCGCTTGTACTTCACAGGACTCGAACTTAAATTGGTCAATGATATAAGTGTTTTTTTCTCATTTTCGTGTGATTCAAATTCAGCAAAATACATCACCAACACAAATACACCCACCCATACCGTGGGACTTACAAAATGTTTGTTACTCTTTCACGCAAAAACAGCTGAACGGATTTACATGAAATTTGAAATTAAGGTTGTTCATGGTCTGGATTAACACACTATTTTTATCCCGGAAAACGCTGTCGGAACTGCGGGGCCCAGCTAGTAATCCTTATTACTCCGAAAGTTAAAATTAATCTATCCTCAACACACACTTCAAAATCGTTGAAGCCGTTTATACTGATCAAACAAGGTCACATAGAAATAGACAAAAATACTTATTATACCTCACATACTACCTAAATTCATATTCACACACTTACATACCTGCCCCCTCAGCTATTACAAACCCAAGTGGTAAAACACTGCGCTGACTGTACCAAAACATGAAATTAGCAAACGATAACTTTAAACAATCAACATGTTTTGCAATATCCCTGACTGTACATCCTCGGTTCAATAATCAGAGGTTACATGCTGAGAATGTACAAAACAGATGTATAGCTTCGTCAGCTCATGTATCTTTACACTTATTTTACTATAAACCTAAAGTGACATGACTTTCTGTTGGTTAACATTTAACTACCAACTGTATCGATCGTGGTGAAGTTTGGCTAGGTTTGGCTATCAGTTGTTGTGTTCATGTCACAAGGGCAAACATAAATAATATTTTTGTCCGAGAAATTTAGTCCAATACCTAATCCCGTGTTTTAGTTTTTTGCTACCCCGTAGCTTAATAATTTTCGTAGCAGCTACGGCGTAACCTTTTCAGAGCTAACTCTCGGGCTTTTTCTAGTTTGTAGGTAATGGCTCAGGTATCCGATATCACATTAGCCGCTCAACGGCCGTTAGGGTTGGCTAACATTCGGATTTGGGCGGATAAAACCAGATTTTGCCGGATAGAAGCGGCTTTGTAGCCTGCCCAGAGGATTTAGCATGACTCGGTGAAATGATCTTATCGTGGAAGTTTGACGCATAAATACGAAAGTTTGAATGGAAATTTGGCAGAAACTTCTGTGTGTTATAAAAAGTATCTGGGTATTATGGAGAAGGATTAAGACTAATGAAAAAGTCTTTACCATTTCAATGTACCTACTCAAAAATTGGCGAAAATCTATCTTGCCGAAAAAATATTTTTCTAATCATGTACTTAATGCAAATAGAGAACTTAATTAAAGTATACGTAATCTAGTATAGTAGGGCCTTTTTAGTTTTTCTTACTACTATATTATTTTCTACAACTTTATTATACCCAACCCTTAGACCGTTTTGTTACAATTAACACGGTAACCCCTAACACGACTGGACTACTTAGACCACTTACTCCACGGTGGATTAAATAGATAATGGTAAAACGAAGAAACCGTGAGATGCTACTAGTCTTTAATATTATAAAGGTGAAAGTATGTATGTTTGTTACTAATGAACGGTGAAACGGCTGAACGGATTTCATGACATTTCGAATGAAGGGGTTTCATGGTATGGATTAACAAATTGGCAAAGTATTTTGACAGATAGTATTCTGTCATCTTCTATTTGTAAGTATTTATTTTTATCCTTTTGTTATCGTTTTGAACTTATAAATTTTTATTTTATTTTAAAATGTAGTAGGTAGTTGTAATTTTTAATATTGTTCTACCCATTATTAAAGAATGCTGTAAACAGCCATAAAGGGTATTTATATCAGAACTCTATTTTATGTTATGTTATTTGTAATTTTTAATATATACTCGTATACTGTTGGTGTTTCTTGATAAATAAATAAATAAATAAATAAATAAATATGTAGGCTACTTTTTATCCCGGAAAACTCATGTTATCCTTTAGACCGCGGGTGAAACCGCCGGTCCCAGCTAGTATCAAATAAATCGTCAGTAGGCGGGCAGGTCTACGCTCAAAGTTATTATTGCCGAAATGAGCGATGATAATTGCGTTCAGCTATCGCTCGAGATGTCTAATGTCGGCAGCGACACGTTCGGTCATCAATTCTCGTAATGCGATAAACCCGTGTCCACTGACGCGTCTCTAGGGTTCCGTAGGATATAGTTACGGAAGAAAAAAGTTACAAGAGAAGAAAGGAGTCTGAAAGGCAAAGATTAACATTAGGGTATCTATTATATTTGTGGAAGATTTGGAAATAAGTTGGTGCATACTGTATTTTTTTTGTAAAAAAATATTTATAACGGCTTGTTAAAATGGTCTATAACGGTATGTGAAGATATTTTTACAAATTTAAAAACTATTGGCCACCGGTTGTTGGGCTAGTTTTAAATGTTATCATCCTTTTTGTTTGTAATTTCTGGCATGAAATATAAAAAGTTTATCTTATCTATTGATTCCGTTTTATCAAAATTAAATCATTATTCAACACTTGGTACGACTTAGCACAATTAAAAATAAAAAACTCTCTATACTATTTTGCCTTTTGAGATCACAAAATATATTTTTCACTTGTAAGACTTTCAAAATACCTTTTAGATTTTTCAAAGAGTATATATTATGTATGTGTGCATAGTTTATAACTACTACCTAACAACAGTAGGTACATGTTTTTGAAGTAAATAGTTATAGTTACCTACCTTGTCCCTAACCTCAAGTAAGGGAAGTAACAGTCGTTTCCCGCAACTGGGAAGGAACGCATCGTCAGCACGCGTTTGTTCGACCTATTTTCGGAACAACAATTTGCTTCTATCAGACATTTAGTAACTTGGCTCAGCTGTAAGCGATGTTAGGGTTGTTTGAGGCCCTCTATGGCTTGCACGTTAGTGATTTTATCACTTTTCGGTTTAGCGTTTGGGTGTAACTGTGAAATTGTAGTTTTAACATAAGAGCTTAACTCTGACACGTAATTTGATCTAAAGTTTACTTTTTGGTACTAAAAGTAATGTATTTTTTTTAATTAAGCAAATAAACGGCTTCTACGCAGAAACTCATCGAACCCTATTTAGCTGTTATAATATATCTATAGTTACCTAACCAAAAAGAAAAATATACTTAGGTAACTCAGTCATGTTACAAGGTTTCAATTAGGTATCTTAAAAAATAGGTAAAAAAAAATTTTAAGTTAAACGGTTCTAAAAAACAATAAAAAAATGTACTAAAAACCAAAAAATAATAAAATAGATACAGTCGTGGGAATTATAAACATATGCATAGACTAGACTAAAATAAAACCGTGGGGCACGTCCCACGGTTTTACGTTTAACTTAAAATTTTTTTTTACCTATTTTTATTTTCTAGTTTTTAGTTTTTATTTTATATAGTACATTGTATTATACTGGTTGAGCACTTTCATTTGATACCCATATTGATGGGATCGATAAAACCTACGTTATCCGCCATTTTGAAGCGGCCGCCATCTTGTATTTCAATTTTTTATAGTATATTGTATTCTGCTTGTTGAGCCCTTTCATTTGATACCCATATTGATGGAATCGATAAAACCTACGTTATCCGCCATTTTGTAGCGGCCGCCATCTTGAATTTCAATTTTTTATAGTATATTGTATTCTGCTTGTTGAGCCCTTTCATTTGATACCCATATTGATGGGATTGATAAAACCTACGTTATCCGCCATTTTGTAGCGGCGGCCATCTTGAATTTATAATGATAATGAATAAACATAATTGTATTGTCACCAAAATCCAAAGTGTATACAAAATTTCAGATTAATCGGTTGACAGGAAGAGGGTGAAATTTGAATTACTAAATTTGACCCAAGAAAGAAAAAAGAATGAAAACGTGAGCTAAATAAAACCGTTTAAAAATACTTAGCTTGCAAGTATTTTGAATCGGTACTGCTAAAATACAGCTCTATTCTTTTCCAAGGCCTCATTTTGAGAATAGTTCTCTCTTTCCAAGGCACCATTTTGGGAATAGGTAGACGTATATTTTTGTTGCGAGCGTACTTCCTTGTCCCCCAACAGACAGTGGGCCACCTGTGCGGGTAAACCTTTGTGGGGTAAAACCATGTCATTGATGGCGGAGCAAGGTCGCCCCGGATCGATGGTGCGCCGCACGCACCCTCATCTATCCTGTAATAGATATAGCTCAGTTCCCACGAGCTACGTTGTTACATAGCTTACAGCGCAGCAGTCTCAGCGCAGTATCCCTTAATAGGATGTCTTAGCGTGTGAGTTGTGGCGTCTGGGTCGGTCGGGTTGTGGCAAACAAATTGTTTTTCTTTTTTCCCACGGAGGAGGTTAATGCGTTTAGGTTGAAAGGGCGTTTGTGCAAAATACGGATGTTCTCATTTACCTCCTAAAGGCATTTGTCGAATTTAGGTTGTGGTTTTGTGGTTTGAAAAATATGACTTAACCGTAGTGTTTTAATTATTTTTAAATTATTAAATCTTTCTTGGCTGGTGTTTTTAGATTTTTTTATTAAATTACTTGCTGTTTTCCATTTTCATTATACTTACTTTTTGTTTGTGTGTTTTTGGAACAAATAAATTATTATTATATGTTTGATAGAATTTTAAGTTTTCAATACCAACCAACATTCAATTTTTCTACGTCATCGTCGCATCGAAGCTTTCAGGCGGCCTAATAACTTACCCACCAGAGCTAATCAAATGCTGTAATAATTTGCTCACTTAAGACTAATAGTAAAAGGTAGTTCATTAAATTAACTTCAATTTAATGCTTTTAATAATTCTGAACATGTCTTAAAAAGAACAGCGCCAGCTATGTATGATACTTCAACAAAATTTTTCATCTGCATCCATGTATTTTAACACAATTACTCTACGAGTTTTAAACAATGCAGGTTTCCTAATTGTTGTGCGCTATACGGCAAATCGACTGCCCCTACAAATAGTATCGAAACTATAAATGAGACCAGTTTAAAGTCAAAATTTGACCCAAATTAGGGTCGATACATAGCTGACGGAAAATGCGTCGCGTATTATCGGTCGCGTAACGCCAGAACAGAGAAATATATAATAAAACATCCAACCTTTCACACTCACCCGATGATGCGCTAGTGCGTCGAGTACGCGACGCATTTTCCGTCAGATATGTACCGACCCTTAACAAGTTAATTAAATTAGTAAATTCGTAATTTTTCTTATTCGATTTGAAAATTGTCAAATTTTTTTTTTTTTTAATTGTTACTTTTCCGAAAAGTAATTGAATGTAAGACGAGTAAATTTTCGTAAAATTGGTACAATGAAAAAATTGTGATTTTGCAGTTTCGATAATGTTTGAAGCAGTCGAAATACGGATGTTCCACCACTCACAGACTGCAAGATTAGTGAATAAACCATGACTTTTGAGCCGCTTTGCGCTACAAAGCGGCGCAAACTTTTGCTAGTGTTTTAATTTTGTGAAACTGCGATTTTAGAAAATGAGTCTGTATGATATTCTACATGTGATTTGATTAGACGGTCTGAACATAGATACTACACTACTATGCTTACTCAATTAATTTTTATACTCTTTAGTTTTTACACCAGAAATTACTTACAAAGCGATAAGCACGCTTAAAAAGTAGTGCTGGTGACTTTATCCCTAAGAGAAAAAAAAACCTTATTAAACTTTTCCACCCACTGCTGAGTAGATATACAAGGTTCTTATTCGGAATGGGGGCGATAGGTCCCGCACTGGCGTCCCGCAAAGGGTGCATTATGCGTTTACCCGTTGCCAACCAGTTATTACCCGAGCCAACCCAGCCAACCTCGTCCCAGAGCCTCGAACCATTATTTTAAGAAGCTTCCTTAACATAACGGGCTCTGGGCCGCTTGCACAACTGCTCCAGATATTTTATAGAAGGTTTATTAATAAATTTATATAACAATTCCACCATTCCCAGCAACAACATATGTTTATCTCATACTTTCACTCGTTGAGATTCAGTATGCCCTTGGCCCTTCAGAAAATTTCTAAAGCCAACAGCCAAACACTCTTGTTCACTTTGTGATCTAACATAACTCGTTGATAGCTATTCCCTCCGGAAGCCCTAGTCCGCGGATGCTCGCCGATTGCTTCCACCTTCCTCGGATACCGAGATTACAATCAATATGGAAGGGTGAGTCTCACCTGGGATGGGGAGTGGGCGACTTACTTTGAGAATAGTGGACTGAGGTTGCGGTTTCTGTAACCCTACGTATGTACTTATATACAGGGCTATTCATAAAGGGTACGCTAAGCCGAAAAGGACTCAGTACTCATCATTATGAACAACTTTTACTATGAGACCAAACCGAAATTCGCGAAAAAAACAGCTGTTCCATACATTTTGTCAAGTGTTATTGACATTTTTCTGTGGAACAGCTGATTTTTTTTCGTGGATTTTTGGTTGGTCCCATTGTAAAAGTTTTTCATAGGTAATGATGAGTACTATGAGCCCTTTTCGGCTTAGCATACCCTTTATGAATACCCCCTTATACCTCAATAATTTTATCTCATGGCCAGATTTTGCATCTTAATCAAAGTTACGAACAGATTAATGACTCGTAAGTAAATTTAGCATTAACGAGACGACAAGGGTGACGAGCGTAGTGCTGTGACGCGCAGAGTCTTGAATTGAAAAGAGTTCAAAATATTGGGTGGCACAGACCTGTTATGGGCAAACATGACTTTTAACTTCAGGCGAGGCAATTTGCTCGTCTCTTCAATTATGCATGAATGACGAATAATTTAGCTACAGTACCGACAATACCGACATAGCATATTTTGAAATACTAGCAACCACGTTAGGGTTTTCTGAATGTGTAGAAGCTATTAGTGCTCTTCTGAATAGGTTTGTAAAGATAATTAAAGCTTTGACAGATCGAAGCCAACTAAAAGCATAGCCATCTCTTGCATTCCTTGCGTGTTGCTCTATTGATGAGAACAGCTTCAAAATTACTCCAGCTAAACATTCACCAGCAAAATGTACCGGAAATCCGCAATGCTGGACGAAATGGTCGAAATCATTCAACATTTTGAATATTGCAGCACCCGAGTAAATATTTTAGATTCCTAGTCCCAGCCGTGTCAATCAACTGCCCAAAGTATGCTGCAATAGATATTTATGATTATGCAGTATTCTGAGGTTGTGACAACGTTTTAGGGTTCCCTAGCTATCTGTAAATAAATAAATAAATAAATAAATAAACGTTTCACAATCATAGCTCCCCACTAGGAATAAACCTGTGTCGGGGATGCCATGGAACACACACAAAGACAAGGACAACTAACACCCAGACCCAGAACAGATATTTAAATTCATCATTCATTAAAAATAAATGATGAAATCATCATCATTTTCATTTAAATACTAGCTAAAAGTCGAAATACTATCTGCACCCCTCGATTTTACCCGCGAGGTTATGAAAAACGGTGATGATGATGATGGCGAGAAGTAGCCAATATGCTAATCCAAGGCATAAGCTAACTCTGTTCCAAATCGGTTTAGTAGTTACAGAGATACTTAACAAACATTCAAACACACAAACTTTCGCATTTATAATATTTTTAGTACCTATAGGACTAGCTACGCGCCCCAATTTCACCCGCAAGGTGATGAAAAATAAAGACTATAAAATCTCTATTCCATTTATCAAAATCGGTTTAGTAGTTAGGTATATACGGAGATACGTAGTCAGACACACACACGCTAACTTTTTAACCGACTTCAAAAAAGTAGGAGGTTATCAATTCGACTGTATGTTTTTTTATTTATTTTTTTTTTTACCTCATAACTTTTGACTGGGTGAATCGATTTTGATGATTCTTTTTTATTAGAAAGCTGACGCTTCCCATTTGGTCCCATTTCAATTTAGTCCAGTTCTGATAATGGTATCCATGAGAAAACTATATAAGTCTTAAATTTGCATTAAGTACGTGCGCGACAAATAGATGAATAACTCAATAGTCGGTCTTTTGAAGTCGGTTTTTGTTTTGTAAAAATAATGTTCTTGTGTACTTATAACATTAGTAGAACCATGTCGGACCTAGGAACGACATAAATCTACCAGTGGCTATATAACACTACATATTCCCTTATGTATAAGTAGGTGTCAATATGTTAGGTGCTGTGGCAAGTCGTACGTTCCGAGTCCCTCGATACGAAAATCTCCGTTCGGAATCAGTATGTACGGTAGTTTCGGGAAATATTTATTACGAAAAGGTTTTTCTTACTATTTTTCGAAGCGGAATAAGCATAATTTATGTTCTACGGCAATGTGCTTCAGCTAGCAATTAAATTAGTTATATGGTTCAGGTGGATTCGGGGAATTGGACGTTCGTGAGAATGGATATTCGGAGTTTTATTTTTTGGGAAATGAACTTTCAGAGAAATCGGAGAATAGATATTTAGAAAATTGAACTTATGAAACTGACATTTAATTTAAAAAATTCAGCCTGTTGTGTCCCTGTGCTGGGTAAAGGCCTCCCCGATCTCCTTCCACGTATCCCTCCGCCAAGGTGGGCCAATCGGGCGGGAAGCTACGAAGATCGTTACGGCACCTCGTTCGGGGCCACCGAAGTCCGATGTTCGGGGCCGACCAGGTCGACGGCCGTCTGTGGACTCTGAGTGTATCTTCGCCCATCTAGCCGGGTGCATGCGGATCACGTGACCTGTCCAGTTCCGTTTCGACTGCCCCAAAAAACACTACCGAAACTGCAAATGTAGCATTCATTTTATTCGATTTAAACACTGACAATATATTTTTTTAATTACATAATTGTTTTCTTAACAGTATTAAATGTTCGTATAATTGGTACATTGAAAAATACAATATTTTGCCGTGTCGATAGTGTTCGCAGCAGTCAGTTTTAGTTCGGCCGTCTCGGTCACGTCGGCAATTCCAGATAAAAATTAAAAATTAGTAAAAATAATTAAAAGTATTCACTAAAGGTCGATTCACACATATCAGTGAAGCCACAGTTCCGTCAACGTGTTCGCTCAGTTCGGTATCAGTGCTACAGTGTTGCGTCAGTGATTCAATTCACACATGTCAGTACTCAGTTCATGGAGCTTCAGTTAAGACGTGTAAAATTCTGTCAGTCGCTCGTCCTTCATTTTGTTTTTGACGCCGCGGCGTCCGTTATGCGACAAAAAATATCGTCGTCAACGAATACGTCCTTGATTGCCGGTGTCGGCACTGACACTGAGAGCACTGTGTCGTCACTGACACTGACAAGTGGGAATGCGTATAGAGAATGTATGAAAGAATATTTCGCACTGTGCCGGTACTGTGTCGGAACTGTGGCTTCACTGATACGAGTATGTGCGAATCGACCTTAATACTCTATCAGAGTAGTCCAATTGTTTGCTCAATTTCTCGATGTGATCAAAAACTTTTTTTGGATCAAAATAAAGATTAAAAACAAGTGGCATGAAATTTAAGGAAACGTTTCAAAACAGAAAGTACGTATATATTGTTGAAAAAGGTGAAGGGTAGATCTATATGTTTTGGGTTTTGTAGTGGTGGGGCTCTTTTGCAGAGCCCGCCTGGGGAAGTACCACACCTTTGCCAGTTATTCCACCGCCAAGCAGTAATGTGCAAACATCACGGTGTTCCGGTTGGAAGGGCATTGTTTCCAGTGAAATTACAGGGCAAATGGGAGATTAAACAACTTATATCTCAGGGTGACGAGCGCAGTGCTGTGCCGCGCAGGGTTTTGAATTCTGCGAGTTTAAAATTCTGGGTGGCGCAGACCTGTTATGGGCAAACGTGACGTTGAACATCAGGCGAGCGATTTGCTAGTCTCGTCACTCAATTACATAAAAAAAAAAAAAATGTATTAATTTTCAAATACACAAAATTTAAAACTGGCTTTGTTTCCTAATATCTAGGGCATTGGCCTGATAAAGTTCGAAAACACGACGTGCGCGGCTACGAGTACTAAAAATTTAAACAATACCTAGTTAAATTCGTGTCTGTTTTTGTTTAAAGCGGAGATTTTAATAGATGATTTTTTTATTTCCACTAATAAGGTCTGTGAAAGAAATAGTTGAAGCCTTCTTTAAATCGGTCCGAACGGACGATTTACCTCCATCGATTCAGCCCCTAGCCAGGTTGCAATTATACCTAAACGCTATAGAAAACTAGGAAAATGTATGGGAAATACATTTCTATAATCTACTAGCTGACCCGGCAAACGTTGTTTTGCCATAAAATAAAAATTATTTCTAGTGACTATTAAAAAATAGGGGTTGGTGATAGAAAGGTGAAAATTTAGGGTTGTATGTATTTTTTAATGCCACATTATAAAAAATAAAAAACAAAAATTTTGTCTAAAAAAAAAAAAAAATGTTAAGGGTGGACAACCCTTATCACTTAGGGGTATGAAAAATAGATAGTAGCCGATTCTCAGACCTACTGAATATTCATATAAAATTTCATGAGAATCGGTCAAGCCGTTTCGGAGGAGTACGGGAACGAACATTGTGACACGAGAATTTTATCTATAAGATTTATAGATTAGATTAGATAGTCTATGATAGAAATGTAATTCCCATACATTGTCATAGTTTTCTATAGCGTATCTACCATGGAATTGCTGCTTGGTTAGGTGGCTGGTCCGCAGTACGACCTGCTTGAATATAATCGAAAGTAAAATTAATGACTTCCCCGTTCTGGGACTAGCAATAACAGATATAAACTTACAAACTACAACAGTAAGTAGGAACAAGTATTACAGTTGCCACAGTTAGTAGTAACAGTTACTACGTACTCGTACAGTGTATGGACCAATGCACAAAATATAGAGAGCACAGAAGTAAAGCTCATGGATACGCTTGTACTACCAACAAACATATTAAGTATCGCTCACAGACACGAGAGTCTCGAAACAATTGCCAGCGTAAGCGCGCGAGCGAAAGTTCCAATTTTTTTTTTTATTAGTTAGTTTTGTTTATTTAACTTCAAAAGTAAGTAGGTATGTTATCTATCTATATATATAAAAGAAAGTCGTGTTCGTGTTACACTACTTATAACTCAAGAACGGCTTTACCGATATGGCTGAAAATTGGTGAGGAGGTAGCTTAGAGCCAGGAAACGCACATAGGATACTATTTATTCCTATTATACTATTTATTTCTATTAAATAAATTCGATAGCATTCAAGTGTGAATTGACATAAAACATCAGTCACTATAAAACGAGGTATAACAAAAAATAATCAGACTTGGAATAACAAAACGACTTATTATACTCTTTGCGCAAATGACAGCTATGTAATGGACGTATGGATGACAATTTGATTTAACAATTTAACAGCTAAACAGATTTTGACGAAATTTGGTATGAAGGTAGCTTAAGCCCTAGGTAATATGTAGATTACTTTTTACCCCAGAAAATTGAACGGCTTTCCGCTATTCTTGCAGGACAGCGGGTGAAACCGCGGGGCGCAGCTAGTATATTCTAAACATAAATCTTAATAATCATTTTAAAAATATTGAAAAGAAAAACAAATGATGAAAATAACTGTAATTTTAAGTTAAAAATGAATAGTGTCATCTGTTATTACATTAACAAAGTTTTTATTTAAATTAAATTACATCAATTATTGGCTACAACTCGTATCCGTGAGCAATGTCTATGTGTGCGTGTGTCGAGCGCGATTACTATGTACCTTCTGTTCTCTAAATATTTTGTTACCAATGGGACTGCGGCAGTGCTATGCGGATACTTCCACACGTACTGAATACCCTCCATGGGAGTATTAGTTCAGTCAGATGCACAACGAAATATGGCGTCAACTTGCAGTTTCACGGCACTGAACTTTATTTTTAAGCCCCGACGTACACAGAGGGGACATAGTTGCGTACGTTAGTTGTAGTGACGTACCTATGAGTACCTGTGGAAATCTGTATATTTTTTTTTTGTCGCATTTTATATAATTCGAATCTGAATTATAATACGCTTTTTATTAACTTCACTTGTATGTTTGTTTGTATGTTTGTAATCGACACCTTTGGGGGCGATTTTGAAGTGTGTTTTTTTAGTTTTTTTTGAACTATTAATAAAATTATAAGCTGTAATTATAGAAAATTAGTCCAATATTTTTTTTTCAATTGAGTGTATTTATAAGTTTATTGTTATTATGATCATGTAGAATGTAGAATTAACGATTCTTAGTATTTTATATAAAAGTCTCAAACCTTTGAAATTACTTTTGAATTACATAAACAACATCATATTACCTACGAATTCAAGTCGAAATCACTTCAATTATTACTTATCTTTACACTTGCATTTAAATATCTCGTTAAAATTCTACAGAGTGTTATCAATTGAAAGCCCTCGCTTAGTATTCCTCCAGTTTTACCAATATCTCTTCTACGTACAACTATTTCAATTTACTATTCTGTAGCTCGAAAGTTCTAGAAACAGATAGCTTTTTATGTGCAAATGAAGCAATTTATGGGATTGTGAATCGATTTCGTGATTCAAACGCAAAATCAAATGGTTGAAATATTCGAATTCGCGTACCTGTACCTTCTTACTAAGTTTCAAACGTGAGTAGGTAGTAAATCTCGTAGTAAAAATACATTACTATGTTTTCTTTGTTAATTTGCACAGGTAACAAATTAAAAATATCATTTATTTTGTTTTAATGCCATAAGTGGCAAACTACGAGTAACATAGCTAACGAGCCGTGAGCGATCTTATTAACCGACTTCCAAAAAGGAGACGGTTCTCAATTCGACTGTTTGTTGTTGGTTTTTTTTGCATGTTTGTTACGCGATTACACCGTCAATTATGAACTGATTATTTTATTAGGTATAAGCTTTTATTTAACTTGCAATGTATGTAACTGGTTTGTTTGGGTGGGATTTTGAAACTCAATTTTGAACCACTTCTCGATGTCCGATTGAGCTGAAATTTAGTATACGTGTGTAACTCCGATGACAATGCAAAAAAGCTTGTGTTTTAAAAATATTTTTAAATCTATTTAGCTATTCAATTTGCATTTAAAATGTTGCAATTTAACAGGCTGCCGGCTTTCATGTCCTTTGTGTTCCTGTGAGATATATCTTGGCCTTTTCAAAGTCAGACTGAATATGTATCCTCCAGAACTCCGTACATTTTCAACCACATCATCGCTTACGAACACGAGTTGTTTGAATAATGTGACATAAAGACACAGCTGCATTTCACCGAAGAAGAGCACAGAACGCACGAGGGAAATAACCACATGTACGAAACCATAGAATAAACTATAACTAGCACCTAGCTTAAATAAACACCTACGCTACACTAAGAAAACACATTTCTCGAACCTCCGTCCGTGTCAGAAAGGCAGCCCACACGTGTGCTTATCTGCACAGGGTTCCGATACAAGGACATTTACACGCAATGGTGTTCATTTACAACATGTGGGCGTAATCAGTGTAACTACATACTTGGTAACGATTGTCGTATGTAATAATGATAATGTAGGTACTGTACTTATGTATCTAGGTACCTAAGTGTTATAGTTGTTGGTTTTACCCGTTATCTTTTATAGACTAGACGTCTATTGCGAAAACTCTTACGATATAAGAATCCTATAGACCAGATTAGAACTTTAATGCAGCAATAGCAACCGCATTAGTATAGCTAACCAAACCATAGCAAATTCACACTCTCCAAACTGCACGAACTTTTTTGAAGTGAAAACTTCTTTAGCGGCGTTGTACACTTTTTTGGAATGGGTAAAAAATGTTAAACTCGCGACAGGGTCACGTGACCTGATCGAAAATTCGTAAGACGGATGGAGAGTAGACAGCTAGTATCCCCCTCTCTTTCTACGGCGCGGCGAAAATGTATGCCTGCGCCGGCTGTTTCGTTTAGGCGGCGCAGGGCGCTTGCGCGAATGTTCTAATTTGACAGTTATAGTGTTGTGACCTAGTGATTATAGTGGACAAGATATCGATTCATTTTTCTATTAAAATAATTAAAGCAATTCGTGCAAAATTATTCCCTAACCATTCCAAAATATCCAAAACGCACAACGTTAATACTTAAATTTTCACTTCTGCCGGCACTCCCGGAGTGCAACCCGTCGTTTTTTTTTAAATATACTTCGATTTTACGTCGCTCAAACCAAACCTGGCTAAAAGTAAACCGTCCCTATTCGTAGCGACAGACCATTTGACAAATTGATATTCCTAACATTGAGTGCACAAATAACACGATACTCGTATTGGTCGCTTGAAATTCAGCTATATTTTATGCATCAGACAGAATGCTTTGCTTATGCTTAGGTTGGTATTCAATGGATCTATTGACAAACGGTACAAAAAGTAAAAGTAACAAGCACACACTGACACATTAATTCATTGGGTTATGATATGGCTGTGAATGGCTTGCAGGGAAACTTGTCCAATCAAAACTTACATTTTAGTTTCGAAACACAAATATAAGTTCTCAAAGCTCCGTCTCAGACGTCGCATCCCAACCGGTATGTGAAAACAAGAGAACATGGACACATAGCACTTATGTTAACTAGAACTAGAATAATTTATATCCTGGCTAAAATATGTTCCAACAGAAACTCGGTTAAAAGAGAGAGTATTTTCTTCTGCCTCAATATCAAGTAATTTAAACAAAATACATTATTTTTCTTTTTAATCTTAATGTAATCTGAATAGGTAATATGAAATTAAGATTAGATATAGGACTAACTCATAGACTACTTTCCCTTATCATCACCGCCCGATACTTTCTTCATTCATCTTTCCATGGAATAAATATCTTCCACGTATTTTCGACAGAACTCTTGCTCGGTACCTAGTGCCGCAGAGAAACAGTTTTTAAATAATACAAATGACATCATTAGCTACAGTAGGGCAGCGTGAGAACTATCGATCGGTACTGAGCGCGCCCATGCGGAAGAAATTAACACGGTAGGAAGTTGCTATTGAAAGGGTTGGGAACAGGACTGGCTTGAATTCGCGTGAAAAATAAGTAGCGTTATTCGATAGATAAATAAATAAATATTTAAACGTTTCACACTCACTAGGAATAAATCCTATGACGGGGATGCCATGGAACACAAACAAAGACAATGACAACTAACACCCAAACCCAGAACAGATATTTAGAGGTAAATTCATCATTCAAACATCTGCCCCGACCGGGAATCGAAGCCGGGACCTGGCTTATAAGGCGGATACACTACCGCTGAATGTTTGAGCAATGAGTACTGCTGTCGAGTGTAAATGGTACCTACTTGCATTTTTTTCACATTTTTGGAATAGAGTGCTCGCTATGTGTATTTTCCGACAAAATTCATACTGGTTTTACGATCTACAGCTCTACAGATATAATAGTCATGGAAACTAACGTGGTTGAAAAATTTTGTTGTGATAAACACGAAAATACGTTAAATTAAGTCGTCTATTACGATAAGCTTCGATCACATTCAGTGGTGAACTAGTCGTAAAATACGACTTAATTTTACGTAAGTATTTCCGTGTTAATCATCTCGTCGCAAGATATAATGGTTAATCAGTAGTAAGTTAGCACTTCGGGGTTTCATCCGCTATAATTAACTCTAGGGGTAGAAAAAAGTAGTCTAAACGTTTCACACTCATAGCTCCCCACTAGGATAAATCCTGTGTCGGGGATTCCATGGAACACACACAAAGACAAGGACAACTAACACCCAGACCCAGAATAGATATTTAAATTCATCATTCAAACATCTGCCCGGCCGGGAATCGAACCCGGGACCTCTGGCTTATAAGGCGGCTACACTACCGCTAAGCCAAACAGGTCGACAAGTAAGTAACAGACTAAGTATCAGTCTTAAGTAGGTATTGGGTCCGGTTGGCTAGCTTCACATAAAAAATAATAGTTAAAAAAAAACTAAAAAAACACGCTTTTTATAAAAAACCGAACTAAAAAAATAGAAAATAAAATTTTATAAATTTAAATTAAGAATAGGGTTGAAAATTTCAATAAATATAAATTAATAATAGTGTAAATAAATAAATATATGTATTTTATTTTTAAAAAGCGTGGGGTGCATGGGTCAATAGATATTATATATTTTGTAGATACATTTTGTATTGACAGACATGAGTAGAGTGATTAGCATTTTGATAATATCTTAGAAAGCACCCCACGCTTTTTTAAAAATAAAATACATATATTTATATATTTACACTATTATTAATTTATATTTATTGAAATTTTCAACCCTATTCTTAATTTAAATTTATAAAATTTTATTTTCTATTTTTTTAGTTCGGTTTTTTATAAAAAGCGTGTTTTTTTAGTTTTTTTTTAACTATTATTTATTTTTCGCTTTTTAGTTCGATTTGCTAACTATTAACCATTATTAATATGTACAAATGTGTTGGTGTTATCCGATTTTGGCCGTCTGCTCAAGCAAATTAAAAATAAAATTGATGCGTAACAAAAAATATTGAGCAAAAAGATTTGTAGCCGCGTGGTTTCGATCCTCAGACCTCATAAAATAAAATTGATGCGTAACAAAAAAATATTGACCAAAAAGATTTCTAGCGCGTGGTTTCGATCCAGGGACCTCTGGGTTATGAGCCCAGCACGCTTCCACTGCGCCACTCTGTTCTCTGACACGAATGACGAAATTACCATTTGTAAGTTAAACGGTATTAAAAGTTAAAGAAACTTTATAGAAAAAGCGTGTTAAACAAATTAATAGTTAAAAAAACTAAAAAACACGATTTGTTTAGTGTATTGTCATCGGTCCTCGATATATCTACAAAGTTTGAAAGAAATCTGACCGTTTAAAGTGGGTCAAAAACGCGCTCAAAGGAGTCGGTTACATACAAACATACAAACATACAAACATACAAACATACAAACATACAAACATACAAACATACAAACATACAGGTGAAGCTAATAAAAGCGTGTTAAAATCATCTAAATCGACCACTTTAGTGTGAAGTGTGGAGTGTGTGTGTTGTAGTGTGTAGTAAATACCTAAAGGAGTTAAATATAATGAAGGATAAAAATACACAAAGGAGTTAAATATCAACCGCACAAAAATAAAATAAAAATTTAACAAAGCAGTATTTACCTTTTAGAAATGAGCGCAGCTTCCACGTAGAGGCATGTTCCTGCTACGTTAGTTAATTAATATTACTTAGGATCTCTTATTCCGGATAGCTTTAATTACAGCTCCACTCTACAATGCGCCTGTTATTAATTAAGTTGCTTGCATTCACGTAGGTATGCTGAATTCTGGGACTGGAATATTCTGGATACTCACTGAGAACTTACCTGCACTTAGTTTATGGTATCTAGACTAGCTTAGCTCAGACTGGACGGGTTTTGATGCTATTAAAATTAGAATAGATAGATTTTTTTTTATTTCTGTGTTGTCTCTTTATTGTTTTAATAGAATATAGCTTTATTGCACACCAAACAATTTACAAAAAAAATAAGACTATGTGAAAAATTCGATAGTACAAGGGCAGTCATATCGCCTAAAGAGATTTCTAACAGACAACCACCAAAATCACAATTAGTCTAGGTTTTAAGGCAATAGCAATAGTGTAATTTTTTTGAAGTATTATATATAAATAAATAAATAAAAACTAGTAGATACGTTTTGTAGCAACAAATGCCTCTACTATCGAAAACTGCCCCAGCGGTGATAATAGTGATAATAAAAGTAGCCTGTCTTTTTCTGTGTCCCAGATAAGGTGTATTGCAAAATTTTATTACGATCGGTTAAGCAATTAAGGCGTCACTTTTGAATTTATAAAATTAGTTAGGATGGCACAGCGCCCTTATCAGGCGCGAATGAAAACTGTTGAAAATAAAATGAAGAAAAAGTAAAACATGAAAACACAAACACCTTTCTGTTACATTTCGTATAAAACAATGATGTTATGTTTTTCAAGAACAATTTTTTACGAGAAAAGTAAACAAAAGACGATTATAATTTCATTGAATAAATTAGGTATTCCAAACCAGCCTATTACCGCGCAACTTTGTAAATAATCGGCTTTAGTTGGCCACAAATATCTGACGCCTTGCAGGTCTGTGGATAATTCCATCTGTAAAGTTTCTAATGAGTTTTAAGCCGGACAGTTCAAAGACAGACAGATAGATTTTTTATTACGAGCTTTTATTTAGTTTGACCTGTCCTAGTGTCTTTCTGTAATTAAATCTGCAAGTTTTTATACCACTTTCCGATGTCCTCAAACACTTCCCAGAATCCGATTGAACTGAAAATGTAATTTCAAAGACGATGCAATTATACGGTATCATAGAGCTGTTCTGATGATGGAGTCCAGCTCCAGGTAGCCGTTGGAAATCCTTAAAGAAACCAGGTAGCCCAGCCGTGTTTGGGCTCATTGGATTTGTCTTTACGAGTATTCGATTCTTTTCGTAGTATTAGTAGTGGTATTTAAATACAACTTTGTTTAAAAAAAATCAAATTTTAGTTGCTTTAAATTAGAACCTTATTGGTTTCAAAGACTTTATATTTTTTATATCAAGGACCCTATTTTTAGGTTCTCGATATTATACCAGCCACTCTCACTGTCATGACAGAGACAGACTAACCTTGACCGAGATCACATATCACTCGCCAAAATAGGGCTCCAGGTCGTTGACATTCATATTTTTCTTTGCAAAATAGACGAATTTACTCTAACAAGTTTATCCTAAGCTAAACCCTCCATTTCTAAAGCCAGCCAAATTTAACAGTTCACAAATTGCCCCGAAACTTACACCGACACGACGTTGACTGATGAAAATGAGAGGTAATCCTAACAAGAAGGGCCTGCACTAGTTATGAATACAAAATACCTCGTAGCCATGACGAATGAGCAAACAAATTATTAGACTGTAAATGGGTTTACGATATTTTCGGCTTTATTGTTCTAAAAAAGATTTAAAAATGGTTGCGACACATCCATTTTATTTTTCACTTGTAGGTATGTTTGTTTGTTTGTAACCGACTCCTTTGGGCGCGATTTTGACCCACTTTAAACAGTCAGATTTTGTTCAAACTTACATAAATCGAGGACCGATGATAATACACTAAACACACCGTGTTTTTTTATTTTATATGAACTTTTAATTATAAAAATATTTTTTTTATATTTACTTGTAAACTCTTACATCTTAGAGGTGGGCGTTGGCACAGTTTACTTAACTACTGCGGGCACCATCGTTTCTCTATGTTTTAGCCATTAAGTTTAGTTATCTTAGAAAATAAAGTTTTTTTTAATTATTATGATACGAAGCCTAGAAGACATTGCTCTAAGTGATAAGGCCGCCAGTTACTAGTTTTAAAATGGTGTTTGAGCATTTTATTTATCAGAAATATTCAGCATGATGACATCGTCATCGAAATTGAGAGTTATTGCGTTGAAAAGAAAACTACTAAAAAAAACGTACTCATGTAGAATTAAGTAACAATTAAGTAGGTACTTACACCACAAAACCACGAAGAAAATCTTAATCTTACAATTACGCCAGACACTGGATGAAAGAGTTTTCGCCTTAACAGAATAAGCTCATGACAAAGGAGATTTACATAATTACCGTTGCCGTCTTCCGCAAAGCCTATAAAATCTACCGAAAGTAATTTCGCCTTCGGTTTCCGCTGTACATCGCGAATCCTTTTGGTTTTGTAAATCACTTTCATTATTGAATGGTTGAAGCGTAATGTGCTTAGAATTATTAGCTAGCTAATGATTAGCTGGGTTGTTTGGGAAAGGTCAAAGAGATTGGTGATATTTTTTCGTTTTATTTTTACGCAGTTGCGTAATCGGTTACCTTATTTGAGCTAACTAAGTACTTATACTAAACAAAGGGTGAAATATTTAAAAGTAAAACTTGGTTTACCCATATACTCTAGTTTATAATTATTTTGTTTTTTACAACTAAAATAACCGCGCGACAAATAAGATGTAAATTTCTTTCGTCTCTTTTTTTGACTTTGAAACAAAAGAAAACCGAAGCATTGGTTTTTGCGCAGTCATTTAAAAATACATTACGGCGAAACGAGAAAACCTGTAGGATGAGTCGCACTCACTTTGGCACAAAAGGGAAGGAACTCTCTGGTTCGCTCTTAAATTGTCAATTGAATTTTGTACGTCATGAAGACCTTCCAACGACGTAACAAAAGAGAATCGCTGGAGAACAGATAACGTGAACCTCCCCTCCTGAATCAACAGGGACCTATTTTTGGACGCTCGAGATTATCGCGGTCACTCTCACTCTTATGACATTTCTAATGAGAGCAACAGGGACCGAGATAATATCTCACGCGAAAGAATAGGGCCCCTGGGGAGACTAAACAGCTGAAAATCTGTAAAGTATCCTGTAAAATGTCCTCTGAAAGAGCTTAAAATTCTCAACGATATTTTGTATGAAAAACTGTATGTGACGAAGAATGCTTTGTGAAATTGTTTTAAACTATGTTCAAAGTATGGTTGCGGATATTTCTGAACGAATTTCGTATTTTACGTTTCGAATGAATGAATGCTTTGTTTTTGGTATTGACGTTATATTCTTTTACTTTGAAAACGGACATGGTTTTTAGATGCTCAAAGCGAGCGTTCGCCGCGTCTTGTGAATTGTCGTTTTGTAACAAGCTTGCCTCAAATGATACGTGACAAACATACTATAGTATGGTAAGGTTGCATTAATGATAGCATGTTTAAGTGAATTAAATCTATGACATTATGTATCTATGACATCGACGTTTTAAGGTGTAGGTATATAGGTTGACTATAGTTTTTCAACTATAGTCGTTACAACAACAACAAACAACAAACAAATATGTCAACTATAGTCAACCTATATACACCTTAAAACATCGATGTCATAGATACATAATGTCATAGATTTAATTCACTTAAACATGCTATCATTAATGCAACCTAACATTAAATAAACCAAAACACAGCGTGTTCATCTGACTAAGGATTAGCTCTGACCAAGTTGCGGTGGAAATAGCAATTTTGAAACTAATTAATATTTAATTTAGCGGTTAAATTATGGCGGAGCGTTGATGGATAACGTTTATCCAATTTTCGTGGACCAAAAACAATTCTCAGTCAGTGATACGGAATAAATGCGGTTATTGTTTTTAAATAAATATGAACAATTTGAAAATTACTTTATCGAATGATATAACAGTTTTTAACAGTTTTCTAACTATTTCTGTGGTTTTTTTTTCTATCTAATGGTATAAGAGAATCTTATCAAGAATTGCATCAATCTTGGCTTAGTAAAGTTTATAAAAAGAAAATCTAAGCATGTCAGAAATCATTGAGGTTTTGTCTATATACAAACATGCGTAAGGCTTCTCAAGGCGAAGAAGAAGCGAGACAAAAGCTAACGCGATTCAAATAGCTTGAGCTAAGACTCATAGTATGGGCTCTGGTATAATTAATCATAGCTGCAACGCATTATTATTTAGATTCAAAGCGGATTACCCGAACACTGCTATTGTGGTATCTTCTCTAATTACACAGGTAATTAAAGCTTACTGTAATAGTTAACCTGGTTATACATTATACATATGTAGGTTGTCTAATACCCCGTTACCTGGTTATACAAAGGATATCCAATACCTAGTTACCTGGTTATATTATACATAGGGTATTTAATACAGGGATAGGAACGCCTAGCTTATGTAGTGAGTCTATGCCTATAGCCTATGTTTTCGTGTTTTTAAACTTAACTAATACTCTGAGATCCGATCATAGGACGACCTTCGCTGAACTGGTTAATGGATGAAAAGTATTTTGTATTAAGTTCAACATGTTAATAAATATATTGCTAAGGGTTGACTAAAAAAGTTCAGTCCAGAATAAAAAAATAAAAAGACTTATTAATTGTGTTGTTTTATTTTAATGCAATACCGAAATGTGTTATACGAAGGTTTACTCACCTATAAATCAGCATTTTCTATTAAGAATACTTATTTCATTCAATACATCTCAACAGCCTTTTAAAGGCAAACGAATGGAAAAGATGAAAGGCCTTTTCATTGCACATTAATTCTTTCCCCATAAAAGTCGTGTACCGAGTTATAAAAGTAAAATAAAATTTCTAACAAAGATAACGAGATTACAACCTTAAATACATTTAAATATATTCCAGTCCATTCTGAAAGTTTCAGAAAATCAGATTTTGAAGGCAGTTTTTTCGTCGAGCATTTACATAAATATGTGAAACAGAAAGTAGGTCACAGGATAATTTGAGGCTAGTGTGTAGAGTAAACGCGGGCAAGTCGGCCTACAATGACCTTCTTTCGAACAAGGTGTTTTCCACTGAAAGTATGTAATCATCGCTCTCTTTTCAGTGGCTGGGGTGAATGGGGTTGGTGGGCGTAGGTATTCATCCCTTTGAGAAGCGAACGTCTGAAACATGCCCCGGTTTGCCCCGCTTCACCCCGCTTTGGTCTTTGGAGATGTTTACCGATGTAAATACCTGGATTTAGGTTAGGTTTAGGTAAGGTAACTTCGTACCTACTCGTAATTCTTTAGAATCAAATATATACGAAATAAAAAACAGTTATGTAGCTTGTAGCCTTGATTGACATGTTGAATACCTACTATTTTTTCCAGAGATATTAACAGTTCGTGTAAGACACACTATGCAATACTGAACTTTGCCAAAAATACCTATCATGGTCTTTATAACATTTTTAATCTATTTAAAAAAAGTTATTTATTCGAGACTTCGTATGTACAATGGCAGACTTTTAGTCCTTTGACAGAAGGACTGGTAGGATTAAAATACGGTCATCGGTGGATTGCATAGAATATTTATATCTACCGAAATAGATTTTAAAAATATATGTAAGAAATAGTGCAATACACCAAACATGCCGATAAAAGATTAAGCAATATATTCAGTCAAACAAAACGAAACAAAAAGTCACTCTTTAAATTTAAAATATCACGTAAAATAAAAAAGTAGAAGAAAACAAAATCGATAAAATAGAATATACGATATGTGAGGTCGCGGGACGCAGCTAGTAATAATACTAGCAAACAAACGAAATAGTGAATTCGGATTGATAGTAAAATGAAATTGTTATGGCAGGAAAATGTGTGGATTCTCATTGTTATGCGTATTTGAACAACACTAAGCATGATGTAGCAGAACTTGTTTCAATAAAAGCTTTGAATAGAACCCTTGTTTGCGATTTCTATAAAAATATCATGAAAACAGTTTTGACAAACACAAAATACGGGCGAGTTAAGGTGCTATTTCGTTGCGACTGCTGACTGAAGACGGCAAAGAACAAAAGCTAAGAATTTATAATTTATTTAAAATTATAATAATTTGTTTATTGAAAGAATCAAAGTTTATTAAATCGGGCTTCACTTATAAACCAAAACGGTAGACATTTGGTTTTAATTCGTGGAAATTACACTAAAGTTTAATTAAAAGAAACGGTTTTAGAATCATATCTTCACTGCTCGGTCTATTATCTCGGTCTCTGTCGCTCTTATTAGAAATGTCATGGACTGTGAGAGTGACGGAGATAATTTCAAGCGCCCAAGAATAGGGCTTGCAGTCTACAGTCGCAGTCGAAGCAACCCCTTAAATATGTATAAGTAGCAGGTGGATTGACACATTATGAGGTAACAAACATACAAAAAAAACATACAGTCGAATTGAGAACCTCCTCCTTTTTTGAAGTCGGTTATAAATACCTACAAATGTAGTTTGAATGCTTCTATTTTAGTGACAGATACATCACGTCGTTTTTAGATTCAAATCAATCATGTCGCACCCACAATACATATTCGTAGCACTTTAGGAACGAGTCCCAATCATACAGAATACTTGTACATAAATATATAAACCCACTTATTATTACCACTATGTTTATAAGTAGGTCACAAAAATGTGCGTTGCTGTTTGTTTTATGGCAACTTTATGAAATTGATAGGACCAGAGTGACCACACAACTTCACTTTTTCTAGTTAGCTGCTAGTTTTAAATGAATAAAAATATTCGAGCGAGATGACTGTAAAGCTGTGAGTTGTTTTGGTTTTAATTTTGAATACTCATTAAATATCTATGATACACAAAATAACAGTCACAAACCAATTCTTGATTATTAAAGGAATTGAAGTAGCATGAAGATTGCTTGTTGCTAAATATAAGACGCGTGCGAAGCCATAAAAATACGAAATAGATTCTATAGACTCGAGTGTGAATAAAAAACAACCAATAACACTATACATAATCCATAGAGCCCTCGCAGGCGGCGAGCGTCAGCGCACTACAGCCAGACCAACTTATCTCTACATGTAGCCAAATGACAGAACTAAAGTTATCAAACAAATACCATCAGTTTCATTCGGAACCTACGATGGTGGCTCTCTCGCTCGACTTTCCTGATAAGTTGGACGCACTTCATCTCGAATACCCGTGATTACTTCGGTGATCCGCGTTCATGCATTCTTAATAGTGTGGAACTGCCTTAATGTGAAATATAAACTATGTTTTAAGAGGCTGAACAAGTAAGCCAGATAATATTGTTAGTAGGATTATAACAGTATTTGATGGTTAATCTCTGGAAATATGAAGCCTTTGGAAATTATATTGCTACCTTATAGAAAGCTCTACCCTTAGAAGGAAGGGTGAAATGTGTCAGGCGGATAAGTTTGTTTCACAATATTTTTGCGACGTTGACAGATTAAGTACTAAAAATAAATGAATCCATGGACGGCGGATCAACAAGAGAAAAGGACCCGAGAAAGTATGAGGAAAATTAATTGTTTCTTTTTCTTTTTAGTGTTTTAGATAGTACATGGCGGCAGCGGCGGACTATTAATCGATATAGACCTAGGATTTATAAACCCATTTTTTTTTCATGTCGATGAGTCTCTTAAAGAAATAGCATGAGAGAGCAACCCTACAGATTACCCCTGCAGATTTTAAGGGCACGGACTGCCGCTGCCATCGTTCTAAACATGACAGAGACAAATGATATATTTCATCTCCCTCTCTCTTATGTATCTTGTATTCTTTTTAGAGCTATGATATACCTATTTGCTCTAGCTAGTGTTTCTACAGGCACAATGGGCCCAAGTTTGAAGGCATTATTTGACAGATCTAAACTAACTAAAAATGTATCTGTCTTTATCATTGCAAGCTATTAGACAAGGACGTCAATAGTTTTAGAAAATTTAGATCTATCATGAAAAGCTTTTAAAGTTGGGCTCAATGAAACGATAAAACGTTAGTTTATTTAACGCTAGTCATCAACCAAAGCAAAGCCCGCAGAAACTTGAGCCTGTCGAAAGAGGCCGGATGCCGCGTCGTACCACGTTGTGTTTCGGCGGCAAAAACTTAATTACGAATGGAAACAGCGTCGGCGGCGGCTTCCGGCGGCTCGATGTCATTTCCGCTTTTTGTACAAGGGCCGGACTTAAAGTTGGAACGACTTGCGCTACGGCGTAGATGTCTACGAATTATATGACTAGGTACGAAATTGTCGTAGCAGAGGCGTACGAAATTGTTTTTAGAATGAACACCAAAATTACATCAAAAAGTTAGGATTCATTCCTAAAAAGTCACAGTCATATAGCATTTAAATTAGAAGTTAATATAAGGACTTTTAAAATTTATAAAGAGCTCTCTTCTCATCTGGTCGAAGCATCACGTGACCAAAATGCTGGCCTCTATCTCGCCCAAAGGGTAAGCATCAGACAACGTGGTATGGGGCCAGCATTTTGGGAACAATTCCCGCAGGCAGCGGCCTTTTAGGTTTAGTTTTATTGGTTTAGTTTTAATTTAATTATATTTTAATATTAATTTGTATTTTCATAGTTTAAGTCTCTGTGAATAAATACCCTATTAGGACTGTTCCTATTTGGAATCGTCTACCTACTTAATACCTCACTGTGCCAAAATAGTTAAACGCCGACAGACAAATATCCCTATACGTATATCGTTCCACTACAGGGTGTACCGATTAACTCTTCCACCTGACACCTTAATAAGCGGTAACGAGAAAGAAAAGTAAACTGCCTTGAAACAGACAATTAGACAGGTTAATAGTTACATTTCGTTTGGAAATTTCGAGCTCTGCTTTTGTTCTTGGTTCTTCCAAGTTCAGTGGGCCTAGCACAACTTTGACGTAAAAATACGTAGCGAGTACCGTTGTGCTAGCCCCACAGAATTCTGACAACAGTGGGGCTAGCACAACTTTGACGTAAAAATACGTAGCGAGTTTTCGATAGAAAAGTGTACGCCATTTACGCCTGTCAAGTGTGCTCCTGACGGGTGTAAATAGCGTACACTTTTCTATCGAATACTCGCTACGTATTTTTACGTCAAAGTTGTGCTAAGCCCACTGTACTCTTAGTATGAGTTTTGATTTGTTTTCGAAAATGGTCAAACGTTTCGTAAACTATCAAAAGAGTACAGGGCTAGTCGGCCACACGGCCTATTCGAACTTTTTTGTCACAAGTTTGGAATTTAGTTTAGTAGACGTGTGTAGACGACCTGTTTGGCTCAGCGGTAGTATATTCGCCTTTTAAGCCAGAGGTCCCGGGTTCGATCCCCGGCCGGGCAGATTGAATGATGAGTTTAAAATATCTGTCCTGGGTCTGGGTGTTAGTTGTCCTTGCCTTTGTCTGTGTTCTATGGCATCCCCAGGACAGAGTATCCTAGTGGTGAGCTAAGAGTTTGAAACTTTATTTATATTAATTTAGTTTTTAACATGCATGAGATCCTATATTTAGGCAGTCGTCCGACCGCCGGCGATGAACTAGAAACGAGTAAAACTAGAAACTATAAACGAGTTGGCGATCAGCGGGAAGCGAGTGTGTAGTTTCGATAGTTTTGTCGCCGGGCTATAAGCGACTGTGCAAGTGCGACGAGCGAGTACTCGCGCCACTCGCCCGCGGGCGCTGAGCGAGTTTATTTTTGAAAGCTCGTCGCTCAGCGATAAAACTAGTAAAGCGAGTCGTCGCCGGCAGTGTGTTCACAGTCAGCGAGCACCTTTTAATATATGCATTTCTTTCGCTTACACTGAATGTACATTTATTGTCCTTTTCTTGCGAGAGAAAATCGCCGATAGTTACTCGTTTACTCGCCGGCGGTCGGACTGCTACCTTATACTAACACTAGCTACACCTGGCGGTTTTCACCCGCTGTTTTTACTTTTATACCCTGAACTTCCACAAATATTTGACGACGGACTCGTGGTCACACCGTTTTGCTACACCAGTGTGACTACGAGTAATTTATATTCCTCGTGGTTACACTACTTAGCTTTCTAGCACTTCGCCGGCCGCTGCCGCGGCACGCTCGCTACGCTCGCTCGGCTCGTGCGTTGTTTTTCATGTTCTAACATAACCTAACCTATTAATTTATTCGTCCAGTATCTTGCAATCTCGATCCTTTTCAGAGTAGTGTAACCACGAGGAATTTATATTACTCGTAGTCACACTGGTGTAGCAAAACGGTGTGACCACGAGTCCGTCGCTAAATATTTCAAGATCAAAATTGGCCAAATCGATCCAGCCGTTCTCGAGATTAAGTCAGACAAACGAACACGAATTCATTTTTATATGTAAGAAGATAAAGAAGAAGAAGAGAAGAGAAGATGATTATAAAAGTCAAAATTTGTATGTTCAAATGCTTCTTACTCGTACCCAATTACGCATAAACGGCTGAATAAAGCATTTTTATAGTTATTTATCATTTACATATATTAGTACGATACGCATTATACTACGAAGTCCCTGGCGTCAACTTATAAATATATAGAATTATAGAGGTAGCAAGAATCTCATAGCCTCATAGCAAATAATTAGTTTAGCTAACAAGTGCGAAGAAAGCCAACTAGGTTAGCTCGACGGTCGCAGATCCCTCCTCTGGGATTATTTAAGACTGCAGTAGCTGTAAACAATTTCGAACTTTGATGCTTCTGAGGTTCTTTTATTGTTTTATCTTATAACTAGCGGCCCGTCCCGGCTTCGCACGGGTAGACTTTGGGATAAACGTAGAGTAAATTGAAATCGGTCCAGTCGTTCACGCGTGATGGCGTGACCAAAGGTGTTGAGAATAATTATAGGAACTCTTTGTTATAACCTCTATTCTCATGCTATTGCGTAACTATAGCAACCGTAGTTTGTTGATGCTAACTTGTCAATTTATAGTAAAAATTATCAGTATAAAACGCACACTGTTTTGATAGATATGATTGAATTTGAACTTTGTACAGAGGTAATAAAGTGCAAATTGTCTCTTGGGCGTTAGGAACATACCTACATTGCTTAAACAACAGTGAGTGCTTGCAATTCAATATGAACTTTATACAATAGCAATAAAGCTCGTTTTAGTTAGAAAACGTTTGTATGGGAAAAATAAAAGGGCTGTTTTTAGGGTTTTTCAATATTTCTGAGAGATTTTCTTAATATTTTTTTCTGTAAGAACCTTCTCCTAATAATAACAAATACAAGAAAAAAAGAATTAGTGAAATCGGTCCAGCCATTCACGCGTGAGGCCGTGACCAAGGAAAACGGGTTTCATTTTTATATATATAGAAGAAGAAGATGGATTTACGATTGTGAGTTAATTCTTGTTATTGATATATTCACTTACTTTTTTGTCATTATTAAGAGTAATTGCAAATAAAAACCACTGACTGGAAAATATGACTTCTACTATATATTAAAAATATGACTTTACTGGCGCAAAAATAAATTTAACGACAACTAGCTATTCAAATCTATCGAGCCGTTTAGACATCGACATTAAAAAAAAAATTTATACGTTTAGGTGGTAAATGGCTACATATACATATACACGGGCAAAACCGCATGCCGCAACTAGTACTCACATATATTGAAAAACTCTACTTCGGAGCAATCGTGTAAAGATAGGCAGTCCTATTGCGATATCTTCGAAACAAACTTCCGTATGTATTCAAATGAACCGACTGTCTAACTTCTAAAGTCCGCCCGATCCCACCGGGGCGCGACCTCTGCCCTTTACCGTCCACGATGACGCGTATAAACTGTACCTATACCTACAAAACGATGAATTTCATTGTTCACACAATTCTTCTCGAATTCTTATATTATTAAGCTTCCAACGTCGACTTTCCTTGTTTGCCGTTTCTTTTTATTCTGAACCGTTAAGACGCTACACAAGGTTTTACCTAGTGTAGCGTCTATAAAACTTCCTGTTTTTCGTCGCATAGTTTAGGCATTTCATTACAAATACAAATGTGAAAAAAAATACAATGCAAAAATAAATACTGCAATGATATTATGAAAAATCTCTGACATCTTGAAGAAAAATAGCAAATAAACCTCAAAATAATTACTTGCGTCGCGTAGTTCTCAATATCGTTTTAGGAACAAAAATGAGGCGCGATTTTGAACATTATTTCTTTCTCTTCAGTCTTGTAAACAGCTTGGGGCAGAGCCTTAAAACGTTTGTCCATTAATTGTACCACTTGCTTCATTTTTCACTTTTTCCTGTTTCCGATTTATCGGAATCACCTCGGTAATACACTCCTACGTTTTATCGACATTGTAACGTTTTCCTATAAAGAATCTCGTATTTTTTACGTTGAATGTGTATTTTTAGTTAAGTTTTTCCGTCTAAAACAGGAGTTCCCAACCAGAGAGCATGCCTCCCTTCGGGGGCGTAAGGAGATGTCAAGGGACGTGGAACACGTTTGTGCCTTAAAAGAATAAAAATAGAGCTTATACGTAAACCACTGGAATCAAAAGGTGTTTTTAAAATGGAATATATTTTACTCGGCTAGTCAAAGCCACTAAAAATATCAAAGAGGACGACAATTTGTAAGCTGACATGAAAATGTTAATGGGGGGGGCCTGAACGTCATTTATACTCCAAGGAGGCTAAACGCAAAAAGGTTGGAAATCCCTGGTCTAGAGGAAAAACTGATTTGTTGCAAGACTTTCGTTTAAATAACATGGGTATAAAACAGATTAGTAACGTTACTAAAAGCTTTATTACCGCACCCACAGATGTAAATTTCGCAGTACGACGTTTATACGATATTTACGTTTGGTAAGGCCATGGCTCTTCCACATTAAAATAGGGTGTGAAACGGAAGTCATATAAAAAGAAGCTCATATGTTTTGTAAACAAAATTCAAAATTGATCGTCACGATTCGAATGGCAATTGTCCAGTTTCTTCATTAATTACAGCTCACATCACACATCAGTACAAACTCGTCAGTATTTAGGTATATCACTATCTTTCTGACTGTCTGTTTGTCACTTTTTCACGACTACACGGCTCAACAAAACTGATAAAATTTGATATGTAGAGTATATAAGTAGGACGCATTTGAAATTATTGTGCTCATAATTGAAATTGTATTTGATTTAAATTATGAGTATTATTTTTATTATTATTTTTCGCTATTATAATGAAACAAGTATTTACATCTTAAATTTAAAATAAGCTAAAATAAAAAACTAAAATAACTAGGACAAAGAAATTTACAAAACTGTTATTTTAAAAATATAACAGTAAGATAACAAAAATAAGCGGGTAAAACCGCAGGTTTCAGCTATTGTTTAAATTATCATTTAGTTTACTTTCAGTTTTGTAATGTATTTCTTTAATCAAACAATCTTTTAACAGATAGTTTAAAAAGCTAGTAAAATGTTTACGAATAGCATAAAATTTTTAAAACAAACATCGGTCAGATTTCGTTTCTGTTTGATCTCTGAACTAAACTTATCTAAAATTACAATTATTATTATTAAAATATTTTTTTAATTCTTGTCTAAAATGATCTACCCCTTTTCATTTTAAAACGTGTGAAAACATTTTAGAACTTTCATTTTTAGTTTAGTTATAGATCATGGTAAAACAGAATTGACGCCATTAGTATTTCTATTTAAACCGCCTACTATATACCACAGATATCATATAAAGAATAGACAGATCAAACTCATTCCCCTCTCAAGAAAATTATGCGCTCGAAAGAACCTAAGCTCGTCTATTAAATCGCTTATCTGGATCGCTGTTCAAAATTCAGAAATGTAATTCTAGGCGCGGGATGAATTTTGAACCGCACAATCATAAACGTGACTTAAATCTTGTCCTCAAAAGCGGTAAATTATATCTTATGAACGATCAACTGGTTTTATGATAGGTTATTGGTTGTCTATCCTCACTTCAAATTATACAAAATAGCGTGAAGAGATTTAGTATCGTTTTCAATGTATTATTTTGTCAGCCCGCCGCCCGCCCTTTGGCCGGCGACCTATAAAACAGCTGTTCAACTATGCATCGTGTGTCCCAGGCTTATATTACCTAAGTATAGAGGACTTTTTAGTACAACCAGCAATATAAGTACCGCTACTCTGTAAGTTAGTACTGGGTTAGTAATTAAACCGAAATAGTTTTCGAGTGTATTCGAATGTTAAACTTAAAAGATGCATGTATACATGGCCTTACGTCTGTGGGAGATTTAAGAAGCATCAGTAGGCCATTGAAGACAATTTCATTGTACGGTACTACAAACGAATAAACACGAAATTAAAAAAAAACACTTTTATTTGAACCATCTTTTCATTTAAAACGCTAAACTTACATACACACATATCATCAACAAATCAACATTATCTTTTAAACGCATCCTCTATATTTATTTGTCGCCATCTTTTATT
Organism: Alcis repandata; assembly: GCA_949125135.1. Taxonomy (NCBI): domain Eukaryota; kingdom Metazoa; phylum Arthropoda; class Insecta; order Lepidoptera; family Geometridae; genus Alcis; species Alcis repandata. The sequence goes on from OX421237.1 coordinate 8,641,226, forward strand.
TGTGATGACGTCACCGGTAGGTACAGTGATCATTTTGACCACCCTTAACGATCTTTGACGACTCGCTACTTCATATTGAAAGAAATCAATCGTTATCGCGTAACACTATTGTTAATGAATATCGAGTTTATGATCAATAAAGTATAGATCAATCAATATCGTCGCGAGCTGGCTATAAAAGACATTACATCGTCTAGTAGCTGCCTTATGGTAAACTGACTGTAGGACTGTTAACTGGTAGATAAAATGCCCTTCATAAATTTAAGATTAGTGCTTTGATTTAATTTCTCTGAGACGTCGTTGCCAGGATGTTAGTAGATAAGACATGTTTAAAAATAAGTGAATCCAACTAATTCCATCCTGCTTCCTACTAATATTATAAATGTGAATGTTAATGTTAAATGTTTGTTGCTCTATCACGCTAAAACGGCTGAACGGATTTGGATGAAATTTTGGTACGAAGGTAGCTTATGTCTTGGTTATAGGATGTAGCATTTAGGTTATTATTTTTTCGCGGATAGTGCGGGTGAAGCCGCGGGGCTCATTTAGTATCTCCATTGTATGATGTCAGAAAAGATTTTTTTGAAACAATTATACGTTTCGGTAAATTTGACATTTAAAGTATAAAAACGAAGATCTAAGAAAGTTAAGAATATGAAATTGAAAGACCCGTTAAGTAATTTGGATTTTTAATTTTTATTTATCACGCCTTTATCATGTTTCTGACAGAAATGATAAACTGTGCGATCGTGGGAAGAAAATAACGGCTAAAAACAACCCTTAGGTTCTACCAACTTGCTGTCCAAAAAATTAATATAAGACTTTGGACAAAGTATAAAAATATTTGGAAACTGATTTTGTTAAAGACGCATGTCGTGGCTTCACTGTTTTAAGTAATTTACATGTCTTTGTTTTGTTGTTTTACATGAATGTATATCAGATCTTTACTTGACTGCGGCGTAACCAAAATAGGAAAGTGATGTGTTTGACCTGTTTGTATGTATGTATGTATGTCCGTCACCGTGTTCCCTTCTCTCGTTATATATGTACGTTACTACACTACTCGTTATATTGGTGGTTGTTAGGGCACCTATTTAAAAAAAAATAAAAAATATATTATACAATAGTATTTTTTTAAACTACTAAGACCTTCATGGATTTTGTTTGTTTTTTTGTATCATTCTGCAATACAATGTAATTGCAATTGGATTAAACTTTGTGTAAAAAACATGGTTTCTACAGTTACATATTGGTTACGAGCAAACGTAACGCGTGCATTCATGGCGGTTTTATATTCTACCTGCCTAAATTGAATAAACATCGACCTTTCTCCAAATACATCATACAACCCTAATTCATTATTCTTACACCATGAAAGTTTCATCACATAACATATACTTGTGTATGATTGCGTACATCTAAATCAATCTGTGTGTAGCCACATAAAGTGTGTATGTACTATTTCGCACTGATTCGACGCAGGGTCGGAACGCTTACGTGAGGAGATTTGCAATATGCAAGAATTAGGGAATAACATTATTTTATTGCAGATACATATGCTTACAATGCTGTATCAGCTTTACTGGTTTGTGTATCATCGTCGTCTGTATTTAGGGCGTTGGTATTGGTAGAGATTTCCAGGGTTGGTGGTTTTCTGTTAATGTTTTAACGTCCTTTTATTTCCTGTTAGTGTTTTTTTTTTATTTTTGGACTTGTATTTTTACGTGTGGTGGGACGTGCCTAATGGAAAGTTTCGAATGATAACGAGCTTGTTTGATGAAAGTGCTAAAAACTCTGACACTAGGGATAGTTAGTCAGCTTATACGAACTTACCTACTTTTATTTGTCGTATTTTTTCCAGATTTTGTGTATTTTTAGAGTAAAAAGTACCTTATGTTCATTTTAAAGTACCAGTGTATTACTATTAGATTGCAGAAAAGAAATATACAAAGCAACAAAGTCTTCGATGATAAAGTTTGATGCCGTTCACAGAACCGCTCACAATCCCCTGGATACGGCCATGCACTCTATCGGTAGTAAAATAAGCAATGGTTCATGGGAAAATTGGATGGTTATGGAAATTGGCTAGGTTTATTCCCAGGGACTTGTTTGCCGAATGCCGAATGCGGTAGTCATTTAACTTTCGTACTCCGCAGAGGCCGTGTGAATAAACAATTTTTGATTCCTTCTTACAAATTCGAGTAGTAAGGGTCGGGTTGACCGATTTTTTCGTGTAAAGTTGTTTACTCAAGGCCGTGACATTTTGCCGGGAAGTGTGTTGGATATTGTGGTTTTTAACCTTTAACGCAATATTGATATTTACCGTGTTTGTCTGTCGCATCGTAGCTAATAAACGGTTAAATCGTTGATTTATTTTGTTTCAAATACTGGACTACTCACGTAAAATTGTTTCGAAAACTTCGACTATATTTTTAATCACATTCGGTGATCTTTTTCAAAGAATGGAAAAACAAAAACGACAAACCCCGGTTTTTCTGAGAATAAATACTAACTACATAAAAGTCGCTACGTTAGTTTTATGCTTGAAAAATACCCACACAGTAAAGTTGTTGCCTAATTTATACATTGTAAGTTAAACTTCGCCGCAGTAAACAAAACGAATTGTTTAAATTTTCCACAATTAAAATATTCAAATAGCGCCGGAACAAAAATAAAGAGAGCACCTTTGTTTAGGACCCAAAACTTTGGGGCAATTTGGAAGGGTCCCGTTTCACGGCAGTTATAAAACTCAAAATTTAACGTTTAGACGCATTCATTGCGTGATTACCTAATTTAATCAAGAATTCCTATTTTGCTGGCGCTGAGGGAATCATTCATAATTTCCTGAAGAGATTTTATGGCAGGTTTTCAGTTGATTAGAAACAAGTTTATTTTGTTATAATTAACACCGTACCCTGTGTTAATTGAATCACCGAATCACGTTGGATCACTGAATGTGATCGAAATTAATCAAAGAATCTATCCAACTAAATAAGACGTGAGTACTTCCGTGTTAATCACCAATGCGTGTTTTTTTTTTATGTAATTGAGTGACGAGACGAGCAAATCGCTCGCCCGATGTTAAACGTCACGTTTGCCCATAACTGGACTGCGCCACCCAGAATTTTGAACTCAAGACAGATTTCAAGACCCTGCGTGGCACAGCACTGCGCTTGTCACCCTGAGATATAAGTTGTGTCGCAACCACGTAAGTTTTCATTGTGAAGGTGAGATGAACAAGGCACGTCGCTTTAGTAAGACTTATGAACCTTTGCTATGACTAACCCAAGGTTTATAATGAGTTTATTTTGAGCCATCAAACTTCACCTCCGCAATACATCCGCAGTGATTCTATCAACAGGATGAATTGAGTGAGTGGCAGGCGAGTGAAGATTTTGACGTTGACAGGTTCATTACAAGTATAGCGAACTGCTTTCCATTTTATCCTTGATTTTTACTTTTCCACGTGTTCGAGGGGAAAAGTATTCTGTTTGTCATCGTGAGCACACTAGCACGTTGCCAAATTTCTTCAAGATTAGTCCAGTTATTCGAAACAGTAACGAACATTACAAAGTTAAATAGTTGGATTTATTTGATAATAGGCGAGCAGCATAAGCTGATGTTCCTACATTTCACAATGTCGAAGTTTATTTAATACTAGTTAGTATTTATCCGTCGTAACAATTTTCTCTTTTTAGTCCAAATCTGAATTTGTTTTTAGATGTGATTAAAGTATGGGCTGAAAACAGTTACTTTCGCGTTTAAATCAAAACCCAGCTCTAAATTAACTCTATCTCACAGTTAATGCAGATAATGTGTTCTAAACGACATCGTATTTTTTTCCAGCATTTCCAGCGTAAAAAGAATGCAATAAAAGCCAAAAAATATTACATTACATATTCATTATCCTGACATAAGGGTCGTATAAAGCTCTCAAGGGTCTCCCGTATCTATAATGTGAGGACGAAACGAAACGCTCGAATGATTATTCGAAAAGTTATTTAAAAAGAGGGATACTTGTATCTCAATTAAAATAACATAGGTAGACATAAACAGAATAGAAAATTACAGATAAAAACAGAGCTCAAGTCACTATCCGTGGATAAAGTACCCAAAAAGCTGGCGATGTTACCTTGTTGAATAGCAATACTAATTCTCTGGCCGAGGTAAGCATCAGCCCTTTGGTCGTTTGTTCTATATCAACAAAAATCTATCTTTTAAAAAGACTCTTTTGTTACAACTACACCGCATCTTTTACATTTCGCTTTTCAGTTCCGGAACAAAGCATAAAAGCTGGCCGTTTTCATCATGCCAGAAGCCGGTCGACAAACAGTTGGAAATATTTCTGCAATGGAAAGAATGCCTTTTGCGATCATATTCTAGTTCATTTCGTGTGCCTGCACGCACGTATGACGATAGCCTATATGAATTGAAGAATCGTTGACTGCAGCGAATAGAATACTCGCTTCAAGTTTCAAAAACAAAAGTTGATTGCTTGATTCCTTTCAACAATAGAACTAGAATGCTTGATTCATATTTCAACAATAAAACTTGATTGCTCGATTCCTATTCCAACAATACAACTTGATTGCATGGAACAGATACTATTAAAACAAAAAACTTGCCTGTATGGAATAGAAGCTCCTATTTCGAAAATAAGTGTGGTCTGCATCAAACAAATACTTAACGTGGTTATTTGATTCTCATAAAACCAGACTGCATCATACGAATACTCCTTTCTCAACAATATCATTTCAAAAAGCCAAGCTTCCTTTGACGGAGCTCTGCAGGTCATCTCGAATGAATGAAATTGCATAAGTAATTTTTATCCGTGAAACATACAGGTGCTTTCGCTCGCTTTGTTCCTCGTATTTCCATAAAAGAATAACGCGATTGTTCTACACGGTAAAAGCTTTTCTTTATTTCGATCTTTTTGTGACTAACTTAAAGGTCAAATTAGTAAAGTTTATCGCTTAATGTTCTGTATAGTAACTTGTGCAATAAGCTAGTCGAAGTTTGGGCGGTCAGTTCATGACTTTGTGACCTTTTGAATAGTGGCGACGCCGACGCGGCTGTAGAGCGCCTGATTAGGACCACGCTGGGCCTAGCTCCGTGTTACGTCAAGGGACTGATCGATCACTTCTATTGAACTAGAACTAGGTCAGGATACAAAAAAAAGCATCACAAACCCTTTTCCGCCAGGTGGTATCAATTAACCTAAAACACAAGCCTTCAGTCAACGTATTTCAACAGTACAAAGTCACGTTTCCCTTTCACATCAAAAATTCATCTCAAATCTATTATTAGGGATTCTCTGTCCAAATATCGCTCATAAATAATGAATAAACGACTTACCGGCAGTATATCGATCTCGGGATGCTGCCAAAGTTCAATCGATTTCACATTAAAACTGTAAAGTTTCACTCGAAAAAGTGCTCACCTGTAGTCGCGGTTACAAAGTACTGCTATCATGTTAGCGCGGTAGTGCGCGGGCACGGGTCGCACGGGTCGCACGGGTCGCACGGTCGCTCGGTCGCGGTCGCACGGTAGGCCGCGGCGGAGAGGCGCGGGCGGCGAGCGTGGCGCGAGCGTGACGGGCGCGGGCGGGCGCCGGGCGCGGACACGGGCGGCCAGCGCGGGGCGCGTCGCGGACTGGCCTGCCGCCCGCCCGCCGCCGCCCCACTCTTCCCTCCTTTCACCTATCAAATCTCCCCATTATTTAAATAAAAATGTACCAAAGGTTAAGGATAACTATTTTGTTTCGGTTTTTCTTACATATCAACGTTTACAGTATAACCATATTTAAAAATTATTTAAAACAGCTACAAGTAAAGCAAATAAAAAACTAGAGCTAAATAAACGTATGGTTTAACGTAAAAAGAGTTTTTGCACAAAATAACCCCATAATAAGTAGTCGTTTAATTTTTTCGCCTTGTCACAAATGTTTTTGTCCAATGATTTCTACAAAAACATCTATTAACAAAATTGTCCACAAAGGTAAATATTTTCCCCGAAACCCGCGTAAATCCCCGCGGTGGCAACCCCGCCGCGCCCGGGCGGCCCGCTCTGCGCCGAGCCGCGCCGCCGCGTTTCGTTGCCCTAAATTCGCGTTTCAGGCTCCACAATAATCGCCGTACGCCGCCTGCAGCCGCGGCGGCCGCACGCCTATCGATCCCGAACCCACGCCGCGTTCCAAACTAAAAACTTAACTCGATCGAATACGATGCGGTCAATTCCCTGACGAAAACGCGATTACGTTTTCTAGGTCACAAAGTCGATTAAAAGTTACTATTGATTCTTTACCTTGTAACCGAGCTATTAGGAATAAACGCCGACGACGGAATTAAACACCGTTGATTTAACGAGTATGATAATAAATCTTCTGGTGTAGTAAATTATCGTTCACGAAAAAATCTCTGTTTCGAAAAGGAAATTAAACACATAAAAGCTTTGAGGGATCATTTCCCCGCATTACTCGGTTAAAAATGGCCTCGTAAAGCTTGGAGGCAATAATTGAAACGTCACGTCTGGAAAGGAAATACCAGCTGAGGCTGAATCTGGGCAGGCGTAAAGCGCTGCGCTTTGTCTACGCGTCGTAGCGGTGCTACAGCTACGCAGCTACGTCACGACGCTACGTGACGTGCGATGGCTACGAAAGCTGTAAATCTTTTAAATAAGCAACTACATTTATTTATCTTGAGATACTTGATTTATTAGTTAAAAATGCAACATCTGTTTTGTATAAAACATTTTTACATTGGAATGCTGTTTCATGAAATGCTAAACAGTTAGTTACCGGGAAGCGTCGTGCGATTGTTATTTTACAAGTACCATCGTTACTAAGGTACTGAACTAGGATGACTTTTAAAGTAATCTATTCGAAAATCTCTCTTTCAATTTATAGCCTGAAAACCGATTAATTTTACGAAAAAAAACAACAACAAAAAAAATTGTATAGGCCAAACTATATGGTCTATGAAGCCAACCTAGCCCTGCCCTGAAGTCATATCTCAGGCCGCCTGAAAACATATACAAAAGCATTGCAGAGTTACCCTCAAACCCGGTGGGCAGCAGTGAGCTGTGACCTAGCACTGCGGTCTAATCGACCACATTACCACTAGCATGCTCGCGTGACAGACGTGCTTGCGTGACACCTAGTACTTTGTGATTCTTAAAAAAGTATTAAAACTGCCATAATATAATATGCTGGTGACCCGCGGGCTTGTAGCGGTAGCGGCAGTAGCTGATCTATTGAACTTCGCGTACTGTAAAAATAACGTATAATAAATATCAGATTCACATTCAGATTCAGGAATATTTATTGAACAACTGATACATTGTAATTTATAAGCTAGATGTTAGTGCATTAGTTGAAATTGTCAGTTTACCCACATCGGGCATTCAATATGTACACAGTCAAATAGTTTTAGTAGTTTTAAAAAAATAATAATAATTAACAATTTCCAATTCTATTTTAAATTATATGCATGATATCTAAAATAATAAAAAAAATAGTAATAAACGTTTCACACTCATAGCCCCACTAGGATACCCTGTGTCGGGGATGCCATGGAACACCCACAAAGACAAGAACAACTAGCACCCAGACCCAGAACAGATATTCCAACCTGCCCGGCCGGGAATCGAACCCGGGACCTCTGGCTTATAAAGCGGATACACTACCGCTGAGCCAAAAGGTCGACAAATAATTAAATTATTTTCCGCGTCATTTTTTTAGTAATGTGTCTTTTAATAATATTTTCGTTTATCTTTGCAGTTGTGTAACAAAGCCGCTGTTGTGATGAGATTTACGATACCAGGGTGTCATAAATTGAAACATGCTGTCTTGAGATTGTGTACTGCTATACGTGCATATACAAGCTATAGTCGGAGCAAGGCATGAGGATAACTAACAATAGCTTGGCTGGAGCTGTATACTAATTTCCGCTGGTCAGTTTTGGAGATAAATTAAGCTAAGCTTTTGAATATAATAACATATATTATATACTAGCTGCAACCCGCGTTCTCCGGGATAAAAAGTAGCCTAAATATTAATCCAGGGTATAAGCGCAGTGCTGTGCCGCGCAGGGTCTTGAATTCTGCGAGTTCAAAATTCTGGGTGGCGCAGACCTGTTATGGGCAAACGTGACATTTAACATCAGGCGAGCGATTTGCTCGTTTCGTAACTTAATCACATAAAAAAAAAAAAAAAAAAGGTTTCATCAGAATCCGTTCTTTTTTTTTTACATCGGACTAGGCATGCGTTTGACCACAATCTCATCTGAAATCTCGTTCAGCCGTTTCTTCGTGATTAAGTAGCAAACATACAAACTTCCACATTTATAAAATTAAATTTTTTAGTGAGATTAGCAAGATAGTAGGAAGAATAGTAGGATAATTGAACTTTAGTACAGTACCTGTAGCGGACGTACTGATTGTAACTAGCTCAGAGTAATCTTTTTGCAAATTGTAAAATTAAAGCCACAGCTCGCATTAAACTATAAGTTAAGAGAAATTTGTAAGCGCCCACAAGGCGTGCTAATTGGCCGACCTAGTTTGTATATAAGTAAAGGCGGCATTTTTGTAACGGCCTGTGAAAAACGGATTCGCTCGCCGTCCGCCGTGCCGTACGGACGTGTCCACCCGCTCCTGCCCGCTGCTCGCTGCCCTGCCGCGCTGTCAGAAGCCCCGCCCCCTGCCGGCCAGTCCGTCTAGCCCCGACCCCAACGGTCGGGCATTCGCTGCTCGCCGCCCGTTCCTGCGCTGCAGTCGGCCCGCTCTCGCAACGGTTTCGAGCTCACACATCGTCATCCTCGCTCGTTGTGTTTGTGTAAAATTTATTTTGCACATTCATTAACGAGTCGAGCGTTGTATCGTGTGTGCGCCCGCACTGTTGCCAGGCCAGGTCGGCCGCAGTTAAACCGCTCTTTTCAGAGCGACACAAAACGCTCTTTTCAGAGCGAACACATCCTATACACCATCCTATGTTTCAAGAAATCCACGCTTAGTGGTCGATCGGTGGATACTTAACGGTGCCAACGAAGCCGATCGTGTGTTGACCCGGAGCACACGTTTTTCCCTCCTCAAGGGAACAACGGAATCCGGTTGGGCTTGGAACCACCGGCCTTGGGGTCGCCCCTCGCCGACGCCAAGTATCTCCCTCCCACCCTACCCTTTCCTTTTTCCTATTCCTCGGGTGTGTGTTTGGCTTGGTCGACCGGTCTCCCCCGGCGACCCTGTCTCTCCCCTGTGGCAGCTAGGGACCGTAGGCACACAACCAACTGCACCGTAAGAGTTGCAGTTGGGACGACTAGGGACTCACGTAGGTACACACCTCCTTGCCTATACCCGGCAAGGAGATTCACACCCACTCGCCCCCAGCTGGGGACCTCCTCCCCCAGCTGGCTCTTTAGAGATGTCGGACGACTCTCTCCCGACGAGAGAGCAGAAGGACCGCGTCTTCAACGCGGTCGCTGCCTCTCTAAGGAAAGAATCCGAAGGCAACTCTATGAGCCTCCAGGAGTACCTCAGTCACCCTGAACTCTTCAGGGTGAACTTAGTGAGGTTGTCTCCTGAGGCCAATCTCTCCGCCCCGGCTCCTAAAGCCAAACCCCCCGCACCCGCCCCGGCTCCTAAAGCCAAATCTTCCCTCTCCGCACCGGCTCCTAAAGCCAAACCCGCCGCGCCCGCTCCGGCCCTTATGGCCCCTCTCGCAGCGCAAGCTAAGCCCAATAAGGGCAAAGTTGCCGCTCCTCGCCCTCAATTGCCCGCCGCGAACCGTGCTACTCCGCGTAGTAGCTCTCCGACTAGGGAACGCAGTGGCCGCTCTCGGTCCATAGCCCACCGCTCCCTCTCTCGCTCCCGCTCGCGCTCTCGCTCCCGCTCTCGCCTCCGCTTGACTGCCGTACACGGCAGTCAAAGTAGTATGGACGTCTGTGCGTCCGCGGACGAGAACGACGGCTTCACCGTCGTTTCGAAGGCTAAAAAGCGTGCGAACGCCTCTGCCTCGCCCCCGCCTCCACCCAAAGCCCCCTGTCCCGCCCAGGGCTCCTCGGCCACCGATATCGGTGGCCCGAGTGACCCGAACTCTCCCCCCGTTCGCTCTGAGAGGCCCCCTCGCCCTCTGGTTCTCCGCGAGAGACACAGGTGGCAGGAGGTCACTCGCATCCTCACGGAGCACAACATTGCTTTTACAGGCAAATCATGTGCCGACGGCATCTCCGTCCGTGTCCCGACATCGGCCGACTACCGAAATGCGACTAGATCGCTTCGGGAGCAAACGGTCCAGTTCCATTCCTATCCCTTAGAGGATGAGAAAGTCCTCCGCGTAGTCATACGCGGACTCCCTAAGGAGCTGAATGTCACAGACATCAGGGCAGACCTCATCAACCAGAACTTCCCAGTTCTGGGCGTCCACCGCATGACAGGCGGCAGGACCAAGACCCCGCTAGATTTAGTTTTGGTTATCCTCGAGCGCTCCACGGAGGGCAAGAGAATATACCAAATCAGACAGATCCTCAATCTGTCTGGCCTTAAGGTGGAGGCTCCCAAACGCAGAGGCGTTCCCGGGCAATGCCACCGCTGTCAGCTCTACGGCCACGCCGCTCGGTTTTGTGAGGCAGCCTTCCGCTGCGTCAAATGCGCCGGAAATCATAATACTTCTCTGTGCACGCGCACTAGAGACGACCCGACTCCTCCCAGTTGCGTGCTTTGCGGGACCCAAGGGCACACCGCGAACTATCGCGGCTGCCCGAAGGCCCCCAAAGCCACGACCCCAAGTAGGCCTCCCCCCTCTCGCCGACCTCCCCGCACTCAGGGCCTCAGCTCCAAGCCGAGGCTCGCTCCTTCTCAAGCAGCGCCTACCTTCGTAGACGCTCCCCTGCCAACGACCAATGCGTGGTCCAAGGCAAGCACCCCGTCTCACGTAATATCGGTTCCCAACCGCGCTACCACCCAGGGCCGCACCGCCCCCGCGACCCAACCGCCCAAGGCTCCTAAAGCCGCCCCCGCCCCTCAGGCCTCCCATAGCTTGAAGGACGACCTCTCACTACTGCTCCTCGTCGCCACGTCCGTGAACGTGGCAGAGGTACGAGAGGTAGCCCAAAAGCTCCGCTCCAACCCGGGCTCGCTTATCGAGATCATGGAGCGTCACGCGTCCCTCTTTAGCGCCATTTCGCGTCTTGCCCCGCAACTCTCTTAGGTACCGCTATGGATAGTACACCTAAGAGAGTTAAACCTCACTCATTAACGTTGGCATTTTTCAATGCCAACGGTATGTCTACCGCAGAAAGGGATCAACGGTCCCTGATTCAGTACTTCCTCCTGACCCATCAGGTCGACATAATGCTCGTGAACGAGACCTTCCTTAAACCTTCCAAGAAAGATCCTAAGATCGCTAACTACTGCTTGATTCGTAATGACAGGCTCACCTCCCCCAAAGGAGGCACCCTGATCTATTACAAAAGGTCTCTTCACTGCATCCCCTTAGATACCCCCCCGCTTAAGAATCTCGAAGCTTCCTGTTGCCGTTTAGCCATGACCGGTCATGCCCCTATCACCCTTGCTGCTTGTTACCTCTCAGGAAACAAGTCCCTCCTAAGTAGTGACCTCGAAGCACTTCTCTCCCTAGATAGCGCAGTCATTCTGGCTGGCGACTTTAACTCCAAGCACGTACTTTGGGGCTGCAATGCGACCAACGCTAGGGGCACCTCCCTTAACTCCCTCTCGGATGAATTCAACTTTGATATCATTCCTCCCAGCTCCCCTACTCACTTCCCGGCGATCTTGGCCAACAGACCCGACGTACTCGACATAGCGCTTCTTAGGGGCGTAGCCCTCCAGCTACGCTCCTTAGAGGTGCTACACGAGCTCGATTCGGATCACCGACCCGTGTTGATGCAGTTGGGTCCCGACCCAACTGACAGACCCGCTCGGACAAGGACAGTCGTGAACTGGGACCTTTTGGGTGAAAACCTGAAGGTGATCAGTTCACCTGACCTGGACAAGATCCCCGACGACATTGAGTCCCCTCAGGACGTATCCCTCTCAATCGACGCACTCACTAGCCACCTGCAAACCGTCATCGGTAAATCCTCCAGAGAGGTCCCAGCGGAGGACAACCGACGCTGGGCCCTCCCGGAGGATGCGAGGGAGCTATTGAGAGCGAAACACGCCGCTGCTAGAGCATTCGATTGGAATCGCACCGAGGAGAACAGAGCCTCTCTACGGTATTACGAGCGTGCCGTAAAGAACCGTATTAGAGAGCTCCGTAATCAACGGTGGGAAGCTAAGATTTCAGAAATCGAACCAACACACCTGGCTTACTGGCAGTTGGTTAGATCGCTGAAATCTGTCGCTACCGCTCCGATGCCCCCTCTCTCCCGTCCCAACCTGCCCCCCGCATTCGATGACGAGGAAAAGGCCGAGTGCCTTGCCCGTAGTCTCGAAGAGCAATGCAGCCCCTCGTTAGGTCAGGTCGACCCTGAGCACCTCGAAACGGTGACCAGAGTAGTCGAAGTAAAGTCTTCAGTTCCCCCCGTTGACACTCTAGAGCCAGTCACGGCCTCGGAGGTAGAGTCAATTATCAGAGGCTTTCACGCGAGAAAAACCCCCGGCGCCGATGGAATAACCAACAAAGTGCTCAAGCACCTCCCTGTTGCGTTAATCTATCTCTTAGTCAGCATCTTCAATGCCGCCATCGCAAATTGCTCGTTCCCCGACGTCTGGAAGTCCGCAGACGTCATAGGTATCCATAAACCCGGCAAGAAGGCATCAGAGCCCTCTAGTTACCGCCCCATTAGTCTCCTCAGCACCATAGGGAAAATTTACGAGCGCGTCCTTCTGAAGCGCATCTGGTCCCACATTAAAGATAACAATCTCCTCCCCGATGAGCAGTTTGGCTTTCGAGCTAGACACTCTTGCGTCCAACAGGTACACCGCATCACGGAGTACATTTACGACGGTTTTAATAAAGTCCCCCGTGGGTACACCCACAAGTCTTACCCTCAAGGAACCGCCGCGGTGTTCCTCGACGTGGCGAAAGCGTTCGATAAAGTCTGGCACGACGGGTTGATATACAAGCTATACCAACAGTCGTTCCCAGACCGGCTTGTACTCATAATACAAGACTTTCTCAGGGATCGGAACTTTCGTTACCGCGTCGAAGGCACACACTCCTCCCCCCGTCCCATTAACGCTGGTGTCCCTCAGGGATCAGCGTTAGCCCCTATACTTTATTCGGCTTACACTTCTGATGTTCCACGCCACCCAAAGGTTGAGCTTGCTCTTTTCGCGGACGACACCGCCCTTTACACCAAGGGCTGGAACTGGACCACTCAGGTGGCCCATCTCCAACAAGCCCTCAACCAATTGGGTGACTGGTTCAGGAAGTGGGCCATCACAGTAAATCCCGATAAAAGTGCAGCAGTGTACTTTCATCCAAGACGGTTAGCTCCCATTAGCAAGCAAGTTAAGCTTTACGGTCAACCCATTCCATGGGCCACCTCGACCAAGTACCTAGGCGTAACCCTTGATAGGAGACTCAACTTCTCGAAGCACATCCAGACGGTCCGTAACAGGGCGGCCTTCTTTTTAGGCCGCCTCGCCCCGCTCATAGGCTACCGTAGCAAAATGTCCCTCCGTAATAAAGTCAACATTTACAAAATGTGCATTCGTCCCGTTATGACCTATGCCTCTGTAGTTTTTGCCCACATCGCCCCTCACGAACTGGACAAGCTCCAGCTCATTCAGAATAGGTTTATACGTAGAGCAGTCGGTGCTAGCTGGTATATGCGAAACGCCGATCTGCACTGCGATCTCGAGCTTCCCTCGATAAAGCAGTGGATCAAACACCACTCCCGCCGCTACTTTGACTCGGCCCCCCACCACCCCAACCCTCTTGTAGTCGAAGCCTCGAACTACTCGTAAGCTTCTAGTAATCCTCCCCCCCTACGTAGACGCCCTAGAGATATCTTAGGTGATCCGGATGATCCCATCGCAGTCGTAACATCGGCGGCGCTGGGTTCGGCCGATCCTTCAGCCCCTGGCAATAGGAAGTTTTCAGTTTTTGGTATAGGCGCCGGTTACCATAGGCACACAATCACACACCGACCTCGCCGGCGAGGTCGAAGACTCCCTGGATCTGTTAGAAGATCGGTTAGATTCGCTCCAAATAGTCAAACAGTACAAAATAATCAATCAGATCAAGTTGATTTTGCTCTAAATAATCAACCCAGTTCCAAATAATCAAAGAGTTCTAAATCAATATACCCGATTGCCGAATAATAAATGCACATCAAAACAATCGACTTGATCATCTTACTAGGGCTCTAGGGCACACCCCTTCTGGGGTGCCAGAGCAAGTCAGTCTCCCCAACCCCGGGCGACGGCCCAAGCCGAGGCTCGTACCTCCGAGGTGCCCTTGTGCGTGTCGCCCCCAAAAACTTTAGGCCCAGCGCCATTTGCGCTCGCCAAACACCCGGTACGCTGTAGAGGCCTCAGTGGCCAACAGCATTTAGTCATTCCTAAAAAAAAAAAAAAAAAAAAAAAAAAAAAAAAAAAAAAAAAAAAAAAAAAAAAAAGTAACGGCCTGTTCGCTGTTCGCCGAAACGTCAAGTGTAAACTACAACTAAGAAGAAATAAATACAGTCCACTATTTTCTACAACTGAAGCTTTTATTTTCGGGAGTGTGAAGCGATCCTTTACAAGAATTTCCTTCGAGCCGGATCAATTCAGGAAGACCAACGAGCAGCGTGTGAAGAGGACCGAAGTGGAGCTACCCTGTCCGATTATTCAGGGCGCGGCTTCGGGACCGTGAAGAAGCGAGGGACCGGAGTGGAGCTACCCTGTCCGAATATTCAGGGCGCGGCTCCGGGACCGAGAAGGTGCACGTGAGCAGCTACGTTTGGTGCAAGCTGCAGTACGAGTCTACGAGTCAACACTTGAAGCGAAGAGGCTGTTAAGCTGAAGATCACCCAACGGTGCGACCACGCCGAGACGTCGTGTTGAAGAGAGAAGATCACCCAACGGTGCTCCAACGACGTGTCGCCGGGTTCGCTGCGGGGATCCTGAGCTGCCTCCGAGCTGCGAACAGCAAGGCGCCGTGGTGCTGATAACTTGGTTTTGAGTAAGTTAGTTAGGCAGGTAGTGGTTAGGGCCGTTAGGAGTGGTTAGGGACTTGAAGAGTCGAAGATGCCGGTCGACCGCAGCCCGGTCAGAACGAGGTCCAACGACCGACGGCCGCCGACCGCGGCCGGATCGGGCTATCCTACGGACGCCGAAGCATCGACGTCAATGCCACCCGCGGACTCACTCCAGGCTACTCGCCAGCAACCAGAAGAAGGAGGACCAGGTCATCAGCAGCCAGAAGCAACAAGAGCAGCCTCAGTTCGCTCGTCCAGAAGCGTAGAGGCGCGCATTCGTCAGAGGCAGATGGAAGCGGAAGAAAGTCTGGCGAATATACGCAGGGATCAGCTCGAGTTGCAAGCGCTACTAATAAAGAAGCGATTGGAAGCTGACATCGCAACTCTCCGCGATGAAACAGACCGGGAAAGTGTGGCCGCTGCCGACCAGATTGAGAGCAGTCATCGGGTCGACGAATGGTTGCAGCAGACTCCTCTACGGGGGGAGTCTCGTGTGCCGCATGAAGCCCGGGAAGCGAATCAGCCGACATACCGCGAACCGCCACGCCCGAGGTCACCCACGCCGCAACGAACGAGAGAAAAGGGAATTGAACGCTTAGCCGAGGTGTTGGAGAAGATGGTCCGACACAGGGCTCCGCCGAGGCAGACGCAAGACTTGCCTACCTTCAGCGGCGCCGCTGGCGAGTGGCTCCCTTTTAAGGCGGCGATGCGGGACTCTACGAAGTTGCACGGGTTTTCGCCGGCGGAGAACTTGGCGCGCATGAGGACCTGCGTGAAAGGCGAAGCGCGCCAGTGCGTGTCCGCGTTGTTGTTTTCGGCCACGGATCCGGCGCAAATAATGAGAACGCTTGAACAGTGCTACGGCCGGCCCGAAATGGTAATTGATGATGCGCTCGAGGAACTCAAGAAACTACCGAAACTGAGCGCTAACACATCGGCAGCAGAGATGAATACGTTCGCGATTAAGCTGCAAAATATCATCATCACCGTGGACAGCATAGACGAAAGGGGATACCTCCAAAACCCGATGTTGGCCAGAACGATCACCGAGAAGTTGACGCCTCATCTGAGGTCCAAGTGGTGTGACTTCATAGATGATAAAGGAAGCCACGCGGAACCGGAAATTATAACCTTGTCGAAGTTTATGATACGGGAAGCCGAACGCCTGATGCGCTACACTTATACAGCCGCAGCGAGCAGCGTCGCCTACGGAACTAAGGCCGGCGCCACTAGCGGAAAACCTGCGGCGAGTGCGGCGCAACCAAGAAGAGCGCAAGTGAACGTGTACGCGACAACGAGCCCCACGGAAACCCAAGGCAAGAGAGAGTGCCTAGCTTGTGGGAACGAGCACGATACTCCAAAGTGCAACAAGCTAGCCGCCATGTCAGTGCCGAAGCGATGGGCATGGGCTAAGGAGACGCGTATATGTTTTCAGTGTTTGAACAGTAAGCACAGGCGCTTCAAATGCAGAGGTAAAAAGTGCGGAGTGAATGAGTGCCAGCAAGCGCATCACGCACTTTTACATTTAGAGAGGGAGAGCGCACCAGAGCGCGAAAATGAGGATAACGTGATTACGGCCTCCGCGCACCTCGTCGGATCGTCAACACAGGTGCTGCTGAAGGTGTGCCCGATCACTATCAAAGGAGGCAACGGAAAAGAAGTCCACACGTACGCACTACTGGATGAGGGATCAACGATAACCCTGATCGATGAAGAGATCGCTGGATTGATCGGCGCAAGGGGCCCGGTACGGCCATTGCGCATCCACGGAGTCACTTCAAGTCAGCAGCAACCTGAAAGCCGAATAGTGGAAGTCAAGCTACGAGGCCGAACTCAGGACGGTTATCACTCAGTCCGAGCGCGCACGGTCCGGGATCTCGCGCTAGGAGCCCAGTCAGTGGACGAAGCCCTCCTGAACTACGCACATTTGCGTGAAATGAGAAGAGACGATGTGTGTTACGCGCACGGACGACCGCGCGTACTCATCGGTGCCGACAATTGGCATCTCATCGTATCAAGGAAGTTGTTGACAGGAAAGAAGAGTCAACCCGCAGCATCACTCACGGAGCTGGGATGGGTCGTGCACGGAACAACGCCCACAAGCGCCGTAACGCGCTCACACGAAGCGAGCGTGCTACACGTAAGGATGATGCAGGAACTAATGCGGGGTGACGACCCTGTCAGCAACGAGAACGACGACCTGCGAGAACTCGTGAAAGCTCACTTCGATCTGGACGCGCTGGGTATTTCAAGGAATCGAAAACCCATAGCGAAAGAGGAGCGCGCCATCGAGATATTCGATCGCACGGTGAGACGAGTCGACGGTCGTTTTGAGGCAGGATTGCCATGGACATCGGACGATGTGACTTTGCCACCGAGCTACGACATGGCTCTGAGTCGACTACGCGGAATAGAGCGGAAACTGGATAGATGCCCGCAGCTGAGAGAAGCGTACACGGACCAGATGAACAAGCTCGTAGAAAAGGGCTACGCCGCTCGGTGCAAGGAAGACCATTCCGATAACCCCCGCATGTGGTACCTGCCGCACTTTGCAGTTTTGAATCCAAATAAGCCAGGAAAAGTCAGAATAGTGTTCGACGCGGCCGCCAAAGTAAACGGAACGAGTCTTAACGACGCGCTTTTGGACGGACCGGACCTTTTGAGAGCACTACACGGGATCTTACTGCGATTCAGAACACACCCGATAGCTGTGGTTGCGGATATCCGAGAAATGTTTTTGCGCGTGCAGATACGCACAGAGGATAACGTAGCGCAACACTTTCTCTGGCGAGGAAACGAACGGGCCGCGCCGCCACAGAAGTACGTCATGAAGTCAATGATTTTCGGAGCTAGAAGCTCTCCATTTATGGCACATAGCGTGAGGGATCGAAATGCGGCGGAATTCAGAGAAACACATCCACTCGCATACCGCGCAATTGTGGAAAATCACTACATGGACGACTGGGTCGATAGCTTCGAGACAATGGAGACAGCGACGCGCGCAATAGGTGAAGTCCGATACGTGCACAGCCAAGCGGGATTTCAGATGGCCGGTTGGATGTCGAACGCTCCCGAAATATTGAGAGGTATCCCGGAGGAGGACAGAGCTTTCGCGCCTCGAGAATTGGGGCCTGGCGCACACGGAAAAACGCTAGGAATGATCTGGACTCCGGACACCGACGAGCTCGCGTTCAACACCAACATGCACAGAGTACCGGAAGAGGTAAAGCACGGGACTCGGACACCTACGAAGCGAGAAATATTAGGCGCTGTGATGTCACTATACGATCCAGAAGGAATACTCAGTCCGTATTCCGTCTCCGCGAAGATTTTGCTGCAAGGGCTGTGGAAAAAACAGCTAGGATGGGATGACGAGTTGCCAGAGGAAGAAGCAATGGAGTTCGCTCAGTGGATGACGGATCTGAGCTACATAGAAAAACTCCGTTTGCCGCGCTGCTACGAAAAAGGAAAAATCGCCGAGAGAGAACTACACGTATTTTGCGACGCGAGCGATCAAGCGTACGCGTGCGCCGTGTACTGGCGATTCGTAGCAGAAGACTCGTCAATAAAGGTCGTACTGGTCGCCGGAAAAGCGAAGGTAGCGCCCCTCCGACCGCAGAGTATTCCAAGAATGGAGCTACAGGCAGCTTTGATCGGCGCGCGACTCGCGACGGCAGTCGTCAAGGAGCTCGAAGTCGCACCCGATACGCCGCTCACATTTTGGAGCGACTCAAAAACGGTCTTACATTGGATCAGGAATGACTCGGTGCGGTACACTCCGTTCGTGGCTCATCGACTAAGCGAGATCGCCGAACTGACCCAGGTAACGCAGTGGAGGTGGGTGCCTACGGCGCATAACGTCGCGGACGACGCGACTCGACCAGGAAAAACCGAACTAAAGGCTACAGATAGATGGTTTGTTGGGCCTGCATTTTTATACAAGAGGGAAGAGGACTGGCCGCAGGAGACGTCCGCACTTCCAGAAGTCGACGAGGTCCTGGTACATCGCACTAACGAAGAACCGCCGTGGATTGAGATAACGCGGTTTTCTCAGTACGAGAGGCTTGTACGCACGGTTGGAAGAGTGCTTTACTTCGTCGACAAGTGTAGGAGACGTTCGACTGAACTAACGACGAGTCACCTGGAAAATGCAGAGCACATATTGATCAAGCAAGCGCAGCGAGAAAGCTTCTACAGCGAGATAAAGCGCTTAAAAAGCGGAAAAGCAATAGAAAGAAGCAGTCGCCTACGCAAACTTGATCCTACGTTAGACAAGGACGGAGTATTACGCCTGAAAGGACGCATCAACGCAGCTGCTATATCGGAAGAGCGGAAAAATCCTCCGATATTGGACGGGACGCACCACTTCGCTAGATTGTTAATTCGGCGTGAACATAAAATGAATAATCACGCGGGACGCGAAATGATCGTTAACAATCTGCGGCAACGATATTGGGTGCTACGTCTTCGACCGGCGGTGCGCGGAGTACTGTACGAGTGCGTCGAATGTCGAACCAGGAAGGCGAGACCGGCTATACCCGTCAAAGGAAACCTACCGGAAATTAGGCTGACGGCCTATTCGCGACCGTTTTCACGATGCGGAGTCGACTGTTTTGGACCAATGACAGTCACCATCGGGAGGCGACGCGAGAAGCGCTGGGGAATGCTGTTCACATGCCTGGTGACCAGAGGAGTGCATGTGGAGCTTGTGGCGAGCTTGAGCACCGATAGCGCGATCATGGCTATGCGACGAATGGCCGCGCGACGAGGATGGCCGGAAATCTGCGTCTCCGATAACGGGACAAACTTCCACGGCGCGGACGTCGAGCTCAACAACGCCTACAAGGAGTGGCTACCAGCGCTGAAAAACGCTACGTCATGGTGAGACGTGTAAAATGGATGTTTAACAACCCTCAGTCACCGCAAGAAGGGGGCGTATTCGAGCGTATGATACGAAGTGTGAAGACAGCGCTCTCAAGTGTATTAAAGGACAAGGCGCCCAAGGAAGAAATCCTATTGACGCTGTTGGCAGAGGTCGAATACACCGTGAACGCGAGACCGCTAACACACGTATCGGTAAGCGCTGAGGACGAGGAAGCGCTGACGCCCAATCATTTCCTGCTCGGATCAGCGAACGCAGTACCACACGTCGGCAAGTGCGACCCAGCTGACCGGCGAACCTGGCGGGCCGCACAGGCGTTAGCTGACATGTTCTGGAGGAGATGGTTGCGGGAGTACCTACCTACATTGGCGCCGCGCGGGGAAGCAAGCTCGTCTAAAAATGATGTGAAGATCGGAGATTTAGTCGTAATCACCGACGGTATGTTGCCACGGAATTTGTGGCCGCGAGGAGTGGTCGTGGACGTCCATCCCGGCAACGATGGAGTTGTGCGAAGCCTGGAGGTGAGGACGCGCGGTGGCATCTTCAGAAGACCTGCTAGAAGAATCATCGTCCTGCCAAGAGGAAACGGGGCTACGTAAACTACGCCGGGGGGAGAATGTAGCGGACGTACTGATTGTAACTAGCTCAGAGTAATCTTTTTGCAAATTGTAAAATTAAAGCCACAGCTCGCATTAAACTATAAGTTAAGAGAAATTTGTAAGCGCCCACAAGGCGTGCTAATTGGCCGACCTAGTTTGTATATAAGTAAAGGCGGCATTTTTGTAACGGCCTGTTCGCTGTTCGCCGAAACGTCAAGTGTAAACTACAACTAAGAAGAAATAAATACAGTCCACTATTTTCTACAACTGAAGCTTTTATTTTCGGGAGTGTGAAGCGATCCTTTACAGTACCAAAAGACACGGTTCGAATGGGTCTGATGACTCGGTAAATTAAAGGTTCCGGTTATTTATTTGTTTTTATCAATAACCGCAAGCCATGTCAGAGGTCTTCAGGCGGCCTGAAGACTCTGACACCACTACTAGCCACTCGGCCAAAGCTTACATGCTTAGTAGATACAGTTAGATGACGACCTGCTTGGCTCAGCGGTAATATATCCGCCTTATAAGCCAGAGGTCCCGGGTTCGATTACCGGCCGGGCAGATTTTGGAATGATGAATTTAAATTTCTGTTCTGGGTCTGGGTGTTAGTTGTCCTTGTCTTTGTGTGTTCCATGGCATCCCCGACACAGGGTATCCTAGTGGAGAGCTATCAGTGTGAAACGTTTATGAGTGTTATTAGTGAGATGGTGAAATGCTACATTGTATTGCTAGACCAATACAATGAATGAAATTTCATTGTATTGGTCTAATCTTGCATTTGAATATTGAACCACGTCCCGGTGTCCAATTGAGCTAAATATAGTATACTATTTCTCTTTGTTTGTATAACTCCGGTGACAATACAATTATTCCTTTTTCTTAAGGCAATAAACAGGAATTTGTGAATTATGTAATTTAATGGAAAAAAACATTCAATTTATTAGGCAAGCTTAATTAGGTTACCACAAGCAATGCTAGGGAAAGTTGACGTTTTTATCGTTTAGAAATCTCAACAAAAATACAAGCTGGCCGCTGTGAAACGGCTTTGTCGAAATGTCTATAATAAATTGTGTAGGTTTATATCATTGCTTCATTCATAATTTTGTGCTTATAAAGGACGGTGCAAACGTAATTTGGTACAAAAAAGTGGGCAATTTGTGTGTGTGTGTGGGCTCTTCCTACCCCCCTTGAGGGGAGGTCGGGATCCAGTGCGAGGGGCTTCCTCGATCCTGGGGCTGGACGCTGAGGTGCGTAGACCACAGGGCGGTGTGGGGGCGCGAGTATCCGGCCCGGCTGGGCGGCATCTCCAGCACCCCCCTCTATAAGGCTTAGGCGGCCTTATCGCGGCTTAACGTTGGCCGTCTTGGCTTTGTGGTCATCTTTCCGTTACGGGGCCTCATCTACTTGCGAGCCGCCTTCGTCGTCCTCCTCCGGGCCAGCCAGGAGCAGATCTCGTGGGAGGGCTCGCCAGGTACGTACGTCGGGGGGACGTGCGTGATGCGGTGCGATATTGTTCAGGTGGGGGTGTGGTCCGTTGTCCGCGCGGTCGAACATACCGCGCGCGAGACGAACCACGAACTCCCCCACCGATTCCATCTTCAGGTCCCGGGCGATGACGTCATTGCGTACGTACCAGCCGGCTCCCGAGATCTGCCTCAGGGTGGTGTTCTGTACGACCTGGATTCTTTTCTTCTGGCTGGCCGAGCAGAGCGCATACCATGCCGGCGCAGCGTAGGTCATCCTCGTCCTTATATAGGTTTTATAAATACCTAATCTGGTGCGGAGAGGCAGCTTAGAGCGGAGCACTGGTCGGAGTAGCGCTCGAGCAGCCTTTGCCTGGTTCACGGCGTGTGAGGTCTGCGAGCGCATACTCAAGTCCGAGTCGATCAGGACGCCCAGGTACTTGACCGACTTTTCCCACTGGACGTCCTGTCCTCTAAGCTGCAGCGGCGGCGGCAAATTGGACCTACGCTGCTTCGGGCCGGTCAGTAGCGCGGCCGTCTTGCCGACGTTGACGGCCATCCGCCATCTGTCCAGCCAGTCGGGCAGGATGTCGAGGACTCTCTGCATCCTGTCCGCGGCGATGGTCGCTCTGCGTGAGGACGCGACATACGCGCTGTCGTCCGCGAAAAGTGCCAGAGTCACTCCTCTCTCGCCTGGGAGGAGATCCTCGAGCAGCGGTATGTCGTCGGTGAAGGCGGCGTAGAAGGCGGGAGACAGGCAGCTCCCCTGCGGTACTCCCGCGCTGATAGGTCTTAGGCCGGAATGGGCCTTCTCGACCGACACGAAGAATTCCCGGCCAGTCAGGAACGACGCCGCGATTCGTATGTACGCCGGCGGCGTCGTTGTACCCATCAGCTTGAAGATGAGGCCCTCGTGCCACACCCTGTCGAAGGCCTTCTCGATATCGAGGAACACGGCGACGGAGCGCCGCCCCAAATTGAGCTCGTGCGTCAAATGGTGAATCACCCGCGTGAGCTGGAGCGTGGTGGAGTGCTTCGTGCGGAATCCGTACTGCTCGTCCCGGGGTGTGAGGTGGGGACGCAGTCTCCGCAGAAGCAGCCGCTCGAACAGCTTCGCGAGGTGGGAGAGCAGTGTGATGGGGCGGTAGCTGGCAGGTTGTCGTCTGTCCTTCCCCGGTTTCGGTATGACGATAACCATGCCAGTCTTCCATATCGAAGGGAAGTGTCCGGTGCGCAGGATGCCGTTGAAGAGCCGCGTCAGGCAGACTAGGCCCTTTGTCGGCATCCACTTCAGGGCACCGTTGGGGATCCCGTCGTGCCCTGGCGCCTTCTTGGCTTTCAAAAACCTCACGGCTCGGACTACTTCCGTTGGGGCAATAAAGTCCTCTCCTCCCAACGGAGGAGCCGGGGTAATCAAGTACTGGGACACTTCCCATTCGATTCGCTTGTGGTGTTCCAGGATATCGGCCTTGGTTCCAACTGGAATCGGGTGTGGCTGGAACTGACCTTGTAGGTGGTCAGCTAAGAGCTCTGCCCTCTCTAAGGCTGAGTAACGCCGTTGCCCTGTGCCATCCAGAAGGGGGCAAACGGACGCTTTAGCCTGGGTCAGGTGGCGGTTGAGGCTGTACAGATTGGTCCTGTTCTCTTCACACTGGGCTAGGTGGTTGTCCCAGGTGGTCCCTCGCCAGGTCTTGACCTGATCTGACAGCCTCTCTGTTACGGCGTTCAACTCCCTCTTGATCGTTGGGCATCGCGAGTGGGCCCATCGCTTGCGGAGTTTCCGTTTCCGGTCGCGCAGAGCTTTAAGATCAGGAGGGAGTTCTTCACGCCAAGGTGTTCTGGGCACCTCGGAGGTGGCGGCTTCATGGGCTGCTGCAATCGCCTGGGTCAGCTCCGTCACGCAGGTTTCCACCTCTTCCGGGGTGGACAGCTTGCCGACCGTCAGCGACTGCAGGGCGCTCTGGTACCTCGACCAGTCCGTCTTCTTGAGTGGGCGCGGTATGGTGCAGGACGTCGCACCCCCCACGGTAATAACCAGGGGGAGATGCTGCTCGTCGAGGTCATATAAGACCTCGATGGCGATGGAAGCTGCGATCCCCCTGTGGAGCACGATGTCTAGCACGTCCGCGCGGTGAAGGGGGCTGGTCGGGATGTTGGTCGGCGAGTCGGGTCCGATCACCGTGAAGCCGGTCACCTCCGCTTCTCTCTGGAGAGCGCGACCTGGGGCAGTAATGCTGTGGGACCCCCATTCCACATGCTTCGCGTTCAGGTCGGCTGCCAGGAGGGTGGGTGTTCTGCCGGAGAAGATCCGCCGGAAGTCTTCTATGTTCAGTGGGTCCTTGGCCGGGGGGCGGTAGCCGGCATAGAGGTTGGTCTCCACGCCGGCCACCATCGTCCTTATACCCACTGTCCGGGTCTGCTTGAAGTCCAGCAGTTCAAGCTCGTCGTGCACTACGTCGCGGCGAACAAGGGCCGCCGTGCCGCGGTAGGCGACTCCCTTGGGCGAGACTTCGTCGCGACGGTAGACCTCGTAGTTGGAGAACTTGAACTGCCGGTTCGGGGTGAGCTTTGTTTCCCCCAGGAGGATGATGTGGATGCCTTGCTCCCTCGCAAGGCTGCGCAGGGCTGCGGCTTTCCCTGCGATTCCTCCTGGGTTCCAGTAAAGGATGCGCAGCTGGCCACTATCCATAGTACAGCCCCTGAAGTGTGGCCAGTCCGCGCATCGCTGCCGTGCGGAGGTCTTCCCCGCTGGCGATGGCGGCGAGGAGGCCCACCAGGACTCCCATCATTGCGTGGATGGGTTCCTGGCGCTGGGCGCTCGCCGATGGTGCCGCTACATACGCAGCGGGGAAAACTTGGTCCTTCGAGCCGACGCCCGGTCTGCTTTGGAAGCCCGGCGGAGGCGCGGGCATCGGCCTAGAAGGTTGCGGCTGCGGGGGATACCTTGAGGGTGGAGTAGGGTATGTCCACCCAAAGTGATGGGGCTGGGGCCCCTGCTGGAGAGGTCCTGTGGCCCTCGGAAGTGCCACAGGAGGTGGTGGCGCCCGGGATTGGGCGATTTGGACCCTGGGGTCCGCTCTGGCTGGCTGGGGCTGGTCCGCTCTCGCTGGCGGGGCGGACCGCGCCCTCTTCGTCTTGGTGGCCCCTTTACGGGCCTTGGATTTCGGTGGGGGAGGTGGCGCAGTTGGGCGTGGGTCCACCTCCATGCGGGCCTCTTCCTCGGCGGCTGGTGCCCGGGGTTCGGGGGCCTCCTCCCTTGGCTGGGTGGGGGGCCCCAGTGTTTGGGGGCCCTTTTTCGGGGCCTCTCTCTCCTGCGGCCTTCTGCGCTGCGATCTTTGCCTATTCCTTTTTTGCTTTGGGGCCTTCTTTCCCCCGACTCTCGTCCACCCCGTCTCTGCGGGGGGGAACGGGTCGAAGGTCGGGGGGTTTGCCTCGAAGCGGGGAAGGGGAGTCGAGGCGGCTACCCTGCCTCTACTGTTGCGTCGCCCTCTGCCCCTGGAGTGCGACCGCTTTTTTGGCTGGTTGGCGGGCGGTCGCAGGGTGGTGGGCGCTACGTAGGCCGGGTGCGGGGTGACTGGCCAGCCCCATCCCATGGGCTGGGGCGGCTGCAGGAAGGCCGCGGCCATGGGGCCGGCGGTCTGGCGGGTTTCGGGGGGCTGCTGCTGGCCCCTCGTCCGGGGCTGGGTTTTCGGTGCAGCTGGTGTGGGCTTCTGGGGAGGAGGCCTCTGGTCCCCAGGCAGTTGAATCTTGCGTTTCCTGGCCTCCTTCCTGAAGACAGGGCAGGTCCGGCTGTTGGCCGTGTGGGCCCCCCCGCAGTTGGCGCAGGTAGCGGGGGTTTCCACCGGCCTCGGGCAGTTGACCCCGAAGTGCGGTTCCGCGCACTTCACGCACTTCTGGGGCCGGAAGCAGTTCCCGGACGCGTGTCCAAATCCCTGGCAGCGGTGGCACTGGGGGACCATGGAGTCACCTCTCCACGCCTCGACTACCACTCGAGGCATGTTGAGGAGCTCGCTGGTCCGGTACAACCGCTGCTGCTCCTCCTTGGACATCGCGTCCAGGTGCACGAAGTACGTGCACTTCCTCGCGTTGGGCTTCATGGGCAGGGGGCGGACGAACCTTGCCGGGAAGCCCAGCTCCTTGAGGGCGTCTGCTATTAACTGAGGGTCCGTCCCCTGGGGAAGTCCCCAGAGTGCTGCCTTCTGTGGTTTTTCGGTGTTTAGGGAGTAACAGTACCAGGACAGTTCGGGGGTCCTGGCCTGCTCCTCCACGAGGTAGGCTTGTATGGCCCTAAACTCCTCTGGGGACTTAGGGCGGAAACGGATGCCCTTGTCCAGGGGACGGGCGTTCGGGATGTGGCCGATCCTCCTCCGCAGCTCGGCCAGGTGGACGGGCCAGTTGGGGAGGCACTCGACCACAATCGGCGGGTAGTTCTTTCCCTGGGCTGTTTGGGCGGCGCTGGGCGGGGCTGTCGGGGCCGGGGCCGCCGAGGTAGACGGCTGCGGGCTTCTGGTCTGCGGGCCAGGTGGTGGTGCTGGGGCGCGCAGCGCTGCCGCGTATCCCCTGGCCACAGGAGACGGTGGCCGGGGAGACAGCAGGGCTGCAGCGTGCGCGGCTGCGGCTTCGGGGGGCGGCGAGGGCGGCGACGGCATGGGTGCGTCGTCCACTGGCACTGACTCCAAAGTCGCGTATGCGGTGGAGTCGTGCTGGGGATGTCTGGACGCGGGGGTAGGTGGAAAATCCAAAAAGGACATCATACCTTCTCCTCCCCCTAGGCTGGGCGGGCTTCCGTTGGTCGAGCGCGCCGGGATGCTGCCCCCCTCGACCTCACTCCCCTGCGGTAGCAGTACGCTTCTGTACTGGGTCAGCGGGGGGGGAGAGGGGGACGGCGGCGGCGGGGACTGCTCGTCCCGCTGCCGATGAATAGGTCTGGCCGGCGGTTCGACGCCGGCTGACGATGATGATGTCGGTACTGACGACTTTTTCCTATTGTGCCTCGGCAGTCGCTGTAGCCGTATTGTGACGTCAGCTTGGGTGTTGTCCACTTCCGGCGGTTGTGGGGGCGGCAGCGGGGCCACCGTCGGCGGCGGCAAGGCCTCCCTAGGCGGCGAGGCCGCTTCAAGGGAGGACATGTGGCTGAGTATTGTGGCATCCCTTGCTATAGGGGGTCGCGTCGCCCTTTGTTGCGGCGGCATCGGCGGAGGAGTAGGCCTCCTCTGAGTGGGGGCCTCTTCCGGCTGTGAGGCCTCCCTTGAGGGAGAGGCCGCTCGCCTGGCTGAGGCCTTCGGGATACGCTGGGGTTGCGGGGCGAGGTTGTACTCGTTCCCGCTGGATTCAGTTATAGATAACGGCGATTTGCCGTCATTGGCCGGTTTCGGGGGCGCGGCCGGGGGCGCGGCTGCGGGCGCGGTCGGAGGATGGGACGGCGGCGACACGGAGCCTAGTTTGGGTCTTTTGTCGTCGTGCGCTTCCTCATCTCGGAGGCGCTTTTGCCGCGCCGCGCTCGCGAGTACCGCGGGTTGCGGTGAGGGTTGGCGGGCGGGGCGGTAGTCGCCGCGTCGCGATGACGTCGGCCTACGCGACGTCATCCTGCCGGCTGCGGAGCGGGAGCGGGCGCGGGGGGCGTGGCGCAGTCCAAGGACCGACGCCGCCACTAACCGCGTCTTGTCGGGGTTAAATAGGTCCCGGCAGGAAATCAGATTCTCCTCGTGCATTTTTTCCGTCAGGGAGGCCGAGGCGGTCTTCCTCTCCTTTTCGGGGTCGGAGTCGGATGCGGCGAGGGTCGGCATCGGCGTCCGAGTCGGGGAGTCCTCGTCGGACGACGAAAATGCGGCAGCTCTGCTGCGCGACATCGCGGCTGCAGATGATGGTGATGGTTCTCTCGGTACCTTTCACTCACCGCGCTTCCGGCGATACAGGGATCAACAGGGTGAGACCACCGGCGACACCGGTGGAGGCCCCGTCTAGCCCGATCGCGACAGGAAGCGCGGAGCGAGTCTCCAGGTAGCGAGACGAGTTTAAAATGGGTGATTTCGTACGGCGCACCGGCGCGTCGGTTGGCTGCGTACTTGTTTTATCAAAAACAAGACACAACCGGTCGAGCGGCTCCGGCGCGCGGCACTAAATGTGTGTGGCGCGCGGCGACTGCTCGGCCCGGCTCTCGCCGTCACGCGGGACGGAGAGCGGGGGGCGGGCGGGTCGACACGACGAGGGAAGGCTGTGGCGGGGTACGCGCTTCGCGGGCGCGGGGAGTCTCAACGCTGCCGCGGAGACTCGACCCGGCTCAGTAAGGCGGAGACCGTCACTGTAGCACGCGGATTACGGGGGGAGTTGGAGGCTCGCGATCGCACTCAACAACTGCACGCACCGACGTAACCACGCGCCGTGGGCAATTTTATTTCGAGCATAATTAGAATCAGAGAGGCCTCTACCCAACAGTGGGATGAAAAAGGCTGTGGATGTTTTTTAAAGTTAGATAATATTAGGTATTCATACTTAGACTAAATTTATTTTATTTTAGTCTAAGCATTCATAGTATTTCTAATTTTAATGCACTTCTCAATTATTTTTAATTTTAACGAGTATATAGGTAGTATATTGATACTATCCAAAAATGTAATGGAAAGTAGCCCTACGGGATAAACAATTTAAAACTAAAACATAATATCATTTCCTTAACTAACTAACAAACAAAACAACGAAAGCAAAAAGCGTGAGATCATTCTTACGTGACTAGGCAGCACGTGTATTTAAAATAATACAAACAAGAGTTCGAAAAAACATAACGTAAGTTATTTATCTAAAAATCATTTCACAACGAACTAACCGGACTGAAAACATCAGTTGACAGCTTATTTATCGGCTATTCATGCTCCTAAAAATATAACTCACATTTTCACGATAAATCAAAATATGTACCTACCATTGTTTCTCTCAAAATGGCGCAACACCCGGGCATGCCGGAATGCTGCCCACGAGACGCCTACGGTTATTGTGTGAGCCAGCAAACTGTGTTATATAGACTAGCTGCGTTCCGCGGTTTTACCCGTGAAATGATGTAAAACAGTGATGATGATAGTGACAAGCCAATGTGTTATTCTAGAACCAAAAAAATTACATTATACATTCCAAATTTCATTAAAATTGGTTTAGTAGTTTCAGAGATACGTGACAACAAACATACGCATTCACAAACACTCACAAATTTTCGTACATAAGGTAGGACTTGCTGCGCCCCGCGGTTACAGCCACTATTTGAAAGAACCTGTTAATGTTTTGTGCCAATACAGAGTAGGTAAAAAGTCAAGTAAGTTAAAAGTAACCAATGACCTTTAAAATTATATCCATATCTGTTGAGACGTTTTAGCGTAAAGTAGTAACAAACGTACAGACAAACTTTCACATTTATGTATGTTAGTATGCTACTGGATCGGTAGAGGAAAATCTGATACGATTTTTGCATCAATGCTGGCCCTTTTTGACACGAATGTTTTCTTTTATTGTTTGTTTTCTGTGTATTTTGGAATAGGTTCATTTTTAAGATCCTAGTTGGTTTGTTTATTAACAGCTTAATCCTAACCAGTTGTATCGCTGAAATAACTCAACATATTTTAGTGTTTTTGAATTTTTGAAGTGATTGTTTTTTTTAGTACCTAACCACATAGATTACTCTGTGTTCCGAAACTCACAGTTTCTATAGTATAACTGGTGCAACCGCAGAGCGGAACCAGAATAGTCGGTGTAAATTCAGAGAAATATCAGCACACAATATATATGACTCAAATATTTTTGTTTTCACTTTTTCTCGTATTTTGCGTTTGTGTGTTTTTGCTGCAAAAAAACTATTGTCTATTGTTTTCACTTCTCATTAAACGTTGGTGCTGCATAAACCGAGTTGCCTACATCTAAGCTTATCATTAGAAATGTAGTTATGAAACCATAATATAGTGTGGAACCACAACACACATGGTATTAACGTTTAATCGTTTCAACTCTCTATAATTCCTGCGTTCCCCATATCTACTATTTAGTTCAAACAAGCCATTCCATTCACCGCGTACCGTTATGCTTCTGGCAATAAACATCTAACTATCCAATAAATCAAGCCATGCGTATCCATCCAAGCGCCAGTAAAACTTATAATAGTCGGCCTACAATCATTCAAGTTTGGTCGTTCACGCCAAGTCCACCCTAACGACCTAAGTAACTCAACTTGCCTAAGTTCCCACCCGAAGTCGCTCGAGAATGTGCCAAAGTCCTCTCCGCTAGGCCACACTTTAATACTTTATCACATTGTCTGCCACTTTAAACTATAAACATATAACGAAATAACCGCAGCTGAGCTGGTGCTTTAGCTCAGGCGGTTTACAAAGTCTGGATTTTGCACTGGAAATTACTAGCATACCCTAGTGTACCTAATGAATTTATGTGGCCTTTTTTACGCAATAAAGTTCGAGGACTAACCGGCAACTACAATGCAGAGCAACCAAATCATTTGCAGAGTTGAGTGTGGAAGCTCCCATTGTATTTTCTGAACAAAACTTTTCGGTCTGCAATTTTTTGCTCGATCATTTAGCTATTCTATACTCGTAGACAATTTGGTCGCACTGTTACTTATCAAAACTTTGAAATAAAGTAAAACAATAAAATTAAACACTCAAAAGTTTATTTTGCTAAAAAGTCTTATAATGGATGGTATTGTCTCACAATTTAAAATCTTAATTATCTGTTACTGCTTCAGACGATCTGCTGGGTAGTCTGGGCTCCGTCGTTGAAGTAGTTCAGGACTAAGCTGAACCAGGTCTGGATAGTGGAAAGGACGCCGACTTCTTGAGGAGTGTTAACTGATACGGAAACGGTTCCATCGTTGAAGATCTCACCATTAGGCACGGATGCGGGAATAGCCTCAATGATCTCAGGAGCAATGGGAGAAGGCAGAACGACCGGCTCGGGGGCGGGCATGACCACTTCAGGAGCCACAGGGCTGGGGAGAACCACAGGCATGGGGACCATTTCGGGAGCAACAGGAGAAGGCAACACAACGGGTTCAGGAATAATAACTTCGGGGGCCACAGGGCTGGGTAAGACGACAGGCTCAGCGACAATAACCTCAGGAGCTACAGGAGAAGGAAGGACGACGGGCAAGGGGACAACGCTCTCAGATTCAGATACTTCTACAACCGATACGGGTCCAGGGTTCACAGCAGCAGCAGCGGCGGCAGCCTCAGCGATGCCCACAGCAGTGTAAGGGTGCAGCAAGTTGGTAGCAGCAACAACTTGGCCATTTTCGTGTTCCTTAACCTTGATGTCGACAATGCTGCTCAAGTCTATGGGCTGGCCTTCAGGCACTCCATTGACGATCAGTTCGACAGGGCCGTTGTCGTCTTCAAG
The DNA here is from genome assembly GCA_949125135.1 of Alcis repandata. NCBI lineage: Eukaryota > Metazoa > Arthropoda > Insecta > Lepidoptera > Geometridae > Alcis > Alcis repandata. The sequence continues at coordinate 8,672,697 of OX421237.1, forward strand.
AGGAGCAGCAGTAGCCACAGCCACGAACAGAGCGAGGATGAGGAATTTCATGTTGTCTAAAAATTACAAGAGGACAATTATTAAGATTTGATTGTAAACCAACTAATAAAACTTTTTGTTACACAATACAAAAAATAATTATAAATTAACCTTACCTGTGTTCCGAATGAAGGTTCAGCTAACTATGTCGAAGCAAACTGCCTTTCCTAAAGTTAAATGTCTGAATTACATCATTATAAAGATAAGGTTTCGCCAAAAGCCCCTGGGCTTAGCGAAATCTATACTAATTTGCCATAAATTAAATTTTATTGTTGATAAAAGATAAAGTTCCTCATTGTTCCTAGACGTAGTTTATTTGGCTATTGATAACGTAGCCGGATTTATTGCGTAGTAAGTTGATTTCGAATCAGGTAATTCGTAGCTTATTGTGACTATTGTTTTTTTTTTGTTATTATTATTTGCATACACTGCGATACTGCTTATGAGACTTACATTACAACCCTACTAATATTATAATTGTGAAAGTTTGGGCGTACGTAAATGTTTGTTACCATGTACCTCCGCAACCACTAAATCGATTTTGATGAAACTTGGAATTTAGACACAGCAATATCACATAACTTCATAACTTACATCATCACCGCCCGGGTGAAACCACGGGGTGCAGCTAATAAGAAATTAAGAAGATATATGAAGATACTAATAGCACCGCGCCCTATTAAAGCCCTTATCCACATTAAGTTACTCGTAGTTAATGAGGATGGGCATAATTTACTTACTTATCCACATTCATAATACAGGGTACCACGGATAATTCGGCAAATGCTTGTAAGGGGTTTGCCCCAAGACTTTTCAGCCCAAGAAATAAAAAAACCTAATTTCAAATTAAAAATATTCCGGAAATTAAGGGTAGATTAAGCCTCTCTTCAAGCGCCTGCCGGATTATACACTCAAAAGTGGACACCGTACATAATACGTGTAGTAGGTACTTTAAGGTGAACGCTGACTTGGGCCGCACCGCACGCGCCGCAGTCCCCGCATTCGAATTCTTTATATGAAGTTCTATGCAACCTCGCATACCTACCCGCACCGCAGTCGCCGCAGTACCTGACGCGGCCGAATTCCCCGAGCCGCTGCTGATGACGTCACTAACGCCGGCCCGCCCGCATCGGACGCTGCGGCGCATTGATTAAAAATTGAAACTGAATGAAAGAAATCCAGTGCGATGCGTGCGGCGACTGCGGCGCGGATAGGTGTGCGAGGTCAATAACAAATGCGATGCGTGCGGAGACTGCGGCGCGTGCGGTGCGGCCAAGTCAGCGTTCACCTTTAGAAGTACTTTTAAATTTCAAATTGTCTCAGCTTAAGCGTTGTAGTTAAATTGATCTTGTTCTGGGGTGCTATTCTGGCAAGCGAGACACTATCTCGGTCACTGTCGCTCTCAATAGAAATGTCTACAGAGCGAGAGAAAACGAGTTTTTTTGAATAAAAATTACTGGTAAACAAGCGACGGGCCACGCCTCCCTACCTAAGTTGCATTCGTATAAAAGAAAGGCTATAGAAAAGTAGGAAAATTTATGGGAATGACATTTCTATACCTAACTAGCGGCCCGTCCCGGCTTCGCACGGGTAGACTGGGATAAACGTAGAGTAAATTGAAATTGGTCCAGTCGTTCACGCGTGATGGCGTGACCAAAGGTGTTGAGAATAATTATAGGAACTCTTTGTTATAACCTCTATTCTCATGCTATTGCGTAACTATAGCAACCGTAGTTTGTTGATGCTAACTTGTCAATTTATAGTAAAAATTATCAGTATAAAACGCACACTGTTTTGATAGATATGATTGAATTTGAACTTTGTACAATAGTGAGTGCTTGCAATTCAATATGAACTTTATACAATAGCAATAAAGCTCGTTTTAGTTAGAAAACGTTTGTATGGGAAAAATAAAAGGGCTGTTTTTAGGGTTTTTCAATATTTCTGAGAGATTTTCTTAATATTTTTTTCCGTAAGAACCTTCTCCTAATAATAACAAATACAACAAAAAAAGAATTAGTGAAATCAGTCCAGCCATTCACGCGTGAGGCCGTGACCAAGGAAAACGGGTTTCATTTTTATATAGATATAGATAGATAGATAGATATAGATAGTATAATCTATATATACCTACAGATTCTATATTCTATGACAGAAATTTGATTCCCGTAAATTTTCCTACTTTTCTATAGCGTTTCAATTAAGGCATTACCACTTGGCTTGAGAGGCTGGTGCTAAGTGGTTGCCGACGCCTATGGACACCCCAATAGGTACTCATAATATCTTCAGTGGCAAGGTAGGCAACCTACTTCAGCGGTATTAACCCTTCGTTCAAATCAAGTCGAGATAATCTCGAAACGCCCTTCATATCCTCCGATATCTAAACATCTTTAGCTATAGCTGTCTATATCTACCTATATCCATCTAAATATCTCTGTGTGATATGACTGTATGTATTCAACACTCCTAAAATAACAGTCAGTCGAAAGTTTCGAGACAGTTTGGGTATTTTCCAACATTGACTGAAGTTGGAAGTTATCTTGACAGGTCCGGAGTTCACGACATGTGGACATGATGTCCGGAGAGGCGTTTCTTTGATGGTCAGCGGACAGATTGTTCTATATCTCTTCGGATTGTACAGATTTCGTTTTGACAGATTTATCTCACACATGATAGAGATTGATTGAAACGGTAGCCGGTTTTTTTATTTGGACTTTGGATTAACTGCGTTGACTTATGACTTTCTGTAAATAGCGTGATGAGTCATGATGAGTGTTTTCAATTGCTCTGGAATTAATGTTTAGTAGTTGATAAAACTTCGCACTTTTCATATAGACTTTCAAAAAAGAAAGGTCTGTCTGTTTGTATCTTAAATACTTACATTTGAAATGTAGCGATATCACCAACCCATCCATTTTGATAATTATTTTCGTATTGAATGGCTGATAATATTTCAAACGTGGTTCCATTTAAATTTCAGGTAATGTTAAAGTGGGGAATATTTATTCACAGAAACTTAAATTATGAAAATACATATGAAAATTAAAATGTAATTAAATTAAAAACTAAACCAATAAAACTAAACTAAACTAATCTAAAAGGCCGCTGCCTGAGGGAATTGTTAAAGTTGTTTTTACTGTTTTGCAAAATAATCAATTTACCTACGTCTTAATAGGCCACAATTCATAAATTAATAAAATAAGTAATTGCCTTGTATTTAAGCAAAATCACCTAATTAAAACGGCTAGACAATAATTTAAGTACCTGCGCCCTACATAGGTATTACAAGTAATAAATAATTTGTACTCAATAATACAATATATTTTATTTGCACCATTTAGAATCTAAGATAATTTAATTAAATATTTATATTTTTTTTAAACCATCAAATTTTTTTGTATAAATTTTTAAGCCAAAAATCTTATGACATAAAAATTAAGTTATGGTAACAACATTTAGACCTAATCAGATCAAATAATAACTAATAGTTAGGCCTAATCAGAACCAAGATCGGGGTGAGCTTGGGATCCCAGGTCCCATCGTTCTTTGACTGAGGAGTCTTATCTCCACTTTTCTCCGTTTCAGAAATCTTTTCGAAGCAAACTTTAAATTTTTGTTCTGTACTTTCGTTAGCAATAGCGCCATCTACGTCCTCAATAGTGGCGCCGACTGGAACTACCCGCTGGCCGGTGGTGTAAGGAGTCTCCTTAGCATACTGGAGGTCCATGTAGTCGCTAAGCATGCCTTCTAGAACCTTCTTGCAGGGAGGGTTGGTGGTGTTGTCCTGGATGCCCTGGGACACTTCGTTGATAGTCACGCTTGGGAGAGGCATTATTGCAGGGATATCTGTCAGAGAAATTAGAAACTTGTAATGTATGCAATAGATTGTATCTAATTTTTTAGCAACTTGTTCAACAAGTTGCTTCAGAAAATGTTTTTAACACCTGGAAAATTTTTAAAGTGCTTGAATGGGGGTAGTTTTCGGTATTCAGGAGTTTTCAGAATCTGTTCATTTGTTTCTAAAATAATACCCTAAGATTTTTAATTTTTTAAGACGTTTTCCATACAAACTGGTATTTGGAAAATTTCAAGTGTATGGCAGCAATCTTGAAAATAGCCGAATCAAAAAAATAATTTCAGGAATGGATTTAAGGACCTTAAGAGCCCCCAGATCCAAAATATCACCATCCTAGGATTACTTTAAAATTAGGAAGATCCATTGAAATTTCACGAAAATATGAAACCCGCCATCTTGGATTTTTGTTGTTAAATCTCGATTTTCCTTATAAACCCCTATGATATTTGTTTAAGCACACTCCATTTATCTACAGCTGTTCCACAGCTATGATCATTTCCTTTTTATGTGTTTATTTATATGACTGTCAAACTTTTTTGTATGGCGGCTATCTTTTTTTATCATTTCCCCAGAAAGGTCCATACTTGATCAATATTTCTAAAGTTTGGTGTTCCCCTCTATCTCTCACCGTTTCTGAGATACGAGAGGATTCATTTTTCGTCAGCCATCATCATCATTTATCCTATTTGAGACACAAGGAGTCATTTTGCAAAGTGTTTCTTGAAGTTGTCGGACTTAGCGATGTTGAAAACTTTGGGAAAACTTATCTATAAACTTATGATATCATCTACTGCTCGCCGAGGCCTCTTAAGAGAAATTGACATTTTTTTGGTTTGACCTGAAATTAATATCAGTGTATCTCGAAAACAATAAGAACAATATTGTAGAAAATGTTATAGAGAACATACTTGTCTTGAACAACTTCATCGTCAGCGTTCAGCTTGAACTGTTTTTGAGAAAATCTCAAAAAAACAGATTTTGGGACACAAAAAGGGGGGGAAGGGGGGGAAACAATCATCTCCCGAGGTGTTTCTACTTCGGGATCTAATTACACATACAAAAGCTACCAGCATGCCATGTTTCGTGCTTTCTGCCGGATGGGACCGAACATTTTGCTAAGGAACTGGACTATTATGTTTAAATACAGGGTACCTAAAAGCTACCTCCACACCAAATCTCCGCCAAATCTGTTCAGATGTTATTGCGATTTTTGAGTAAAAGAAATACCCAAACATACAAACTGTCATGTTTATTAGATTAGTAGGAAGTATGATAGTTAATCTTCATTACACTGTAAACCAATTTACCTGCCTACTTCACGTAACGATAGCTAATCGCGCCATAATTTTTACAATTTCACATGAAAGTTAAATGATTAGATTAGATTCATAAAACGTAATCCTTGTGAGAATGCATTATTACTAAGTAGTAGGAAATTGTTTTGTATTATCAAAGAGAAAATTCGCGAAAATATAGAAAAAAACAGCCGCTAAAGGGATAGGATATAGCAATGAAACATATGGGTTAAATCCTAATCTACAATGTGGACATTGATCCTACTTCCTACGTGTATTTTTGTTACTCTAACATTATTATATTCGATAACCAGCGAAGAACACCTGTTAGGGGACGGTTAGGCGTTAGATATGTAGGTAGATCCATGTACCAAATAGTTAAAGGTTAAACAAACGAAATACATAGAGCACAAGGCAAACTTACGTGAAAGGGTAAGGCAGGGGTCTGCTATGAACTTTATGGTTGTACTGACGTGAATCGGTGAGTGCCCTATTTATAAATCAAATATGACTAGATATGGGAGGGCTTGACTCGGCGTATCACATCACCGCACCAACAACTTTATCACAAAAACTGATAATTCCAAACGTGTGGTCTTGATATTTTTCGCGTGATTCAACCGAGATATTAGGTACGAGTACAGCTATTTGGCAAATTCCATGTAGTGTGCAATTTTTGAGTGCATTTTGAATCATTAAATGAGAAGTTTTATGATTAGTTATATAAATGCTTGCTAATGATAATGAATACGGCGTATCAGAATTATGCATGATATTCTGATAATTTGCCGTTATCTCGAAAACAACAAATGATTGATTGGACGGATTGTAAATTAATGAATGCTACGGTTGGTATGATAGTCTGCCGAAAGCAGAGTCTAGTGTAGATTCTATTGTAAATCATACGCTTCCCGGAACTGAACAATAGACAGTTTGTCTAGCACATTGTTTATCAAACTGTGGACTGCTTCAATGTATGTGTATTGTGTACCTATGTGTGTGTGTCCAAAGGACGGAGTAGTTGTTATAGTATGGTGCTGCGAGAAAAACTAGCGGCTAATGGATCTGACCACTAACATTAATAATAGTTTTAAAAAGTCACCTCAAGTTACTCACATTTTTTTATCCTTGCCTAGTGCAAAAAGTCTATAGTTATTTGATAGAGGATAGGTATCTAGTTACGATAGTTTCTACGAGTATCTACATTGCTCATAACAGTTAGATATTTTTGCGCTTGTTTTCCACTCAATTTTTCTGCTCATTTTATATCCTGGTGGCGTAACTTGTCATGATCATAGGTTAAAATTATTTACGCTCGCTTTGCTTGATTTTAAAGGAAGGGATTAGTTTATACTAGCTAATTATAGTCTTAAAGTGACCCTTCCAGCTTAAAAAAACCTATGGAAAATATGAGTTTTAAGATAGTCCTAACTTTCTAAGTAAGTAGTTAGAAAGTTCGATAGATCAATAAATAAACGTTTCACACTTATTGTAGCCCCCCACTAGGATCATCCTGTGTCGGGGATGCCATGGAACATACACAAAGACAAGGACAATTAACTAACCTACCAACGGGCGGGTTCAAACTACGACTCGTACCAATGAGTTCTTTGGGACTTATGTACGAATTTACACATCACTGGCTTTTCGGTGAAGGAAAATATCGTGAGGAAACCTGCAATGTCCGGAGAAGAAATTCAATGGCGTATGTGAATCCACCAACCCGCACTTGGCCAGCGTGGTGGAATACGGCCTAATCACCCTTCGAGGGTAGACCTGTATCCCAGCAGTGGAAGAATTAAAGGTTGCATATAACCTACCAACCCCTACCTATCCCCCTACCTACGCCTCTACCTATCAATACCTCTCCTTATCTCGAAGTAGAGACGAGATGTACCTATTTTGATTATGTATCATATCATAGTCTCTACAATAAACTCAAGTTACAAAAAAGATACCTACCAAGTTTTAAAAATAATTGTTAGTACGCAAAATTTGGAAACCATTTTTTTATTTTTATTTTCAAAATTTGAGTTACACACACATTTATTATTTTGAAGCAAAATATTGGTACGTTGTGATTACAAAAACTCCTCATCAACTTAAGTAAATTTTCAAATACATATTTATTCCAAAATTGTATCTTATACCAAAAGAAATCTATTTAGTATTCATAACATAAGACCTAAAACTATCTAACCTTACTAAATGCATCTAAATCTAATTATTAGGTCTAATCAGAACCAAGATGGGGGTCAGCTTGGGGTCCCAGGATCCGTCGTTAGTCTGAGGAGTCTTGACCCCACTCTTCTCTGTTTCAGAAATCTTCTCAAACACAGGTTTGTAAATCTTGTCTGTACTATTATTAGCGATAGCGGCATCTACGTCCCCAAGAGTGGCGCCTGCGGGAAGAACTCGCTGGCCGGTGGTGTAAGGAGTCTCCTTGCCATACTGGAGGTCCATGAAGTCGTTTAACATGCCTTCTAGAACCTTCTTGGTGGGGGCATTAGTTGAGTCGCCCTGGATGCCCTGGGACACTTCGTTGATGGTTACGGTTGGGAGAGACATGGTGTCTGAGATACCTGTTAGAGAAATAACACTCTTATTATACTGACAAAAGTTTGTTTTGGTTTGTTTTCTAGTTAAGCTAGAACAGCTTTGGGCGAAATAGGTTGGAGCTTATGTTGCGGAAAGTGAATAATCAGGGTAGAGCATTTTCAGACCAGATTAAAGAAGAGGCAGATGACACGAAAACCTGGAAATTACTTCACGAACAAGAGCAACGCTCTTAAATAAAGATGATGAATAAATGAAAACTAACAAAATGAAATAAGGAAAACTTACGTGTGAAAGTAACACAGGGCTCTTGTAAGAACTTTATGACTATACTGACATGATTTTGCGAGGGCTCTATTTATAAATCAAACCACAGTAAGATAGCCTAGGGCTTGGCCCGTCACCATATCGCAAAACCGACAAATTTATCGCCAAAAATTGATAATTTCTAACGTGTGATTCAACTTCAACCGAGATAGGTCGGACACTATTTTCGCTAAATTCTTGCGGTGTGTCACAAAATAAACAATCAGTTGTTAGAATGCCTTGAAAAAGTAATTTTAAAGTGAAGTTCGTGACTCCCGCTTGAGGTAATGCGTGGATTAGATAACTGCTCGAATACCACGTATCAGGATTACGCATGATATTCTGATAATTTAAAAACAATGAGTGATTGATTACATCCTACTAATATTATAAACGCGAAAGTTTGTTACTCTTTCACGCAAAAACGGCTGAATGGATTTACATGAAATTTAGAATGAAGGTTGTTCATGGTCTGGATTAACACATAGGCTACTTTTTATCCCGGAAACGCGGGTAAAATCGCGGGGCGGAGCTAGTATAATCTAAAATAACAAGCCATAAGTTGAGCCATAAAAGTTGTGCAAATCTTCTACGATAAAAGCGCCGACTCTATGATAAATGAAGCAAGACTAAGAAATTAAAATTTTATAAATTAAAGCTTTGATATGTGAAAAGTTTAGCAAATTATAGACGAAACAATGGATACATTTATAGATACTTATTTAGCTGACAACTCAAATTTGGATTGACGTCGTTGGTATACCAAATGACGCTGAAGAAAATGAAGTGTTCCTTTCTTTTTTACGGTTCAAAGACCTGAATTTGAAAAATGCCTAGTTGCCTACACATTGACTTGTTATTTGTACCCAACATAAAAACAGATAATTATTATCTACTCACCGGACAAACATACGTACCTACCTATACCTATTTAGGTACCGCAAAATTCGACAGTAATTTCACACAAGTTTAATCTATATATATAAAAATGAAACCCGTTTTCCTTGGTCACGGCCTCACGCGTGAATGGCTGGACCGATTTCACTAATTCTTTTTTTGTTGTATTTGTTATTATTAGGAGAAGGTTCTTACGGAAAAAAATATTAAGAAAATCTCTCAGAAATATTGAAAAACCCTAAAAACAGCCCTTTTAATTTTGACCATACAAACGTTTTCTAACTAAAACGAGCTTTATTGCTATAGTATAAAGTTCATATTGAATTGCAAGCACTCACTGTTGTTTAAGCAATGTAGGTATGTTCCTAACGTCCAAGAGTCAATTTGCACTTTATTACCTCTGTACAAAGTTCAAATTCAATCATATCTATCAAAACTGTCTATCAATCTATCAAAACTGTCTGTTTGTCAAGTGCCCACATAGTCTTTTCCTATCCAATTACCAATTTCATATAAATATTTGAGTATTTGGTAAGTTCTTATACACTCACTTTCACTTATACATTATGAAATATTAAATGAAATTCTAAAATCACAACAATCATCTCACTTCTTATTAGGTATGTGCTTGAAAACCTTTTTAATTGACGATTGGACCTAGTCGTCAAAAGTCACAAACGATCAAAATACGGAAATACGCTATTGTATTCACTAGTGTAGGTACTTACGCATGCTTAGGTAGGTTTATAGTTTTTTCAAGCCGTCGTGAAGATGATCTATCTGTCCACGGGAACAAAATAAAACCAGCAAGCAGGATTATCTTGTTTTACCTATTCTGTGGTTTTTAACTTATCTATATAATGCTAATAATTTTGGTTTTAAGCATGGTCATAGTATTTCGTCGCACTCGCCTTTTTAGCGCGCACACGACTCTAAAATGTTAATATCAGTTAATTGGGTATTTCATTTAATAAATTATTTAATTATAGGTCAAATGGTACATCCTGTATTTTTGCATTCTGTGATATGGAGCGTAAGCGCATTCCCACAGCGAGATGTCAATATATATCTAATCTGAGTAGGTACTTAGGTCCTATCTTTTGACGTATTGCAACGTGATCTGTGAATCTCCAAGATTGGGGAGGTGACTGCTGAGTCATGCTCAATTTATTGATGGAAAGGGCAGATTGAGGACATCTACAGTGACAGCTAAGTTTGTTTGCACCTAGACAAGGAAAATAATAAGCTAATTTAGAAAATATACATACATACATTGCAAGTTTAATAAAGCTTTTAAAAATAATAATATAGCGTCGTTCACTTGTAGCTATGTTAATTTCTCAAAATACTGTTAAGTCTACTCATTTGCATTTACTCAGATGTCACTTCGCGTCATCCTAAAACCTAGGAACATACTTGGTAAAAATATAAGGCTGCCTACACTTGTTGATTTTTTTAAAACCTATGCTATCTTACTTCTGGGCAATGGTCTCGATCAATTCCCTAAAATATATTTTCAAGACAAAGTAATATTAAATCTATTAGCGTAGGAAACTGATATTTTGTTATATTTATTAGCAAGCTGTCAACTTAGGACTCCCGACTCGCACAAGTAAAAATACAATCTAGGGTACATAAACTCAATATTTTATTCTCATCTGTATTTTTGGTGGTATGAACAAAGCCATCTTTACAATGGTAATTTACATTGGATCTTATAGTATTTTACACTGGATCTAATAATATTTTACACTGGATCGTGGATATTTCGAGGGTTGTTTAGATTTAGACGATGGGTCCGACGGCGTCGACGGCGCCAACGGGGTTGACGACGGGGACGGGGGCAAGGATGTCGATGGGGTTGACCTCGGGGGCTGTAATGGCGATGATGTCAATGGGGTTGACCTCAACCTCGGGGAGGACGGGCGCGGGAAGCACGACGGGCTCGGGGACGACCTCGGGGAGGACGGGCGCGGGAAGCACGACAGGCTCGGGGGCGACCTCGGGGAGCACGGGAGCGGGGAGGACCACGGGGTCGGGGTTGATGGCGATGATGTCAACGGGGTTGACGGGCTCGGGGATAACCACGGGCGCAGGGGCGACGGGGGTCTGCTGGAATAAAAAAAGAAAATTGTACGGGAGTCATGAAGCTGGCTTAGAAAAATAATAATGCATTTTTCTATTTCCTAATTTATAAATAGTATCAGCAGTTCACTTCCTCGCGCTTAACGTAGGCTATGATTAAACAAAAAAGTTGACAAGGGTGACGACAATTTCTCAGATTTGACACGTAGATAGTCAGTTGACAATTAAAAGTCAATAAATACCTGCTCCTGGCTCTTGACGTTGACGATGATCTGGACAAGAGGGCTGGAGGCGGGGTTGGCGACGGACTCGACGGGGGCGGGGACAACAATGGTCTCGACGGGAGCGGGGATGAGGACGGCTTCGACGGGCAGGAGACCGACGGGAGTGGCGACGATCACGTATTCCTGGGGAAAAGGGTTAATGGTTAAAGATACATTTACTTAATAAAAATCTAAAGGCTGGCTGATAGACTACGCACAGCCTAAACCGGTGGATCTACCTTGAAAACCTACCTACCTTGAAATTTTGCACAGGTGTTCCTTATGTAACAAAGATGATTTTACTTTCATCAAACGTCAATCAGCACCGCGTACAAACTCGCAGGCATCAGCTTGTATAGTCAGTGGACATAGCATATGTTAGATAATTCTGTTCTGTCACTACGAAACAGCATTATCAATGGCATAGACGAGAAGCCACAACATTGAGACATTTCATGAATATCTCGCCTGAATCACACAATGCAAAAATAACTTTATCGCTCTTTCTGTTTCTTATCTTTTCACAACTGGATCGAGCTAATCTGATGAAATTTGACAAGAAATTTTCCGAGTGACCTTAACCTAACCAGGCGTTTTGGAAATGCCTGCTCTACTTTGCATCTAAAAACAAATGAATAATTGTTGAGGTACTTACAACCTGGTTACCAGCCATGAGGTCGTGCATCATGGAGTTCAGGGCATCCTCGAGGTAAATAACGAGGATGGGGTCGGTGGTCGGGTTCTGGATGGCTTCAGACAGCTCAAAGAGTGTCCATGAAGAGAAGTCCTGGACGGAGGTGGAGATGGTGGTGGTCGTCTACGGGGAAAACAAGATAGATTAGTATAGTAATAATAAGTAGGTATATTTTTTACGTTGCATCTGAGTGACGAGATGTGATCTTCGACCGATCGCTTGCCCGAAGATAGGTACACCTAAACGTCTAACGTTTAAATCTGATTCCAAACCTAGTTTTCAACTCCATTCAACGGCTTACAGTGATGACCAGACCATCTGCTCTTATGGAGCCTCTTCTAGAATGGTATTCAGATTGCTATGTTTGATTGATATCTTATTTTTTGTTGTAATATGAAATAGCATGTAGACTGCAAACGGGCATTACTATAACTAGGCGATGCCAGTCGACTCCAAGCACAAGGCGCAGACCCCGTAAATGACCAGACCAGAACCAAGTTTTACAAGTTTCTTTCAGCTAGTTTTTACCTGGGGGTTTCCGCTCATGATGTCGAGCATCAGCTCGTTCAGGGCATCGACGAGGATGGGCTTCAGGGCCACCGGGGTGTTGGGGTCCTGGATGGCCACGGACAGCTCGTTGACGGTCCAGTCGGCGGGCGAGGCCAGAGCCACGGCCACGATGGCAGCGAATACGGTGAAGAATTTCATCTTGAGTTTTCAAACTGGAAGACAATTGGTTATATTAAACTTAGGGGGTTACTTCGGTGGTATTTACAACTTAACGCTACTGTTGTTCGGAAAACTCGTTAATTCGTAGGTCCCGGTTGTTTGTCCTATAGGTAACAACTGCCAACTGCCCTCAGAGGCTTAGGGCCAAAAAACTGACACGAGGGCTAGCCACTAGGTCTATTCGGACTTAGTGAGAGCTTAAAGACAAAAGTGCAGTACGACAAAAGTAGATCAAAGTGAGGGGGAGCCACAATCGTATTTTTTAAGGAAACAGAATACAATATAACATTTTTGTAGGTATTGTTCTATCTCTATAGAAAAGTTAAATGAATTGAAAGTGCAATGCCAATACAAAATGTAGTAAACTAGTTATCACTTAATTGATTTTATTATTTACTAAAAGTTATTTTTGTAAATGATTGTCACTGTATTTTCCGAAAATGGACGCTTACTCACCTACCCTTCGGTGAATTTGGTGAAAATTATTATGTTTCAGTTTTTATACGAAACGAAAAGATAACAACAATAAACTCTATCTACGCTTTTATTGCACTAAGATATTTACCTTTGTTATAAATAATGATATTAAATAATCCATTTTCTGTCTATCAGGTCATAAATTTTGCTCATTAAATCCGATGATGGCTCCCTCACTTCACTTAACAAATAAATTTGTCAAACTGTATGTAAGAATCCCGAGTCCAATTCTGATCAAGCAGTTCTCCGGTTGATATTTTAGATTCTTCCCATCTCTTAGTTATAAAAAGTATTTTACATCTTAAGTAGGGTCCAACTAACAACCATACCAAATTTCAGCCAAATCCGTGCAGCCGTTTCCGCGCAAATTCGCTTCAAACATGCAAACTTCCGAATTTTATTTCAGTATAGTGTCTTGAATACTTAGGTCATAAAACTAAAGCATGTAGATAATTACACCTATTTATAGGACCACATTTAATGACGTACAAGTTGGTAGGTACAATATTTACCCTTGATACTTATTATCCTTCGAAAGAGTGGCTAAATAGCCCAGGAACTGAATTTGTATGCTTGCTACTGTCTAATATAGAAAATAATAGTGGCTAGTTTGTAGCCAAGACGCAAAGGTCACTGCTTCAACAAAGTTAGTTATTCTTTAGTTAACATCTTCATCATAGTCAATCCATCTGTTTAGGGTTCCTACATATAAGTAGTAGATTTTTTTGCGATTTCATTGTTGGTGCCATAGATTTAATCCTAGATTACTTTAAAGATTACCTCATTTTTTTCTATAAGTAGTAGGTAGGTATAACTGGTAAAATTAAAGAGCGTACCTAGTTTATAATAGGTACCTACTATTGTTATTTCTACGCTTTTACCTCTTTTCCAAAAGCGTCCCTAAAACCGGTTACCATCATGTATTGTGCCTGAGTGCCTGCTTTAGCACGTGATAATTGTGTTATCAATATCAATAAACATACACCTCTGTTTTGTCACAATTATCATTGTGATTATTTTAAATTCATTGATAATGAGGAACTAATAAAATTGACCATTTCATGCGCAGTTTTATCATTGTATTTGTATACTCGTGTCGTATTTTAGTTGTTATATTTTACCTATAAAATATAAAAAAAATCGCCGTGCTTTGGAAATACCTATACTTACGAGTATATTCCCTATTAAGTCACTTTAGTCTTCAAAATGCCTAACATGTCGGATTATTACGATCTGTCCCTTAGTTTTGTTCGCTCATGGGGACAGATCGGACAAAAACGTTCAATACAGAGACAGATCGAACTTTTTTGTTTGATCTGTCACCAATCACCATGAACCAAAACTGGGGGACAGATCGAAATAATCAAACATCTTTTAGAAGTTGCGCCTCTTGCACACGGTGCATGTAACCAGCACTGCGTCACTTGAAAAGGATGCTCTTACTATATAGGGTTATTCATAAAGGGTATACTAAGCCGAAAAAGGCACATAGTACTCATCATTATAAACAGCTATTCCATACATTTTGTCAAGTGTCATTGACATTTTTCTATGGAACAGCTGTTTTTTTTTCGCGAATTTTGAGTTGGTCCCATAGTAAAAGTTGTTCATAATGATGAGTACTATGAGCCCTTTTCGGCTTAGCATACCCTATATGAATAGCCCTGTATCCATACGTGCGTTACTTTTACTTACTTGCACCGTCTGAATTTCAGCCAATTGCCACTCGAGCTGTTTGAAAACATTTAAGCTTGCGCATTTCATATCATTTATTCCTTTACGACCGAGCATGGGCCCTATTCTGGCGCATACGACATTATCGCGGTTAGTCTCGCGCTCATGACTTTTCTATATTAACAAGAGAAACAATGACCAAGAAAACGTCTCACATAGCCAGAATAATACCAGCGGGAATGGGATCTTACCTCTCGATGCCCTATTGGCGGTCCCAAGTTACGCTTCTTTGACATCCCATTTTATAAGTGTCTGTTCATTCCGTCGCATGCACAATAGTAAAAAAAAACATTCTGACCACAATGCTTCTTATGTGTGAGTATTGTTATCAATTAAATTTTAGATCAATGGTGTGTAAAATCTTAAGTATCAACTGTGTTTTGCTGAATAACGTCTCCGGCCTTTGCTAAAAGAGTAATAGTTTTTAAGTAAAGTTTTTTCCTCAATGCCCAAGGAGACTGTTTTTCGGGTGTAGGTATCAATAAAACTTTTCACACTCATAGGTCCACTAGGAATAAATCCTGTGTCAGGGATGCCATGGAACACAAACAAAGACAAGGACAACTAACACCCAGACTGTCCCAGACCCAGAACAGATATTTAAAATCATCATTCAAACATCTGCCGAGCCGGGAATCGAACCCGGGACCTCTGGCTTATAAGGCGGCTACACTACCGCTGAGCCAAACAGGCCGGCAAATTAATGTGTAAGTATGTGTTTCACGTCGGATATGTACTGCGACATGACCGGTATTATCTGCAGACTATCATGATGGGCAATATACCGGGACTGCGTAAAGTCGACAGACGTAGGATGTCTTGGCTCCATAAGTTTTGGGAATGGACAGGACTAAAGCTGGTGGAACTGTTCAGACTCGCGTTAAACAAATAACATTTTAAGAAGCTGAGACTGCCAACCTTCATTGATGGATAGACACTGAGAAAAGATAATATCTTTGTGTAATGCAGTCACAGCGATTTGGTACTCTTTATCACCCCACTCCATTTTAATATCGCAAAATATTGTACAATGTATTGGCGCCAAAATGAGAAAACACAATGAACAATCATATAAAAATTACAGATTCCAAATTCAAATGTAATATTGGTCCCAAGTTTGAAGGCTTTTTAAGACAGTGGGGCTAGCACAACTTTGACGTAAAAATACGTACCGAGTTTTCGATACTCGTAGAAAAGTGTACGCCATTTACGACTGTCAAGTGTGCTCCTGACGGGTGTAAATCGTACACTTTTCTATCGAATATGCGCTACGTATTTTTACGTCAAAGTTGTGCTAGGTCCACTGATCTAAATTTTCTAAAATTATTGACGTCCTTGTCTAAAAGATTGCAATGACAAAGACAGATTTTAGTTAGTTTAGATCTGTCTAAGAAAGCCTTCAAACTTGGGCCCTTTATGTTTATTTTTAACTAGCGGCTCGTCCCGGCTTCGCACGGGTGGACACTATTGAAGTTTTAGTAAGGATCCCTAATTTTTTCAGGTAATAAATATAGCCTATGTCACTTTGGGATAATGTAGCATTCGAATGGTGCAAGAATTTTTGAAATCGGTCCAGTAGTTTTTGAGTTTATTCCACACAAACATCCAAAAATACAAAAATACAAATCTTTCCTCTTTATAATATTAGTATAGATTGTAACCGTATTTATGGCCAAACTAGGTATATTAGTGTGATATTTTCATACTATAGTTTCCTTTCGTTTTCTGTCATTGGCGGCTGTTTTGAACCTACAATGCTAGAAACTGCCTGGAACACTGCCTGCTTGCTGTCTGGAAGAGATCACTCCTAACGACAAGACTGTCTTTCGTGCCTCTCTATTTTCTGTGTTTATACATTCCTTTTATGTCAATAAAGTATTATTGTGTATAGCTTTGGAATTCAAACGCACCTGCCACTGAGCTATCATTCATACATTATCTTCAGTATTTATATTATCATCTAGATAAATTTTGTCCGCGAAAAGGTTAAGGTCCAATCCCTTGATCCGAGATATAAAACACAATTGGCCCCTCAAGTCTTTTATTATACAAGCTTAACAATAAACAATGGTTTCTTACGCTTAGCTTATATACCATTATTATACTAGGTTATAAGGAAAGGGTATGCTAAGCCGAAAAACATTCATAGTACTCATCATTATGAACAACTTTTACTATTAGCCTAAGATCCCGCTATATAACGACCTTCACCGAGATGTTTGTTTGATGAAACGTATTTTATATTCAATTTAATATGTCAATAAAAATATTGCATATGGGTTGCTTAAAAAAAATTAGGTCCAATTAATTAATAATTAAAAAAAAATTAAACATTTCACCGGTTTGATTTATGAACAAATTCTATACCAATCGAAAGTATGAAGCCCATAGAATATGCAAACGTTAGGTTGCCTATTCTGTTCCGGTCACAACTCTCGGGTTGCCAGATATAAACAGGTAAATCGATACCGACTAGCATTTTGCACTGCTTATTGAATTAAAATTAAATTAAAGATTATTTCATTATGAACACGGTGGTATAGGGTTGCCTGTGAAAAATCAGTCCCGAATTCCGGTTGGTCCCATAGTAAAAGTTGTTCATAATGATGAGTACTATGAGCCCTTTTCGGATTAGCTTATCCTTTTCCTATAACCCTGTAGATAAACTGCTGATGTCCGAGACTTAGTTCCCGGTGCTGCTTGGCTTTCGGCTTCATGTTTGGGGCTATAAAACATAGCCTATAGCACGCAGGAGTGTTGTTTTCCAGTTTTAACCAACATACATACAAACTTTCCTTCTTCATAATATTAGCATAGACAAGATCCATCTTTTGCGCTGGGATATTTCCCTGAAACAAGGGAAAAAACAATTAGATATAAAGATAGAAACATTTCATTGTGCATAGCAGTTACAAAAAGAGAAACTGGTGCCTCTAGTGGGTTATCGCTAAGAGCAATATCTTCCAAGCAATCATTGGATGGAGGGAATTAGTTGAAATAAACCCAAAAAAAAAAACAGAAATTAATTTGTATGATATCACAAAAGTTCTATTACTAGTTTTGTCTACATAATACTATTCTAAAGTATAACGTATTACACTTTACTTTTTTGTACCTTATTAGGGGCATAGGCCCTTCCCGCCTTTATCGGGCGTAAATGGAAACTGCATTTTACCATACATTTTCCCATCGTCTACTCGCTACTTTATTTCGACGAAATTTCCCGGTGGACTACTCTAAATGGCGGTTTCTGACAACAAGGCGATTTGCGTTCTAATCTTGTACTATAGGGCACGTCACCACCCCTAGTTTAACACGTCTGTTGCTGCTTCTTGCCACTCTGCGTTTTGTTGTCACTATAGAGCACGTCCCCAACACCCCTAGTTGACAAATACTTATTGTAACACCAATTTCTTCCCTAAGGCGGCGTGGCACCTCACACCTCGACATGCCTGTTGCCGCTTCTCACCACTCTCTTTGCCTGGTCTCTACTATAGAACACGATCCCAAACCCTAGTTATAAATACTTACATCATTTCATATCAGTTTTTCTGACCACTTTTCTCTCCTAAGGCGGAGTGGAGGCCGACACCGCGAGTAGATGTTTGTATGCGCCGGCTATAGACCGCCCCGCTACGACGAGCAACTCACGCTTCGACACGCCAGTTGCCGCTTCTTGCCACTCACTGTGGTGTACCTGGGAATAAATATATATAATTACTAGCGGCCCGTCCCGGCTTCGCAAGGGTAGACACACTAGACACTATAAATTGAGATGTGAGCTATCCTATCTGTTAAGTTAGATCGAACTGCACACGGTGTGCAAATTTGATTGAAATCGGTTAAGTAAATTAGGAGTCTATAGCGGACAAACAACGTGACACGTAATTTATATATAAAGATTTTATATAACGTGATAGCGTTTACATCCTAATATCATATTATCCTACCAAACCTGCCAACCATTTATCTTAGACCTCACCTGCGCGGTACAGAGGCGCGGGGTATGACGGCGCGGGGGACTGAGAGGGCGGCGCGCACTACCGCAGGCGAGGACTAAGAAACGGTTTAATTGGCTATAATCCTACTATCCTTCCTACAATTTTTTATAAACGCGAAAGTTTGTAACAATGTATGGATTTATGGATGTATGTATGTTTGTTACTCTTTCACGCAAAAACGGCTGTACGGATTTATATACATTTGGAAGGAAGGTTGTTCAATTTGTTCATGGTCTGGAGTAACACAGGCTACTTTTTATCCCGGAAAACACGGATGAAACCGTGGGGTGCAGCTAGTATACGGGCTGACTGGTTAGACACTTGACATATCCTAGGTTATTATAGTACTCATCATTATGAGCAACTTTTACTATGGGACCAACCCGGAATTCGCGAAAAAAAAATCAGCTGTTCCATACATTTTGTCAAGTGTCATTGACATTTTTCTATGGAACAGCTGATTTTTTTTTCGCGAATTTCGGGTTGGTCCCATAGTAAAAGTTGTTCATAATAATGAGTACTATGATAACCTAGAATATGTCAAGTGTCTAACCAGTCAGCCGGTATAAATAATAACGTTTCACAAACCTAGTACCCCACTAAGATTCCCTGTGTCGGGAATGCCATGGAACATACACAAAGACAAGGACAATGAACACCCAGAAACCCAGACCCAGAACAGATATTGAAATACATTATACAAACAACGGCCTGGCCGGAACGGAATCAAACCCGGGCCTCTGGCTTATAAGGTGGATGTACTACCGCTGAGGCAAAAAGATCGTTAAATCATCACCATTGTCATCATTGTCTAAAAGAAATCGCTTTTGGCATCTTTTTGCTCGTCTCGTCACTCAATTATATTAAAAAATAAGATCGCTTTTGCACTACCGAATACTTTTTACTTAGTTTTTTTTTTTTTGTATAGGTATAGCTAGCAGCCATGATAAATCCAACATTGACACTTTATCCTGTCTGCGAGTGCTCGTAGTCTTTAGGCGTAGCCTCTCTCGGGGCCGAGCGTCTTTTGCGACTGTAGTTCCAGTTCGATTTCCAGAAAACTATGTTGTTTCCCAGGGTAGTGTTCTAGGACCACCATTATTTATCATCTACGTTGCTAAAACTTGCTTTACCTACATTATTGTACATTACCTGCAAGCTTGCTGACATGATAGACCCGACGGTGACACTATATCCAGTCTGCATATGCTCATAGTCTTTAGGAGTGGCCTCTCTCGCGGCGGTGACGGCTGCGTTCGGGACGGGCGTCCCTTGCGACTGCAGTTGCAGTTCGATTCCCAGCGACGGCTGGGATAGTACGAGGAGCGCTATGTCGTACCACCTGGAAGATATATTAGATGTGTATTAGTAAATACATAGTTGATGCTCGGAACATCGTGCCCGGTGCTGTGACACATAGACTGTTACATAGCCTATATCTATCAGGGAAATTGTAGCTTTCCATTGGTGACCAGTAGTTTCGGAGATAGGGCGATCTCTCTACAAACATATACAATTACAAACAAACATTACCTCTTGATAATTTTAGTATAGATAATATTAAATTAAACATTTTCCAGTTCACCATTTGTTGCATTGGTCTATAAGCTTATCCAGGCTTATTTTAAAGCTCAGCTTTTTTGGTTTAGCTTAGAATTTTGAACGCATATTCAAAATACTCTCTATGGCCACAATATGAACGCATTCGTCAAATTCAAATAGACGTAAGAACGACATTGTGCTGCAACAAAATCAACCTAACCCCTTTGTTTCAAGACTTATTCTACCTCACACCTACCTGTCGCTCACAGCTTCGTGTAAAAAGCTCTCCACAGCTACCACGGGCACGTTGTTCGTCAGTTCGGAGTGTACGGAGCGAATGTGCGCGATCCTTTGTTTGGCCCCTGCGTAGGCCGCCGCGTAACCGACTGGCTGAGACGCTGTGACGTCACTTTGAGCTTCGTAACCACTGAAACAAAAAATAAGTAAAAAAAAGATTTATTCATTAAGTCAAAATGTAAATTAGAATAGCACTCAGTGATATTGCAGATTTCTTAGAGAAAGATTTTTTTCAATTGCACCAGAAGTTACCTCAGCAATCATACCTACAAATTTTACATTTATAATATTAGTAGGTATAGGATTCTATGACTATGGCGGGTGTTTTCACTCTTGTAGTTTTAAAGAAGATTGGAAAGAGAAAATCATCTAAGATTAAAAATTATGTTTTCGACTGTAACGCCTACAAGAATATAAGGAGCATCACACCTGTAAAGTTCCTGTGATAATGTAAAATAATATACCTAATTACCTAATCTAACTCTAAATGATTACTAAATACCATAGTATAAAACATTAGAAAAAGCATACCTTGGTGGCACTGTAAATAGATATTCAGATCACAAAATTAAATAATAAAGACATGGCAACACTTACATGACATTAGCTTTGCCAAATACATTTTGGAACGCCTCTCTGATCGGCGACACTTTCACTTCTTTATCAGATGCCACCACGATTAATAAGTCTCCGCCGCTTTCTAAACAATACAATTTCATTAATTACCAAATGTTTGAACATGTAAGGCAATTCACGCATGCCATATAGAAACAGTGGCTATTTTCAATTGCTAAATACACTTATCTTAAAGAGCCAAAAATTTACTACTACCAAAGAAAATAACTTAAAGCTTGTAGTTTGTCTCTGTTCCTCCTTTACATTCATGTCTATCCTTGTCAAGCACTCAGATCAAGTAGTTCCAACTTCCAACTACAAGTAAGGAAGGCAGTAGGGTAGTTTTTTTGGCTTCACCTGTATCTCAGGCGGGACTCTATCTACCTTTCTACTTGATCTGAGGTCGTGCAAT
Organism: Alcis repandata; assembly: GCA_949125135.1. NCBI lineage: Eukaryota > Metazoa > Arthropoda > Insecta > Lepidoptera > Geometridae > Alcis > Alcis repandata. The sequence goes on from OX421237.1 coordinate 8,694,495, forward strand.
AATTAATTTAGCGTCAGATCATGTAGAGGTCTTAACTCATCACCATGGTCTCAACCAAAATACTAGTCTCTAGAATCTTCTAGAGTGCTCTCTAGAACTTTTACATTGAATTTGCTAAGATACTGCGGCAGACCCAGGAAGCGATGGCGGGATGACCTCAACAAACACAGGAAGAAGTGGCCTATTATAGCTCAGGACAGAGACCAATGGAAAGAGGGCAGGGAGGTTTTTGCCCAAAATTAGGGCATTTTCGGCTCAAAAAAAATTTTTTTTTCAATACTAATTTGACGTATTTTTTTTATGTAATTGAGTTACGAGACGAGCAAATCGCAACGCATTGAATAAATGAATGTCAAAAATAATAAAAATAATTACTAAGATACTCCTTCATTTGTGGGTCTAGTGTGGTGATCATGGAGTCGACAGAACTCTTGGCTTTTTCCGCGACCCTTTGCAGAAGGCCTCCAGTCGAGACGGCGCCTTTCATCCACGTCAATAAGCCACTACCAGGCATTATATCACCTGCAGCAAAAAGGTGCATTTAGTTTTTAGATGGGTGACCGCGAGTGGTACTGTAACGGCTGCTGTGGATGACACTTTTAAGTGGGGCTTCACAATTAAGTATACTAATAAGAAGACCGGAGCAGAATGAGAAATCTCGGCTTGAAAGAGGGCCGCGAAGGACAAGCAGTGGTTTAAGCTAGTAGAGGAAGCCAAGTCCCACACTGTGTTGTAGCAACACAGGAAGTAAGTAGGTAATAGTAGACATAAGTAAAGTTAATCTTAAGTTTCAAACAAACAGAAGCATTAGAAAAATGACTGCCTGCTGGCCTGCTACCCAATCCCCGACGAAGAATAGGTGACGTCAATAGCCGCGTACTGACTGGCCGAACAGCCTCGTTTGTCTCGGGCCGCGGCACGCTCGGGCGAGGCAGCGCGTGCGTTTGCCTCGGGCGAGGCACGTCCTGACTGGCCGAGCATTTGCTTCGCGCCGCAGGCCTCGCGAGGCTGCTCGGTCAGTCAGTACGCGGCTATTGACGTTGATTGGATGTCTATTAATCACTATTGCATAGTAACGAAATCATCGCATTTCTGTCAGTCCATCAATAATATAGACAACTTCGCACAGTGTTGTGTATGTAAACTGTTTTAGTAATTCAAAAGAGTTTATCTATAGAGTTACGAGTATAAGGAAAGGGTATGCTAAGCCGAAAAAGGCTAATAATAGTACTCATGATTACGAATAACATTTATTATGGGACCCGAAATTCGCGAAAAAAATCAGCTGTTCCAATATCTTATGGAGTATCATTGACATATTTCTATGGAACAGCAGATTTTTTATACGATTTCTGGGTTAGTCCCGTAGTAAAAAAATTTCATGATGGTTTATTATGAGTCCTTATCGGCTTAGCATACTCTTTCCTTATAACCCTGTATTTATCTTACCCAATACGTCTGTCTCAGCCAATTCAGCTTCAGGCAGAGACTCTGGCGATTGCGTGGTCTGCGAATCTTCTGGAGATCGTATAGACATTGTCGGCTCGCCTTTGGCAAGAGGAATGGCCGGGCTGAAATAAAACATTATGACATAAGACATTTTCGCATAAGAACATCTTTCTTTTTTGTTGCAGCAGGCCTAGCATAAGCTGCGGACAAAATGCATTTCCAGGGCTTTTTATTCTGAGATTCTACAAGACAAACATACTTTCTTTGTCACATAACAGATAAAAACGGGTGAAAGACGACCCGGCCACGGCTTTTGCTAGGCCTAACTACTGTCTACAATAATAGAAGAGCAAACAGGCTATGGTAATTACTCGAGTTTGTCTCACCTGAATCTCTCCCCTTCCAGATCCTTAGGCTTGACAATAACAGGCTGGACAGGGAGGGGCATCGCTGGTATGTTAGGAGGCAAGACCTGGGGGCTGTGGGGCACCACTTGCGGTGATTGTGGCGCCACATGCGGCATCTGGGGCACCACCTGGGGTGTAAGAGGCATTGGCACTGGCTGTGGTACCTGAAGTACAATAAATCACATGAAATTTCACAGTGATTTTATAAATGTGAATAAAAGTATTTGTTTGATTGAAATGGCTCAACTGGCAATAGAGATAGCTTACACCCTAATTCAAATCTACTTTATTCTTATTACAGGCAACTTTACAAACAAAGTCAAGGTTTTACTTTGATTAAAATCTTAAGTTTCTCTAAATTACCAGTTACACCACTTTTTATACTGGTAAAAATTACAGTTCCTGTAGGATAACGGCTGTAACTGGAAGGTGTAGCTATTTATAATTAAATAAGTAAACGAAATAACTAATATAGTGACAGTATGGTGTGGCATGGTGGGTGGGTAAGTAGTTATATTGCAATAATTTTATGCTATGATGCAAGAGCTCCAACAATAAGTATGTATATTATTGATTTTGTATTTACATTAGGTTTAATTTGGAAAGTACTCTCTTATGATGAGGACGTGGATCGGTACCCGAGGACGTAGCATAGCATACATAATATGAAAGCTGTTGTTAACTACACACTACACTACAATAGAAAATATTGGTTTGAAAGTCGTGTCTACCTCAATAGGGGTGGTAATGAAGTTAGGAAGCTGCGAAGGCGGCGCGACACTGGACAGAAGGTTCCCTGCACCGCCAGCCGGCATAGGAGGCGCAGGAATTTTCGGCCTCCTTTCTTGACCACTCATGTTTGCCACTAAGTACTACAACAGGTAAAAATTGTTAACTATATAAACTGTACTAGCTTGTTAACTACATAGGGTATATTTAATAGAAGCTAAGTGTAATTTAAATTCCGATTCGATTACCAAAACAAGTCAGTTTGTGTGTATACCTTTTGTGAGACACTTTGTGTGAAATGCGAAACAAAAACTGTGATTTGATATTTTGATAAGACTGACGTTTGTTTTGTTTGACAAGACAGCTCAGCTGATAACAGATAACAAAAATGTTGCCAGAAAATATTAGCAAGCTCCATCCCTAGAAGAGAAATCTTTATAATCTGTAAACTAAATTGGACTTTATTAGCCTGTAGTAGCCGTCAAATTATTAATAATGTCATTGCGTTTGTGATGTGTCAAAAAAGTGTTATACAAACTGTCAAATCAAGGAAGCCATCAAATCAAGCCACCCTATCGGAAAGTTGATTGCTGTTTTCTGGAAAAAAAACTTGATTAAATTCCTTTATTATTCATATTTATCATTGTATAGCGTGTATCTGTTGTCATTACAATCATGTCTGAGGGGCCAGATTCGCCGCCCTTTAGCAACATCGACATTAACAAGGAAAGTCAAGATGACGAAGATCTTTTCGCGTCTGCGGTCCAGGTATCATTTGAAATCCCGTTTTGCTTACTTGTCGGGCTGCATCCGCCCCCCGGCGATATGCCGGGAAGCGTTGACGCCCCTCTATATCACCAAATCCTATACGTGACCTATCTGTGTTGAAAACAGAAATGACCTGTAAAATAAACAAAGTAGGTATTGTTATTACTTTAGCGGTCAATTTAATTATCATTGTGTGTAATAATATTTGTGAATTGCTACCATTTAGCCAGTAAATTAGTCACGGTGAGCCCTTGATAGCATGTGACTAATAATGAAGCGTCTATGCTAAATTATCTTCATCAAGTTTAATTTACAACATTCATACCTTCAATGGGCTTACAACACCATTTAATTGGCTCAAATTAAAGTGTGATGTATTGTTGTTGTTGTATAGAACAAGCCTAGCAGTAAATACAAGAATTGAAGTAGATAACTACCTAGTTGAGCAAAATAGTGATTCTTATTTGACTTGTGGTGATGATGAGTCCCGTATTGATGTTCTGCTGGATATCTAAAACTAATACCATTTGAAACGTTATTGTTAATAGTTATCATTGCCTATGTCTATTCCTAAAATGAAGGTGCATTTCAAATTGACTAAATTAGTCACAATTTATACAATCTAGCATTCAAGGATAAAAAATAGAATTATTATTGAACAACTCGACTACTCTAATAAAGTAATTGATACCTACTTTAATAGAATAGTTAAACAAGTTTTGCTATAGAGAATCAGGAGTTGTTGCAAGTGCTTGTATAAATTAGTTAATGGTTCTGCTGCTGTGAACTGGTCTTATTTGCAACAGGTACTTACTTTTCTTTGGTTATAAAATTACTTGAAAATGACCAGTAAATGTTCCAGTGGCCCAGAGCTACTCTGGTATTTATAGAAGATGCTGGTAGAAACAAATGCATAATATGCTTCAAGCAGAACTTAAGTACTGTACTTATAGCTCCCTTATTTGATTTGGGATTCATCATTAAAATGCCAACTGTCCAAATGCCACAGTAACAAAATGCAGTGTTCACAAAAGAATGAATGAATATTCTATAAACTCATTTGCCCCCACATAAAAATAATATCAATAGTTAATGAAACATTATTCAAATCTATAAAAATTTCCATAGGAGGTGAGTTTAGAGCCAGAGGTGAACGGAGCCCGGGATGTTCTGGAAAAAATGCCCATCAACGAGCCTCCGTCCATCACCGCCACTCTCGCAAGCCCCGACATGGAAGAGGTAAATTATAACACCTACTGTACAATGAGGAAAGGAAGAAAAAAACTACTATTGTGTTACATACAGCAGAATTTTGAGTTATGTGATATCAATAGACAAAAAACAGATATATAGGGTTATTCATAAAGGGTATGCTAAGCGGAAAAGGGCTCATAGTACTCATCATTATGAACAACTTTTGTTATGGGACCAACCCGAAATTCGCGAAAAAAAATCAGCTGTTCCATAGAAAAATGTCAATGACACTCGACAAAATGTATGGAACAGCTGATTTTTTTTTTCGCGAATTTCGGGTTGGTCCCATAGTAAAAGTTGTTCATAATGATGAGTACTATGAGCCCTTTTCGGCTTAGCATACCCTTTATGAATAAGCCTGTAGATAGTAGTAGTGGTTTAGTATTATTATTACACAAACAAATTATAAATACCAAAAATTCTTGATTATACCCGACGCGATTTGAAGGCGGAAATACACTAGATATATATTTGAAAACAGTTATTTGAAGATGAACTTCTGCGAAGTACTCGTAACAATAAATTTTCTAAAAGACATATTTATTTACAGCAAAAATATATAAAAAGATAACTAAATATTAAACAAGAGATTGATAAAGAAAACTATTTTTGCCATAAACCAGTCTCAACTCCGCATAATTCACTGCTACGACTTGTGACTTTGACAAGTTTTTTATTTAGTTTAGAGTCAGGCAAAAAAAATAAGAATAGAGTCGGAAAATTTGGCTGCTTATAGCACAATATGGTTCACTCGGTGCTTCCTCTATGCTGGCACCACATCCTTCCAAACAACATGAGGCCAAAAGTGCTATCAACACTAATATAGCAGTTCAATGGGACCCAGTTTGAAGGCAAGTATTGACGTCCTTGTCTAATAGGTTTATCAAAGATAGATATAATTTATTGAATCAGACACTACTTCGTGGAAATTTATCTTTAAATAGCTGTTTTCTAATGTATTTCTAGTGTAGTTCCACCTTCAAATCGCGTCGGATATAAACAAGACATACATTTTAAAACAGTTATTTAGAAACTTATATTTTTAGTTAGTTTTGATCTATCATATACAGCCTTCAAAATTGGGAAAATGTCTATTTACCATCCTGCTAAAACTCAGGTCATAAAGTATTTTTGACTGTTTTTTAATGTAATTATTTTAGTTTAATTCATTTTTTTTTTTTGACATGAATTGGAATTTTATTTGATTATGATTTAACTTTTTTTTTAATTTTCATGTTAAATTGATTCTGATTAACTAATTTTATTGTAAAATACTATGAATGTTCTATTAATATCATCCGAAATAAAATATATTTGAATTTGAATAAAACTTGTCTTAAAACCTGCTAAAATAGTTTTAATAATAAAACTAGCTGGTCTAGTAGATATATTATCATGTAAACAAGGTATTTTGTAGGTTTTCACTGCGAGCTCGTGTTGTAACGTGAGCTCTGTTCCAGCCAAGGTCATTGACAATACCTATTACACCAATATTAGGTATACATATTTACATAATATTGTTAGCAGTTGGAAAAAACAGAGTTAAAAGTTAAATTATTATCAGGAAATTAATAATTTTATATTTTTCCTAGCAACATAAACGTCTTTGAGTATTCCTTACGATATTTTGTAGAGGTAATAAACAGTAATGCACGAGATCACTCAAATAAGCTAATTAACCATTAAACTTGCAATCGAATATGATAATGAGTAATCAGGTGCATTACTGTTTATTACCTCTACAAAATATCGTAAGAAATGCTAAACGATTGTCGAAAATTCACAAAATTAATTAATAATAACAAAATAATTAATAAACAAAACAAATTATAACCAAATCTGTCAAAACCACGTCAGTTTCCATAAACCAAACACACGTCTGCGTCGCACGCACCTACATCTTAGCGTACTCGTATACAGCTCTCAGAATTCCTGTTTTAATTACAACAAAATATTTCATTTCATCTCCACAGATAGCCACAGAACGCACCAACAACATCATCATCACGATAACAGACCGACAACTGATCACCGAAGGCAGGAACACTTACGTAGCGTACCGAGTTCTCACCAAAACCAATATGCCGATATTCAACAAACTCGAGTTTGCGGTTCTGAGACGCTTCAGCGACTTTCTCGGGCTGCATGAGAAGTTGACTGAGAAATATTTGCGCTCGGGGAGAATTATACCGCCCCCTCCGGAGAAGAATATTAAGGGTAAGTAACTAAGTGCTATATCGAAATGTCATACAAAACTGAAAAACTAATTATTGAACATGTTTCTGATAAATAGCATCTGCCAACGAACTGCTATACCATCTGGCAGTGGTACTTTCCGTGTAAGATAAATTAATTTAAAAAATTATGTATATTTTACAAATTGTAGCTAGCATACAGTTCACAAAGAAATAATATATCTCTTCTGAATCCTTATTCTGTTACATGCAATGTTATTTCGGTCATTGATTCTCACTAGAAAAATAATGACAGTAAGAATGAAAGAGATAACGTCGCATGCGCCAGAATTGGTCCGCTGGCCCTACCATTGAACTAATATGTATGGTGGAACGGTGGATATTTTGGGAACCTAACTATGTAAAAAAAACGGGCCAAATGCGAGTCTAACTCGCGCACGAAGGTTTCCGTACCATTTTCTATAAAAACTTAAATATTTTATTCTGTTTTTTGGTATTTGTTGTTATAACAGCAACAGAAATACATCATCTATGTAAATTTCAACTGTCTTACTATCACAGTTCATGAGATACAACCTGGTGACAGACAGACGGACAGCGGAGTCTTAGTAATAGGGTCCCGTTTACCCTTTGGGTACGGAACCCTAAAAAACAATAGCAGCAAATAGCGCGTGGTGAGCCTAACCTCTGCCCACTATCCTCAGAAACAGCCAATGGTTCTGGAAACAACGTCCAGTCCCAGTTTGTAGAACGCCGAGCGGCGTCGCTTGAAAGATACCTGAACAGAGTCGGACAACACCCTGTACTCAGCATCGACCCCGACTTCAGGCAGTTTTTGGAGTCGGGTAACTATAAGCTTTATTTGAAAAGATTTAAAATTCCATTTGGAATGGAACTCGTTGGAGACCATGAGCACTTCTGGCTCAGACAAGCTGATGGTAGGCTGAGACTACTTTGTTTATGGGTATAAGTACTAGCTTATATTTAGTTCTAAAACTTTTAAAATAAGGTTAAAAATCCGTCATGAAAACCGCTAACTAATCGTAAAGGTAAACTCCAAACGACGTAGAAGGTTCCAACAGTTCTGGAAATAATTCAAATGATTTACTTGAGCAAAACCCATTAGAAAATTATTTGTACTTGTAAAAAACAACATTAAATCAAGTAGTTCTATCTCCCTCTTCCCAAGTAAAGTTTTAACACTTTGACTGCGGAAAACGCATACCTTGTGTTTTCTTTTGTGCGACGCGAGTGCGGCTGCGCACGCCAGGCGCGTAAAACACAACGCATATGCCGAAAATATAATGCCGAAAAAAAAATGCTGCTTGATGCTTAATGCTTTTTGTGATTATTAGCCGCAGTCAAAGTGTTAAGTGACATCGTTCTCCGCAGATACGGAGCTACCAAAATCCACAAGCACGTCGATCCTGAGCTCTGCGGCAGTGAAGCGCGCCTTCAATAAAGTGGGCGAGACGGTCAACAAGATTACGTACCGGATGGATGAGTCCGACCCGGTCAGTACATACAACAACTATAGTCAACACAAAATAAGAGGCCCATTTTGACACTTGAGAAAGACCCTAGAATGTAACTTGGAACGCTTTTCGCGCATACTATATAGTAGCATGCAATGTCAAATTATAACAAAACTGTCAGAAACAGTTACATTCTCAGTCTTCTTTTTTCAAATATTAGTGTTGTAACCAATTAATTACTGAATTTCACCAGCTTTATTCGATTTTAATAGTAATTAAATATTGATCAGCTAGATCAGCCAGGGGAGGTTTTGTTAATAATGCCTTACTGATTCGAGTCTAAAAGTACAAAAGAATATCACGAAGAAATGGATGCAAATAAATTCACAGAGTGGTTTACTAACTTTCGCTTTTTCTTATTTTTTTGTGATTGAGTGAATGTTATTGTAACTACAAATATTAAATTAAAGACAAATTGACCTTTCGTACCACTGTATCATTTCAAAATACATACAATATTAAAGTTTAAGTTAATCAAGTTTTCTAATTCAAACCTTAATCCAATGAACTTACATACAATACATAATGAAATCGATCAAATACTCATACAAACTTGAATTGATTTATCGTGAGTATCGAATACCGAGTCGTATGGTAACATCACTAGTTACGTCGCGATGACAATTGTCAAAACGGGCCTCTTATTTTGTGTTGACTATATGCTTTACATACAACAATTAACAGTTTATTTACAAATTTAGACTAACAATACACCTTTTCCAGTTATTCAACCACCAAGCTATGTGCAAATAGCCCAATGTTTCCACAGGGCAAATTGGAGATTAAACATCTTATATCTCAAGTGTAACGAGCGGCAAATGTGACGTCATCATCAGGCGAGCAATTTACTCGTCTCGTCATCATCTCAAAACTTGTCTCGTTTGCAAGAAAAAACAGTGGCTTTAATACATTTTTACACAACAATATTCGGAGCTAACATTTGCCATATGCGATGAGTGATCTCATGGAATAAGTTAGCCAGGCAGATGTTTGAATGATGAATTTAAATATCTGTTCTGGGTCATTGTCATCCCCGACAGGATCATCCTAGTGGACGAGTGTGAAACGTTTATTTAACATTAATTTACTCATACTTATATCTTCTTAATATATATAAATTACGTGTCACGTTGTTTGTCCGCTATAGACTCCTAAACTACTTAACCGATTTCAATCAAATTTGCACACCGGGTGCAGTTCGATCTAACTTAGGAGATAGGATAGCTCACATCTCAATTTATAGTAAAAAAACATGAAAAATTAGAAAATTTAAAAATACTTAAACCATATAGCGCTTTGGACAATGTAAACTTTTTTAATGTAACTTTTGACATTTGACATAGAATTGACGCAATGGCTTTTTTTACCAATTCGAATTAAATAGTAATCGTTAAGACAGGACAACGTCTGTCGAGTCAGCTAGTATGTTATAAATTATTATCGAAGAGTTATCAATAGTGTTGGTCGTTCGTTGCAGTGGTTCGAGGAGCGGTCGACGCGCGTGGAGGGCCACGAGGCGGTGCTCCGGCGGCTCGTGGGCGCGTGCGAGGCGCTGGAGGACCGGCGCCGCGAGCTGGCGGGCCGCGCGCACGAGGCCGCGCGAGCCGCCGCCGCGCTCTCCGGCGCCGACCCGCACGCGCCGCTCTCCCGCGCGCTCTCGCACACCGCCGACCTGCACGAGAAGGTATGTATACACGAGGCCGCGCGAGCCGCCGCCGCGCTCTCCGGCGCCGACCCGCACGCGCCGCTCTCCCGCGCGCTCTCGCACACCGCCGACCTGCACGAGAAGGTATGTATACACGAGGCCGCGCGAGCCGCCGCCGCGCTCTCCGGCGCCGACCCGCACGCGCCGCTCTCCCGCGCGCTCTCGCACACCGCCGACCTGCACGAGAAGGTATGTATACACGAGGCCGCGCGAGCCGCCGCCGCGCTCTCCGGCGCCGACCCGCACGCGCCGCTCTCCCGCGCGCTCTCGCACACCGCCGACCTGCACGAGAAGGTATGTATACACGAGGCCGCGCGAGCCGCCGCCGCGCTCTCCGGCGCCGACCCGCACGCGCCGCTCTCCCGCGCGCTCTCGCACACCGCCGACCTGCACGAGAAGGTATGTATACACTCTATTCCTTCATGTACACGAGGCATCGCGCAAAAATATATGCAACACTATAGGCAAACCATGTAACTCGCGGGACGCCCGCGGGGCGAAGCAGGTGGGCGCGAAGGAACTCTCAGGCGCGCGCGTCAGGTAGCACCTGAATTCCTCCGCGCCCGCCTGCTTCGCCCCGCGGGCGTCCGCTAGCTATATGGTTTGCCTACAGCGGATGCCCAGGACTCCGTGCCCGATGCAACTTACATGTATGCAGCGGAGCTAAGCTGAGGTTTGCGGACTGTTTGTTTCGAGCACCAGGACTGCGCAGGGTCTTGAATTCAGGGTGACGAGCGCAGTGCTGTGCCACGCAGGGTCTTTAAATCTGCGAGTCCAAAATTCTGGGAGGCGCACACCTGTTTTGGGCAAACGTAACGTTTAACTTTAGTCGAACAATTTGCTTGTCAAATTCTTCAAAACAAATACTCAATGTTTCAGGTGGAGCAACTGAGAATAGAACAATCCAACACAGACTTTTACGTGCTGACTGAACACATCAGGGACTACCTCGGTCTTATAGGTGCTATCAAAGATGTCTTCCATGAAAGAGTCAAGGTTAGTGTGTGACTATCCTTTTTGTTCAGAATTCTAGTAGACTTTCTCTGAAACATTGCTATTTCTTGAAGGTAGTTTCCTGTACTTGATTAAGTGCCATCATGTATTCTGAGACATTCGATATTTAACCTTTCACTATGACACTCATGAGTCTTGACATATCAAGAACTAATAATATCGATAACACCGTGGCCGTGATCAAAATCATCAAAGCACCAAAATAACAGATTTTTTATCCACATTGTTTTACAGGTCTTCCAAAACTGGCAACACGCACAAATGCAGCTCACGAAGCGGAGAGAGAACAAAGCCAAAGCGGAGCTGGCCAACCGGCCCGAAAAGATTGACCAAGCCTCCAGAGAAATTATTGAGGTAAGCTTCTGATTCTTTTGTTGTCTTTACTTTCTGAATTCAAGTTATGAGCTATGTCTATGCTATGTTATGAGCTATGAGCTAAGTCAAAGCTATGAGTAGATTTAAAACAACCGTTGGAAATTAAGATTTCCGTCTGTCTATTAAACATATCAATGGACAGAATTTCAAATTAGAATTTTATGAGGCTGTTAGACATATATCGAAAGAACTAAGTTTTAGCAGCTGACATTTGTACAAGCACAAAAACTTTTTTAGACTTCCTTACCAAAATGGGAAATAACGAACCCTTATGATAAGACTTCGTTGTCTGTCTGTCTCTGAATGTATGTCACGGCCAATTATCTCAGGAACTATAAAAGTTGACGACTTATTAACCGACTTCAAAAAAGGAGGAGGTTATCAATTCGACTGTATGTTTTTTTTTTATGTTTGTTACCTCATAACTTTTGACTGGGTGAATCGATTTTGATTATTCTTTTTTTATTAGAAAGCTGACGCTTCCCATTTGGTCCCATTTCAATTTAGTCCAGTTCTGATAATGGTATCCATGAGAAAACCATATAAGTCTTAAATTTGCATTAAATACGTGCGCGACAAATAGATGAATAACTCAATAGTCGGTCTTTTGAAGTCGATTTTTGTTTTTTGTTTTGTAAAAATAATGTTCTTGTTTTCTAACATACGACGACTCATTCTCTTACATTCGACGACTTATTTTCTAACATACGACAAAGTTTAACATAAAACTTCAACCGACAGTGGGAATCGAAAGTGGAGCGCGGTCAGCAGGAGTTTGACTTGATATCTCGCGTCATCAAGAAAGAGCTGGAGCGGTGGGAGGAGGTGCGCGTCGCGGAGCTGCGGGCCACACTGCTGCGGTACCTGGAGGAGCATATGAAGCACCAGGCTCAGGTCAGTCGTACTTTAGTCTTTCATACAGGGTTATTCATAAAGGGTATGCTAAGCCGAAAAGGGCTGATAATACTCATCTTTATGAACAACTTTTATTATGGGACCAACCCGAAATTCGCGAAAAAAATTCAGCTGTTCCATAGAAAAATGTCAACGACTCGACAAAATGTATGGAGCAGCTGATTTTTTTTTTACAAATTCTGGGTTGGTCCCTTAGTAAAAGTTGTTCATAATAATGAGTACTATCAGCCCTTTTCAGCTTAGCATCCCCTTTATGAATAACCCTGTATACCCTGTACGCAAAAAAGGGTAACATAAGTTTCACGTGTGTATCTGTGTCTCTACGTATCTGTCTGTAACAACGTAATATCATAGCTAGCTATATAAACGGTTTAGCCAATGACATATAATATTTCTTGCTAGAAAGGGGAAAGAGGTGTTAAAAAAACATCAATGACTGACTCAAGAAAATGTATGGAACAGCTGATTTCCATTTCAGGGTTGGTCTCATAGTAAAAGTAGTTCGTAATGATGAGCACTTTCTTAGCATACCCTTTTCATATAGCGCATTTTCTGCTAGCATGCCCTTTCCTTATAACTCTGTAACCTTACACTATCTTAATATATATAAATCTCGTGTCACAATGTTTGTCCTCAATGGACTCCTAAACCACTTAACCGATTATAATAAAATTCGCACACCATGTGCAGTTCGATCCAACTTGAGAGATAGGATAGTTTAAATCTCAAATTATAGTCGCAATTTTAATTTATTGCAAATTATATATATACTGATAATTTTTACTATAAATTGACAAGTTAGCATCAACATACTACGGTTGCTATAGTTACGCAATATTTGACATAGAATTGACGCAATGGCTTTTGACAGGACAACGTCTGTCGAGTCAGCTAGTATGCAATAAAAATCTGAATCTAAAATAACTTTTTTTGTCTGCAGGCTATACGGTACTGGGACGCTTTCTTACCAGAAGCGCGGGCGATCAAATGATTCGGAATGCGGCGACATTGCGCCACACACCGTCCCTAGCACCGACCAACGCGCACTAGTAGACCAAAACGACCAGTGGTCGACTCGACCAGAGAATCTTGAACTCATTTTGTAGAGGTAAACAGACTAGTCTGTTTTATGTTATCGTAAAATGATCTTGTTAGGTTCGTCGTTGACGCCTGATTGAGCGTTTTTATTATATTTCAATTTCGTCATGGTAAATGAAACAAATCTGTCTTAAGTTTTTATAGTTTACAAGACCATTTGTCTTTGACCTTGAATCTAGTATAATTTTTATGCACCAATGTAAAACGCCTAAACCAACAGGTAATTATCTGTTAAGGTTAAACTGTCAAAATTCTCCTTCGCTATCGCCTTACATAGTAGACTGAGTATAGGTGAAGGTGGGCGATATTTTGACAACTCCAAGTAACTCATTTTCCTAAAATTGAATTGAATTGAATTCGAATAATCGAGTTCATTAATTAGTCCTATTTAGAAATATTTTCTGGTCGACCTTCGATTTTTTGGTCCGCATAGTGCGCGGCGGTATCGTTTCACAATGGCGGACGATCGCTCCTGTAAAATAATGTTAGTAAATGAATTTAATATAAATACTTACCCTTATCGATGTTTTCGATGTAAAATATTTTATCTGTACAGTAACTAATCACATTTTATTAACAGTAAAATAATCTAAAAGTGAAGTGAATTTTAAAAACACTTTTAAATAAAATAGATATGTAAAAATAAAATTCTGTGCAATAAAATCTCGGACACCTGTATTTACTTAAATATGCAAATGATTTGTTTGTTTGTAAGTACGTAGGTAATTTTGTAAACTAGTTTATAAAAAAATCGGATTTATTTATGCATTTATTTTTTCCAAATTACTGTAATTATGTTTCTTGTTCATTTATTGACGTTATTTTGGGAATGTTTTGTTATAATAAGCTTATAAGACTTATATTTTATGCTATTATATTTTATTTCACATATTGCTTTTAATCGGGGCAAATTAGACCAAAAAATAGGAGTAAGCTTACATTAATTCCCACCCAGCTGAAAATTGGTAGGATTGTTCAGAACACCATCATAAATGAAACCTAAAAAGTCCTCATCGATCCGATACGTGCAAAAATTTTTACTCCGGGTAAAAGGTCACCGAAACGGGTATTTCGTGATTTTCTCAAAAACGGTATAAGCTACGAGGATACTGTTCAAGACAAGTATGTTCACTATAACATTTTCTACAGTATTGCTCTTAAACGCATGTTGATAAAACTTATGGTTTTCGAGATATGTCGATATTCATTTCAGACCAGACCAAAAAATTGACAATTTCTCTTAGGATGCCTCAGTCAGCAGTAGATCATAAAACAAGTTTGTAAATGAGTTTTCCCGAAGTTTTCAATATTGTTGAATCCGAAAATCTCAAGAAACACTTTGAAAAATGACTCCTTGTGTCTCAAATCGGATAAATGATGATGATGGTTGGCGGAAAATTGAACCCCTCGTATCTCGGAAACGGAAAGAGATAGAGGGGTACACCTGAATTTTAAAATGTAGATCAAGTATGGACCTTTCTAGGGAAATGATAAAAAAAGATACCGGAGTAAAAATTTTTGCATGTATCGGATTGATGAGGACTTTTTAGGTTTCATTTATGATGGTGTTCTGAACAATCCTACCAATTTTCAGGTGGGTGGGAATTAATGTAAGCTCCGATGTCTAAATTGCCCCGGTTATTTATTCTGCAATGTTATTGTAAATTTATTTTAAGTTATCTAAAAGCTAATTTAGAGTTCGTTATAATTATATAAGGCTATGAAGTGACGACCGCAGTCGCACAGGACTTACGGCCCGGCCTCATAGCAAGTGGTTTATAGGTCTGATTTCAGAGTTGCGGGTTTACAAAGATCGTCGCGGTTTGACTGCTGTTTTTCTACATTCATCCATACGATCGCATTTCATAGTGAACGTAGGACGCAAAACTCTGCCGCTCGCTGTGGGGCCGAGGCCTAAGGAATAAAGGAGTTCTAACCTTTTGGCATATTTCAGAAATGCAACATAAAGATAAATTAATGTATCGAAATATTTTGTTTGTGTTGAAGTCCTCAGAAGCTGCAAAAGTAAAAAAATAGTTTTCATAATAACCTATGAAAACTGACTAGATCTGACACATTCGAAACTACAGCAAATTGTGTATTCCGCAACATTGTCAACAATTTTACGGTTAGAAACATTTGTTTTTTTAAGGTATCCAACTCAGTCATACGTGAGTAGTCTCATGTAGTTAGAAACTGCGATTCTACTTTTTTTAAGCCAGATTTGTAGGTATACCAGCCTCCATAGAAAAATATCAGAACTCCTTTCTCAACCAGCATAGTAAAGACAAGATGGCTTCAAAAAGTATGCAAATGCTTATGCACTTATAAAAAAATGGCACCAATAAAATATATTTTCAAATTGGCATTTTAATTAAAAATAGTTTTGAATACGATGTCTTATTTAGTTATGCTTAAGAACAAAAAATAATTATCACATAAGTGTTTTTGAGTAAGTATGGAAGTGTTTGATGAAGTTTGTGGATGAGATATGTCGTACCTCTGGTAGGTTTATATTTTGAAAATAATTAAGTAAATAATAAATTCGTGTCCCTATTTTTTCATATACTTACATATATTAATTTTGCACTGGTTAAGCATTATATGCAATAAATGTATGTTATTTTCAAGTAAGAAAATAAATACAAAATGTAGCTCAATATTGTAGGAAAATATACTTCACGGTCATAATAACATTATCTTGCTGAAAACTCATGTAAATGGTAGATCAGCAAAGTTCACTAAAAATTAAGTTATGCTGTAAAATGCAGTCGGGTGGCCCATAAAGCTACGAGTGCGCCAGAGACGGAAGATAAAATGTGCGGGCATTAGAGCGAGAAGTACTTTCCGCCGTCTAAAATCATATAGTCTTGTAAACGTTCGATCTAAACATGAGTTTATTTTACTTTCAAAGATTAGAAAATGTTTCAATTAGCAGTTTGTTTGTACGAGTTTTTGTAAGTTTACCCAAGAAAAATGATTTTTCAGTTATTCAGGGTTATAAGGAATGGGTATGCTAAGACGGAAATGGCTAACAGTACTCATCATTATGAACAATTTTTAATATGAGACCAACTCTGAAATCGCAAAAAGAATCAGCTGTTCCATATTGAGTGTCATTGACATTTTTCTATAGAACACCTGGGTTTTTTTCGCGAATTCCGATGCAATGCAATATTAAAAGTTGTTTATAATAATGAGTACTTTGAGCCTTTTTCGGCTTAGCATACCCTTTCCTTATAACCCTTTAAACCCGTTACACATAGCTTACTACTTGTTTAGTATTCTAAAATATATAAGTTTAGCTACTTGTTATTGTAAATTGTATATTTTGTAGTCATTTGTTTTTATTCTTATCATAAGAAGCTTAGATCACATATTAAAGTCCTTACACATTTGGCTATTTTTTTTTCTTTGCAGCAGGCTTATCACGCCGGCTGCGATAAAATTGTTTACCTACTTTATTTTCGCGGGAACGTGACAAAGCTATAATGTGCGGCTATCTGTCTCGTTCTGTCGGAAATAAAAGGGATAACATTTTCTAGCAAAAAATCCTTTTGTACTAACATTTCTAATAGCTGGGCCAAATGTGCAAGGACACTTGAACTTATTCCAAAAGATATGTATGTTACAGTCAAAGTATTAAATTGGAAATGTGGGTAGAAATATTTTTGTTTTCAAAAGGTAGTTGTAGATATTGTATAGAGTAACTAATTGTGAACCCAATTTGTCCAAATTGATCACTCTGACCGTAACAAAATATATGTATAATGCACGCCATTGCTCAGGACACGGTCACAGAAGACCGTAAAAGCTACAATATTGTATAGTAAAAGAAAAACGCCAAATTTTTGTTTTGTTTTATAATCTGTAAACTTGTAAACAAACATGGCGGTCTATCAGCCAATGAGAGCCAATACTGACCGAGCTACAAGTTGTCATTGATTGACAATCCGCCATATTTGTTTACACGTTTAAAAAATAAAATTAGTAAGAACTGTGCTTTATAGTTGTCAGATGACAAATGGCTCGCTTTATACATATAAATATTAAATCTTAGATATATGATGTAAATCGTAGATAGTATCATTAAAGAATCGAGTCTAATCTATTCCTTATTTTTTATATTGCCAAATATATTTTAGTGGTAACGGTGTAATGGAAGAGAACTATAAATAAAGTATATAATGTTGGTTTCCAATTCAAATGTGTGTATTATTTGTAAGAAAATTCCTTTTTAGTGTTTTTTTATTTTATAAAAGTGTGAAAGAGATAGATAACTCTCGCCGGAACCGCGACCTTAAAAGATAGATTAACCATAAGGCCAGATTTTTGATTCTGCCTTATTTTGTGTATAATAAATATCTACCAGCTATCAAATAGATATCGGACTAATTACAACTAAATTCTAGAAATTTGAATGTATGTATGTTCGTTACATTTTCACGCTGAAACGGCTCAACCGATTTAGGTGAAATTTAGTATTGAGATAGTTTATACCCTGATTTAACATATAACTTCCTTTTTATTCTGGGAAAATTAACGGTTCTTGTAGGAAAAGAGATTTCGCGTGGCGCACTTAGTGTACGTATGTTTTTTCGGTTTGGTACACGTCCGTCAGATTCCACTTTCGTCAGAAGCAGTTTTTTTTATAATGTCAGTTCAGTTTCGTCACGAATGTTGAAAACCTCTAGGTAATGAGTTATTGACCCTTTCGTCTGATTCCACTTTTGTCATAAATCGTCAGTGTCTTCTTAGGGAGAGAGAAAAAAAGATCCTAATCCGACTAGTGATAGTCATGACCAATAAAACAAGATTTTAAATATATACTTTAGTGTACTTATAAACTTAATCATAAAAAGGTGCTTACTTACAAAATAACAAAAAGTTTATCTTTCATATTTTTTTCTATAATGTAATTAAGGTCAAATATCATAAATATGAAACAATCGAGTCAATCGTTTGAGGCAGGTCAGAACTGAACATTTCTGGGCCAAACATGACTTTATTATATACTTTACTAGCGGCCCGTCCCGGCTTCGCACGGGTAGACACTATAAATTGAGATGTGAGCTATCCTATCTGTTAAGTTAGATCGAACTGCACACGGTGTGCAAATTTGATTGAAATCGGTTAAGTAGTTTAGGAGTCTATAGCGGACAAACAACGTGACACGTAATTTATTATATATATTAAGATTATGCCATATCAATATTAAGGCAAAAATGTAGTCTATGCGGACGAAGTCGTGGGCATACGTAAATTCTGACCTACACGGAAAAAAGAAATGATCTGACGAAAGAGGAATCTGACGGATGAGGAGTCATAAGAATTGCTGTTTCGTCACCAGTTTCAAAATTCTGACCTACACGGAAAAAAGAAGTGATCTGACGAAAGTGGAATCGGACGGACGTGTACCAAACCGTTTTTTCCGCCTTCTTAAAAATTTCTTCATCTATGATTCACTTTAGTTACTAGGAAAAAGTACTAAATAAACCAATGCATATCTCAGAATAATACTGATTAACATTTAATACTTTTTAAATTATTTTATGATACGGCAGTAAATCCAAGCTGCTCGCGATTAATCACATTTTATCTGTTACCTTGATAACGTGCGTGTAAAAACCACAAATTGTGAAAAACCTAGAAAAACCAAGTTTTCTTTTTATAAATGATGTTAAACATGAAACAAAAACTATGCTTATAGCACTAGTAAATCTAGATTTTTCTTCACAAGTAATGTTGTAGGTGCAGTTGGATATTTTGAAAGCTTTAGCGGATCTTATAGATAATTTCTGTAATTTCCGTCTAATTCGTCATTAAAGAAATTCCCATAAGGTGTTCCAAAATGGACTAATCCCTTACTACGTGGACTAATCAAATGAGACTGATAAAGCTATAAGTCTTATCAGATAGACACAGATAACGTTTAATACATATACCAGAGTTTATATTGGTAAACAGTATTGTTTGGGAAGCAATAAAACTGTCAGGTAAGCGACTTTAATCTATTTTTAAAACTTTTTTTACCTACCGAAATATAGGTGTTATAGTTTTCTAGTGTCTGTATGTGCCATTGGAGCTCCCAAACGGCTAACTGTTTTGATTAGTTTTTGTTTGAAAGGTGATTCATTTTTAAGTTTGGACTGTGTAGGCGCGGATTCAGGATTTGGTTTAGGCGAGGGTAATTTTTAATAGCCCGTAGTCAAGATCCAAAATTTTGAGACTGTTTTGGTTAGAATGAGGAGCTTTTGGTCATGAGTCAGGGAGGCGATTGCAACTCTCGACCCGTTGCCCCCACTGCATCCGCGCCTGGGACTGTTCTGTAAAATTAGAGAGACGCCTGCCTATCTAATCTACGATCCAAATTAGAATTATTGCTAGAACATCGATATCGCGCTATCAAAGGTGTACAAACCCTTTACAAAGACAAATCACCAATCAAAGAGTTTCTTGCAAGTAATGAATGTTCTGGTCGTGGAAAGCTAATTTATGTTATTTAGTTATTTTGTGTCTTAAACACGAAACACTGAATTTTCTTTGTTACATAGGATGCTTTTAGGTCTGTGACATGAAAGATTAGTGGGTAACTAGAGTGCAATTTTGCACTATTAGAAACTGAAAAAAAGTCTCGTATATAAATTTCACGGGAGTAAAAAAACAAAGTACGAGTAGAAGTTCATAGTTGCTCATGGATATACAGATACTTACCTACCTACTTACTACTTAATTGTGCGGAATCATAAAGGCGTCAGATTATCCTGTACGTGGAAGGCCAGAAGCCTTGAAGCGCACTTTCGTAGATATAAAACACTAGGCCGAGACACAGCGGAGTATTTTTCATACAATTTTGATAAAGTTAGCATACCTACAAACTATACTTACTTGCAAATTTCGAATTTCAGACAACATGAAGCTCCTAATCGCTTTCGCACTTTTCGCTGTCGCATTCGCGGATGAGGTCCGCGATGAGATCCACGTGGTGCCCCTGCCTCTGTCTCCCCTCTTCTCGAGACCTAGCATGGGCCAGGTCATCATCCCCAACTACGTCATCGACGCCATCAAGGTTGGCACGCCCGTGATGCGCGATGAGGCCATTGACGCTAACGATGACGACGGCTTGAGGGTAAATATGGAACGGTTATTTTTATTATTAGATGGGGTAAAAGTTCGTATAGATAGGCCTTGATGTCGGTTATAGACCATCCATAGAATGGGTTTCAGTACTGCGTAGAGAAGACTCAAACCCTGGATGACATCATAGCTTGAGCAGGCGCTGACAATAGGGTTCCAAGCCATGGTCTCGCATGAAATGAACTTCTGTTTACATTACATAAGATATTTAGCATATGTAAATAAAACGTATTTTCTTCAGGTTATCTTCGTGGATTCCCGTCTGGACGCCGATGTTAACCCTTCTGAAGCCGTAGAGGTCTTCGAAGCTCCCGAACCTATTACGCTCGGCGAAGCTTCACTACCCGCCTTCGAGACCGCCGATATCGTCCCTGAAGCAGTCAAAATCGTCGACTCCCCCGTCGATGTTGCCCCCGTTGCTGAGGAAATCGTCCCTGAGGCAGTCAGATTCGTCGACTCCCCCGTCGATGTTGCCCCCGTTGCTGAGGAAATCATCCCTGAGGCAGTCAAATTCGTCGACTCCCCCGTAGACGCTGCCCCCGTGGCCGAGGAAATCGCCCCTGAACCAGTGCAGATTGCTGAAGCGCCTCTGCCCGCATACGAAGTCGCTGATGTCAACGCCGAGGAGTCTGACCATGCCCTATTAGACGATGCCCCCGTAGCTGAGGAAATCGTCCCTGAGCCAGTTCATTTCGTCGAAGTGGCCGAGCCTGCCCTCGATACCGCTGAAATTATCTACGGTGTGAACTTCGTCGATGGCCCTTTGGATGTTGCCCCTGAGGCCGTGAAGATCGCTGAACCTGTCCTGCCCGAAGTTTCTCCCGTAGCTGAGGAAATCGTCCCGGAACCAGTGCTAATCGCTGAGGCCGCCGAAGATGTCGACGCCGCGAGGTTTGATGACGCCCCCCTTTTAGTCGAGCCTGTTAAGATCGCCGTACCTCAGTACCGCGATTACCGTGGCAAGCAATTTAATGACCCTAGACTGCGCTCTGTGTAATATAAAAATTAAATAAGTTCTGTTTTTGTTGTCACCTGATTTTTTTATTCCATGTTTTTAGCTTCCTTTCCTACCTGTAAAAATTTATAAAAAAAAATGGTTCTATTCAAACTATGAGTCTGAAAACATTGCAATAAAGATTTGAAGCTTATTTAAGTGGATTATTTTAATATTAACTTCAATACTATCCACATGAACTACATTCTACACTCCTATGTTCTCTCCAATGCTTTAATTACCATCGGCAATTAAATGTCTGTCATGATGAAGAATTGTAAACAGTAATACTCGCATTTCGTTAGAATAAGAATTAGGCATCATTCACTAAAAAAGTTCTAATTTACTATCCTCATATTTTCAATCAACGGAAACCCCGGCTTAAAGGAAAAAAATTGAAATCAAAACAAGAACATTCTACATTTAATTCATAACACCTAATTAATATAATCTACATAATCTAAGATAAAGTTATTTCAAAACGTAATCCTCTGGGTATTCCATGACCTTGGGGAATTGTTTGACTTCTTCCTCGGGAATATGGTCAAGTCGTGTTGGCACTTGACGGTGATGACGTATCTGGCCGGTGACGTTTTCTAAGATGTTCTCGGGTATGTGTTGGTCAGGGTAGATGAATAGGCGCTGCATTGTGTGGCGCCTTTGAAGGGTGCCTTTCATTGCTTTGTACACAGCTTTTTTGATTATCTGAAACATCAAGGATTGCTTGTAAGTTCCAGCGCCAACTACGTCTTATTGTTGCAAGATAGAGTTATTGTTTGCATATATGTGCTACTCAATGCTACGCAATGGTTCTGAATAAAATTTAAATATATGTATTTATGAAAATTGTTGGTAGTGGCCTGTTGTTGCATCTTTTCACCGAGCTGTCATAGCAACAACTCTGGAGAGGATAAGATAAGAGATAAAGGGTATGCTAAGCCGAAAAGGGCTTATAATACTCATCATTACAAACAAATTTTATTTATTTATGTCTTTGATGATAGGTGAACAGCATAAGCTGAATGGATTTAATATGGAAACAACCCTGAAATTGCGAAAAAAAATCGGCTGTTCCATAGAAAAATGTCAATGACACTTGACAATATGTATGGAATAGCTAATATTTTTTTTTCAATTTCATGGTTGGTCCCATAGTAAAAATTGTTTAAAACTATGAGTACTGCAAGCCTTTTTCAGCTTAGAATACCCTTTCCTGATAACCCTGTATATTGTTTAACTACCAGTGGTAAACTAGCAGACATGACTTATGCGTGTACTAGTCTAATTATGCATAATAATATCAAATAAATATGTCGCAGCCAAGTAACCTAATTAGCCATTCAATTAACAGCCTAGCCTGAATGATTTTCAGCCAGTGTTTAATACAATGTTTTAATGAACAGGCTGGCTGATGCTTAGGCTATTTATTTAACATGTGAGACTCACTCTGACAGTAGGTTATGGTGCAGCAGGGTGACCCTTAAGCCACCACAAGCCGCAAACATATAATTAAAATAAAGAGACGTCCAGATGCCTGCGATCCACTTTGGGTACTGAATTTAATGACCAGGCTAAGCAAGTAGTTAATCGTTGTTGATCTACTGTCATTGACTGATGATTCACGAAGTACAAGAACAATATTTATTGTTTTGAGTTGATACAACCTATTTTTTTGCTATAGGTTCGGAATTCAACTGACACTCACCATTGTAGGGTCTTTGTTATGCAATTCCCAAGCTACGGTCCACGATGCTCCACCAGGGTAACCGGTATGATGGAAGTATGCTCTCTTTCTCCACTCGTCTCCCCTCAGAGCTATTTCTCGGCTGTTTATAGCAATAACAACATCTCCACAGTCGTTCATAGGATGGTAGATCGGTTTGTGCATACCCATCAGATATTTCTTGATGACATGGGCCGATTCGTACGGGTCTTGCCACTTGCAGTCAAATATATGCCAGGTACGGGCGAAGGTGGCCCATTGCTGAAGATTTGCAAACAAATTAATTAATTTTACGGTGAAATTATAATTATTAGAAAGGTTAAAGAGTTGGTGTTTCATAGTAGAGTTCATAGCCTTGGAGATTGAATGAAATGAAGTAATTGTTTACCTGAACTCTTTTTGCGACCGACATATGAAAAGATTTGAATGTTTTGATAACAATGCAAGCAAGCTAACTAAAATCATAAATGAAATTTTTGAGGTTAGTTTTAGAATTTGTTCAAAAAACCAAAACAACTTGCTGAAAACTTTAGAGCTGTCAAAGTCAGATTAGACCGCTGTCCAACTGTCATCGCCATGGTGATTTTTTTTAACTGGCAACACACGTTTTTTACTTTGCCATTGTGTTTGAAATGGAAAAAACGATCAATGCAGTCTCAGTCTACTCTATGATGCAGTCCTTCACATTCAGATTCAGACAAGCAAGCCCCTACACAACGCAGCAGCTCTCCGTTAATACAGTACTACTCTATGGCAGCAGCTTTCGGTTAGAAACATTTCCAATAAAAGACCAGTCAGCAATAAGATCGTTTAGTAGAATTGATGCAGAGCAAAATAATATTTTTAACCAACAAACGCGAATCGCACTATTTACGGATTTTTAGTGTGGCGGCGGTTTTTACCTCTAAAATATTGGTCATCTTTTGCTTGGCCCTTCAGCTTTTCTACTTCTAATAGTCTTCGTCGAGCCTTGTAGATCTATTATTTATTATGGTCTATTTCATGAAGCGGCAAATCCTGATTCGTTGACAAAAATAAATAAAAAACAGAAATAATAGAAGTAAATACATTTTATTAAAATTCGATAAAACATTAAATATCAATAAGATAATCGGCTTATCACTATACACTGGTTTCTTTCAGTCGGTTAAATGCAAATCTTTTCTTAAAGTATACGCGGATACATGCATCATGTATTTTTCATTCTTCAAGAAGTTTTCGATGGCCAGCTGCCTGGCGTACTCCCAGGCGTAGAGGTCTCTGTATATTGGTCGCACATACTTCATCCGACCTTGTGAATTCACGAACTCGAATACTTCGGGCAGTCTACTCTGATCTTGGCTTCTTATGGACATTCGCATTAATCTAGAAACATAAAACAAACATTAGCGTTAGACAAACAAACATCTTTGTTTTTGAAAAATAGATAACAATTTATTTTACGAGATAGAACTGTCCGGAAAATTAGTATTGTTTTTAGGGTTCGTTTTCTTAAATTCACCAAAATCCGTCGAGGCGTTCCAAATTACGCCTCGACAGATTTTGGTGCGAGTGGAATTGGTAGAATCGGTTACACATCCTAACAGTTTTTAATATGTACAATCACAACCATCCTAATACAGGGTTATAGGACTTATAAGCCAAGGGTAATAATGAACCTTTATTTAGCTAACGAAAATGCCTACCTGAATCTGATCTCAGCGTTTGTGTTATCCTGAAGTTTGTACTCATTTTCCATGTCCTTCAATGCGTGGGACGGGAGAGCTGGGCCGTCCACCAACTTTTGGAGCAAGTAGATCATCTGTTGAGGGGCGAAGTCTTGAACATCGCTGGTGGAGAAGGTAAAGTTGGAAGAAATACGTTCCGCTACGGTATCAACAGTTTTCGTCATTGATGTGTCGTATCTGGAATTAAGTTAGTCGTTAAACGAAGCCTAAGTTTTCTCAACAGAAAAGTAATAAAGAAAAATGTAGGAAATAGTAAGTTTTCTTAAGGAACAACCATTTTTATACCATATTTACTTTCTCTATCAAACGAATACACGACATTGCGATTTGTGGAACTAAATAAAATACAGAACTTTTTTCAGCATCTTCCATTATGGTAATATTTTGAGCTATTTTACTATTTATTTTTCCTTTTGCTTTCAGAGCTCAACTATGTATTTATGCCGTATCAACGAAAAGGTTAAAGGAATAAGATAGAGTATAAGATTATTTTTTTCTTACTCTGGTATAACCGGAGGCATGCCAGGCTTGTGAAGCCAAGTCTCCCAGTCTACTTGGTCCAGTCTGGAGTCATCCTTAAAGTATTTGTATAAATAGTTTTTAAAGTCTGTTGTATCGAGAGACTTTTGACTGTAATTGTTCAGGTACGAGCGGAGAAAATCGTCGAAGACTTCTGTGAATGAAAAATAAGGGATTGTTAACATATTTTTAGCTGACTGCCCAAAAAGAGGGTATAATAATAATAATAATAAAGAGAGGGCTCTTTTTCCGCAACTAGGCCGGTAATCGGCCCTTTTTGCGTGACATATGCGGGTTTTCCTCACGATGTTTTCCTTCACCGAAAAGCCAGTGGTATGTAAATTCGTACATAAGTCCTAAAGAACTCATTGGTACGAGTCGGGGTTTGAACCCGCCACCTCAAGAATGCGAAGCGTCGGTTCTCCCACTGAGCTACCACGGCTATCCAAAAAGAGGGTACTGTTTCTGATGTATTTAACTCTGTATGTATGTATGTTTTTATTTGACTGGAGAAGGTATGAAGCGCTTTGAAAATTAACCATGAATGAAATTGAGCAACTGAATTCTAAGCGCGGGCGGCGCGGTAAGTTGGTTGGTGGTTGGTAGTTGGTGAGTTGGTTGGTTGGTTAACATGGATGAAGTTAGTTTTATAATTTATGTGTTGTAAATTTAATATTTTTTTACACGAAGATAATTTTTTTTACACAAAGCGGGTTTTTTTACATAATGAGAATATAAAAATGACAACTATAGTTCTTTTTGACTACATTCATTGTCAGACCAAGCACACTTCATATCAACTCACCGGGCCCTCCGAGCAATTCTTCCAAATATCTCAAAAACAGTGACCCCTTCTCATACGGCACGGTAGAAAACGCGTCATCAGGGTGAGTGCACGTCAGATTCACCACCAAAGCCGTCAGCTCATTCGTTACCCCTAACTCTTCTACCTAGAAAAAACACGAATAAATATAGAAGATTGGCTTACCAGGACCCCCGAGTAAGTCCTCGAGGTAGCGGAGGAAAAGCGAGCCTTTTTCGTAAGGGACGCGAGAGAAAGAGTCGTCAGGGTGGACGTTTTCCAAGTCTGGGACGAGCGCGGTCAGAGGACTCTCGACGCCTATGGTCTCGACCTGGAAAATGTGATGGTTACTTATTGCGTTGGAACCGCAATAACGTCAGTTAAATTGCCATTTGAAAACATACTTTTTAAGACACAATACAATAAATAATAAATAAATAAGGTTTCACATTCAAAGCTCCCAGGATTTTTTTTTTAAATGTGATTAAGTGACGAGACGAGCAAATCGCTCGCCTGATGTTAAACGTCACGTTTGCCCATAACAGGTCTGCGCCACCCAGAATTTTGAACTCGCAGAATTCAAGACCCTGCGTGGCACAGCACTGCGCTCGTCACCCTGAGATATAAGTTGTTTAATCTCCCATTTGCCCTGTAATTTAACTGGAAACAATACCCTTCCAACCGGAACACAGTAATGTTTGCACATTACTGCTTGGCGGTGGAATAACTGGCAAAGGTGTGGTACTTCCCCAGGCGGGCTCTGCAAAAGAGCCCTACCACTACAAAAACTTTGGCCTTACCCTACCCTTGACTTCTTGACTTCGAGGTGACTCTGCATTAGTGATGCTTTGGATTATTTCTTTCAATAAAATTAAAGAAAATGGAAAAAAGGAAAAGATGCGAAGTACTCACAGCCTCAGACAACTCTTGAAGCCCCAATATACTATGGAAGTCCCTGGTCTTCTTGGCTTCCTCAGGGTCCTGAACCAACGACGCCGTGACCTTCCGTTCTAGGTAGACTGTGAAGCCCTCATTGAGCCAGAAGTGTTCGAAGTTCCTGTTGGTGACAAGGTTGCCGGTCCAACTGTGCATTATCTCGTGGACTATCACGTCTGCCAAGCTTTTGTCGCCTGCCTGTAGAAGAAATAAAGATAATTGTATTTGAGAATAGTTTTTAACACAAGTAGTCGTTACAGCACGTATTTCTGCTTCACAACTCCGTCGATAACTCTTCATCCTCTTGCTCTCGTGCCCCAGTTCGGCATTTTGTAATTGAATATGCTTTTTACAGTTCACACGACGAGCCACTTATAAACTCTGCAAATTCTCCATCTTGCTTTCGCACGTTACATTTCACGTCTATGAGAAGTTGTCTGAGCATTTCAGGCTTACATTTTAGCAGCCTTTATAATAAGACCCCCAGATAATTGATTATGTATCTAGTTTAGGTATTAGTACTCCACTGAAATGTACCTACTTCTTAACAAATAAATAGTTTGATATTTGAATTTTAACATGCTTACCAACAATGTAGGAGTAACGAATGTCAAGCAGGGATTCTCCATGCCTCCATAGGGAAAGGAGGGCGGCAGTACAAGCAGATCGTACTCAGTCCACTGGTACTTGCCGCACAGTTTCTCCGCGGCTTGTAAGTAGCGCTCCGTGTCGCCGAACTCCCACGCGCTTTTCGCGAGGCTCTCCTTTTCGGACCATACTTTCGATCTAAAAAGAAAAAAGTAAAGAAAGTTAGAAAAATCACAACTTTGAAAAAAAAGTAACCTTTTTTTGGAAGAGACTTTTTCCCAGAGACTCGCGAACTACAGATAGTTAGACTGTATTATTATTTATATCTCTTTGTTTCAAATATCTACCACCGTACAGTACCGTATAGTACCCACCGCTATATTGAGAGTGCAGTGTGTATCTATCTATCTAACAACTCTAACGTAGTGAAATCACCAACCTAGGTCCATGATACTTCGAATCTATTTCTCCGACAGCTATCTGTGTCCTGTAAAGTACAAATTAAAGTAGTAAAATCACCAACCTAGGTCCATGATACTTCGAATCTATTTCTCCGACAGCTATCTGTGTCCTGTAAAGTACAAATTAAAGTAGTAAAATCACCAACCTAGGTCCATGATACTTCGAATCTATTTCTCCGACAGCTATGTGTGTCCTGTAAAGTACAACTTAAAATAGTAAAATCACCAACCTAGGACCTAGATACTTCGAATCCATTTCTCCCACAGCAATAGCAACTAGATAGGAAGGTAGCGGCATCGGCTGCCGGAAAAGAGTGGTATTTCCGGTAACATCGCCTCGGAGCGCGCTCATGAGTACGGTGAACTCGGGCGGCGCGGTCACTTCCGCGTCGTATGTGAACTTGACGGCCGGAGTGTCTTGGCAGGGAAGAATGGAACGCGCGTGTATAGGCTGGAATAGAGAAAAATAACAATAAAATAAAATAATTTTTAAAACCAGCTTTTATTGTATTGTGCAATGTTTTCAAAAACTATGTCCAAGATAGAGCGAAGCGGAAGCCATAAATAAATAGGTAAACGTTTCACAAAACGAAAAAAAAATTAGTTTTTATTTATTATTAAAAGAAAAGCAAAGAAGGCCGACCCCAACACCATGTGGAATACATAGCCGAGAAGAGAGAGTTTAATTGTATTGTCATCGGAATTACACAGGTATATCAAATTCCAGCTCAATCGGACATTGGGAAGTGGGGCAAAATTTGACCCGAAAATACAGGCTTAAAAATATACAAAAGTCATTATGTTCATACCTGACACTGGCTGAACATGAAAGGGTTTTTCTTCCCTGAAGTTTGATTCGGACCCAGCCATTGCAGGGCAGACGCTTCCGGCGACGTGCTGTACTTAATTTTCAGAGTCGTTCTGCAAAAAAAGAATTGGACAATTTTAAGGACGTAGAGTTTAAAGGTTAACAAACATTACAGTACTAAGTAAAATACGAGTTCTACTATCGCCGATAAAAACGAAAATTACTTTCTGACGCGTTCAAAGCTCAACATTTTGCTCGCGTCTAACGTGTTGGATGGCTTTCCTTCCACCGCTTCTTGGCAACAGGTTTGAGTCTCTACAGGGTTATTCATAAAGAGTATGCTAAGCCGAAAAGGGTTTATAATACTCATCATTATGAACAACTTTTACTACGGGACCAACCCGAAATTCGCGAAAAAAAAACAGATGTTCCATAGAAAAATGTCAATGACACTTCACAAAATGTAGGGAACACCTGATTTTTTTTTCACGAATTTCGTTTTGGTCCCATAGTAAAAGCTGTTCATAATGATGAGTACTATGTGCCTTTTTCCGCTTAGCATACCCTTTATGAATAGCCCTATATTCCTCGAAGGTTGACAGCGGCCTTCAAAAGTGTGTACATCTATTTTCCCACAGGTGACAATACTGACATAGTAACGTCGAGATGGTATCACTGCTTTGCGTACGCTAACAGCAGACCAGCGACATTACTATCCCTTGTAAGTTGACTGCTTTTTAAGTTAACGTGCAACGTTTCACTTATGGCGCGAAATTTAAATTTTAAACGGTATTTTCGTTTTTAGAGCCAGGCAGGGTAACTAAATCAAGTAATCATAAAGTTTGCGCCAATTGTTAAGCATTCCTTACGGTATTTTGTAGAGCTAATGCTAATAGACAGTAATGCAAAAGATTACTCAAAAAAGCCAATTAAGCGTTAAACTGGCGATCGGAGATGATATTGACATTATTTGAATGAAAGATGCATTACTGTTTATTACCTTTACAAAATATCGTAAAAAATACTCAACGATTGTCGCAAATTTTATCATTACTTAATTTAGTTACCCAGTCTAACTCTAAAAACGAAAATACCGTTTAAAATTTAAATTTCGCGCCATAAGTGAAACGTTGCACCTTATGGATATCATAGACACAGGTCAACTTACATTGGCTATTTTAGCTTACACAAGACAGCCAATTAAAACGGACTTTCTGAACAATGCTAACCCATTATTACAAGTAGGGAACTGGTCATGATTCTCCATAGTGTTAATGTATATATCCTTGGGTGGCTTCAAAAATCCGTAGATATCCGGTTTATATACAAATCCAGTGTAGGTCAAATTTAAATCATCTATAGCTTCTGGTATATGCACACACTGGCAGTCGGCTTCAAACCACCTTTTTGAGAAATTTCTTCGTTAGGTACTGAACTCCTCTAACATTGAATATTTTAGCCAACATTTTAGTAGTTAATATAAAAATGAAACCCGTTTTCCTTGGTCACGGCATCACGCGTGAATGGCTGGACCGATTTCACTAATTCTTTTTTTGTTGTATTTGGTATTATTATGAGAAGGTTCTTACGAAAGAAAAAATTGAGGAAGTTGAGCGGAACATAAAAAAAAATTAAGACAATTCGAATACAATACTCATAGTTAAGACAGGACGTGTGTCGGGTCAGCTAGTTTTAGTTAAAGGGTTAAAGATATATTATTTAGAGACTGTGTTATACTACACTATTAAGAAAGCTATTTCAATTAATAGTTGCCAAGAGATTGTTCTGAGCAATAAGGCCGCCGTTGTCCCACTACTTTGTAACTTAATTTTCTAATGTGCACAATTAAGAACTCTTAACAATTTTCTTCAAGTTTCTAATGATAAAAAAAAATATCTAAAAAATTAATAAAATGTGTACAATAACAACGTGATGACGTGTGTATGTATATGTAGTATAATTGGACCCATTTACGCAAACAAGATCTAACCCACAGCAAGCCAATATTGAGAAATCGAGAATTTTGTGAAAATAGTGTGCAAAACGTATAGAACTTATAGTTTAAAAAAAAGTAGTCTAATGGTAGTCTCACGTTTTAGCCTGTAGAAAGCTAGAATTGGATTTCAAAAAGCTAGAACATTTAATTTAAATTACTTTTATGTACCTATGTATCTAAGTCAATTTCACTGAAACAGTGGGTTAGTTCTTGTTTGCGTAAATGGGTACAATTATGTGTGCTGAGTGTGAGTTGTAAAAATATGTCCATATACTCACTTAGCGCCAGATTGTAGCCCTGAGGCCAGTGTTATTGTCAACTTAGATCCATAGTTAGGTACTTCATCCCCTATGTGAAACTTCAATGATGTGCCATCATCCGTCTCCACTGACTCAATGTTTAGCTTGCTAGAGTCCAAGATCTAAAAGATAAAATATTTCTAAGCAATATGTTACAGTCCAAATTTTAACTAAATTATTATCTATACTATCTATACTAATATTATAAAGAAGTAAAGTTTGTGTTTGTATATTTGTTAAATTGTAAGGGGTAATCTCGGGATCTACTGAACCGATTTTAAAAATTCTTTCACCAATAGAAAGCCACATTATTGCTGAGTGTCATAGGTTATATAAAAAACCGAAAAATAAAAAGGCTTTTACGTGGTAGTCCGTTTTGCAAAGTGAATCGGAGAAAAAACGGTCTGGACGGCGCGCGATGGCTTCGGGTTTAATTAACATTATGCCCAACGAAGTGGGCACGGGTCAGCTAGTGTCAAATATAAATTGTAAAAACGTAAATGTTTCACACTCATAGCTCCCCACTAGGAATAAATCTTGTGTCAGGGATGCCACGGAACACACACAAAGACAAGGACAACTAACACCCAGACCCAGAACAGATATTTAAATTCATCATTCAAACATCTGCCCGGCCGGGAATCGAACCCGGGACCTCTGGCTTATAAGGCGGATACACTACCGCTGAGCCAAACAGGCCGACTGTATATCAGAAGCCTGTATATCGACGAATTGTAAATCAAATTATTCTAGGTCTAGGACCAAGAGCCATATTGTAAGGGACCAAACCAAGACGCAACTCAACCTAACATCCTACTACTTCGTCACAAGTCTACCTTTGAAGGGTGAGTGACCAAGAATACAAAAAAATGTTGAGAAGCATTCCCTGATCTAAAATCATAGGTACAAATTTTTCCATCAGAAAAATTCTTAGTACAGATCAGTACAGTAAAGTACACAAGCAAAGTACAATACATATAACATATTATATGTATTGTACAAACATTGGTACATACTACTTGAAGATAACCAAGCTTTATTTAATATAGTATTATCAGCAAATATAAATATGAAATACATACCACTTCAGTGATGTGGTCTATCACTTCTATATTGTAGATAGCAACACCACATAATATTTTTTTATCAAAGTCTACATTTAATGACAGAGATATATGTTTCACCACTGCTTGTTCTGCAATAAAATACAATACAATAGGTAGTTATTTAATACTAACACAATTGGTAGTCTATACTAATATTATAAAGAGGAAAGATTTGTATTTTTGTATGTTTGTGTTGAATAAACACAAAAACTACTAGTAATCGGGGCAAATTAGACCAAAAAATAGGAGTAAGCTTACATTAATTCACACCCAGCTGAAAATTGGTAGGATTGTTCAGAACACCATCATAAATGAAACCTAAAAAGTCCTCATCGATCCGATACGTGCAAAAATTTTTACTCCAGGTAGAAGGTCACCAAAACGGGTATTTCGTGATTTTCTCAAAAACGGTACAAGCTACGAGGATACTGTTCAAGACAAGTATGTTCACTATAACATTTTCTACAGTATTGCTCTTACACGCATGTTGATAGAACTTATGGTTTTCGAGATATGTCGATATTAATTTCAGACCAGACCAAAAAATTGATAATTTCTCTTAAGATGCCACAGTCAGCAGTAGATCATATAACAAGTTTGTAAATGAGTTTTCCCGAAGTTTTAAACATTGTTGAATCCGACAATCTCAAGAAACACTTTGAAAAATGACTCCTTGTATCTCAAATCGGATAAATGATGATGATGGTTGACGGAAAATTGAACCCCTCGTATCTCGGAAACGGAAAGAGATAGAGGGGTACACCTGACTTTTAAAATTTAGATCAAGTATGGACCTTTCTAGGGAAATGATAAAAAAAGATAGCCGCCATACAAAAAAGTTTGACAGTCATACAAATAAACAAAAAAAAAGGAAATGCTCATAGCTGTGGAACCGCTGTAGATGGATGGAGTGTGCTCGAAGAAATATTATAGAGATTTATAACGACAATCGAGATTCAGCAACAAAAATCCAAGATGTCGGATTTCATATTTCCGTCAAATTTCAATGGATCTTCTAAATTTTAAAGTGATCCTAGGCAGGTGTAATTTTGGATCTGGAGGCTCTTAAGGTCCTTAAATCCATTCCTGAAATGATTTTTTTGGTTCGGCCATTTTTCAAAATGGCTGCCATACAAAAGAAAAGGAGTGAAGTTACAATACTTCGCACCCAGCTGAAAATTAGAAGGATTGTTCAAAACATCATCACAAATGAAATCTAAAAAGTCCTCATTAATCCGATACGTGCAAAAAAAACACTCCGGGTCACAAAAACTGGTTTTTCACAATTTTCAGAAAAACGCTTAGGAAAAAAAATTGTCATTTTTTGTAGATAATTATCTGATCTAAAATTTGGTATGGCTAATTGTATGATAAAATTTACTGTTTTTCTGAAAATTGTGAAAAACCAGTTTTTGTGACCTTTTACCCTTAGTGTTTTTTTTTGCACGTATCGGATCAATGAGGACTTTTTAGATTTCATTTGTGATGATGTTTTGAACAATCCTACTGATTTTCAGGTGGGTGCGAAGTATTGTAACTTCACTCCTTTTCTTTTGTATGGCAGCCATTTTGAAAAATGGCCGAACCAAAAAAATCATTTCAGGAATGGATTTAAGGATCTTAAGAGCCTCCAGATCCAAAATTACACCTGCCTAGGATCACTTTAAAATTTAGAAGATCCATTGAAATTTGACGGAAATATGAAATCCGACATCTTGGATTTTTGTTGCTGAATCTCGATTGTCGTTATAAATCTCTATAATATTTCTTCGAGCACACTCCATCCATCTACAGCGGTTCCACAGCTATGAGCATTTCCTTTTTTTTTGTTTATTTGTATGACTGTCAAACTTTTTTGTATGGCGGCTATCTTTTTTTATCATTTCCCTAGAAAGGTCCATACTTGATCTAAATTTTAAAAGTCAGGTGTACCCCTCTATCTCTTTCCGTTTCCGAGATACGAGGGGTTCAATTTTCCGTCAACCATCATCATCATTTATCCGATTTGAGATACAAGGAGTCATTTTTCAAAGTGTTTCTTGAGATTGTCGGATTCAACAATGTTTAAAACTTCGGGAAAACTCATTTACAAACTTGTTATATGATCTACTGCTGACTGAGGCATCTTAAGAGAAATTATCAATTTTTTGGTCTGGTCTGAAATTAATATCGACATATCTCGAAAACCATAAGTTCTATCAACATGCGTGTAAGAGCAATATTGTAGAAAATGTTATAGTGAACATACTTGTCCTGAACAGTATCCTCGTAGCTTGTACCGTTTTTGAGAAAATCACGAAATACCCGTTTTGGTGACCTTCTACCTGGAGTAAAAATTTTTGCACGTATCGGATCGATGAGGACTTTTTAGGTTTCATTTATGATGGTGTTCTGAACAATCCTACCAATTTTCAGCTGGGTGTGAATTAATGTAAGCTCGGATGTCTAAATTGCCCCGGTTATAGACCAATTTCAAAAATTCTTTCACCATTAGATTGCTACATTATCTCTGAGTAACATAGGCTATATTTTATACCCGTGCAAAGCCGGGGCAAGTCGCTAGTTATTAAATATGAATACAATAGTTTGTTGTTTAACACTTTAACTGCTGAAAACACATACCTTGTGTTTTTCCTTGTGCAACGCAAATGCGGCTACACACGCCAGGCGCGTAAAGCCCACTTTAAATACAACTGTGCGGTAAAACATAAATAGATGTGATTATAAGCAGCACTTAAAGTATTAATACAAATTTAATACAATAGACATTTCTAGGTAGGTAAGTTATAGAATTCCCTGAAAAGATACCAATTTATGTTGGCGCTATGTAAAAATTCAGCAATCCAAGACACAATAATAGTTGAGGCGCCAAAACATTGCGTTTTTTCGTTCATTGTATAGCAATTCTTTTTAATGTGATAATGAAAAGGAATAGTATAATTAAAAAGGCAGGGTTCCCAACATCAAAAAACATAAAAAGTGGCAGCTAATATACTAAAAATAGAAAATGAAATAAAGATACTTCCATTCAGCATTTTGGCTTTAACTTCTTCCTTTTCAAATGAACTCTAAATAAGGAAATAACAGAAATATTAATTATACTATTTCCCATATTACCATGAGATTCTTTTACTT
Source organism: Alcis repandata (assembly GCA_949125135.1). Taxonomy (NCBI): domain Eukaryota; kingdom Metazoa; phylum Arthropoda; class Insecta; order Lepidoptera; family Geometridae; genus Alcis; species Alcis repandata. The sequence continues at coordinate 8,730,170 of OX421237.1, forward strand.
TGGTTTGTAGAATTTATTCCTCAAAGCGAACAGTAATATTTAATCTTACCTGGCCGTGAAAAAGATGACGGATCCAGAGGACTTAAGGCACCCATAGCTCTCACTTGGCTTGAAACAGAATATAAAACTAATATAATTATCTTGGTAATAGACATGACTGTATGACAATAGAACCAGATTGAAATGATCAGGCCATTGAGCGTATAAATTAGAAATCAGCGTCCAGATTGCCGTAACTCGATATTGAACTAGTTGAGTCTATGATGTAATTGTTGAAAGTGAGTGTTGGATACTATAATAAAAATATATTGACTGAATATTGATGACTTTATCTCCAATATTTTTGAATTGTACTTGATATTTTTGTGATAATTTTTAAGAAGTTAATCTTCACTGTCGGTTTTTGAAGATGTAGATTATAGTAGATCAGAGATACAAGATGGTTTGCTGATAAAAATATGAATTGAGATGTGTTTAACTGTGAATGTTTATTTAAACATGTATCACTCTTCACTTCTTCTGACTCTGTACTGGTCCCTTTTTATCCACCAATTACACTCACAAATTACTATGAATACTTGCTATGATCACAACTTGCTTAGAGCTGCACATTATAAACAGTCTCGTCATAATGTATCTTAGTACTTACTAACTACAGTAAGTGTACTTAATGTAATTATAACAACGGGTCAGAGTAGTAAGCTTAATTAACAATCAAACAATTTTAGAGTTAGGTATGTCTAAGAAAATGAGGGAGAACTGGCGCAAACCTTACATTATTAGGTTTGAAACTTACATTCAAACCTTAAGGAGGAAAGATTGGAGGAACATTTATTTACATACAGGTTCGTTTTAATCATCCTAATCCACATCGGAGTAATTTATAATAATATCTTTTCTCTTAGATGATTTTAGTTGTATCTGTGCTTGTGCCTAAATTTTCAATTTTTGGGGTGTCGCTCATATTTTTCCAATATGCTGGTGGAGTATTGAGGGTGGCAAGCATACAACAAATAAAAACAAAGTACTCATTAGCCGATAACTATCAGCTTGGCTCAATGTTGCTCACAAACATGCAAATAGATGCCGGTTATTAGATCTGCAGCTTTGATAATCCATTCTTCATGACTAAATAAAAGCTTTAACACTCATTTCAATTACTTTACCTTTAGTTTCTATGTAAGAATACTTGTTTTCAAAAAGTACAACTCATCATTGTTGCACCAAGGTTTATAACCTCTGTAGATTTGTGATAAAAAACCGGTATTGCGGTATTAAACTATGCGATAAATGTTGGACCTACCTTGAATTTTATATTCTGAATTCTAATTATTTATTGTAATTATAGCTCTATCTTCTGTTGTATAAAATCACTTACAACAATTTCGTGTAGGTCAATAAACTTTGCTTGCTTTACAGTAAACTTACCTAGTTATGGTACTTAGAGTAGTACTGTATCCAGTGGTCTCGAACGTCAAAGAGCGAAATCGGTAGAGCTGCCCACTAAAAATCGGTATATTGTACCCAAAATCGGTATATGACAAAAAAAAATACAATATTCAGTCAAACACGTTTATTTATCAAAAAACAAACTAAGCCAAATTATTTAGATGACATTTTAATATCATTATTATATTTTAGTAGGCACTTCACATCTAAAAACTTTCTCAATCTTCGAAGTTAAGAAAATTAATGAAAAAATAAAACCCGAATTACTGTTTATAATTATAGACAAGTGTATGTATTTCCGAACGAAAAACAGGAAATCCCATAAAACATCAAGTTGAAGGACTGAACTCAAGGGTATTCCCCAAAATATATGGAACATTCCGCAATCTGCAATAACTAACTATTCATCCATTCTTACTATTGAGGGATTCCCCGTATCCTAAAACATAAATTAAAAGGGTTGCCAACTTAGAAATGTAAAATCGGTAGAAAAATCGGGATAATTTCCTTGTATTATCTGAAATCGTGGAAAAATCGTTGCATTTCGGTATTTCGGTAGGACAGACCCCATATCGGTAGAAATACCGAAAAATCGGTAGGTTCGAGACCACTGACTGTATCACTGTATCGTTACCTACCTACGTTGACAATTTGGTTGACATTTATGCAATCAAATCAAGACTCTTTTGATTTGACATCTTTGATTTGTTTGGTTTTGAATGCGTTTAGTTATTCCTGAATTTTACAAGTTACAGACTAAAAATATAATTAATAAAGTAAGCATGTAGATAATTCTGTGATAGGAAGCACGTAAGATTTGAAATTAGAAACTTTTTATTGATATCTTATAGGTTCCTTGTATTACGACGATTGAGAATCAATATCCACAACAAGATAAAATAAATCGGATAGTTAGGCAGATGAAAATGCATCATGAAGAAGCACAAACAAAACGAAATCTATAACTTACGTAAAAACAACACTGTGAACCGTTTCTAACTCAAGTATTCTTTTGAAAACACTGGAAACTTTTTTAGTCTTATTACAATAATCTAGTTTAAACCGAGGCTTTGCTAACACTAAAGAACTAATTCTTTGAGTCCTATATAAATTTATTTTTTCTAATGTAACCTTTAAAACTCGCGTGACCACTTTGCCGGGAAAAATCATTTTTTAACACGCTTTTATTAGCTTCACCTGTATGTTTGTATGTTTGTATGTTTGTATGTTTGTATGTTTGTATGTTTGTATGTAACCGACTCCTTTGAGCGCGTTTTTGACCCACTTTAAACGGTCAGATTTCTTTCAAACTTTGTAGATATATCGAGGACCGATGACAATACACTAAACAAATCGTGTTTTTTAGTTTTTTTAACTATTAATTTGTTTAACACGCTTTTTCTATAAAGTTTCTTTAACTTTTAATACCGTTTAACTTACAAATGGTAATTTCGTCATTCGTGTCAGAGAACAGAGTGGCGCAGTGGAAGCGTGCTGGGCTCATAACCCAGAGGTCCCTGGATCGAAACCACGCGCTAGAAATCTTTTTGCTCAATATTTTTTTGTTACGCATCAATTTTATTTTATGAGGTCTGAGGATCGAAACCACGCGGCTACAAATCTTTTTGCTCAATATTTTTTGTTACGCATCAATTTTATTTTTAATTTGCTTGAGCAGACGGCCAAAATCGGATAACACCAACACATTTGTACATATTAATAATGGTTAATAGTTAGCAAATCGAACTAAAAAGCGAAAAATAAATAATAGTTAAAAAAAAACTAAAAAAACACGCTTTTTATAAAAAACCGAACCAAAAAAATAGAAAATAAAATTTTATAAATTTAAATTAAGGATAGGGTTGAAAATTTCAATAAATATAAATTAATAATAGTGTAAATAAATAAATATATGTATTTTATTTTTAAAAAGCGTGGGGTGCATGGGTCAATAGATATTATATATTTTGTAGATACATTTTGTATTGACAGACATGAGTAGAGTGATTAGCATTTTGATAATATCTTAGAAAGCACCCCACGCTTTTTTAAAAATAAAATACATATATTTATTTATTTACACTATTATTAATTTATATTTATTGAAATTTTCAACCCTATTCTTAATTTAAATTTATAAAATTTTATTTTCAATTTTTTAGTTCGGTTTTTTATAAAAAGCGTGTTTTTTTAGTTTTTTTTTAAACTATTATTTATTAATTTTTACCTCGGTGACGGTGACTCGGTGTCAGAATTTTTGTTGTCATTGTCAAATTTGTTTTTTTTTTCTTCTCTGGTCATTGGATCTACGCTCACTGCTCAGGATCTGTCTAAAAATTTATGGCTGTAGGTATATTGACGCTCAGCGATCTGAATTGCACACATGAGTCATACCTATTCCTTAGTTGTTTTTGCGAAGTGAAACTTCTGTAGATTCTGTGCTCATGTCAATTTGCCAATGTTGTTGTGTAGGTGTGTGGCTTTATAACAATAACTTTTGACAATCTGACATTGACAGTTAATTTTGTTTGTTAGGTTTGTTACCGATTTGCTCGTTTGCGATGCAAAGAATGTTTATTTAATTTTTGTCTTTTTGATAGAATTAATTAATTCCGTCGTGTAAAGTGTGAATTACTAAAATACTTTTGATATAGTGTATCAAATGAACTCTTAATCATGCTGACTAGATTTCATAATTATCACGGAACAAATATTGTGTTACTCGAGGAACAAACTGTCGCATTTCGGCAAGCCAGTTTCGCTCATGGATTGACGTTTAGCGAGAAGCCTTTGCTCCCCGGAGAGGTATTTTTAGTGGAAATAGAGAAGACGGAACGCGGATGGAGTGGACATATGCGACTAGGTCTCACTCTGCTTAATCCCCAGACCGCCGCTCTAGGTGATAGAGGACTACCTCAATATGCGCTTCCGGATCTCGCAAACACGGGCATGTCATGGATATTCCCTATTTCAAAATCCCAGAATAATGTCCTAGTAGAACTAGTGAACCAAGTGCCTAGTGGACGTCGTGGAAGTGAGCCGCGAGTATCTGTGCTAGGCGACGGGCACATCGTCCGTACTCCTCGTGGAAACTTCTCTAAAATGATGCTCAAACCGCAGACACTGTCACACAATGGCACACCTCAGGGTATACTACCTATGGATGCAGGTAGTCGTATTGGGGTCATGTTTATTCCATGCCCAAAAACTGATTGTGATGACCCAGATTTAGCTGAAATGCATTTTATCATCAATGGAGAAGACCAAGGTCCATGCACCAAGGCCATACCATACACACGGGGACCATTGCATGCTGTTGTTGATGTGTATGGAACAACAAAACAAGTAAAGATTGTGCAGCTATACGGAGGTATGTTGTTTATATATCAATTATGTAATGTAATTATGTTGTAGCTTCCTGATTCTGGCTAACTCCTAATCATAATTTCAAACAGTTTAAATCATAGTGCATGACACTAGCACCAGAACCAATATTCTACACCAAGATTGATCATAACTATTATCTCTTCCAGTTAAAACGCTCCAAAATGTGTGCAGAAATGCAATTCTCCAATACATTAAAAACGGGTCTGTGAAGACATTGCCGTTGCCAAAGTGCTTGAAGGATTACCTGTTATCATAGACTGTGTCAAAGTGTTGTTATGGAAAAGACAATGCCAGTTTTTGTATGACAAATGGTGCCTTTTTTTTTTCTAGCGGCCAACAACCAAACACCGATATTTGACTTTTTGACATCCTATCAAACACGTCTTAGTATGTTATACACCCCTGGACACAGTACGGACGAAGTAATAGAGTTTTAATTATTAAACGAACTTACCTGTACGTGAAGTTCTATCATAATTGTACAGCGCCGAGTCCGAAGAGATTAGTACATCCCGCCCTCCCAACGTTGTATCTACGAGTAGGTACAACATGCACCCGTGTTTAAGCCGGTAATACATCAATGATCTTAAGGATCTGAGTTAGCTCTAAACTTAATGACTAGCGGTCAGCGGCGCACGGCTAATAAAGGAACCGTGCAGCACCTACCTACCTACCTACTATCACAAAAAAAAAATCTGAACGATTAGTGTAGCAGTAGCATTAAGAGTGGTGAAAACTATGCGTTACTACAGTGTTAATAACTAACTGCAGTACTAATCTCGAAGGACTTGGCGCGCTCGTACAATAGAAGTTATACAAGACAAAACAATATTTGTTCTAAAAATAGCACCTAATACCCAAATAGGTGCCATAAACAAGTGAGATGGCATGTCTTTCTGTCTCATAGCTATTGTTTCAACTTTTACTGATGATAAAGAAGGTCACACTTCTTCCTTTGTGTAGTTTGCGTGTGTTTTTAGATTATTAGTGAATAAACAATTATTGCGACTTGGCTTGTTTCTTGGACTGTGAATTCTGCTCATCTGTACCTGACTTGTGCTTGAATTTCGGATTGTGCAAAAACTTTATAAATACTATAGTGTTTTGAAACGTTTAAAACAAAATGGAAAGAAGACAGTGTATTTCTTGTGACCGCAGCGTCAATCAAAGCAATAATCGCCTACGAAGATCTTCTGTTCTGACGCCAGAATATATAGAACAACATCCATTTATAATGGACTATTTAGTCGAATCCAGAAATATCAGACAGGTAAGGAATTGGGTTTTATCATTAGCTTTGCTTTAATACTTTTACATACTCTATGCTTGTTTTATATAGATATTATATGTTTATGTTTTATCACAGAACAAACTTAGATCGCAATGTTTTCTGATTAAAGAAAATATGAATGGTGCTTAAGATGCCCAATCAAGTTTTTAATAGATGAATATTACCAAAGAACATAATTATAATACGTAAATACGTTTTTTAAGAAATCAAAATCAACTTTTTAAGCATAAAAATTGGGTGCGTTTGGCATCAGTCAGCAACAAACCGATAAGATCATTAAAATGATCGTAATAATAAAGAAAGCTGGCACAGCGCTACCCAAACATTAAAGAGGTTTGTTTAGCGATGAAATGTTTACATGCTTCACCCGCATGTTACCTACTTGCAGAAAGATATCGAAATGTTGATTATTGTACCCACATTAAAGACATTTTGCGAAATGAAGAATTAGGTACTATAAAATATTAATTAATCGTTTTCATCAATAACAGTGAAACACATCATAGTTTTATGTCTATCCAAGAGTTTAAAACTCTATTAACATAATAGTGTTGTATAAATAGAGTATACCTGCATGGGATTTGCACGCGTTTCGCTGGAACTAGTTAAATGAGGCCGAGTGTATTGTTCCACTGTCAACGTCACTGCAGGTAGCAAGCCGAAGTGGCACCGGGCCTGCTCTCAGTGATCGTTCGGTGTGTTCGGTTCTTTACGTCACGCGTCGTTTTTTACTTTAGTTTACTTTTAAATCGTATTTATGTATACATATTGTACCTTATAGCTGAGGACCTCTCGCTGAGGAGAATAAGCCTCGGCCAGGTTTGTTGGTGATAGCAAGCAGATTGTTATGTTTAGTTTCTTTTTATAATATGTAAATAAATAATAATACATCCACATAATACCAACTGTTCATATCATTCTGTTCGTATTGTTTACAAATCTCCCGTTTATTTGTGAACATTTACATGATAATACATAATGTGACATTTTCACAGATTGCCGAGGGGGACAGGCTTTGCAGAGCCTGTTTTCAACAAGCACAGCGTCACATTCGTCACCGCGACTCGCAAGAAAGTCGTGACGTAGACGAAACTACAGCTGGTGCTTCTGATCCACAAATAGCAGTGATAGAAGAAGCAGGAGAGCAGCAGAGAGCGGATGCTCCTCGGAATAGTGTAATGATCCCTGTACATGGTTTTACACGAGCTCCTCATAACAATAGAATGTGCATTTTTCAATCTTGTGAAAGTCGAAGCCTCGAGAGGATAAACAAACAATTAAGAGCAGTTATACTTCAGCAGTATAGCTTTTACATACCGCTGGGTGCACGTGTATGTGAAGAGCACAGATTGGACCACGGATGGCAAGAGTTAGCTGCTGCTGTACGACACGTGTACACGCGTTTTTCTTCAAGGCATATAAGCGATATGCTGCGATTATTACAAACGAAAAAAAATAATTTTTTAGATTTTGAAAGACTCTCATCGATTCAAGATGACCTTTTTCATTATTATATTGGTTTTTCAAAAGACCAATTTACAGAAATATTACATACCACACCGTTGATTACGCGACACAATGAAAAAAGACCTGCAACTGCTTTGGCTACGTTATTAGTGAAGTTACACACAGGAGAACCTAATGAAAGATTGTGTAAGCTATTTAAAATGTCTCGAGCTACTTTTGAAGCAAAAATGAAAAGTGTCAGAGAAGATTTAATGCTGGAGTTTGTGCCGATTCACATGGGATACGACCATATTACACGAAATGAAGTGATATCTAGATGTCTATCAATACCGAATGCTTTATTTGGTGGTGAACAAGATGAAAGAAGAGCCATCACTATCCATGATGGCACTTATATATATTTACAACGGAGTACCAATTACTATTTTCAAAGAAAATCATACAGCTTACATAAATGGCGGCAGTTATACAAACCATATTTATTGGTTTGTCCTGACGGGCATATAATAGATATAATTGGCCCTTATGACGCCACTACATCTGATGCGACCATATTGAACGGAATGTTACAGCGTCACCAAGATCCATTAAATTGGTTTTTTGGACCCAATGATGTATTTATTCTTGATAGAGGATTTAGAGATGCTGTGCCCGCTATGGAACAAGCGGGGTTCATAGTTAAAATGCCAACGACACGAAAAACTGGTCACCAACAGCTGAGTACTCGGGAAGCTAACGAGTCCCGTAAAGTAACTATGTGTCGTTGGGTGGTTGAGACGATAAACGGTCGTTTGAAAAACCAATTCAAACTACTGAGACACACAGCAAATAACAGAGCGATGGGCCATCTATTTGATGAAATTAAAATAGCAGGTGCTTTGATTAATGCTTACGGTCGCCCTCTGACAGACCACAGATTAGTGGCAGAAATTCTACAAGAAATTCGCGAAAACTCTGATCGTGAAAATCACTTCGGAAACTATATTATTCAGACGAATATGAATTCACGCAGAGCGATATTTCAGCTAATGACAGCAAACGACTTATCAATAGACGATTTTCCACTCTTGTCACTTGATGACCTAATTGTTTACGCTCTCGGGACTTATCAACTAAAACAGGCCCGTAGCTACTACGGAGAGCATATTAAAGAAGATGGCTCATACAAGATATATGTTTGTCAAGAAATGAATCTGACAGACCTCGAGCAAAACGACATTATCTTGTCAAACCCGTGGATTTTGAGAGGCCGAATTCAATCACGACATAGGCAATCACGGCAGTATTACACATATATTTTATTAGACGCTGCCAAGGAAGGAAGAGAAGCAATTAACGCCCATTACTGCACCTGCATTGTTGGGAAACGAACATTGGGCTGCTGTTCCCACATCATGTCCATAATATGGTATTTGGGTTGGGGACGACACCAACCAAATCTAACCCCACCAGCACTTCTGCTTGATAATATTATAATAAGGCACGACGTGGAAAACGAGGTTGAAGAAGAAAATGACCAAGACTAGAATTAATAGTTTTTATTTAGAAGTCGAAGTGATTTAATGTTAAGCTTAAATGTTAATAAAAGACAAAAAACTAAGAAGAAAAATATTTCTAACTACATATAGGTACCTATACGTAATACAAAATATATTTAGATTTGGTTTTTATGTTCCTAGTCATCAGCAAAAAACGAGTGGCAAAAAAGTGGTCAATCACGTATTGTTTTTAGAATATTACCTGAAATATTGTAAAAAACTTTAAACATCAATAACTTTTTTCGGACTGTACATAGAGGTTACAAACCCTACAAAGTATTGTTTGATAGGATGTCAAGAAACCGAATATCAATGTTTGGTTGTTGGCCGCTTGAAAAAAAAAAGGCACCAATTTTAGGCATTGGCTTTTTAATGACAATAAGGCTGGTTCAAATCTACGTTATCAGGTGATGAAAAAATTTGCCAAAAGTGTGTGAGGACAGAATATTAAAATGCTTTTGAATAAACTCATACATATAAACTTTACATAAGCTAATTACATCTGTAAATTATTCAAAATAGAATAACAAGGATTAGTTAACAAAGTCTTCATGCATAACGTTGTGATCATAGAACAATGATGGATGTTAATTTTTTGACAAACTAATATACATACCTTGTGTTTTTCTTTGTGCGTCGCGAGTGCAGCTGCACACGCCAGACGCGTAAAACAACGCGTTTGACTATTAGCCGCACCTAAGGCAAGCTCATGTGATTTTTAGCCGCAGCCAGTGTTAATTCACCCAAAACAGTTTTCTAAGTATAAATGGTAAACTCTTTCAAATATTAGTAGTCAAACGCGTTATTTTACGCGCCTGGAATGTGCAGCCGCATTGGCGTCGCACAAAGAAAACAACAAGGTATGTGTTTCCCGCAGTCAAAGTGTTAAGGCAAGAGCATGTGATTATTAGCCGCAGTCAAGTGTTAATTCACCCAAAACAGTTTTCTAAGTATAAATGGTAAACTCTTTCAAATATTAGTAGTGTATGCAGTAGTTTTGCATATTTCTCATATGCGTCACACTGTCATCATTGTAAACCTGCCTTTTTTTTTTAACCCAGGGAAAAATTCTTTATGGATACCACCGGCTCCGGGAGGATCATGGTAGTGATGTGAGAGTCTCCGCCCTGGTGGCGGCCTACCCACTAAAAACCCTGGGGTGTTCCCCCTTGACGCTATCCGCCGGGCCTATGGGCACGCTTTCACACTCTTCCACGGCCTTGTAAACCTGCCTGTATCAACCCACTGCTGGGTAATAGGCCTGCTTTCCCTAGTAACATTTCTCCCTGCCTCGGCCAATCTCATCCACAAACACGAATGACCGAAATGGGTCTGATGTTGTCAACCCATGAAGCTGGTGATATGCCGACGGAATGCTTGTCCGCTATTGGTTAGGGCTCTGCTCCACCTGCATACTTATTCATAGCACAGACAGTTTACCACTGCCCTCTTGCTATTATTTAAAGTGCTAAGCCATTTTGAGCAATCATTACTAATACAACAACAAATCTGGACCAATAGTCTTGAAGATATTTTTTCGTTCACTAATTTTTAACAAGCTGACGTTAATTCCCATGACATTACCCATCTTGTTGTTCAATTGTTAGGGGTTCTACTGATAAACGCTGCTTAAACTTGTGTTTTAAGCCAGTGTTTTAAATTCTGTCATGTGACATTTCATGAAAGCGAGTCATTACTGGTCATAACAATGTTTGAAGATAAGAAAGACCCTAAGACAAACATCTCTCACCCTAAACGCATATACCTGCTCCGTTCCGTTGTGGATAAAAAAACAGCTTCAAACATGTTAACGCAAAGAAACTTACCTACTGACCTACTTTATGCTTTACTTTTTATGAAATTGATTTATTATATCCCATCAACTCCCATCCTAAAAATATTCGAAAGCCAGTTTATGGTCTCGCCGACCATAATCTGTGTAGTAATCTTACAATAAGTTATAGATTTTCACCTTGGCTTTAGTAATGCATGTTTTTTATTCGAAACTTGAAGTAATGATATGAGATACCTTGACTGATTTTGTCAAAGATTAACATTTCACAGATTGTCATTTTAATATTCTGTTTGCAAATATTTTGTATATTGTACTAGATTGGATTGTATAAAAGGTTATTATAAAAGGGCTATGTCTTGGACCCCATTACAAGGGGGACTTTGGGAACTATCCTAAAGTCATGGGGAGATCAATGGAGACGTTGGGAAATGGGAATATATTGTCATTAGTAGCGCCTATTGACAAGCATTGCCAGGGCAACTGAAAGTGCACCAAGAAACGTAAAGCCACTAAGAGTTGTGGTCAAAAAGAATCGAATAATCGTCATAAGTACATTTAATAGTACGAGAGCCCACGACCAAAATTTTTGTCTCATAGCAATACAGCCAAAACCGCATCAAATCGATAGATACGATTATCCTGAACTGGAAAATACCAATATCAGACATTTTCCGCGTAGCGTTTGATCTGACCGAATTTTCAAAATTGTCAAAGAATTTTACTGAACTGCATCATAGCAATATGTCTGATTTGCAGACTGTAGTTGAATGATAGTTCTGAGATACCGGAAACATATTTTTCAGACGTTAGTGGTGTAGCGCAAACCCGTAAAATCACTTATAAAAATTAAAAATGAGACAAAAAAAATGTCTCATAGCAATACGTCTGAAAATCTTTTTTATTAGTAAATTTTGGTTATTTGATGCGAACAAAACAATTTTCAGACGGAAATGTGAACGCATTAAATTTTGAGACCGTTTTGAAAATGTTAACAAATTTTACCGATCGGTATCATAGCAATATGTCTGAAAATTGTTGGACATGATAAAATAAGTTGTCCACATGTGCAAAAACTTTATATCAGACAAATTAAGTGTAGCACCTTCTCTATCAGACAACTTTTCGACTTTTCGACACTTTTCGACACTTGAGTAACTTTTACAAAAGAAATAAGTAATGACATCTGTCATCTGTTAAAAGTACATATAATAGACAAGGGAGATTCTTGAATATCTATGAAGGCTGTAAATTTAAAAAAACATTTAACAGAGGCGTCGGCCAGGCGACTCCGAAACGTTATTGTCGTTTTTGGGAGTATATGCTACACTTAAAGTGTCTGAAAACAGGTTTTTGGTAATCATGGCAGCAATACGAAAAGTTAAAAAAAAAAATTATCCGTATTGCTATGATACAGGTCGGCTAAAATTGTTGACATTTTCAAAAATGCGCTCAGGCTATGTGCTACGCGCAAAATGTCTGAAAACAAACTTTTTCGTAATACAATTATAAAATCTATGTACATTTTCACTATCAGACGTATTGCTATAATACCGACTGCCTTTTTTTTTTGACACAGCAGAAATGGCCTCCCACGCAGTTGCTACACTTTCGACCGTTACTACACACCTAGTCGGGTTCAGAATCATACAATTTAACGATTTTATAGGGTTTTTGCCGTATTGCTATGAGACATGGTTTTGGTCGTGGGCTCTCGTACTATAAATAAAACTAAAAGGATGGGACGCGCGGCGCCGGCGTACGTTGCTGTACGTTAGGCCTCTTGCACACAATGCAAGAAACCTGCGCAAGTTAAGAAAGAGAGAGTGAGCAAGAGCAGGATGCACGAATAATACGTGCATCTCATATCATGTTAAAATGTAATTCGCTGCGCCAGCTTTTGTATCATCCTCATTTATGGAGGCATGGCACGTCGCGTACCGTTCTAAACTCAAATAAAAATATGTATGAGAGTATTCATGCAGGAGCGTTAGCGACGTTTACGTTACGTTACGCACAACGCTTCGTGTGTTTGTATATGAGCCCTTAGTACTGCTATCCACCAAAGCAGAAAAAGGTTGTGCAAAAATTATTAATAATTTAATTAATTAATTAATAATTCTTGGACTTGGGTAAAAGAATGTTAAAGCGATCCCGCTTTCACGGATCCTGAACATGTGAACTGTAAGGTTTAATCAAATGTATGATTTTAATTTTCATTATAAATAGGTAAAAGGTAAATGTTTAAATGGTGTTGGTATGTCGTGCTAAGGCATTGATTAAACCATGGGCTTTGAATTATTTATAATTTTATGCTGCTATAAGTCTCTACATAAATGCTCAATAAGCTAACCTATGCTATAAAATTATCTGTCAAATTCTCGCTCATGATAAGTCGGGCTTGATTTTTTTATACATAGATTATATTATTGAACATTTATTAGATGTCTCTTAGAGACATAAAACTAGCTTCTTGATCTGAATTTTACAAATGAGATATTTAAACACTTTCACAGTCTACAGTATCCACATGGATACGAAAACAAGGTTACCGTGGAGTCCATGTATCCAAAAGGATGCATGGGATAATGAATGCATGCACAATGAATATTGGAGTGGACTCGAGGGACTAGATTTTGTTTTTGTAAGGTGGACTGTGAAAGTGTTAATTTTACTTTACTAACATACACATCACACACACATACATATACAAACTTATTTACTTAATTTTTTTAATTTGCTCGTTTAAAGTTTACAGTTAGTAAGGCACTTATTATTTTAACAATAAACTTAATCTCGATTTGCTTCTAGAGCAATCGACTTGTAAAATAATATTAATAATCTAAAAATTAGTTTGCTTGTTATTTTTAATGCTGCGCAAAAATGGGCCACTGGCGACCAAGTTGTCGGAGGCAAGCCATTTCAGCTTTTCGTTCATTTTGTACACGAAACAGTGATCGCGACAGTATTTGTTACAGGGGCTGTACCGTGAATTCTCAGTGCGAGTCTGAACTGAATCGCTTGGCTTTTGTCTCGCTTTTTCTAGCTGACAGCGAGATAAAGCCAGAGCTATCCAGTTTAATCCTGTGCTAAATTTGCGGCACGGCCCGAATTGTCCATAGGCGACAGCGATCGCTGAAACGGAACTACAACGCTGAATCGTCTGTTTGTTTCCTACTTACGGTATAAAAAGCGAGGGACTGCAACCAGTTTCACCATATACAGGGTTATAAGGAAAGGGTATGCTAAGCCGAAAAGGGATCATAGTACTCATCATAATGAGCAACTTTTACTGCGGAACCAACTCTGAAATTGCGAAAAAAAATTAGCAGTTTCATAGAAAAGTGTTAATGACACTCGACAATATTTATTTATTTATTTATAAAACGGATGGTAACACCATAACATTATTCACCAAGTCGGTGCTACCCTTACATAAAAACTAAACAAAATGTTCAAAATAAAAACAAAAATTAATAAATTAATACATTACTTATCTAACACGTTTAAATGGCCGTTTCATAAAGTATGCGAGCTGCCCCTGTGAACTCAGACAGGCTACATTTAAAAATGTCCGTTTCGTTAGATATCCTGTTTAATAACGTTATAGCGCGTGACGTGGCCGCGTGGGTGCAAACTTCTGCAAGTTCGTCCGATGACGGGGCACGCAGAATGTAGGTAACCTACGGCGCCTGGTCACTGCCTCGTCGTCGGGCGCGCCCCGATATGTACCTATGGAACAGCTGATTTTTTACGCGAATTCGGGGTTAGTCGCATAGTAAAACTTGTTCATAATGATGAGTACTATGAAGTCTTTTCGGCTTAGGATACCCTTCCTTATGACCCTTATAGCGGATCCTTACGAATTGTACGAAGCGTTGAAATGGCATGCCCTTGACCGCTTGTGGCGTTACGAGTGGCTCATTTGCACCGAGCTTTGCACAAGGTGCAAGTAACCTGCGCAACTCAAGACGAGGTTGCGCATGCTAGAACAAGATTCACGCACGTAAAAGTGCGTCCTACCCACATTGTGCAAGATTGCTTATTGCCGACTTTTTATCCCTATTTCGAAGGCTTTTTGGGCTCAAGTTTGAAGGCTTTAGTTGACAGATAAAAAATTTCTAAAAGTATTGATATCCTTGTCTAATAGGTTACGATGACAAAGACAGATATAGTTTAATAAGTTTAGATCTGTCATAAAAAGCCACCACACACTATTATAACTTCAAAAAAGAAGGCTATCATGCCATAATCACGTCTCCAGTGCTTTCTAATCATGATTTGTTATATTAAACGAACTTATTATTTTAATAATTTTCATTCCACATTGTTTGTTATTGTTGGTGCCGATCTGTTTTATGGATTGTTTGAATTTTTAACTCAATAAAATGGCTTTTAACAAAACTTTTTGTACTTTTTACTGCATTTTAAGTAGATAAGTCAAACTAACCTGCACTTTTGATGCTGCTCTACCATACAAGATCAAAGACCAGTTTCAATTTTAAAGACATTGAATAAAAAATAAAAATAAAGTTTCATAGTTCTTACATTTATTAAAGCGAGAATTACAAACAAACAAAAATCTTAAACTTGAAATGACTAACTTAAAAAAACAACTTAATATTTATTACAGTGGGTCCAGCATAAAATACAAACAAAAATGTTGAACTGCACGAACTAAACCAAAAATTACTCTTGGCATTATACTTATTTATTGTGACGTGCTTGTAGCCACTATTCCGTTTTAACTTATGGGTTGATTACACGTAAAGGGTAGGTACAGTGGCGAGACAGTAAATGGGCTTACTCGGCCAAGTAAACAAATTATTGTTTTAGTGAGTATCTCGCCTCGCCAAACTGTTACACAAACCGAGTACTCGGTATAAGGCACTGTCTCGCCACTATTCTGGTTACGTGCAATCAACCCATTAATAATAACGTCCACTGGAAAAGCGTACTTAGAAGCGCAAAAGTGGCGTGGAAACAACCTTCCGTTTACTTTGGGCTTTATAACCCAAAAAACCTGTATTTTGCCGCACCTCCACCGTGTCGAACAATCTTGATTCTTCGGTAAATCAGAAAGAATCGATTTTCCCACGACTGAATGCACGCCACCTCGCCCTAGATTCTTTCTAGGTCATGGGGCAAAGGCAAGGTGTACGGTATAATTATCTTTTTCTCGGAATTGAAGTCTCTGTAGTCCAGCAAGTTCTCCTCTTCGGTGTGCTCGACCCAGTAGTTAACGTACTTTGGGTTTAGGGTCCCTTTCCAGTGCTGCAAAAAAGCAATCTCAAATGGAAATAGAAATTTTGTCTTGCGGAATTCAAAAAGTGTATATCATGTGAGCAAGCAACGTTCGTCGTTTAAAATTCTACTCTATGTGAATACAATGACATCAAAGGTCAATTGGGCTCACATATAAATTAAGTATGTACTTTATTTTTAGCTAGGGTTGCGATTAAAATTACCCATAGGTACAAAATCAAGCTATTGCAAGGGTTAGTAGGTAACCTTCAGTGTTTGTTCTATTTGAAAATAACAACCGAAAACTATCTACTTCAGTTACACACGAATTAGGAACATTCAGCAAAGTAAGATAATGTGCCCAAATAAATGGGTGCGTAATTTGGCCACTGAACCCAAATTAGTTGCTCACTTCACGTCCCAGAATTAATAAATTTAATTCACTCAAAACGACGGCCAGGAATTGGTTTGACCTGGCCAATTTCGTAATCGTACTGACTACATCACATGAACAGTGTGAGTGATTGTGTAAGTACGCATGTATGTCATTTCATTACGAAGAAACGGTTTCACAGATTTAAATGAAATTTAGAATAGAGCTAGCTTATAACCTGGATTAACTCGTAGGCGACTTAGAATTTTTGTTTCTGTAAGCTTTACAGTTCCTATTGGATAGCGGGAGGAACGGGGCGTAGCTAGTTAATGGATACAATTGACAATGGACAGAGCCAGGCGAGGTCAAACGCCTTAAAATTAATTTATGAGAAAATTATAGAATTAACCATATTATGGTGGTTAGGACACTTCGTAAAGGTCGCTACTTCTAGGTTGTAGGTAAGGTCTATGCGCCGCTAAAATGTTTCTTGAACGCTTTGCCAGCACTTTCAAGCTGAAAATTCTTAATGGGTACCAAGTCTTGTTAAAAAAACATAGTACTCCTGTAGGTACCAAGTTTTCCAATGTGCACCAATTGGAAAATGCACATTTTGGTCTGGTAAACATTTTGGGAAGTACGCATTCTGAACCTTACCCTGGAGTAGTTAGGTGGGTTGTGGGTTCTCTAATCTTCTAAATCTGTGCGCTTCATCTTCGAAAACAACGTCGCTTAACAACAGGCAATTTGGTCACAAATGATGATGAATCATTATGAAAAAAATATGATCGCATAGAAATACTCACACTTCTAGTATGTTTGACCCAGATAACCAAGCCTTCGAAACACATCTGCTTCGCCACCTCCTGGGATTTGTTTAATAAGTTGTATGCCTTCATCCTCTTACCCCTGATGAAGTTATGGTATGCACGTAGAAGATAGTATCTAAGAAGAAAAGATAGTTCTAGTTTTGTAACATGACACAATGGAAACTAAAATGTATGGAGAAAAACTTAAAGTTGTAACGAATAACTGACAGACAACGTAGAGACTAAGCTGATATGTCTAGAACACAGGTCTAGAAATACTTACATTTTGTAAAGAAATTAGCACCAAGAATTTTTTTTAATTCAACCCCTAAGAGGGTTAAAGCGAGGCACTACCTGGCGCTCAATAGACTCAATACTTTTACCTTCATGTCTTTGTTTTCTAGCAGTTTGTCATATTTGCAGGTTGAGAATCCCTCTAAGATCCTTCTACTAATTAAAAAAAGTACATAGGATGATTTTTATTCCAAAATATTTCCTGGTGTTCAACTCCATCTCAGTCGTGAAAATGCAAACAAAGTTACCTCGGTTTATACAGCGGTGCCACCTTGCACCCACTCTTCAAGTCTTTAAATATTATATTTATGGACTTCTTCAACATTATTATTTTCTTTATATTCCAGTTGTTCATCTATAAAATTGAAAATATACAGAAACTGAGTTTTTGGTGTTAGTAAAAAAAATATAAACTGTTAAGTTTCATACCCTCTGACCAAATGATTTGCATAGTTAGGAAGGGGTGACTTAAACAATTCAATTCAGCCTGTAATTATCCCACTGCTGGATAACCAGGTCTAGCCTCGAAGGTTGGTAAGGCTATATTCCGATTTTCACGAGTAATTTTACGTCGTATCTTCCAAAAAACCGCTCAATGTTATGATCAGAGCCCCAGATTTTCTATACTAGATGTAACCTGCCTAAGCCTCTATCTAGAAGATAAGCAAAAGAGGAAAACCGAACTTCCAAAAAGGCAAGGAAACTCGCGAATACTCACCTCTTTGACCAGCGTTATGAGCAACCCCTCCACCAGCCGCCCGACAAACATGATGTTAAACTCGTGCCTTTCGAACTTCACCGACATTATCTCCTTTATTTTATCTTCCCACAGAATCACCTTCTCCCACGCTCCTATTCTAATCGTCCTAAAATTATAAAACAAAAAATCGTTCGGAAAAAAAGTAGCCAATTAGATGAGTTTTGTTTCTCTTTCCCCAAACATGACGTCAAACATTTTTATGTATTTTTTTAGTTAACCTGTACTGTCCCACTGCTGGGCAAAGGTCTCCCTATTTTTTTTCCATTCCTGTCGGTCTTGGGCAAGCATAATCAAACATAAAATTATGTAAAAGAAAAACTATAAAAAAAAACGGAAAAAAAAGGATTTCAAAAAAGGTCAGATACATATTTTTTCACGTTAACGGACTAACATCAGCCACATAGCTACGAAGAAGTTCCAAGCTGCCTCCGGCGTCCTCGACCTGAAGATAGCGTCGCCCTTCTTTATGTAGAAACTCTCGCAGGTGCCGTAGGTCTCCACACAATATCCCGTGTGCAGGAATATCTGCATCGCGTAGAAGTAGTACCAGGTTTCAGCTGAGTAAGAACATTTTAAAAGTATAGGTACTTACTCAATACGGTAATTAAAAAAAATATAAATATCCAATCCTCCTAGACAAAAATACGAAAAAAAGGAAAAATATTCTTGCGTCTAAAATCAGCCGAAAAAATCTACCTATGTACAAACTATGATACAATTCGGCCTCTGGAGTCCTCGTGTCGATAAGATCGTCTTCCGCCTATAACACTTCAGTCTACCACTATGGACAACGGTTGAGTGAGGGCAAGTTTTCGATGCGTCTAGATCCAGACTCTTCAGTGGTCTCAGGTATAAATGAAAACACTTGAGTTTAATCGACACTACTAAATCAAAGTTTTATTTTCGCAGATATTCACGGAGTCTGTCTACAGTTAGCAAGACTAGTAATGTTAAGCCCATCAAGCTGCTGGTCATAAATTGGTCCAAGTTCTAACTTAACTTCATGGAAAATAACAAAACTGTCATCAACGGTCTCGACTGAAGATCGAGCATATAGAAGTTAAAAATTACAGCCTCAAAGCGGAAAAAACTTGATTGGTAAGTGAATTTAATATTTTTTTTAACTGCCTAAACTTTAGTGGATTCTCGCTCTTAGCTTTTATTGCATTGTCATCAGAGTTATACGGGTAGATACATCAAATTTCAGCTCAATCGGACATCGAGAAGTGGTTCAAAATCAGTCGTAAGATTTGACCCCAAACAGGGCAACCTAAATAAAAAAAAGCTTGTAACAAAATAATCAATCGAATTACAGCTCAGATCGTAATAATCCGTGCTGTAGAAGAACTCCCTCATGATAGCGACCATGTCGTGGATCCTCAGGTCGGTGAGCAGCAGCTTCAGCATCCAGATGACCAGGACCTGGCGCGTGTTCAGGTCTATCAGGTTAGTCATCATGTGCATCACGGAGAGCCCGAACTCTAGGCTTTCCATCTTCTTGCCGTACTCCACGCTGTTGAGATCAGTTATATTTGTAGTTTAAGAGTAGGTAATATCTAATGTTGGTAAATCTATTTTTAACCCCCCAACGCAAGAACTTATAACACCCCTCGTTGTTATAAGTTTTATCGCTATGTGAGTCTGTTGCATCTTAGCTTTTAAACTGGTGAACCGATTTGGGTGCAGTTTTTTATTGAAGTAGGATTTGCAGCGGACATGTTTTATCAAAATTGGTTTAGCCATTTCAACGTTGGGGTTTTTTAAATTTAGTGTTTTGGAATTGGGTCACAACTTACAAATATCGTCCAGTACGTTTAAAAAAAAGTTTAAAAAATTAAGTAGAACTCACTAAAACAAGAAAATGTTAGTGTACAGAGAGCAAACAGCTTGTACTTCGGTGACCTCCAAAATACCGCGCTTGCGATGACACAGCTCCATCGCTCGCTTCTCAAACTTTAAGCACATGGAAAACTGAAAAAAACATGATTAACGTGGGGGTAAAACAGGAGTAAAAAAATTAGCAATGATAGTTCAGACGATGGCGCAGTCGGATGCTACATCCCATAGCGTTATTTAAAATCCTTACTATAAATTTATGACCTCGACCTTCAGGTGACTCAAAACATCGTTAGGAAAAATGAACAAGCAAGGAACTAATCAACTCTGGCCTGGCTCGCCACCACCCTCAAGTCTTTAATACGAGTATGTTGCCAAGCTCGTAACAGTACCTACCTATGTTTTTTTGTACCCACACAGTCTTATAGCAGGTGAACTGTGCCAAGTGTGAAAAGTGAAATTCTAACTGACTTCTAACTAAGCGAACCCTGACGACTGACTGTGTGTGAAGTCCTCATAGTAATAGAGAAAAATAAAACATTTTTAGAAGACATTATTTAAACAAAGATCTCACATTTTGATTCTGCCTATATGACGATATCAAACTCCCATACGCCAGGCACAGAATCGGAAAGTTGGAATTTGCTCTAAGAGCATAGTTTAACGCAAGCTTTGCAGCCAACATGCTGTTCTCTGCTTCTTTTGCCTCCTGCAAAAATATTTGAGTATCATTGACGAAAAAACCTAAAAGATGTCACAACAAAACCTATCACCGCTCTGGACTTTTAGATGGATGGACTAATCGAAATTTGTAGTTTACTGGGTCTTTCGATCAAATAGGAGTCGAGTTGTGTACAATACAAATCTTACATCGAATAACAAGAATAGATAGATGTACGCCTCAGCAATGTCGTTATAGAAATATCCAGCCAGTCCTTTATCCGTTGCGATGTAGAAGTTCGGTGCTATGAATAGTGCTACCAACTGCCGCACTGATTCGCGCATGTTTGCGTATTTGACAGCATTTCTGGAAGATAAACAAATGAAAGCTATTATAGGCCGAGTGGCCCTGGTATCAAAGTTTAATGGCCATCTGAAGGCCTCTTACATGGTTAAAAAAAACATCCATTTCATATACCATTAAATTTCTCACAAAGATGTTTAAACGCTTATAATCATGGAGAAAATATTGTAAAACTCACTTATTGGTCGGAAAAGGAATGCCATAAAGCTTCATTGCTACCAGAAGCTGTGTTTTGGCTTCGCTTAAGTCACCAGACTCTAGCATGCAAACTCCTCGCATGGCACATATTCGTGCAAGTTGGAAATTCATCACCCAGTCTTGACGGACGTTCATCTTGTAGAATGCACGTGCCTGTTGAATCGGGTTGTTAATTTTTGTACGATAAATAACGTAGTAGGCTACTACTAACGTATTACAAAAAAAAAAAAAAAAAAAAAATATACAAAAAATAAAAATAATCAAAATGTCAAAAATAAATTACAATTTCTTATCCGGCATCGGGACAGCGACATGCCTCTCGCAGCCATGCCGGATATACGGACAGTCCAACCTGCTGGCAATCATCGCCAGGACGGCGTTGGGGCTGGCCCGCACCCTGTGCACCAACGATGCAGCCCGCTTGCGCATGGTGGCGTGAAAGCAATCGGTGCGCGCCTCCGCGAACATGCCCGAAGCGCTACAGAAGCGGGGCAGCCCCAACACCGCCCGGAACGCATTGTTGTACTGCACGCGGAGAGCACTGTAGGCCTTTACAGTATAGTCCGCCCACAAGCTGCACGTGCACGTGTATTACGTAGCGTAGTTACGTAACTAAAGTTTACTACTAACTTTTCGAAAGCGTTATGGCAAACCTTTTGTACACGAGACTCTACAATGTAAATCAGGCAGGTCTTTTGGAACCCCAGTGTGGACTGACTTCCACTGATCCCTAAAGATTTTGTCGTCTGGCAAATAGTTAGTAGCGTCCATCGCTGCCTTATAAAACAGGAACACCCTGCTAAGAATCAAACTTATT
Source organism: Alcis repandata (assembly GCA_949125135.1). Classification (NCBI taxonomy): domain Eukaryota; kingdom Metazoa; phylum Arthropoda; class Insecta; order Lepidoptera; family Geometridae; genus Alcis; species Alcis repandata. Next base: position 8,752,449 of record OX421237.1, read on the forward strand.
TCAAGTTCTTACCTGTACAAATGTTTCCACTTCATACAAAAGGCGAACTGCTTGCGGTATATTAAGTGTTATAATACTTAATTTAGCATACTCTAAATACGCTTCGTAAAGTTTATCATCTTCTCCTGTAATAAAATGAGTAAATATACAAAAATATCATAAATCTAAACTGAGCTAAACAATTGTCCTATGCCTTTTTTTTTGTAATTTTGGACATTTATAAAATGAATTTTAAAAGTAAATTAATGGTCATAAAAGCTTTTAGAACATTACCAGCACCACGACAGTGATCTATTATTTGGCAGTAGACGAACAGCAAAATCGCCAAACATTCACACGATTCCAGATTGAGTGAAGAAAACGACAGCACTCTCTTATCTCTGTGAAAACTACGAGAAATAATGCTCGACACCCTTGGATTTCTTGATTCTGAAAGTCAAAACATATGGGTAACAATGACAAAAGACTACGTAGGTACCTATGCCAATAAAAAATAGATAAAAACAACAGACTGATAACAAATTATATTAACAAAGGCGAGCGAATTCTGCCAAGAGAGACAAATCCGCAGACTACCATTTGCCAGTTATTCAATCTCTAAAACAACGAAACCTACCGAGAAATCGATTCACCAATGAGTCATTAGCGTCCAAAGGCTCATAACTCGCAATATCTTCTCCCATACTTATCTAAAAGCCAAAATACGTAATTGAGTTCATAATTAATTTAAAGCTAGCTTGCTTGCTCTTCATAAGAAAATTATAAGACGCTTCGATATTGCAACCGGTAAGAATGAATGGGCTGGAAATGCATAATACGAGTACATTCCAGGGATGGAATAGGTACTCTATTAAAGAAAAATAGAACTAGACGAAAAACCTTCAACTCCGTAATGTTGTGTGTAAGCGGTGAATAGGAATCGATTTCGCTCGGGATTCTAGTTTCTGCGCTGAGCGCGCAAATCTGTTCGCGAGTGCGTTTCAACTCAGGACTTTCATCAACCAAACCCTGGAAAATAAAAAAATACTGACAGAATTTGAATCACAAAATAGGAAAAGCAGAAGCTGCACCGCAAACCCTTAGTCGCGAGCTCTAGAGCCGCGCTAGCTTTTGTCTCACGTTTTCTGTAGCAGCCAGAACGAGACAAAAACCAGGGTGAACCAGTTTAGGGTGGCGCAAAGGGTTCCTGGTACGGCCCCAAGCTGTAAGCTAATTTGAAGATCATAAATGTGTCCTTACATCATCGCATCGTAAACCCAGCAATTTCATGAAGCATCCCGTGCCGCAAGTATAGCACCGTCTGGTATATCGCTCCAGGAATATCAACGCTCTTGCATGCATTTCCACCTGTCAAAACTTTGGGTTAGAAACTTTACCTACTACATAAATATATACAGGGTAGTAAGTCAAGGCTATGCTGTGCCGAAAAAGGCTCTTAGTGCACAATATTTAAACCATTTTTACTAATGGAGCTTATGGAACCAATCCAAAAAATCACGGGAAAAATCAGCTATGCCATACATTTTGTCGATATTTTTTATTGAACAGCTGTTTTTCTCATGCATGTATTTAAAAAAAACAGTAGATCAAGCATGTAGTTATGTTGATAAGCTTAAAAAAACCTCTACAGAACATGAGTACCTTTTGGTTTTCTGTCAACAGCTCATAAGTAGTTGTTCTGAACAGTGAATGACGAAACCGCATGTACCCGCAAAATGCATACATTGGCAGATCTCTGCTGTTGGCTGAAATAAAAAGAACATGAACATCAAATTAGCTGAGAAGCTCACGCTAATAAAGATTTGACAAATGTCGATATCTACCATTTACCACACCTACCCTACCATTTATAAGTGAAATAGGCCAAAAATTGCTTAACCAAGTCAGCATCCAAAGGGAAAAAAAATAATGCATTGTTTTATCAAAGAATACCCAAACCCTAAATACTGACGTGTAAATATTAGACGAAATGCTTCGATTCCGCTTTTACTGTGCATGCAAACTTACGCGGTTGTCTAGTCCCAAGACATGCACAGTAAGGAGGTTTTGCTGCTGGCATCGCTGGAGCTGGATGTATTAGCACCAACGAAGTGTCGCGAGTGAAGTCTCCACCTTCGCACTCTAACACTCGAATTGCGAAAAGTTTCGCAACAGCTGCGGTATATAATGCAACAAGATTAATATTTCAAATTTTAAAAACCGTTAAGACGGCTGGACCGATTTTGACAAAACATGTCTAAGAACCACCGCTAGTTAACTTGTTTTCAGTTAAAAAAAGCCGCATCCAAATCAGTTCTCCCGTTTAAGAGCTACGGTGCTACTACAAATACACAACATAGCGGTCAAACTTATAAGACCCCTCTTTTTGCGTCGGCAGTTAAAATTAAAAACATAACTAGAATATCAAGTGAATACAAAAACGCTAAAACATTCTGTACCTTCGGCAACATTTCTTGCAGAATCACTTTGCAAAAGATGCATCAGCATCCGTCTTGAAAACACATCACCAAGCACAGAAGCACATTTCAGCAACATTTTCTCGAATGGTGTCAGTGAATCGTATGTCTTCAGTATTATAACTAAAAACAAGTTACGTTCCTATCGCATAACTAAGCTATGGTTGTTTCTAGCCATATTATAATAAATTATATTAAATAAGATAAAATGGGACGGCGGGCTTTTAAAAAATAAAACTAATTCAGAACTAGGATCATTGCATGCGGGTCCGAGTTTTCATTATTCATTTCCTCTTTAGATTTACATGTGTTGATAAATGTGTCATCCACCATAATTTTTAAAGAGCTAGGAATCCACGAGGATGCGCTGATAAATAAATTGTGGTATTCTCATATTTACCATCCATAGCCATATCAACTGTCACGTCGTCAAAGTTATAATTTTCCGCGAGAACAGCCATCTGCACCATGTCGCCTTCTTGGACGTTGTAATAGCTGTCTCCTCTGCTTAACATACTGTAAATACTCTGTGAAATCATAGCTCTATCGTTAATCAAGTAGATAAACCAAGAATCAAAAGTAAATATAGTCCTCCTTGACGTATCCGACATCCGTCAACGGACAACTTACGATTACGAGCACGAATGTGGCTTGCAAACCCAAATATAATTTTAAAGGTCATGTCGCAAAGTACAGAATGCAACAGAACGTCGCTGTTCTAAGACAGACTATTTGGACGGGTACGCAAAAATAAATACGCATAAGCCCAAAAACCATAAGGCGTAGGCCGTAGATTAGGTACAATACAAAGTCACCTACTTGAAAGCTATGCACTTTGGCGTCGTCTTGATTGCTTGAAATGTCAGGCTTCTGTAAGAGCATTGGCGACGGCATAATGGACCCAGAAGCATGAGCCTCGCTACGTGGAACAGTCACGACCGTGAGTGTACCGCGCTGAATTAGAGATATCACGAAGTTCTGGATCCAACCTGGCATACCTGCGCTTGCACTTTCTATCACCCTGGAATAATGTTATATAGTATATAGGTAGATACTATCACTAACTTCTAACTTACGTACTTCTTCTCTTCTTTATGGTTGTCCTAGATTCGGATATGTATCTATACATGGCTGGAGTGAGCGGACTATCTGGGTACCTAGCACAACTTTGACGTAAAAATACGTAGCGAGTATTCGATAGAAAAGTAGGTATATGCCATTTACGCCTGTCAAGAGCGCCCCTGAAAAGTAAGGAACACCTACTCGAAGAGAACACTCTTAGCGATATGACTGCCAGTTTTTAGCGTTATTGCCCTTTTGTTTGAAATTTTCTGGGGTGTACCTACAATAGCTTTTCTATTTACTCACTTCTCCAAATCAGTAGGGATGGCTTGCACATCTAGCAGCTGGCAAGCTAAAGCCGCGTGATACCATCTGTCTATCCCAGTTAGATTCACTTTGACGATCATATGGTTTTCCAAGCACCTGGTTGCCAACGCTACAAATAAATTGAGATTTCTGACCAGGGGCCGTACCGAGTACTTTCAGCTTGATATGAAACTTGATTTCGTTGATCATTCTGATTAAAGTTCAAGGGTCTCTGTTGTTCAATCAGTGTGATATTTCAAGAAGTTTTATATATTACTAGCGGCTCGTCCCAGCTTCGCACGGGTGGACACTAAAGAAGTTTTAGTAAGGATCCCTAATTTTTTCAGGTAATAAATATAGCCTATGTCACTTTGGAATAATGTAGCATTCGAATGGTGAAAGAATTATTGAAATCGGTCCAGTAGTTTTTGAGTTTATTCCACACAAACATCCAAAAATACAAAAATACAAATCTTTCCTCTTTATAATATTAGTATAGATATAGATATAATTGATTAACTCTGAAATGACAGTTCCACACATGCTGATTTTAAAGCTAGGGCAATATCTAGGAAAATACTAACACGACAATTCAGTTTCATACGTAACAGTCATTAGCAAGAAGGTAGTCTTCGTTTCTAAAAGTAGCAATAGGATGCGCCAAGACTCGTCGTCTGTGTGTTCGGCTTCCTCTACAGCCAAAAGCCAAAACTTGGTGTAGTTCTGCAGAGCAAAAATAACGACTACGATGTTGACTAGTGTATAAATAGTAAGAAAAAAGTGAGAAGGGAGTGAGAAGAAAAAATGCAAAATTTCCTCATGGGCACGGGGCTCACTCCTTTACCATTATTTTTTTATACATTGATACATTTGCCTCTCTCTTAACGATTTCTACTTACGGCCTTGCAGATATCCTGGATCATGCGTTTGACATGATAATCGTTCAGCAAATCTCCTGATTGAGTGAAGTTTTCTGGCAGAGGAAACCTCGTATCGAATATTGTGTTTAGAGCAAATATTTGTGTCGGTGTTGCGGACATTAGATTGATGCTGAAAAAGGTAAAAAAAACTACTTCTTACAGAGAAAAAAAAATTAAAATTATGTAATTTTGCGCCTTACTCTAGTGGCTATCCAAGATTTTCAAGAACATAGCACGAAGTTAATATCTACTCAATTTAGCTCTAGATCTACAACAATTTTATCGAAGTGAGGCAATGATTTGGCATTTACCGAGGGAAGACAACAATTTGCGGCATGGATTGCGCGTTCAATGACTTCATCACCCAGAAACCCCTTCTCAAAAATGGTCATCGGTTCGGGGCGCCCGGCGCCCGCCTCAAGCTAGCTTTGGCCCCTTACCTTGTTCGACCCGTCCGTAAATCCGGCCTTGACTCAATTACCTGTATCTAATTCTATTTTCGCAATTTTCTCTTGCAGTCTTATCTTTTCCCCCAGTGAAGGTCCGGGCGATTATCAATCGGAACAACCCGTAAGGCACCTAATAAAAGAAAAAAGGGTAAACTATGGAACCGCTGGTGTCTTTACATACTCGTACTGTATTAAGGCGATTAACCCTTGCCTTAGTTTCTTCGGTCAAAATAACTTTCTCAATTCGAATGTAATTTGGTGTCACGTTCAAACATTCTTCTAGTAGACGTGTCTTTCCCACTAGTCTGGGTCCCTGATAAACGAAAGTATTTAGCAGAATTTTTTTAGCTGTTTGGTGAGATATTATCTACTTACCGACTGACTATATTTTGTTTTAGTTTGAAGCGAACGAACCTAGATGGCTCTCTTCAATACTTTCACTATTTCAACAATGATTTATAACATTTCGCTACCATTATAAACAACTAAGGGGAATGTGCCGATAACCGTGTCGTAATTGACTTAGCACATCTCGCAAGACACGCGCTTTCTCGCTTTGGCTGCTATGATTACCACAGCCTAGAACGAGATAGAGTCTAGAGGCCTGCTCTAGGCATGCTTGGTCAGTGAAAATCAACCTAATGACTCACAGTAAAAACAATAGCAAATTTGTGGTCCCGATAACGCGTGAAATTCATGTGCTGCTGTTGCATGGCATTATGTAGGGTAGTCTTATATTGTCGCAACTCCTCGTTCCGGCCCAAAATGGGGTGACGGTATACATTCTGGCGTTCGTGCCACCTGAAATGCAAACCACTCAGTAGTCCAATAAATATTGAAGTTTACCCTCATTCTACCTTTAATGTCGTTAAGTATAATTTCTGTGTAGAATTGTCCTTGTCACGAAGTATCATATCCTTCAATTGGGACAATTCATGTGCAGAACCAAACAGAACTTTAAATTTTAAACTTTGAAAGCCACTGTTTCTTTTTATTGTTTTGCAGATTGCACACTCTTGCATGGACACACAAAGACAAGTCAAGAGCCTAAAGCGCACTACTAGGACCCTCTCGCTAGATCTCGCTTGGTTTGTTTCTGACCTCACGCAGTCTTAGCTAAGAGAACCAAGAGTGTAGGTACCTCCTGCATTACACATCCTTGCTCACCATCACGCGAGTAGGTGGTCAAACGCGGATTTATTCATTAAAAAACAACTAACGTCAATAATTTATTGAATTCATAAACAGGTCCAGGTTTAGTTATTCCCTTCAACGCCTTCGGTTCCAAGAGCTTGAAGTATTCTTGGTCAAGCTTACTCCTCAGGAAAGTTTCCTTGTCACAGGTCACTTTGTCAGGATATGCCATCATTATTCGCGCTGCCTGGTGATCGAAAAGAAGAAAGATTTGGTCGAACCTGGAAGAACTGGGAGGGTGTTCTGGGCCGTTCGACATAATCTCGGTCACTCTCACTTTTGTAACATTTCTAATCAATCATTAAATATCTGATTAGGTTATATAGATTAGATTAGGATCTGTTTGGTGTCTCTACCTACCTCACCTTATTAACAGCGGGCCCGATAACCGTATATTCTCTACGTAAAGCATGTCCAACTACACCGCAATAAGTCGTTCCTGTGAAATGAAAAATACGTATTATCTACAATTTGTTTCGACCATCACATTTCATTAGATCCCGGTAATAAAAAAAACATTGTGGGCTTTACTTAAACACTGTTTTAAGTTAATCAGTGCTAAAAAAGTTCTGACAACTTCTTGCTGAAGTGAAATGCCGCGTGCGAAAACAGGACTGGAGAATTTTAAACTGATTCTTAATCACTGTTGCAGGTTGCAGAGTTAATAAGTATAAGATCCTTTATGCTAACTAACTATTGGCCTATAACCAGTTGTCCACGCTAAACTGCGTCGTAAACCGTGAAGCTGACCTTTTCTCGGATAAATAACTTACCAGAAGTAACTCCAATAGAAACTCCCTTGATGTTGCCATCATCTAACGAAGTTTTCAGCTGGAAAGCGCACTGCAGCGCTTTCTGCGCCTCGTCTTCATGCTTCAACCCCCGCAGTCCGAAGACCACGAGAAACATCATGTCTTTGTCAAACATTGACACTTTGTTTACGAGACCGCCGGAGTTTGCAGTAACGCTGGAACCATGAATTTGACGAACAAAATGGAACATAAAACCCTCTTTTAGCTACTAAGTACCTAACTAAGTAATTAAGCAACTTTTTTACCTATCCTGGTCGAAAGTAGTCTCCAAAACATTTTGGTCTTGTTCCTGATACCGAAATAGGCGTGCTGATATCAAAAATCTGATATCAGACCCGTTGCCAATAACCCATTTATTTTGTGAAAGAAACAACTGCAGATAAATTTTAACGGAATATAATCTTTCACTCACTGTAACAACTTGTTATCATTTTTCCTTCGTCATGCATATGCGATGATACAAATAAATCGGCTGGCTCCATATTATTTTTCTGTGGCATAGCATAACCGACCTTCAACACCCCTTAATTAACCACAGACTAAATATTCAACTCACCTAGAAACACATCTGTAAGCCCTATCGACGACATTGATGAGCACATCCGGAGTGACCGTTTTGGTAACAATGTTTAAGAACACGACGACGACCCGCCGCACTTCGGCGAGGAAGTCCATCGGCTCGTCGTTCTCCACCGCTCGAAGGACCGGGGCCAGCATATAGCGGCGTAGCCCCGGCCACCACGAGCTTCGCATGGTTGTAATCACTGCTGGACGCACTGAAGACGCGAAAACCTTTGTTAGGTACGGATGATTTGGTACTGCGATCTTTTTTTTTCACAGCATGTAAACTAAAAAGACACGCTTAAAATCACCAAAATCGAAACAAACTAAAGTATTGATAAAGTTACCATCATTGAACGAAACGGTCAGCTTTTAATTCAGATTTTATTCAGCTCAAACATCAGGCCAGTTTTGCTTTTGGTACCTACTACCTACACCCGACTTTTGGATAATTAACAAAAACAACAAGCTGACAAAATTTTAACGCCCACTTTGACTTTGTTAATTTATTTTTATAAATAGTTCCTGTATTTATTTATTCTTATAAAAAGTTCCTGTACCTATTGGTTTTAGGTACCCACTTAACCTACTTTTACTTTATAACAATTCTAAAAGTGGTAACTTACGTGAAAATTCTCTGAATTGTATTTCAAGATTGTTCGGCTTGTCATTTACATCAGAGACTCTGGAATTTGTTTGAGGGCTTAATTGAGCTGGATCTGTGACATCAAAAGTAGCAATACTTACTTTGATTTATATCTAGTAGTAGTAGGTAGGTACATCTAAGTCCATTGTTTAGCCTAAGTATACCAAATACTTATTGCTATTGCCAGAGTCTATCTATTATTAACCTCTGCCTAAAATATATTGAAAATTCTATATCTAACTGTTACAATACGGAAGTGTGGCTAGTGTGGCGCCTAAATTCAAGCAAGTGCTCGTCTCATTACTCAATTGCATAACCAACCAGAATTATAGAAAGTAAGTCACACCTACCACCATGAGGCATCTGCAAAAAAGTGCTCAGCATCTTGACCCTTTTCCACGTCGCGCCAACTCCAAGAACTTTAACGTGGCCATCACCACAAGGCTGCGTGCAGTACCAGGATTCGTTGATGTAGGTCCAAGCGCTGGCTGACGTCAGCACGTCACCAGCTATGCAGATGTACTCTGCTTTTTTGACGTCCCACACCGGTTCGCCGACGATGACGAAGCTTGCTTTCGAGTTTTCACCACCACCGATGATGGAAAAAAAGGAGATGCCGGCCGATATGGAAATCTTAACTGTTGAGAAGGGACTTGAGAGTTACTGCGTTAAAGTTTAGTTTAGATTGATATCAATCTAGTACCTACTCCTTTATAACAATTGAAACGGCGGTAATTCGAAATTCTCGCAAGAATTGTTGATGTAGGTACTTAAGTCTCCTTGTGACATTTTTGCGTAGGTAGGTACAATAAAACGTATTGATTCTCTTTCGATCCCCTTCTTTTCATCGGGTTGTCTGAAATCTAAAGACTAAAGTAAGGAATACAAAACTAGTTTCTTGGGTACTCTATGTCTAGTAGTAGTAGTTTAATTTGAATGCCGTAACTATTTAAACCGCAAAACCCAAAAACTAACCCTTGAGCACGACCCCAACATCAGTGACATAGGTCCCATAATTCTTCTGTATCACAAGTCCACAGTCTATCGCCGTGTGAACGCAGTCGTGCATGGACAATCTTGCAGTCTTCTTCCACATAGAGAGGAAGGCATCGCCGGAAAACTTGAGCACGTCTCCGTTGTGGGTTAGGATCTCCTGGACCATAGCTCCGATGTACGAGTTTAGGACGTCGGACAGGCGAGAGGGGCCACCACGCCCGGCTTTGGTATACTTTTCGCATAGATCCGTGAATCCTAGAAAACATACCTACTTACTAATAATTAGGTACTAAGTACTTATACCTACCATCTCGCGATGACTATGAATTTCTAACGATTTTATCTCTAAGTTTGTCATGTACAAATGCACGTTTGGAAGATAAGTTAAGTGCTGCCTGGTAAGTACACCAATCTCTACCAACTTATCTCTACTTGTAGGGAGAAGTTGAAAAATTCCCTTAGATTTACCGGTTATGATAACTGGAATTCACTAATTCCTATTTAATATTATTCACTATGTTTCTTAACCCACACGTGACGTGGCGTAGCTTGCCCTAGAGAGTCGACTCTTCAAAAGCGCAGCATCTACACAAGCCGGTTCCCGCCTGCTGATCGCCATTTACTATTGATTAATTAAAACTAATGTTAATTGATTGTGGAAAACCTTTTACAAATTGTTGGTTATTCACGCACGTCTCGGGAGCATTCATACGGCGGCACTTACGCCCCTGTTGTCTTCGCCCTAACCCCTAAAGAAGTTGTAGTTTTATGAATATACTTATTATACAAACCAGAAACGTCTATAAACATGAGCGCAGTCTCGTAGCTCCTGACGGCGTGGTCGTAGTGGTTGTAGATGATCTCGTCGGGCACCATGGAAGCGATCGTGCTGATGCGGTTAGCTTCCTGAACAGAGCCTTTCACAATCTCTCTCCTGTGTTAGGAATGCGGGGTTGTTTGTTAGGCTAGCTATACGAAGAGACTTTAGACTATTATGTATTCTGTGAATTGGGTGCTTGTCGAAGCATCGCGTTAAACACACGTGCGAGTGAGAATCGGCTGTAAGTACTTATTATCTATTATTTCCAGCATTTCCTGGTCTGACAACCTAGTTTGACCACGAGGAAACGCTGATTATGTTGTCTTACTGTTACAACCTGCATTTTAGGTCGAATAAATTACGTTAATTTTGCTCCTCTCACTAGGTACTTATAAAAAAATTCTAGTAGGTAGAGTAGAGTTCCAACTAGAACGGTACATTTAGGGTCCTTCGAGTCGGACAAAAGAGAGAATTCTATTGGCTAATTTAAAACTAAGTCAATAGTTCGGTGGATACGGACACAAACCAATCAGTAACAAGAATGAAAATAGTTTATACCCGAATTAACATAAGTATTGTTTTTACAATATTAGATATCACCGCACAGATGAAACCACAGATCCCAGCTAGTTGCTCAAATATTTCGAAAAGGTAAAATCCAGATGTCTTTTATAAAAATACTTTTGCTTTTTGATAACATTGGCCTAACACTAAGTACCTAGGTAGCTGATCTAACGGCCACCACTGGGGCCTGTTTTAGTGGTGGCCGTTGGGAGTATACCGTACTGTGATAGCTTTGCATCAAGATTTAGAATCAACGGCAAATGTCCGGCAGCAGATAAAATTAAATGATGTAAGTAGGTAAGTACTATACTTAGATATAATATTCTCACTATCTAATTTATCTACCATTATTAGCTTCATTAGCTTGATAAGTAAAGTTGTAATAAATACTCTGTATTGTAGAGTGCTAAGATAGAGGAAGTTTTACCCAACACTGTTGACGCTTTTGAAGCGGTGCCGCTCTCTCGGTGAGCGCATCTCGGGCAGCAGCGAGGCGCGCATCGACTGCTGCCGGTGAACCCGCTTCATGGCCATGAGGTACTCGTCGTAGTTCACGTTCTTTGTCGGCCCTGTTAATGAAAATCTGGTATTTTGGGAACGAAATTTACTTATTCTAAGGCAGTCCTGAAGCTCTGGCAGAATACGATTGAAATATTGGAAAAAAAACTAGTTCTACTCGTTACATAGTGGAATAGAGGAAGATTGTCAAGCCTAGAAATTACTCCAAGAACACAACGAAAACTTCAAGATAGACTTAAGATTTCTTCATTTGGGCATTCACTGCTCATTTGCCTGCAGGGAATGCGATAAATAATGATGATGAAGTCCGTTTTGTGGACTCCTTCATTGCCAAACTTTATACAGACTCAGACTTATCGTAATTTGGTCAGTGTGATATTCCTATTCTTCGTATTAAGTCCAATTTATGTTTCACACCGGGTACCCTAAACTCCCTATCAAAATTCAATCAAATCGGTTCAGCCGTTCGTAAAGGACTAAAGGTAGGATAGGAACAGAATTCGAAATATTTTATTTAGAATAGCCAGAAGTAAAATGTGCTAGACATAATGGCGTAACCAGATACTTACTGCCATCAGGTTTATCTCGTGTTTGCTCCTTTTCAGCAGGCGCTTTCGCTTTCTCCATATCTTCTAGTGTGAATATCTCATATTCCTCTATTCAGAATTATCTTTTCTAAGTCTTAAAAGTAACCATAGAGTAGTACTGTCTGTTAGAGTACTACCTACCTACTTATCTGAGAAAAGTAACTTTGTTCAGAATTTGACAGCAAAGTAGAGTTGCCAGAAGTAATACTACTCTTTATGAGACTCTTTGGTACCTACTTACTGACTTTAGACATGGATACTCTTTGCTTTGAACGAAGAATGTAATTTATTTCTGTGCAAAATGACGCTGTCTTTGGCATTGTTCTTGGCCTCGAAAAACTTATAGCCTAAATAGGTCTTAAGCCCTGGTACATATTTAATTGTAGTTATATAGTCCAACAACTTATCTATTTGAGTGAGAGCTACTAGGTATGTATGGCTACTGTCGCACTTCCTGAATCAAACTAACGCCAAAATTAAATTCTTGACTGGCTAATTGCTTGCAAGTGTTAGTCCTACTTTTCTGAAAAGTTTTGAAAACCTATCTACAAATAGCCAAGGACTAACAGCGTCAGTATATAAGATTAGATTACTTTAAGTAGGTAATAGATCTCCTACCTACTACTATCTACTAGGGATTTATAGTCGGGCCACTTTAATGGGTCACATTTGACAATTCATCGAAATTCAACAACGTAACCTTGTAACGGCGGGCATAAATAATATATTTTTTCGTTTTGTTAGAACTGCACAATTGCTTAACTTTTTTCAATTACGATTACATATTTATTGTAATAATGGCCGATACGAGTTATATCATGATTTGTTTTTTTAATAAACCATTTTAAACATAAACAATTACGATTTTTTTGATCTAAGAGTTATTTTACGATCTCGTAAAGAACTGAACGTTGTTACAATGTTGCGTCAGTTAACCCTTTTTCTTTTAACACTAGGGATGTTACTCTAAAAATTGAAAGCTGATAAGTTTAATCGAATGCAATGATTACTTGTGAAGAAATATCACCATAAATTAATAACCACGTTGTGATTATAATAAAACATAAATATTTATTGTTCTTTTAACAAACTTTAAAAATACAAAAAATAACTAAATAGAAAAATCATTGATTTGGTTAGGTAGTACAATTTACTGACCCGGCTTTTTTTATTGGACTGATCTGACTACATTTATTTAAGCCTTTTATTGCTGATAATCTAAACATAGTATTGACAATTATTATTACTATTTTTCTGTGTCGCGATCAGCGTGACGCGCTGTGACGAGCCCTTTGCACTCCTTTCTGTCGCTAGCCTTTCTTGGCCAGATTACTCCACCAATGTTTTTTAATTCACTACAGAAGAAGTACTATAGTACTGTAGAAAAGTCGTACAGAAAACAAAGAAAATAATTTTACAAGATTTTGAACGAGATGTGAGATTAGACAATATTATTGAAAATGAATTAATAATATCTCTAGAGTGCTGACAGCTGAGCAGTGATGAAGATACTAATAACAGTTCTGATAGTTCAACTGAATAAATGCATTTTTTTTTGTTAAATTATGTACTTCTTATTTTGCTCCTTAAATTTACGAAAGAAAAATAAATATGGAACAGGGATTCGCCTGACGATTTTTAAAATTGTGTTTCAAGTCCGTATTGATTCATTCGATTTTTTCGATGTTTTTCAGCAGGTCACCTCACTATGAAGATAAAACTGACAGACGTCAAATGTGACCTATTAAAATGGCCCGACTATAGTTTTTGTAGAATAAATGTACTTAAATAAAAACATTTTTTATCTTTCACTACATTTTATTGAAAGTGTCAATTTCACTTCACTGGACACATCGAAACGACCATTCGCTACAACGTCATTCGCTACTAGGTAGCTAGGTACGTACGGGACCCGATTTCACCACCATCCTCCAATGATTTCCTGAAAATAAGAACTTTAATTTCTGTTCCTATTTACACAGCTGGATTTAGAATAGATTAGATGTAGTCTGTTTTATTTAGATGGTTACCAAAAAAGATAAATTATAGTATGTTTCTTTTATGATACTAAACAAAGCTAATAAAACAAGCAATCGCAGAAAAAAATCCAAAGGTCCAAAATTAGCCAGACTATTGTTTGAATAATTTATGAAGGCGCGCGACACAATATTATACTTCGCACTTTGTCCTCGAAATTAGTATTAGTAGATATTATATACACATGTAGTTTCGCTAGGTGACACCACTCTTTGCACTAATTGTTGAGAGAATGTAGGTAGAATTAAACAAGTTAAAATATCCGAGGGTAGATATAACCCACCTCGCCATTTTGTCGTTCTTATTCTTCATTCGCAATTTAGTGCTCAACCACTCCGGACACTTTCAATTCAACAAAAGTATAATACTTAGTGTTCTTTTTGTTATTCAAAAAATACCTAAAAGAAAACGCTCGAAAGCTGTCAAAGAAAACCGCGGAATTTTAATGCGTAAAATTAAAAAATTAAAGTGAAAAATAAGTCGTATAAAAGTGACGTTTCTAGTAGTGATTCCGAGGACTCATTGGAGCAACGGATAATAGTACGAAGTACAGTAGGTACATCGACAAGGTATGTAGTGGTATTACTATGTATTCATTACCTTAATAATTATAAAGCAAAGTTCATAAGAATGCAACCGAGATCGCCAGCGGTGCTATTTCGCCGCATTCGATATTGTTATCAGTTGGAACTGATAACCTCTGGCACGGGGCAGCCTTAAAGCCCATTAATCTGTCAATGCAACCGAACTAACCATCAGGGTTTTTTCACCGCATACGACATTTTATCAGTTGAGACTGATAACCTTTTTCTCTTAGCTGGCACCGGGCAGCCTTAAAGCCCATTAATCTGTCAATGCAACCGAACTAACCATCAGGGTTCTTTCACCGCATACGACATCTGTCAATGCAACCGAACTAACCATCAGGGTTTTTTCACCGCATACGACATTTTATCAGTTGGGACTGATAACCTTTTTTCTTTTAGATGGCACTGGGCAGCCTTAAAGCCCATTAATCTGTCAATAAATGCAATCGAACTAACCATTGGGGTTTTTTCACCGCATACGACATTTTATCAGCCGGGACTGATAACCTTTTTTCTTTTAGCTGGCACTAGGGCAGCCTTAAAGTTCAATTATTATCTCAATGAATGCAACCGAACTAACCATTGGGGTTCTTTCACCGCATTCGACATTTTATCAGTTGGAACTGATAACCTTTTTGCTGACACTAGACAGCCTTAAAGTCCACTAATCTGTCAATGAATGTAACCGAACTAACCACCGCGTTCAAAATTTGATCAGTTACTCGAAACTGAAAACACAATAACTTTTAATCATTTACTTTGAGCAAAATTTTAAGACCTTTGGACTTGTTGTTATTATATAAACTAAACGTATATTATATAAGGTTAAAAACCTATACTTACAAGTCAATATCGACTCATTCCTGAGTCACCCCAACCAAACCTGGGCCCAGACGACTGAATCCCAGAGCCTCCAAATCACGTGACTGTATAGGACGTTGATAATTTCGGCGCAGATCTCGTCGACACTTATGGAGGTAAAGCGGCGACGGTCCCTATAGTTACCAGTAACTTAGTATAGTTAGTATTTGCGATCTCAGGACCGCAAATAATATCGCGGACATAATTGTCGACGATCCAACTTCATCGACAACAGAACCTTTAAAATTAGATGAAGAGGTACTGGAGGTTTTGGGCAAACACCCGATAATCACAATGAAAATTGCAAACGACACCCGTTCAGAGTTGCAACCGCCTCAAATATATCGCGCCTGAAGGTTACAATATACAAATATTTTGACTAAGTACTCAATGCCTGCATGCTATGCCAGCAATTATGCTTGCACATCAATGCTCCACAGCTTAACCCTGAAACAAAAGCTGCCCTTCCGGAACGGCACTGAAACCGGACAAAGAAATCGAAGCCGAACAAAAACAAATGGCACGTGTTATATCATGCCTTGCTGAAGTTATTACTATTACTTGCTATATGGCGACTTAGCAACTTGCAACACAAAAAATAAAATAAAATAAAAATATACATTTTTGTTATAAGTAATTAAGAAACATTTAATAAATAAATAAAAAATTTACCGGTCAAACCTACACATACGAGCACATAAACCGCTCGGTCTGTAAAGCGCAATCAGTCGCGCGCTTTTTTGCGCTGATTTAAAAAAAAAAAAAAATAATAAAGAATACAGCATTTTTCTTCTTGTAATTTTTATTTTTTTTCTAAAATTTATTAAAAATTTATAAAAACAGGTAATGTTGCATATTTTACTTATGTTGATGCATATTTTACCAATTTCACGAATGTTTCACCAATTTATTATACATAATTATTATAAACTTTTTATGTTGCATATAATCCGGTTCTTATAAATTACAAATGACCATAGTACTAATCAGTACTATCCTCTCTTGGATAGCTGGAAGTTTTCCTCATCGGTCGTTCAGGAATCTGTTCCTAAACCACGCATATATACAAATTCTGATAAACAATCGAAATAATTGTATTTAAATTAAGATAATAATAATATAATTAATAAGTTTACAAAAACTGAACATTTTAAACTTGGATGGGGACTTACGCACTGCAGTAAAATTATTTTCTCAGAAATGCTATATGGCACCTTTGATCTCAAAGATGCATATTTTCTTTTAAGATATCACAATGGCTTTATAAAAACCTTCGGTTAATTTTCAACGACAAATACGACTATTCCAATGTAACATTGTGCCGTTCGGCTTAAGTACTGCAAACTGCACCGTTTGCTTTTACAAACATTATGAATCTGTATTTAGTCGATTGGCTACTAATAAGTCAGTGCCCTGAAATGCTACTGATAAATATTGAAATGACGAGAAAAACATTTACTTCTCTGAGTCTTACGAGGAGAAAAGTGTGTTGACACCTTCAATTACATGCTAATTTTTAGGCATGATCATAGACTCTTATCAGATGTCGCTAAGTCTAACCTTGGACAAAAAGTTACACATTAAAACTGAAATAGATAATTTTACTAAAAAGAGACGCTGTTGATTTAGGAAATTCACACAAATCAAAGGTTTATTAGTGTCGGCTTGTCCAGCCATTGAGTATGGGTATGGGCTTTATACTAAGGAAATAAAACGCTGCAAATATCTTAACATAAGATGTTGTGATAAGTTTATGAATGTACCCGACACTCTGTTGCCCGATATTAAGTGGTGGATTAGTGCCATAGGCCAATCAACACACCATATCAGAAACGACGTGCTGTGCAGTGTGCACGTTACAGAAATTTATTCTGACGCCTCAACTACGGGGTGGGGGCGAACTGTAAAGGTCAAACTGCAAGTGCTCAATGGTCAAGTAGTAAACAAGAAAGGCATTGAAATTACCTCGAGCTGCTTTCATAGCTCTTAATTTTTTTCCAAGGATTTATACGGCTGTCTGATACTTTTGCGCATCGACAACACCACCGCTATTCTGCGATAGTTTACATTAACCGCATGGATGGAATTCTATTTCCAATCTTACTAAAACAGCAAAAGAAATTTGGCCTCACGGCTACAAAGATTTTTATCTTCACGTCCTATAGTAGATCATGTATCAATGTTCTCGCTGATTTTGAATCACGTAAAACACCCAGATATCAAATAGGAGTTAGCTGATTGGACTTCCCAATACTTAGCAGCATCTTTTGAGCTGCCTGAAATAGATTTGAAAGTCGAATCATCAATAAATGTAATAGATACATATCGTCACACAAAGATCTTGACGCAGTCGCTTTTAATTCATTTGCAGTCATGGTCAGACATCTTATTTTTATTTACACCTTCCCTTTATTTTCAATAGTCTTATGAAGGCTGCGAAAAAACATTTCAAACAACGCATGTGGCATTGTGATTGTAGCAATGTTTCATTGTACCAATGTTCCTACACAAGCATGGTTCTCTTTGTTCAAATCCCTACTTGTGTCTGATATCGCTACGTTTACACCTAACGATAATATTTTGATATCGCATTACAAATCGCAGATATATTCCAATCTTACCCTGGCTGCAGGAGTGTTATCAGGCTTTATCAAGTCGAAGCCTACAAGTTGCCTCACTGACTAAAAGCTCCAATAAACAACATGACGGATTTCTCTGGAAGTGGTGGTCGTATTGCTTAAACAATTATAATGTTGTTCTATATAAGGCCTCAATCCCTAGCGTACCTAATTGTCTTTCTATCGAAAATGTTTAGCGACGGTAAACCTCCTTTACCTAAATACAATGCTACCTGGGGCACCAACAGTGTTTTAGGTCACTTATGCATAATTGACAATTGTCAATTGGTAATGAAAAGCTTGATATAAATAAACATTCCTGGTTTCAAGCAGTCAGTTTTCTTCTTACCTTTTTTCTACGAAAACCCAGCAAAAATACTACAGGCATACATAGACAAATGCGATATTTTATTCACTTAAACCAGTCGGCAAACTGCGACTGCCGCACGCTCGCTTGGTGTCAGTCTTGACACTATCCGCAACACTGCGGGATGGAGCCACAGCTCCACTACCTTCGTTCCGTTTTACAACAGGGTTGTTACCGATGCCTGTCACCTGTCCTTAGCTTGAGCAATTATTAATATAATAATAATACACCATCAGGCGAATAGATGCCTAGATACTGTTTAAGCTAAATATAACAATTAAGTTAAGTAATAAGGTAGTAACGTAAAATATGAATATTTTCACGTAAAATATACCTACAGTACCTATGGTTGTGCTTAATAAACATTAAGTTGATTTCACACGATTAACGTGTCATTGACAATACTTCTTTACATTACTCTCAAAGTCTACATGTGTATATAATATCTACTAATACTAATTTCGAGGACAAAGTGCGAAGTATAATTAGTGATTAAACGAACTTACCTTTGTGAAGTTCTATCATAATTATACGTAGCACTTTGTCCGAAGAAATTAGTATGTACTCCCGCCCCCCCAGGAGCAAACGCAACCCTTGAATATCATTAGAACTAAAGAAGCATGCCAATGACAAAGGTGTAATTAGGTGTGTAATATAAATATGTATATCTCTAAACTAAATGAAGAATAAGAACGACAAAATGGCGAGGTGGGTTATATCTACCCTCGGATATTTTAACTTGTTTAATTCTACCTACATTCTCTCAACAATTAGTGCAAAGAGTGGTGTCACCTAGCGAAACTACATGTGTATATAATATCTACTAATACTAATTTCTTCGGACAAAGTGCTACGTATAATTATGATAGAACTTCACAAAGGTAAGTTCGTTTAATCACTAATTAAGTTATAGTGGCACACACCTTTCTAAATTGGCAGGAATATAGGGTTTCATGCTGCTTTGATGCGGCAAATGAAGACAAGTAGGAAGTGACCTAATATACGTCCTATGGTTTCCTCCTTTTCTTCACCGGCAGGCCCCGGCAGATATGCGGATTTGAAGCCATATCGTGCGGGGCTCGGTGTCAGATTTGGCTATAATAATCATCGCAGTGTTACAATCGTAAACTTACCATCAGTTATAGGTTATAGATTACACAATGAGTACAGTGGCGAGGCAGTAAAAGGCACATGAGCATACTCGACCGAGCAAACAAATATATAACTGTTTATACAGAGTAGGTACTCTCGAGGGCACTGTACTTGTTATGTCATTGTGTAATCAACCCATGAACGACATACTTGCCTCGTTACTCAAATATTGGAAGTCTGCTGGCGGTACTGCGCGTAAAAGCGACTACACACGACCCTAAAATCACTGACGATGTCGGGACAGCGGTAGTGGGGATGAAATCGGCTACTACTCTACACACGTCCCTGCCAGTGAGTACGAAACCGACCGTGCAACAGACTGCTAGTTGTTTCGAGATGCCGCCGACACCCACAAAATAGCAGAAAATAGGCATTGTTTTGGCACTTACTACGGTGCCACCTAACCAATAGCATATAATTATATATATAAACTTGCAATAGCATTTTGAATGCCTCCTGTCTCATGTCGCAGTTGAAATAATCTTTATGTTTTTTATCCCACAAATATGGTAAATCCTTGAATAGATCGATAGCTTTGGTCCACGCTTCTCGATCTTTCTCCTTCGCCATGTTTTCGCGCGAAATAAACAATTATAGCCGCAAGCACGTCGTATCGTCGCGGCACTCAAGCACAGACTGCGTAGTAATCAATCCTGATTTCGCTACACACGTACTGACAACGCTCCCTAGACGATAATTGTCCCTAAATCGTGAGCTCGCTCGGAGCGATTTAGGGACGATAAAAATCGGGTAGGATTTGCCTACACACGAGGCGATTTATGATACGATCTAGGGTCCTCCCCACCACTGTCCCGATATTGCCAGTGATTTTAGGGTCGTGTGTAGTCGCTTTAAGACATAGATCTTTAGTAATATACACTCTTAGTGAAAATGCTTTGGGTGTTGGCGGTGTTATTAGACGGCGGTTACAGCTTACCATCAGGAGGCCCGTCGCCGCGTCGCTCGTTTGCCACAAATTTCATTAAAAAATGTATTATTCAGTTGATACTGGCTGGTCAGACAAG
The DNA here is from genome assembly GCA_949125135.1 of Alcis repandata. NCBI lineage: Eukaryota > Metazoa > Arthropoda > Insecta > Lepidoptera > Geometridae > Alcis > Alcis repandata. Next base: position 8,772,988 of record OX421237.1, read on the forward strand.
GTGTCTAGAGCCAAAATTAAAAGAACTTACCAAGCATAGAAAGTCAAAGAAATCTGCTAGAAATTCAAGTGCTGCATTCTGCCCAAACCTGCAGGAAAGAAACCTGACATCCCGTCCCAGGGTGTTACATGCAAAAAAGCTTACCCCAAGTTATTTGGAGCATTTATTTAAAGGTTCCGTAGCCAACTAAGAAATCTAGTTTCGCTATATCAGTTTGTGCAAAACATTACTCAGATTAAACGCCTGAAGTGTATATTCAGACAAAACAGAAAAATCGCAGACATTCAGAAAAATCTGATCAAATCTGCTTGTCTATCATAAAATATTTAAATAATAAAAAAATAGATTCAGACTCAAATTACTGGAATCTAAAATTGATAATTTAATCTAATTGAAATTGGAATCTAATTATAGCAATACTTCAACTTCAATTTTTGTTAATGGCTTCTGCGGGGTTGCCACAATTTTGCCAGTGTCGCGTGGATAGAATAGCAATACTTAATGAGATTTAGTCAAGAAACCAAGTTTAAGCTGATGTGTGAAATAAAATATTATGGAGAAACTTTGCTTGTGTGATTACTGATTATTTTATTTGTAGCGTTGCTACGGAACCCTGCTAGTCACCATGTACACTTGACAGATATTTATTAGATTTGTCAAGGCATACATATAATAGGCTAGGAATAAAGTAAAAAATAGGGATAACTCAGTGGTGAAAAGTAATTTCCTAACTGTATGAAGTAAGTCAGTATTTACTGGACAGTGTACAAAATTAATTTGCAAAATATAAAGCCAAATTCCTATATGCCTTGTCATTTATTTAGATGCCAATGGCGCTTGCTTTTTAAAAATTGACTCACTTTTATTTTCACTATAGGTTGAGTCACTGCTAGTCTTTCACAGTTTACACAAACACTGTTGCCACTCAAGACCTCCTGGCACAAAAACTTAACTTGAACTTGGAATAACCAAGTATCTCGGCAGATGCACTAATGCACTTGTAAACTCAGACCTTACTGCTCACAATTTAACTTTGCCCACTTTGAATTTTGCACTTAAAAGTCTGACAATTTTAGCTTCAGCTTTAAATGATTTTGCACTTGGAAGTGGCCATTTCTATCACTCAAACTTTGCCCACCATTATCACTAACATAGACCCACCAAACTGAGATCACAAGACACAAAACAACTGCACTAACATCACTAGTTCACAAGGTTTAGAAAAACTACATCATAAGATTAAAGATTCTATTTTATCGGTCACACATACACAGTTACACTACACATCCCCTAAATCCACTGATTTAAATACACTATAGAAATAGTTTAATACAATAAAGACACTTCTACGCTGGTAGTTCTAGCAAGAAATTAACTTTCAACTTTGTCACAATACTAAAATTGAGGGGTCACAAACTGTGATTTACAAGACACTTTCACAATGAATAGATTCAATGTAACCTTCACAGAAGTAGGTTTACAATCACCTCACAGTCACTACACATCACAAGATACAATAATCTGAAATTTAGAGAAACTTATGCTATTTATTAGCTATGTTAAATAAAATAAAAACTTGTGAATACTCAGGCCGAGCCTCCTCGCACCACTACTATGACCAAGTGATCCTCTTTTAGACTCTCCTCTGTCAGATTGTGGCATGTCCTTTTAAGAAGGTCGGTGGAAAAATCGCAAGGAGGGAAAGAGTACAGAACGCCAGTGGCTTCCGTCTCCTTGTTCAACAAAGATATGACTCCGGCAGCTTCTTTCTGCTTTAAATAAGATACCAAATTTCTCATGGGTCTCGTTTGGATGTTTGCATCGTCATTAGCGATAGCAGTCGTCGAACCCGCCACTCCGAGGAAAATGGCGTGAGAACTGGACGTAACGATTCTCTTCTGAACATCGTCCAGCTTCGGCTGATCCAGTCGCAGTCTCTGGGTTATTCTCAGCTGGTTTTTGCCATCTTCGTCCTTCATAAGACTATCGATGATTTCGGAGTCGCCATCGGTCAGATGAAATTTGGTGGGGAAGAGGGAGTTTTTAAGGATCAGGGCACCATTCCAGAAGTTAGTGGCTTTGCGCACGACTTCCGGAAGGGTTCGGGCGGAGGCAAGCATGCCGGTGCGGCGCGGGGAGCCGTCCGAGTCACTGTCGGGCGAGCGGCGGCGCGGCGAGCGCGAGCGGGAGCGGTCCACGCCCGGCTCGCGGGACCCGGAGCGGCGAACGCGGGAATCATAGTCCCCGTCTGCTGCCGTCTTTCGCCACTCATCGTCACGATAATCCGGACCACTGCCGTGATACGCACCACGATACATGCCACGACCGCGGCCGCGCCCACCCCTGCCTCTGTAACCGCCCGAGTAACCATACCCCTCTTCCCAGGATGTACCCTCGTAACCCTCGACCGGCCTGCCATCTTCCCCGACTGGAGCCACATACGGAGCCTTTGGCCTGTACGGCCCGCCGTTGCCGACATCTGCAAAATCGATACGAAGACGTCTATCTGGCCCGCCAAGTGGGAAACCTCTCATTTCTTTTACGGCAGCTTGTGCAGCATCGATGGAATCGTAAAGAATGTACGCGTGTGCCTCCCCTTTAACATACTCGATTTTTTTGATAGCCCCAAATCTGTCAAACTCTCTCTCCAGTTGTGCTACAGAGGTCCAAGGTCCAAGACCACCTACCCACACTCTAGTAGTGGGGTTAGCTTTACCATACCCTATTTTGCATTGAAATTTGCCAATATACTGCCCAGAGAGTTCCACTTTAGCACGATGAGCCATGTCCAAAGTTTGATAGCGGACAAAGGCAAAGGCATTTCCAGTGCCTGGCGGCGGGCGCTTTATATCAATATCTTCTACTATACCATAGCGTCCAAAGATGCAACGAAGTTCCTCATCAGAAATATTTATTTCTAAATTCCCCGCAAAAAGTGTTCTGGTTGCTAGAGGATCGTCCTCTGGTTGAACGTGATGTAAATAGTTAGGAAATTTATCTTTCTTGTTTTCCATTTTATCAAATGGAGGATGGTGTGGCCGTGGCATGTATGGGCGCGGCATGTAGTGGGGGTGTGGGGGATGATGCATAGGGGGTCGATGATGCATCGGGGGACCATGAGGTCCAGCCATTGGATAGTCATGCATGGGGGGACGGAAGTCTCTATGGTGAGGTGGCACTGTTGGAGGAATGCCATATGCTCTATCATCAGGAGGAGGTCTACGTCTCTCAGGTGCAGGAGACCAAGCATATGAGTAAGGACGGTCATAGTCAGGTGGAGTGATGCTGCGGGGCCTGCTTCGATACTCTGCTCTTACAGGCTCATAAACAGGCTCTACAATAGCAACCTTTTCGTACAGAATAACTCGCGGTTTTGCGTGTTTGGCGTCCCTGGCGTCTTCGGCACTACGGAAGCAGATATAGGCCACTCTCTCGTCAAGTTCGTGGGAAATTTTAATACTGAAATCACCGAATTTCTTGTACTCGCGGTAAAGAGTATCCTTGATAATATCATCGGATGCTTTGGGATGTAGTGCGCTGACACATAGAACCTTGTAGAAAGGACGAGTCGCCTCGTCTCTGACCTCTCGAGGCCGCGCGTAGTCGTCGCGGTGAGGCGACACGTACCGCCCGCGGGGGCTCGGCGAGCGCACCCGGCGACGCACCCTCTCAGGCGACGCGCGCTCGTCCGAACTGTCATCGTACCGACCGATACTGCTGCGCGTCCTTTTCGATCGCGGCACACTGTCCCTTGACGAACTCCGCTTCATGTTACGTATTTTCACCGTTATACGATCTCTATCTCTATCGCTACGCGGTAATCCAATCATGAAAGCTCAGTACGACGAACCACTATCTGAAATGCACAACATTACACGTCACTCCAAAATGTTGCTTTGTTCCAGAAGTAGGTATTTCACTGCAACGCACAAGCGTTTTTAAGTCTTACCACAAACGGAATTAGTAAATAATTCACTTTGTTAGATCACAGAACTGTTCCACAGTACACTTGAAGACACAAATTCCATGGAAATTCACAAACAAATATAGTCACACACCTTGCTATCGCGGACATAAAACTTATTCTTTCAAAATGGCGTTACGCTTACGTTACCTTTCAGTGAATTCAAGAAATAAAAATTAAAATGACAGCTAGGGCTGCCAGGATTCAAAAATTGAAATAATACACTAGCATTTTTAGGAATTTATTAAAAAAGTAATGCTACATTTCTCGACCAAGTCCATCGGTGGATACAGGTACTCCACAAAAATACAATGATATACGTCAGCACATGGCGAAATATGTAGCACAAGTGGAAAAAAATTGCAAAGGACAACTGCTCGCAGCGTTGTAAAACCTTAATCAATGAATATTTAATTTACTTTTAATCCCTAAAAATCCCTGTCTAAAATGATATTTTTTTTTTTATTGGAATAATAAATTGTAATAAGTGTTGTTTAGATGTAGGTATGATAACTTGTATGCTTGTAATTACTCAATCAAAGTTGTAGAGAATTTTATATGCAAAAAACATGTTGTTTTATAAGTGAGACCAATCCATTTAGATTCTAGATGTGGAGGATGAGATGAGATGAGTAATTAATGGGCGCTAAGACGTGCATCGCCTAAATAACTACGTGAAAGGCGCGAAAGTGGCAGCACTGATTAATGCTTTTTGTCTTGTCTATGGTTTTTTGTTTTTCATAAGTGACTAGTGATGGGCTGTTTCCGGTTCAATTTGATCAATCAATCAGTTCATCATTCTCGTATGAGTAATCAAAATCCACAGAATAAAAATATGCTTCTAAACTGTCACTCTGTCAGTGACATGACAATGACATTGATTTTGAATGTTCAGCTTCATCTTCAATTCTTCAAATCAAATCTCAAATCTCAACTCAAATGTATTGTAGTCTTCTCAGAAGACTACAGTCCGGCAAGTATAACTTGGCGCGGCTGTGCGCCACTGTGTTCAATGTCAGTGTATCATCATGCTTAAAGTGTTATCACTTTAGGCATGATGATAGCACAGTAGCAAATATAATAGTAGCAAAAATATTCGCAACGATGTTTACTATGAACTCGGAAGTGTCCAAGTGAATTTTCAAGGTGGCCGATTTAGTTCCTCAAATCGCCACCGCCAACTTAAACTTGTGGCACTGTACAATACATTTGTAATACATACCTTCTTCATTTTACAAAAAGTAGAGGAAAATCAAAATCCGAATAAAATATTTTTTTGTGAATTATGTATAAAACAGCAAAAGCAACACAAAAGCAACCCCTCACTGCTACCAAGGAGATTTTGCCGAAGAAAATATTGTTGACCTTTGCCACTATTGATATAAACATACTTCATTTCAATATTCTTCTGTGCTACTGAGGAGAGGAGAGGAGATACGCTTAACTTTAGTACAATAATTAATGCTACGTTTATTTGTGACTCATAATACAAATGTAACTAAAAAGTTCAACTTGTTAAAAACCTCAATCACATTGCTTAGAAGTTACGGGCAAAGTAGGTACAAAAGTGAACGAACCGCATACTTATTTTAATATGGATGTGATAATAAAAGTAAACAACCAATCTAGTGGAAGAGATAAACTGGCTAGGTAAGTGTACCATAATGTAAAGCCAACAGGAAAACTGATAACAATAAAAGCATTCATTTAATGATTAAACTGGGTGATTTGTTTGTAATACTAAAATGATAATAAATGTTAAAAATATATTTGCATGGTATATTTTTTTTTGTTTACCTTTTTCTTTTTTTCATCAGATTGGTGCAGTACACAAGTCGCCTAGTATGGCACCAGCTCGAAAGAAGAAACGCTAACAAATATTCAGTAGACAGGATAAAGAATTTAGAACTTGCATTCAGTTCATTCCGAAAGAGTAAGTACTAAATACAATACTGACTGGCTGACTGAAGCAAACAAGGTTAACACTTTGGCTGCAGCGGATAATCACATGCGCTTGCCCCAGGCGCGGCTAATTAATAGTCAAACGTCCTTATTTTTACACGCCTGGCGCGTGCAGCCGCACTCGCGTCGCGCAAAGGAAAACATGGTATGTGTTTCCCGCAGCTAAAGTGTTAAGCTTTGCTTGTAAAAGTTGCTGGCCAAAGAAGAAGAGTTATTTTTTTATTGCTGTCCATCAAATGAAGCTGGCTTTACTGTCATGTAAAATTTCCAATTGTTATTAAAGGATAGGTAATGAAAATTGAGTTTTTGTTTCAGTACTTCGTTTAGGAAGATGCCTAGATATATTCTACACAGCATTGAATACAATAAACATAGAAGATCCGTTCCTGAAGCTATCTCTGACTATAAGCAAAATAGCTCATGCCATGTACCTGTATGCTGACCACATAGTATGGCTCACAAGAAGTGGCTTCCTCAAAACTGACTCGGACAGTTGGAATCGCACAGCAAATAAGTTCTGGCTAGTATCCATCATTGCCAATCTTGCTAGAGACTTCTATGAAATCCTACATCTACTAGAGTTACACTCAACAAAGTTCTTAAAACCAACAGAGTTACTCAACTCCTCAATGAGGAATTATGACTTCTCTAGTCAGATAAAACATACCTTTGCTCTTGTAAGTTGCCACAAAGACGTATTCATTGATACACTAAAGAATTCCTGTGACCTGTTCATACCATTGACTGCTTTAGGGTTAACTAAACTCAGTCCAAGCATGGTTGGTACTTTGGGAGCTGTGTCCTCGCTAGCAGCTTTGGTTACTATAGTCAAACCAATAACAAAGCTAGTGCCTGCTTGAAATAAATACTGTTGTTTTGGTAACTTAAGCACACTTGTAGTTTGTAAGAATGTTTGGGAATGTGATATGGTTATCTTCCATTCCTGAACATTGGTTGTTGTATTCTGGGAATTTTTTAGGGATTTTCATAAAATAATCGATTACTATTGGAAGGTCTGAATAAAAAGGATTGATATATACATATAAGTACCTACATAATAATAGTTTTTTATACAACTATCCAAGTGTTTTCTTATAAAAAAATACTAAGCTTCTATATAAAGATAGTAATAGTGACTAATTTTATTTTACTAAATTAATATCTTCATTTTTCACGCCGCCCCCGGCACCTGGCATGACATGATGCGCTAGCCCATTCGTTTTTTTATGGCGAGGCAAGTAGCAGAGAGTGAGCTACATTACATACATGTCTCACCCGAGTCCGATGCGTTGGTAGACATTAAAATTTGTAGCCCATCGTTGGCCTAGTATTTGTTTTTCAATCTGTGTGTATTTCAAGACGCAGCAGTATAACCTTAATGGCTTTAGCCTGCCCAGTGTGAGTGCCAGCAAAAAAAATACTTTACGATTGCTGACTGTCAATGTCATTTTGACACTGATGGCTAATTAGCGACCGCACAAGGGCTGCCAGATTAGAAATTTTTCTCGTGTTTTTGGAAAAAAAATTGCTCTTGGGCAAATGTTTAGGGGAAAAAAATAGCTTGGGATTTGCGTTTTTTTGGTGTTTTTTCAAATACTTGTTACTCTGGACGTTGTTTTGAATATTTAAGTAAAGAAATCACACTCTTGTCACACTTGTTCCACTGTACCAGGATTTTTTCGAAACGTTATTTGTTATTGTTTACCACTCATTATTGGTCTAAATAGTAGATTGTACCTATAACGAAGGCATAAAACAAGCTATTTTATTCGAGACGTTTAGCTAGTAAAAGTAAAGTCGAGGATAAAATGCGTTTTATGCCCAAGTTAAACAATCAACTCAGTCAGAGCATTGAATAGAAGTCTTAACATTGTTTAATTACTCATACTATTTTTTTTGCAATCAAGGTATTCTAACAGTTTTTCATCTAGGCTAGGCGTACATTTCTATTGTTACATAGCTCGCCAATATCATAGGTAACAACTAAAGGGGAAATGAACTGACCATAGAACATCATACATAATTTCTACGGAGCGGACAGTGTTAAACGCAGCCTGAGTTTATTTTCGTTATGATTTTGAGGGTTTTTTTTTTTTCAAAAAGTATGTTTTGGAAAAAAAAATCGATATGGGGAAATTTGTCCTGGCAACTCTGAACAGAACGGACCGAATTCACTCACGGTGTTTTGGAGTTTTTATAAATATAAATTATCCTAATAAAATACGTAATTATGGCTCGGAATGTAGCCGACGCAGCCCGAAAATTCTTATTGTTAGGACAATGTGTTCCTACAGTAAAACAAAATGCTGCCAAGATCAGAGTTAAAAGGTTAGAATTGGACGAAAATCTACTCATGGTTAGTATCTTAGTCTATTTGTTACTTTGCTATACATTATTGTACATAATTATTGATAAAAAATGTTACCCCTAATCTGTTACAGTACTTCAGAAAAGACGAATTTTATTACTGTCACGACCCAGCTAAATTATGTCGGACTGGCGACATAGTGTTGATTCAAGCTCTATCTCACAAACTAACCAAATTAATAACCCATGAAGTAAAAGAAGTCGTTTATCCATTTGGCGATATCACCGATCCCATTACGGGCAAGAAAGTTGCCAAAGAAAAGTACAGGGAAGACATGGATAGACAAGCAGAAGTGTATGGAAAACTAGATTCAAGCTTCAACCACAGTAAAGCACCACCAAGAGGTTGGCAACAAGGAAAGAAAGACTTCACAGAAAAACCTACTTATACTAGGTTTAATGTATTTGATAAAACTGATCCCTACTCAATATAAATTAAGAAAGATTGTTCAATAGCTATAGTGAAATAAATTATGTACATGTAGTTTACTATTCATTGTGTTTATTTTATCGAATGTTGATGTGACAAAAGTGAAATAGTGCTGTCAGGTTTGTAGAAGCCTGAAGTTATTCATTGAAACTAACACCATTTCAAGTTTTTAAATTAACTACCTACTTGTTTCTATTATACATAAAAATGATCTCTATTTTCCTTGGTCATCACATCACGTGTGAACAGATGGAACAATTTCGCTAATTCTCTTTTTGTTTTTGTCTCACTGGCTGCAAGAAACGCATACCTAAATATAAAGAGCGGGCTCTTTTTTCGCAACTAGGCCGGTAATCGGCCCTTTTTGCGTGAACTACATATTATGCAGGTTTCCTCACGATGTTTTCCTTCACCGAAAAGCTAGTGGTATGTAAATTCGTACATAAGTCCTAAAGAACTCATTGGTACGAGTCGGGGTTTGAACCCGCCACCTCAAGAATGCGAAGCGGCGGTTCTCCCACTGACCTACCACGGCTAAACTTATATCTAGTGTTTTCCTTTGCGTGACGCGAGTGCGGCTGCACACGACAGGCGCGTAAAACACAACGCGTTTGACTAGGTATTAGACGCGCCTGGGGCTAGCGCATGTGATTACTAGCCGCAGCCAGTGTTAATTATTGTAAGAAGGTTCTTATGACAGAAAAAAAATAAGGAGTTTGAGCAGAACATAAAAAAATTTAAGACAATTCAAATCCAATATATAGTATAGTTAAGACTAGACAATGTCTGTTGGTCAGCTAGTCTCAAATAAAACAACAATCTATCACAAAAACTATTTCATTAGCCGGTCCATAAATGTGTGATTTGTTTAGCGACAATCAATCCTGCGCTTCGAGTTCTCGCTCTAGGGCTGCGCCCATCAGGTTCCATGAGCTGTCGTCATCGTCGGGCGGCTCTTCGTCGGAGGGCGGAGACGAGCGGCGCGGCCTCTTGCGAGGTCGGCTTTCTTCCTCTGGGGAATAAGGGGGAGTGAATTGTAATTACTTGTTGATACTCGGGATTTCTGGATTAACGAATAGGCCACTTTTTACCTCGGAAAATGCGAATGAAATTGGATTATTTCGATCTGTCCCCAGTTTTGTCACCTCATGAGGACAGATCGAACAAAAAAATTCGATCTGTCCCACCGTGTCGAAAATTTTTGTCCAATCTGTCCCCATGAGGGAACAGATAGGAATAATCCGTGAAATCGCGGGGTAACATACAATAAATATTTTTTTATTCAGTGCCAGGCCACACAGGCTTACAATTGACCGCCATATTGCCTGATTGTAGGCAATGGTGTGGTCCATGACAAATCATTCTCGTCATTAATCATTGAAATTTTTGTTTATGTCATCTGTGGGCCAAAAATCAATGGACTAAGAGGTCTAAGAGCTAACCACAAAAGTAATATTTTAGACCAAAGTAAAGCAACATTGAATCATACCTTCAGAATCACTGGAATTTGGGGGCTCTAGAGTCTCCTGTAACCTGTAAAAATAAAACCTTATTTATAAAATGGACTTCTAGAGTTGTTCTATGATAAGCAGAAAATTTACATCACACTAAATAATCTCAAAATTAATTGTCCATCATTTTGTTGTTTTCTTAATATTAAGCAGATAAACACACACTGAACTGATCTTAATGTAGAGCATGAGGTAAACCCTTGGGATAAGCAAGGGATACAATAATAAATAAGGCCTACCCTTATTTATAAATAGGCTAGGTGCGTACCTTGTTGGAGCGACATTGTCTTCAGGTTCAAAAGACATCAACCTGTCTTCCCGTGGATTTTCCTCATCAGTGAGGTCATCACCTCGGTTCTTAGTCTCCTCATCCGTTGAATCTTCATCGGACTCATTGAATATGTCTTCAACCTAAAACACAGTAAAATCTGTTAAATTGACTTTATCTCGCCTTTTCTCCACCAGACAGAGAAAGCCAACGCGATTCAGTTCAGACTTGCGCTAAGAGTTCGTAGTAAGTCCATAATAATCAACAGTGGTTGGAAAATGGTTGAATGTGATAATTATCTTAAATATATATAAATTAAGTGTCACGTTGTTTGTCCGCTATAGACTCATAGACTACTTAACCAATTTCAATCAAATTTGCACACCGGGTGCAGTTCGATCTAACTTAGGAGATAGGATAGCTCACATCTCAATTTATAGTAAAAAAATATGCAAAATTAGAAAATTTAAAAATACTTAAACCATTATATTGCTTTGGACAATGTAAACTTTTTTAATGTAACTTTTGACATTTGACATGAATTGACGCAATGGCTTTTTTTACCAATTCGAATTAAATAGTCATCGTTAAGACAGGACAATGTCTGTCGAGTCAGCTAGTTTTTTATAATTATCCACACAGCCGCCGTCCTAGGCCTCCTCTTCATAGGCCAACATTTCCCTAGGCCAGGATAGCGAAACAATGGCACACAAAATATTTTAGGCACGCCAAACCCTATCACTAGACAAAATTATGTAACGGCACGTCTAAAGCCTCATTTAACATTTCTTTACAAAAATTGGCGTGTTGATTCATAAAGGTTCCAGCCCTGTCCTGGTAGGGTTACCATCCCTCTGGATTTGTCCGAACTTATGAGCTTCTGCCCGGCTTTTTGGGTTAAAATGGAATAAGAGTAATGAAATTTACACAGGCAGTATCAAATCAGTGTATCAGTCAGTCCGTCTACTGTGCCTGCACACTGCGCGATTTATAGGCGAAATAAAATTGTCAACATGAAGGGGGCGCGAGTCCAATGTCCAGACTTTTATTGATATGTCCAGCTTTTTGCCCGGACTTTTACAAATTTTTATATGGTAACCTTATACCCTAGGCTATCTTTTTCGGTTCCCTGCCAGTGTCATCCACTGAAAAACTGATGAACAATCAACTGTACACTGTACCTCTCGATCCATATCAGCGATGTCGTCGCTGGAGAAGGACAGCAGCGGGTTGAGAGTGTCCATGAACCGGCCGGAGGGCGTGCGGCGGCGGAGAGCCGCGACCGGCGGCGCGGGCGGCGGCGAGCTGCAGTGCGCGGGCGGCCGCCGGGAGCTGCTCTGTGGGGGAAGCGACTCTTATTAATAACCACTAACTATTATTGCTTTTTTTTTTTTTTTTTTTTTTTATTTATTTACATACTTTATTTTATAATACATAAAATATATTTATTGCTTGAATTTAAACACAGGCTTTACATTTACCTACACCATCTCACCTGCCTGCCTACCTTACTTTACCTGTTCAAATATAAATACAGTAGGTAAAGACACATGATACCATTATATTGCTTGCCAACTTGGTAAATAAGTTTTAAAAATATGACTAGTGTTTTCGGATATTACTCGATAATATTGTATGAATATTATAATATTTGTGAATGTGAAAAGGATTGTTGTTCTCAATCACGCTAGAAAGACTGAACAGATTTGGATAAAAATTTGTGATGAGATAGCTTTTGTCCTGGATTTCCACATGCTACTTTTTTAACCGACTTCAAAAAAGGAGGAAGTTCTCAATTCGACTGTATGTTTATTTTTTTATGTTTGTTACCTCATAACTTTCGACTGGGTGGTGAATCGATTTTGATGATTCTTTTTTATTAGAAAGCTGACGCTTCCCGTGTGGTCCCATTTCAATTTAGTCCAGTTCTGATAATGGTATCCATGAGAAAACCATATAAGTCTTAAATTTGCATTTAGTACGTGCGCGACAAATAGATGAATAACTCAATAGTCGGTCTTTTGAAGTCGGTTTTTTTTTTAAAAATAATTATATAGCAGGGGTCAACAAAACTCAAAGCTACATTACCTGGCCGCCTCTTTGCAGTGGGTATAGCCTCTCGTCGACCCGCTCCCAGCGCTCGGCGCAACTCCACAACCAGTCAGGAGTCACCACGTGGAATTTTTGGGCTTTGCCCTCCCCCATTCGTCGGCTTGCATTCACTTTCGCTGTACCTAAAATAAATAAAATAATTGTGTCAATTCTTTATTGTTACGAACACCAAGAAACCTAATACTAATAAGGATGACAGAACTATTTATAATGTTTCATAAGTTTATAATTTTTACGAAAAACTATTATAACAGCAATAGTTTAGTTGCAGTTTTTATAGTTTTGTTTGCAGAAACGGAGCTATAGTCGAGTTAGTATTGAATACAGCACTTCATGAATTCATTCGTAATCTACATAATATATTGGATTTTGACAAAAGAAGAAACAGATAAGCTGTTGATATTTTCCACCGGAAATTACTAGCTCAGAGATAATAATGCTCAAAACATACCTGCTCTAACTGCAACCAGATGCGTAGTGCTATCTGTATAATCCTGCGTAATTTCCGCTCCCAAACTCTTAGCCACTAAGAAAGCTCTCGAGGTCTCTAGTCGCTGGTGGGTGGGTACTAAACCGCTGAACACTAGACTTGTGCCCGCAAGAACTTGGCACTTCACTTCAGGAATTACAGCTTTCAGGTCCGGAATTTGTTTCATGCCCAATTTGTCGTATACAGCGTAGAAATGCCTATAAAAAGAGTAATAGGTTAATATAAATATTTTTTTAATAACAATCTTTTTTTTATTGTATTGCCATCGGACTTACAGTTTTACAGGTACGCCAAATTTCAGCTCAATCAGACATCAGTTGTTCAAAATTCAGTTGCGAAGAAAGAAGAAAGTTCAATCTACATATTATCTATACTAATATTATAAAGAAGTAAAGTTTGTGTGTTTGTATATTTGTTAAATTGTAAGGGGTAATCTCGGGATCTACTGAACCGATTTTATAAATTCTTTCACCAATAGAAAGCCACATTATTGCTGAGTGTCATAGGTTATATAAAAAACCGAAAAATAAAAAGGCTTTTACGTGGTAGTCCGTTTTGCAAAGTGAATAGGAGAAAAAACGGTCCGGACGGCGCGCGATGGCTTCGGGTTTAATTAACATTACGCCCAACGAAGTGGGCAAGGGTCAGCTAGTTTATTATAATATTTAATCCATAATATGTCAAATTACACATATTTGGCTTTGCTGCTTTCAGGCACCTATTTTATTTATTACCAAAGTTTTAACTACATTCTAGTTTTGATTTTTTCCAGTAAATTAGTCCAAATATGGAAAGGAAGACAAGCTTAAAATCTCACCAGTAAAATAAGTTTGGTGTGGTAGAAAACTGAACTAAACCTATGTATAGGGTATACATAGATACTGAAATAACTTGAATACTCACTCATGTATCCTTTTAAGTATATCTTCCAAATAAATCAAATAATCATCAGGGTCCTCCACTTCTATCTGACCATCAGCGTTTTCCACCCACTTTGGCTCAGCCTCTGGCACTTCTTTATTTTCATCACCTTCGGCATTCACTTTGATTTCTGCACCCTTTTCGTCCTTAGTTTCAGCTTTTTTACTGTCTTTTCCTTCTTTACTTTTTTCAATGCTTTTAACTTCTTTAGAAACTATTTTGCCGTTGGAACCGTCTCCTGGTTTCTCGCTCTTTTCTTCTTTTTGTTCTGGCTCTGCATCTAGGCTGGGCATTGGATTCATTGGTGTCTGTGAGCCATTTTTGCCACTGGGAAGCTTTGGTTTTTCGTCCACTGTAACATAAAATATTTTTGATTGTACATGACCTCCACTCCACAGATTTATTCGTATCTATGTTTCCAGTGAATTAAAAATATTTCATTGCCATTTTTATGGTATGGGACCTATACCTTAGTATAATAGAAGTGACAAACAAGCAAACGGACCGCTTGATGGTAAGCGACCACAGTTGTCTATTGATACCTGTAACACTAGAGGCGTCACGGGTACACTGCCGACCTTTAAGATTCTATTAACAGCCCTTTTAAATAACACTATGTTGTAGTTACTCGGGACTACCAGTGGAGAGACTTACAATTACACTTCTGTGCCTATATCTTGCATTGTTGAAATACTCGTTAAAAAACTTAGAATGAATAATGGAGTTTTGTACTCTTCTAGTGTAGTCTTCGTATCTGTCTTTCTTTCAATACTTAACAAAAGAAAGTCTTCAAAAGGACCGCTACTGTTTGGATTTATAGTGAAGCTACATTGAAACTTAGCAATGCTGCTGGTATCAAAATCCAATTGTATTGATTGTATTACAATTACAATTTATATAAATTTAAGTGAAAAGTAAGAAATAATGTTCTTTGGTTAATTTGCTCAAGTGTAACTTCTACAAAAGATCTTAACAACTTGATTTATGTTGTAAGAACAATATGTAAGATAACACCATGTAACAATCGATTTAAAAAGATTCATTACTAAACTGAAATATATTCAAGTAAGTTGAGACTGAAAAAACATGGCAAAGAGAAAGAGCATAAAGAAATGCGCCATATAGTTTTATTTACTTTGAACTATAATGTTTATTTAAGTTTAATTTCTCACATACTAGCAGATATATTCAGATTCAAATGTACTGTTAATATTCAGATTAATTGAACTTTTAGAGATTTTGAAGAACGATTGTTTTTAAATGATTATGATACCCAATTTTAACTGTTAATGTCCTAAAACAGTTGCTATATGGAGGAAGTTGATTTTGTTTCCAGCAAAATTTTAGGGCAAATAGAAAGCATCTTAAATCTCAGGGTGACGAGCGCAGTGCTGTCACGCAGAATCTTGAATTCCAAAAATTCAACATTCTGGGTGGCGCGGACCTGTTTTGGGCAAACATCATCATTTGCCGGTCTCGGCACTCAATTCCTTAAAAAAAAATTGGTTGTCTGCAAAGTCGATTTACGGACGATAGTTTAACGTGACAACGTCATAACAAAACATTGATGAAATGATTGCATACTTTTCTCGCTCCGAGCGTGACGTCACAATGAGCGTAACAGGACACTTTAATGCGTGCACCCGGCGTTTATCGATTTATTAGACATTGTCACGTCAAAAAAAAATACTATAGTCGTCACAAAATAAGAGGCCCGTTTTGACACCTGAGAAAGACCGTAGAATGTAACTTGGAACGCTTTTCGCGCATACTTTATGGTAGCATGCAATGTCAAATTATAACGAAACTCTCAAAAACAGTTACGTTCTCAGTCTTCTTTTTTCAAATATTTGTAACCAATTTTTGGAATTAACATCATTTTAAAGAAGTAAAAACACACCTATAAATATTTGATGACCAAATGACACTGTTTTTTATTCCTAAATAGACAAAAGAGATCCCGAGTTTACCGTACCGAACATCAAATGTTTCACAGATAGGAACAGTTTGTATAATGGGGCGTCTAAACGGGCTATATTTTACGACAATTTGTGGCTGCAATACTGTGGCCGGCAACATTGCTAGCAATACCAGCCACACTATGCAATATTTTAAGGATGGCCCGGCATTTAGGCACATATTTTTTGGTATGTCAAAATGTTTTTATGTGTAGCCGGCGTGTGGCCGAACGATCGCCTCGCAATCGAAAATACTGCAATATATCTGGGCCATCTATATTGTTGTTCTGTTTTACTGTATATGCGCGTCCCTTTCTCCCTGCGACGTGAAGTACTTTGCGTTTTACTTTCTGCGCGACGTGAAGTGTGCTGCGAGTGCTGCGACGTCCATCGTGTATAAATCTGTGGTGTGGCGATATTCTGTGCTGTCAGCAGCTGTCATTCTTGTGTTGTTTTGAAAATAAATTAAAATTTTCTGCCAAAACAATGTAAGCGGCTGCGATGAGCGTCATTTCGTCGGCCATTGTTGCTGGATTGTGTGGCTCATTAAAGGGTTCTGAATCAAAGGCCATACTATTGCAGCCATATTGCAACATGTTGCCTGCAATTGATTGCTCAGCCATAAAATGCACTAAAATGTTTTTTTGATGGCTGGGCAATGTTTGCCAATAATTGCAGCTACAAATTGTCGTAAAATATGGCCCGTTTAGATGTACCTTTAGAAAATTAAATTGTCGATTTTAGTATTTTTCTTTACTATTCATGTTTCTCTTAAACCTTCCCTGAACTTTTACAAATTTATTTAGCTATTTATTTATTTCAAGATCAAAATTAGCGAGATCGGTCCAGCCGTTATCGAGTTACATCGAGCCACACGAACAGCGATTCATTTTTATAAATAAGATTACCTGGCGGCGGCGGCGCGTTGATGTCGCCAGTGGACTGGAAGAAGGAGTAGGGCCGCACCTGGATCAGGTTGGCGGCGTGGCGCCACACGTCCTCGCGGTCGTCGATGATGCACACCATGTGGTCGCCGCACGGGAACAGCGCTCTGGGGAACACGTTTACACACATCATATCTGCGTGCTTCATCTTCGACCACATCGTCGGGCGAGTTGGTGGTCAAATGCGGAAATATTCATTACAAAAAAAAAATATTCATGTTTTAAGAAACGCTTAAAGAGCATTTCTTAATAAAATTACACTCTAGCCTCAGGCTAATAAGTAATTTAAATGTAACTTAAATTTCTAGGCAACTAATTACTAAGAATGCATTCAACAACACTATTCTTATTGTTTCTATTAAGGCGAAGACACAATCATCACATGTTCTTTATAAATTACACTTACACTATAATCACTACTTATAACTACACTAGCTCGAACGGTTTGGTTCTTTTAAGTCTTCTTACTATATCTGTTAAGTAGAAAAATGTCAATGACACTCGTTGGTCCCATTGTAAAAGTTGTTCATAATGATGAGTACCATGAGCCCAGTCAATTAGTCGAAAAACTATGCAAGTAAATCGTCACGTCTAACTTGCACTATTATTTCCTCTATGGCACAACTCATTTATTCACTCACTTCAAATTAGCGGACTTAGTCCTAGCATCGAAGCACTCATCCCTGCTCAGTATGCGATGCGAGAAGAACTTCTTCTCTGGATCTAAAAGGTCAGCGACTGCATGAGCATACTGCCTCGCTCCGAAGGTGCAGACGTGGAGTTCGTAGTTTTTGGAGGCGGATTCGAGGAATTCTTGCGTGCGGGGGCGGAGCCGCGTGTGGCACCAGCGGCCTGGCGCGCCTGGTCCGCGGAGGAAGAAGTGGAGCACACCCTGGAACACATTTCATTATATTTATTAAACTTAGATAAACTCTTTAGAGACCACGGAGTCGGATTTCGATTTCTGATTTTGGATCGGCAAACATAGAGTAGGACGCCCTGCGGCCAGGTGGAGCGACGACCTGCGTACGACAGAAGATCGTGTCTTGCGGCATTCTTTAGGAGAGCAGTGGACAAACATTGGATAGGCTGATGATGATGAAACTCTTTATTGTTCACACCAGAAATTGCAAACACAGGATAATAAACACCTAAAACTAACAACAAACAAAACAAAACTACCTAACAAATTTATGTTGCCCCTTTAACTTCCTAGAATTATTACTAGCAATAATTTACTCCTAGAATCTATAATTTTACCTTCAAATTAGGTGGTATGTTGTCATTAGTAGTGTGTACGAGTGTTTGATCGAGGTCTACTAGTAGCACCAGCTTCCTGTCTTTCAGGAGCCGGTCTGCATCTTCTTTGCCAAGCTTTTGAGCCAGCTCTTCAGAGACCTGGAACATCAGAAATTATTAGTACAGTGCAGTACAGTTACTTACAGTGTTCATACCACAGTTTGTTTCTTGCAAGTATTAGTAAAGTGTAGACAAGAACCGGTGGTAATAAAAACCACCAGTGGTGGTTTGTGGTGGTGGTGGTGTTTCATAATGGATTGCAATAAAAATATTGAGTATTGGTACTAAGCCGAAGGATCTCAATGCGTGAACTAATAAGTCTCTTAGATATTATAAGCTTTAATATTTAGGCCCAGAAAATATGAGAAATTAGTCCTGAACTTTTAGAGCAAATTAGGTATTATGTATCTGTTTTAAGTGGGCAGAGGTTTGATTGTTTTTATGCTTTCACAATTCAACTACTCACATTGAATTTTGCACACACTTTGTCTTGGATACTTACAGAAAAAGACTACCTGTCATCATAAAAACAGTTTTTCATCACCGCACGGATAGTACTAAGCTGGCCCCTGCAGTTTCAACTGCATTTTCAGGGATAAAAGGTAGCCCATATGATAATCCAGGGTATAAGCTGCCTTTGTACCAAATTTCATACAAATTCATTCAGTCACTTTTGTGTGATTGAGCAACAAACTTCCAAACTTTGACATCCTTACTAATATTATAAACGCGAAAGTTCGTGATTTAAGGATGTTTGTTACTCTTTCACGTAAAAACTACTCAGTAGATTTTAATGAAATTTGGTACGAAGGTAGCTTATACCCTGGATTAACACTTGGGCTACTTTTTATCCCGGAAAATTACATGCGGGTAAAACCGCGGGGCGCAGCTAGTTTATTTAATATTATATAGATAGTTAGATATGTTAGGTAGGTACCTTGAGTTCAGGTATGGAGTGCACCATGGGCACGATGGCCACGTCCTTGTTGACCTCATCCTCCTGCAGGTCGGCGCCGCACTCCGCGCACATCTGCTTCATTACTGTCGGGTGCCGACATCCTTCTAACTCTGCTACAGCCGTTCTGGGTAATACGACGAAAATTCACATTTTATTTCTCTTAATAGTTTCATAATAGTCTAATTTTTCTATATACCACCCTAGCTTGTCATGAACACGCAAAGTTATAGCGTAGTTAGCGTATACGTAGAGTCGTAGACATTTTCATACTGGCGCGTGAAACTTTGTATAGGTACTTGCATTGCTAAGAAAGTTTTGCTGATTTGCCCATTATTTTAATAGGTACATGCATTATAAACATTTTCCAATTAAATTAACTATTGTACCGAGTCCGAAATTCTAACATGATTTTTAATACCTACACGAATTTTTTAAAACTTAAACTTGAATTTTGGCGGGAAACGAGTTGCCAACTTTACAACACTGATAGTTCTCCAATCAATACAATGCATATTTTTTTGAAACTTAGACGAAATTTTATTTTAATGGGTAAAAATCATGAAAACATAAAAATATTGCGAGAAAACATATAAAAATAGCATGACGTCACTCACCCAGGCTCTGCAACGTCCCCTTCCTTCACCTTGATCGATGATAGAGTACCAGCGCGTGTAGCCTTGAATTTCTTCAAATCACCATTGCCGCCCGATGAATCATTAAACAAAAATAATATTTGACCTTGCGACACAAAAGCACCTTCTTTTACTTTCCACTTGGTTACTTTTACAGGCTTTTCAGATGGAACAAAAATAGGCATAGTTTTATCCGCCATCTTGGAAGGAAATTGCGCGTTGTTCGTATAACGTCGTCGTTCTATTGGTCAGAAATATTTAGTTTTGGCGGTTATCTAGTATCCACCAATGAGAAAAGAGATCACCAAATAATCAATACACAAAAGAGCACAACATCCGGATTGCCGTGGAGCCTGTTCAAAACAAGTTTTGCACACAAGCCCAAAAAAGGTATGCGCATTTAATTAAAAGAAATTAAACACATTTGAGCTATTGTCTACCGAATATTTAAACGGAAGAAAAATAACAAAATAAAATTTAAATCACATGATCGAACTAGATTAGTGATGTGGTAAAGATATGCGATAATAGCGAATCAAATAATCATAGACAAAATCGATCGATTTAATCAAGGTTTGGTTTGTCACCTTTGATTATGAGGTCATGCCGTGTGTAGAGGCATTTATGTTTGGAAGTGACTAATAAATTGTTCGTACAGTACCCGTATTAAATAATCATAAATTATTCGTACAGTACCCGTACGAATAGACTCAGCCTTTATGTTTATGTTTGTCTATGGCGCATTGATAAAAAAAAATGTCACAAATGTCAAAATACAGCAACAATTCGTTGGTGATACCGAGTTTTTGATAAAATTATTTTTATTTAATTTCCTTTAGTTTGTGTAGATTTTCCATGTGAATTTCCTTAACGCTTTAAATATGACGGAAGAAAATATAACTTTGAGCGATAGTTCAGACATAGAGGACGGGGGGACTCCTGAACTTCGCGGACACTTGAGTAAATGGACAAACTACATTCACGGTTGGCAGGACAGGTTTATTGTTTTAAAGGATTCCACTTTATCATACTACAAGAGTGAATTGGAGAGCAATCTTGGATGCCGCGGTGCCTTATGCCTGAAAAAAGCCAAAGTCAAGGTGATTATAAGAATTCATAAATTGTTTTGTTTGTCCCATTGAGAGCGTCTGAGCATAGCAGAAATTAGTTCGTCCTTGCGGCGATTTTTTGTCGCGTTCTTTTGATATTGACGTAATAAAGAAACTAGCTAACGATTGTAATGGATCTCGAGTTGATGCTAATGTGTTCTAATGAATGTTATTGTTTCAGCCTCATGAGTTTGATGACTGTAGATTTGACGTCTCAGTCAATGACTGTGTTTGGTACTTGAGGGCATCGAATCCAGAAGAGAAACAACAGTGGATCGATGTTCTTGAGTCATTTAAAGTGAGTATAATCTTAATGTTGGCACACATAATTAAAAATAAACTTAGGCAAGTACTAGGTAAGTTATTACCTATTTGAAATATAAAGTTTACCAAGTATAGAAACTTGAGTACCTAATATAAAAAATGTAAAGAAACCCCAAAATATTTGGCATATCATTTAATTATAAAATGATGGTAATCTCAATGTAAATTCTTATAATTCTTAAATTACTTCCAATTTGAATCATCTTAACATAATATTTTGTATGTATTAACATTTAACACTTTGGCTGCGGCTAGTAATCACATGCGCTAGCCCCAGGTGCGGTTAATAGTCAAACACCTTGTTTTTTATGCGCCTGGCGTGTGCAGCCGCACTCGCGTCGCGCAAAGGAAAACACAAGGTATGTGTTTCCCGCAGCCAAAGAGTTAACAAAACAAAATAGCTTAGAATAAATGAATAATATAGTTATCACATACCACCGAGCCCGGCTGGCTCCGGATATACCTTAAAATGGCATTGCTGCCCCTTATTATGTTGCTTGCATAAAGCAGGATTTTTAATGATATACTTCGAATGCACATCCAATTAGTTATGTGCTTCACACTGGCCATAAAAATAAGTTTGCTGTAAAGAAAATCTTTACGGGACTAAATATAGAGCTCACATTTCCAACTTAAAATTGTCCAAGTCCATCTTACTTAATTTTTCTTAAAAACAAATTCTCTTGCATTTATTCAGTGTTCTGTATAAAATTAAGATGTTTCAAAGGTCAACAAAGTTTCGTTACACTAATTAGCATATGAATTGCCTGATTTAACATGTTGTTTAATAATTATCATAATCGTATTAGTCTTTTCAATTCTAAAAGCATGTGGAGACGTGAATCACATTGTAAACATTTGGCATATTATCAGTTCCAATACTGGCTTATGATTGCCGTTATCAGTATCATGTTTTTATGTGAATCATGGATTGATAAGGTCTTTCTGACGTTTTATTGAATATTCTGCTATTGTGATGTCGTACTACTTTTTACTCGACTGACCTTCAAGTTAATTTAGTTAAGTTTCCTGTTCTAAACATTTAGGTAGGAACTGGATAATCCGATATTATATTTTATGCTCAGTATAGTTGGCCTTGCCTTAATTTACCTTGTCTAGAAGCCTTGTGGCGAAAGGCCGACCGTTAAAACAATACTTTTAAGATAGATTTGCAATACAAATGAGATATGTAACGTAAATAATAAAGTTATAATACATAATCATCAATACAGCATGTAGTATTGATAAGGATAAGTATTAATGTTATAGCCTTCACCTTAGACCAAAAAGTCTATACAGAATGGAAACGGTAAACGTCTTTAACAAGAGTGAATAGGTTGGTGTCTCACAATACTAACAATTTGTTATCGTAACAGAATTCACTTTCAATCGTCATAAATTGCATGAAATGAGGTTGCATTAACATTGTTGTACGCGGTTGGTTGCTTTAACCCCATTCTACTGTACTACCAGTTTTTTTATGCACAAATATTTGTCTCGTAGAGGGAATTGACCCCGCAACCTCCGCACCCAACGCATGCAACCACCACGCCACTAAAGCTGTCCGCATATAACATAGACAGACAGAGACTTCGCGATTCAAAATATTTTGTAAGTTTGTATTAACATCCCTATTTATTGCAGACTTGAAACCGAGAAATAAGTAATCAAGTAAACAATTTCATAAAGAATTGGTCTTATTTGCATGCCGAAAAGATTTACTAATATTATTTGAGTCATTAAAAATAAAAATAAATGCAAAACTATAGCAGTAAAAACACCATTTCTGCCCTCATAAGCCAAGAGCAGTCTGACAAAAAAAAGTTTTCTGTTTTTCACGCACCAGATGCGTAATTTTTCAAACTATCAGTTGTTTGACAAAAACAGAATTTTGTTTTTAAGATACCGGTCTTGGGCTTATGGCGGTAGATTTGTTGTAATAAAAACCGTATAACATGTAACATAGACCACAATTCAAAATGACAAACAGAATGGTCAATTGTCACCAATGTCGAAGTTTGTTATTTGAAATCATGCAGTATGTATAATACATGATAATAATATACGGCTCATATTTTGACGAGTAACGGTTTTGCCGCCGCGGAGGTATGCGAAACGCGTCATTGTGTCTTAATAATTATAAGGCAAATCTTTTCAGTATGTATGCATCATATGTATACATATTTACATGTATGTTTTGTACCTGAAATATAAAGTTGTTAAAACTTTTGCAGGACTTTTGGCTTGCACGAAAAGCAAGCAAAATTACTTTAGTCCACAATATTAAATTGTTTAAAATTCTATTTTTCCAGGTGGAATCAGGGTATGGGACCAGCTCAGACAGCAGTTCCAATGGTGGTGGACTCCGGAGGCACGGTTCAGTTACATCCTTACAGTCAACAGGATCTCATGGTGATTATGATAATAGTAAGAAGTGACACAGAATAACGAATAGTTAGTAAGAATAAGGAGAAGTAACATTTGGCACAGAAGAACGAATCTTTCCTACTGATAAAAAAATCAAAAGTATGTCATCAAGTTAAATGGTAAACAATGAATCATAGAACAAGATAATCCATCTGTAGATTGTAGATGCAATCAAAATGAGGAAAGTATTAACTTTCGACAAAGGATTGTCCTCATTCGACATTTCTCCCCGCTCAATTTTAGTCGGATAAGTTTGTCACACTGTAATTATTATTATTTTTTTATGTAATTGAGTGACGAGACGAGCAAATCGCTCGCCTGATGTTAACCGTCATTATAACGTCATTATTATTATTGTTTGTTATTTATAGGACATTCTATATTTCTATAGATAAGTTGTAGCACTGTAATTCATTCACTATTCATTACATAAACAATATAAAAAACAACTCTTAATCAAAAGTGGGATTCCCCTAAAGTTGTTGATAAAAAATTGTACAGTAAAATTATAAACTTTGGGGAATCCTACTATAATGACAGTAAATGGCAGTTACCAACTACAATATACGACAGGCAAGGAGTTTTCTATTCCATTGACCTCAAATTTAGTTTTTATGTACTTAGACACTCCTCTGGCGCAATGATGCAATTCCCTATTCTGAAACCCTAGGCACGCTACTGGACCCATAGTGGTTATATTACCTTGCGACACCAGAGAACGCCATTGACTCTGGTCTTGGTTTGTCTCTTGCAAATTGACGGCTTGGAATTCGCGCAGGGGGAATATTCTGGACCGTTCGAGAAGTTATTTCGGTCACTCACTGACATGACATTTCTAATGGGAGCGGCAGTGACCGAGATAATATCTTATTCGCCCCAGACCCCAGGTCGTATCCTACCGGTCGTTGTGTCAAATAAATATCTAATTTAATAAATAATCTTACTCTCTTTCCGTCTTTAATTTATAATTTGTCCATTAAAGGGCGCACCGCTCGTCGCCTCACAGAAAAGATCGCCGAGTTGGACACATACGGGCAACTTCTCTCGAAACAGGCGACGCAACTGCACAAGTTCTTTGACAAATGCGTGGCAGCCTACCCGCAGATCAACGACGAGGCGGCGGACGCTATCGACGCGGTCAGCGTCGCCGATGGTAACTATTTTACTATGGAAACGATTTTACTATGGAAACTAACGCGGTTTTGACACATTTTGTTATAATTAACACGGGAATACTCGCGTTAAAAAGCCAGGCCAGACACAACCGCGAGCGCGACTCGTTTGTAACTCACCTGATGAAGGCACCGAATGTGACCGAAAGTAGTCCTAGCAAACGACTCCATTTTTACGTGAGTATTCTCGTGATAATTATAACAAAATGGTAACTATTGTTTACAACTAGCTACGCCTTACGGTTACACTTGATATTCTGACGGAATCGTTAATTTTTCCAGGATAAAAAGTTGCCTAAATGTTAACCAGGGTATAAACTTTATGCCAAATTAGTTGAGACGTTTTTCTGACATCCAAACATACACTTTCACATTTGTTTAAGCGGGAAGGAATAATAATTGAAATATGGATCACTATCACGGCGAAGAAGAAGGATAACTAATAATGATTAAAATATAGCTTGTACTTGTTGGGAGTGGACATAACATTGGTATTCTTTTTGCCCAAAGTTAGAAACATATAGCAAAAATTCGATACAATACAATCAATCTATACTAATATTATAAAGAGGAAAGATTTGTATTTTTGTATTTTTGGATGTTTCTGTGGAATAAACTCAAAAACTACTGGACCGATTTCAAAAATTCTTTCACCATTCGAATGCTACATTATCCCAAAGTAACATAGGCTATTTTTTTTTAATTTTTTTTTATCCACAGCAAAGCGTGGCAGGGGAACAGCTAGTTTTTATATATACACTCAACCGGTTTCTAAATCTACCTAGCCCTAGGCGAATATCTAAGTGCATGACTCCAGCTGCCCCACTTGAGACTCAGTTTCCATTCTGGACTAGGCGTCTTTCTTTCTGTGCTTTACAGAATATTTTCTGCTCTAATGCAAGGCCTAACCGGCAAGGTTACTGAAAATATTTTATATATCTTATCCATTGATGAAATTAATTCAGCGCTGATAGGGTAAGCTTTCCGCAAATATTTAATCTATATTGCTTACATTAGTTCGTCATTATTGCGATATTGTGGGCCGGGTGTGTAGGGAGGGAGTGGGAGTCGGCTTGGTTTCGAGAGCTGCGCTGTAATAATATCCATTATTTTCTAGATCAATGAATTTCAAAGATCCAGGCATGTTGCTCAAATTCTAGCATAAGTGTCTTTCGGCTAACTTGGCATCGTCTTTTCATGTCACTTAACTAAAATGTCTTTCAGCGAAAAGGACATTCTGATAGATACCCAATTCACCTGTCCCTGTATCTGTAGCTAATCGAATCTTGCAAATTAGATTAGTTTCCTGATGTCCAACTAAGCTAAGAATTTATAAAACTGTATAATTTCAATGGCAATGCAAAAATAAGTAAATAAAAAAGACGTGGCGCACTCGGGGACTGCCGCGGTAAAGCTATTGCATAGCATTTTTTATCAACTTATGCAATTATAATTATTTATCGAAACCTTACACTCGACACCTAGAGGCGAGTTGCTGAACTAAAGAGACAAGCCTGATATTTCAAAAAGTCATTAAAAGTCTTGCTATTCATGGATAGATGGCAACAAAACTAAAAAGTATCGCTAAAAAGTGTCAGATTATTTTCGTGACGGAATTTCTGGATTCGGTCTCCACGCTCAAGGCCCGCGATAGAAGCTATGCAATAGCTTAATAAATATTTCACACTTTCAACTTCTCTAATGGGTTGATTACACATAACGAGTACAGTGGCAAGACAGTGCCCACGGCCTAGTACTTGGTTTGTATAAACATTTGACGAGGCGAGACAGTCACTAGAACCATCATTTGTTCGCTCGGCCGTGTATACCCATTTACTGTCTCGCCACTACTCGTTACGTGTAATTAATCCATAAGCGATGACGCGGCTTCGTTATATGTTACCGTACTCCTTGCGTCTCATTAACATCTTTAACGTTAAACTCAATAAACAGAACAAATCCATTTATCGAACAATTACCATACATTACCTTACTAGCCATGGTTATAGCACACTATACGGCTAATTGCGAAAAATGTGTTATGGTTAATTTTTGAATGCCAGTGACCTGTGAGGCAATCTTGGTTTGCGTCAAATTAGAATCGCAATGTGTTTGATGAAAACCTTTTTTTTGTTGTAGGGGGGGAAATCTTAGAAACATACCCGGCTGCTTTGGGGAGCAACCGGGTTATGTGAGGTTACACCCATTAAAACCCCCTCGGTGGCCAGCCTCTGTGCGTGACAGGGGGCACCAGGGTCTCTGACGAACTCACACTGGTGCCCCCTAATCACGTTACCTGAGGCACCATTCGCAGGACGTTGGTCCTTTTCCCGCCCCTACAACGATACGGGCCACACCGCGCCGTTGTCTTCCCTGGGCTCGTTTGAGAAGATAGCCAGATCCCCAAATCTGACCACCCATAAGCCCAAAGGCCCCTTTTTTGATGAAAACCTACCACTCTGAACACATCTTGTTCAAAAAAAAAAACGTTACAAGCAATTTAGTTTAAAAGTACGTACTTTAAACTACTTTAGAAGCAATTTAATTATTATTATATTTAGAAATTAGGGAGATCATTCTTATGTACTAAATGAGTCAAAAAAAGGGAAGGAAAGCACCAAGCCTTACGCGATAATTCTCATTCTTGTCACTCTTGAATGTAGGTTTGTACCAGAATAAACTCAAAATAATTTCACTCTTTTTTTCTATTCAGCACCTTTTTTTCAATTCATGTTTTCGTTTTCAATTAGAAATCAATCTTATAACTACTCAACCGACAAGAGTACGAGTATAACTCAAATAGAAAGATGAATAATAAAATTAATATTGTATTTATGTCGAAATGTCCTAACCAATTGGATTTAGATTAAACTTACGAAATCATCAGCTGGAGTTGCGTGTGTTGGAATGCTTGTATGACCGGAATTTCGGTACTAAATCGTTTTATAGCTTCAGTATAGTACTATATTCTTGTAGTTTATTGTAGGCGCGTCACGGTTATAGTACTCGGTAGACTTTCGCCCTAGATCTGTAATAGCTTATATTGTATAATCATAATAAAAAACCTTTCATCTAGTTTTGCTATTAACTATTTAGAGGTGAGCTATTTTTCTAAAGCTTAATGTATTAGAAAATATGGTGGAGTTAATATGTGACTGTAACGCTGAATGAGGTCAATGGAGTCGACTAAATTTGTAATGGAAATACCTAAGGTATGCACTATGCATGCATATATGTACTGGGTTAACACATTGCCACTTTTATCCTGTTAAAATTAACAGTTCCTATAGAAAAGCGAGTAAAACTCGTTGATATTAAATTGAAATACAAATAAAATTAAACCCATGAACCGTGCCCTTAGTTCTTATGTTTCATATAACTCTATTTGTGTCAGCCTACGATCTTTTCTGTTATATTGTCTATGACTATAACGTTTACAAATATGTTTATCGTCTGTGACTATGTCGTCTATGGCTATTTACTATGCCCAAAATGGGCCTTAGTGCTCATAATTATGAACAACTTTTACTATGGGACCAACCTGGAAATCATGGAAAAAAATTAGCTGTTTCATAGAATGAAAATGATGCCGGACAAAATATTTTAAACAACTGATATTTTTTTTCGATTTCAGGGTTGGTCCCATAGTTCAAGTTGTTCATAATGATGAGTACTATGTGCCCTATTTGGCTTACCCTTTTTTTTTTTTTTTTTTTTCAACGATAGGCTTGCGTTTGACCGCCATCCTGCCTGTACCCTTTACTTACTCGTATTATCCTGTGTTAAATGTAAGGTAACGACCTGGGCCTGCACTCGGGCGAGGTGCGCGCGACGAGCGCCTCGTTCCGCGCGACGTGCGGCGCCACGCTCGCCACGCTGCAGCACTGCGTCGAGCTGCTCCGGCGCCGCGAGAAGCAGGCCAGGCAGGCGGAGGAACTTTATATGTACGTATGATACTTACAACTTCGAGTCATCATCTGCCTACCCATAACTTACGGGGGTCGGTACAGTATGCACACTTCTTCCATTCATCTCTATCACTCGTCATATCTGAATACATCATCATCAGTCTATCGGATTTTTGTCCACTGCTGGACATAGGCCTCTCTTAAAGAACGCCACAAGGCACGATCTGAATACACTCCCTTCTTATCATCTTTCACACAGTTCATCTATACTTTCTTTGGTCGTCCTCTACAGCTATACCCATTCACACTCAAGTTCATCGTCTTTTTTGTAATGTTGATAAGTTAAGTCCAGGACTTGAAGTAAAAAATATAAAATTGAATAAAAAATCCCGACAAAAATCAACAGCTGTAAATAAATACCATAAAATTAAATTTCCTAAAACAGTGTAGCGGCCTCATCGCTTCTTGTCAACCATTGAATTCAGGTATAAGCGGAAGAGTACTGCTTGCTGACATATATATATTTTTGTAGGGCATTGAAAAACCAGCTGACAGAAGCGAGGCTGGCGTCAAAACCTGGACCGGACCACGAGGTAAGTGACACCTGAAGATTTCAAAAAATTCAAAATTCAAATTCTTAATTCGTGCAAAAACTTACTGCCTAAAAACAAGAAAAAACAATGCTACCTGCAGTAGTTAAATAACTGTGTCGTGGGTAGCAACGCCCACCTCCGATGTAAGAAATTTGAAATAGCTTTCTCCGCCCCGCGGTTGCAGCCGCGGTCGTGCAAGTACCAGCGAAAGATCTTGGAGCCTTCTGTCAAGTACCAAGGCAGGATATTGGGATGTGCTCTTGGGTTGAATTTCAGAAGGATACATTGCATAGATTTTCCCTTCGCCCAGCAAAAAAACAAGTAATTAAGCCGACAATTTTTTTTTTCTTGATAAAAAAAGTTAAGTAAGTTTGTGTAACTCGACTGGCTAGTCTTGATGTCAGAATATTAAATGAAAATGAAAAATTATTTAACGTGTCCGAAATACGGTAGCGCTCAGGTGTAAATGTCTAACGCGGTCACCCGTCGAAAGACTGATCGTCGCGTCCGTTACATAACATCGGTGATAGGTTAGGAACACCTAGTCGATCTACGAGCGCTACAGAATGATAGGTTGCTGGAGGTATATCCTTCGCAGTTCTGGATGGGGTTACCAGATTCGAAAATGAGTTTTCCTGGCAAAACTGGCTATTCAATAAATTTCCTGACTTTGTGAGAACGCTGAGTTGTATATGTGTAATTTTATTTGTTATGTGAATAAAGAATTTTTTAAATCTAAATCAAATTCTGACTTTGGCCACAGAATCTCCACAAAAATACCTAATTGTAAAAAACTTGTGTATAGGTGGC
Source organism: Alcis repandata (assembly GCA_949125135.1). Classification (NCBI taxonomy): domain Eukaryota; kingdom Metazoa; phylum Arthropoda; class Insecta; order Lepidoptera; family Geometridae; genus Alcis; species Alcis repandata. Next base: position 8,803,147 of record OX421237.1, read on the forward strand.
TGATATTGTTTGCGAAATGCTTTCTCCCTTGTTGAAAAAGCCTGACAATTTCAAGTTTTTCCTGCTTTTCCTGACAGAGGGCTAAAACTCCAGAAATGTCAGGACATTACCTATCATCTGGTAACCCTATTTTTGGAGCACAGCCAGTCCTTTCAACTTTTTAATGGGTTAAAAACTCACCAAAGCGTTAACAAGGTTTTGTGTCGTTTATGTTTCGAGTATCGTTAACCCATTTCTACTCGTTAATTTAATTTATTCAGCTGTTACACGCCCAAGATGATAAAATAATAATAGTAATAAAATATGAAAAATTGCTTGTGCTATGAAGGTGTAAATTTATCTAGTTTGCTGTCAGTGCAACAAAAAATATCACTATAAAGAGTATTGTAATTAATTTTCAAATTATAAGAATAGCTATAGTAGCTTTGAATGTTTTTATTTATCTCAGGTAAGTACGACGTCATATAAGTATGAAGAAAGAAAGACGATAAATGAAATAGAGGAAATTGTAGAGAAATGCTCCCAGTATTTTTCGGGAGTATTGCCTCGGGCAACGTACTATGGAAATGACATTTCTATAATCTATTTATAGATTCATTATTCCATGACAGATATATGTCATTCCCATACATTTTCCTAGTTTTCTAAAGCGTTTCGATTACGGAATTGCATCTTAGCTAGGGTGTTGGTAGAGTTTTTAGGCCGCTTTAGGGCCTCTAGCATGACTAGAAACAAAAACATGATAGGACAATTTACAATTTTAAATTAAATAAACGTGTTGTTATTAAATATATTTTTTTAATTATTTAACTATTATTTTTTAAATTTTTTTTTGGTCTAAAATTTTACGTGTCATCTGAACCACGGTGTCGTTTAGATCCTAAACTTATATATTATAAATGCGACAGCAAGTTTGTTTGTTACTCTTTCACGCCTGTTCTGGTCAACCAATCATCACGACGTTTCGTAGACATGACTTCAGGGGTACTGAAAAAGACTTGCAACATCGTTTTTCATCAGCATCATTTTTCACCACCTCGCGTGTAGCACCGCAAAGCACAGCTAGTTAATTACATTACATAAATAACCTTATCAAATTTATTGATCACAATCACAAAATTCAATTTGTTAGCTAAACATTCTGTGAAAGAAACTTCAATTGTAATCAATATTCGTCTAATAGACTTCCAAACAATCGCAGTACTACCACAGAATAAATAAAAGTAGAAGTACAACGTGAAGTTCATACCTCGTGCCTTTGAATTGGTCTGGTCCCGTCAACTTTATACATGCCCTGAAATGCCCTCCCACCCTCATAGTCGCGCCGACCACCGTTCCGTGCGGACGTGTGCTCCGCTTTTCATTTCACTTTCGCATCACGTTACCGTACATTAGTTACGGTACCAGTATAAATTTAGCCGCTTTCAGTGATGTTCTGTGTTTAATCGAGTATAAAATAAACAGTGAAAATGAAGTTTAAGATTCTGAAGAAGATTTTGCATCAGCGCCAGGTTGGTACGAGTTGCATGGCTCAGCTGTTACAGTTTTTGTTCGTCAGTTGTTTATTTACTGAATTATCGGGAACATAATGCAAATTGATATTTATGATTCAGTGACATTGTGATGCCGATGACGCTGATTTTATCTGTAAATGTTAGAAAACTTTATAAATAACTGTTAGTCAGGCTATGTAAAATTATGAAACTAGTTGCGCTCCGCGGTTTCACCCGCTATCCTACAGGAACCGTTAAACTTTCAGAGATAAAAAGTAGCTCATATGATAATGATAATCTAGAGTTTGCGCTACTTCTATACAAAATTTCATCGAAGTCCGTGCAGCAGTTTTTGCGTAGTTGAGTAATATCCAAACATACTATTTTACCAACTTTGACATTTATACAAAATATATTAGTAGGATATTTCTCCGCAATTTTTTATCGCTATGAGCAGTTTGTTTCCGTATGAATACACACATCACACACATTCACCTTAGTGTTCTGTGCATATGTACACAGCACACATCACTGGAAATAGGCCTTGGCTCTGTTATACACAAGGGGGAAAATCACGAGGTTGTTTGTTTACATGATAAGGTTTTATCACTGCTTTATATTATGATCATAATCATAATGATTTATTTTCACACAAACAAGTATATAAAAAGGATGTTGCCCTTTTCATCAGACTGTACAGAAGGAGAGTTATGTTTTTCGGGCGTATGTAAATATGGATATTCTTTTAAGATCTATTGCTTAATCGGTTGAACTGACTTTGGATTGCAAGGTGTCTTCAGATATGATTTAGACTCATTTTTGTTATAATTAAACACGGGAATACTCGCGTAAAAATTAAGTCGTCCACTACGACTAGTTTCGGTCACATTCGGTGACCTTCATCAGGTGAGTTTACAAACGTGACGCGCTCGCGGTTGCGTCTCGTTTGGTAATTTTTACGTGAGTATTCCCGTGTTTAATTATAACAAAAATGTGTGAAAACCGCGTTAGTTTCCATAGCATGATTTAGACTCGTTACATCTCTGGTGTGTTAGGGGTGGATTACACGTAACGAGTACAGTGGCAGTGTTAATATTCTTCAATTGGGGTCAAGCGAAAAAGGATCTCACAGGAAAATAATATATATATCCTGGAACTACATATAAAATAATTTATTGTTCCAGGATAAATGCGTTCGAAGTTTAGATTTGTGGACAAATCGTCAGGAAATGTTTTTATACCATATTAAAATTAAAAAAAACTACAAGACTTTAGAATATTTTGTAAACTATTATAAAACGAAGTTATGAACAAAAAGTTCAAACGAAAAGGAGTTAAGCCCCCAATGCCGTCGGGTCTCTTTTTGCTTCACCGCTCATAGCTTTGTTTTATCTCTCGCTGCATTTTATTCCACTTTACGATACTCGCGGTGAACTCAGGAATTTCCAGTTTGGCGTCATATTTTCATAGAAAGTATCCTAAAGTCTATCAGTAAAATCGTGGCTGTTTCTCCTAGAGATGGTGCATTGAATTCGATGCTTTTAAGTGTTAGTCAGCTAAATAACGCGTAAGCCCAGGGGGTAGCCACTCCCCAGGGTAATAATAAGTAATGTATCATATATCTATCAATTATGAATCACATAATTTTCTTGCTAAATCTGGCTGAGCCGTTTAGTCATGCAAAGATAACTATCGAACATAGGGACAGGTTACTTTCCTACTTATAACACTTACCTTATCTTTTCTTTTTATTAATGTAACAAATAGTTTGTTGTTTTTCCTCTTCTTTGCTATCTTTTCATCTAAATTAAACTGTTGTATAAAATACTAGCGACCTGCCCCGGCTTTGCACGGGTATAAAATATAGCCTATGTTACTCAGAGATAATGTAGCAATCTAATTGAAATCGGTCTAGTAGTTTTTGTGTTTATTCAACACAAACATACAAAAATTCAAATCTTTCTTCTTTATAATATTAGTATAGATAAAAATTGAAAGAACCCTCCCCCCCACTAGAAAACAACTGACAAACTTTAACAAAAAATAAAACATAACAAAATTGGTTTGTTCGTTTAAGAGCTACGATGCCACAGATACTTACACACCTAAAAGTTTTAACACCCCTATTAATATGCCCAATATTATTTGTCGTCGAAGGTTAAAATGTATACTTACTCACACAACTGATAACGAAGTAGAAACCCAGTCCTGATTGATTCCATCTAAAATTAGATCGAGTAAACACAACAAACCGCCGCGGTACTCCGTAACTTCAAAGTGGCGTCAATTTGGTGCAAGGTTCAATACGCCATTACAGTAACGATTCCAAGGTCCGTGGTATGTGGTCATGCTTTCTTTTGAAATTGGAGCAGAGAAGTGAACTTGACTTCGTTTGATTCCGTACACTGATCGGTGCACGTAATACGGAAGTATTTGAAATTTGATGGGGTGACGGATTTTTTTGGACGATTGTACTTTGTTGTCCCAGTTTTAGGTTGTGTAGGTTTTACAATAAAGAACCCTTATCTTATCTTGTCGTTTAGCGTGTCCTATGTTAGTTTGTGTTAAATATTTTTTTGGTCGTCTTGTTTTCGCACCTGACATTTTTCGTCAGCGAGAAATTGTCAGAGCATTGCAATTATTATAAGTAAGACCCTAAAAAGTTAAGTTTTTTTTTTGGAGTAATTTAATCATTGTTACTTTAATGTGTTATTAATGATCATACGTACATGACCTCTCATACATATGCGAGTAAAGATCGTTTGTCTGGTACTTGAGGCGGAAAACCTGGTCTTCTTTCTATAGATTTGAAAAAAATTACCGTAGAAAATGATGCTCAATATGTTTTCTTCTTCACAAACAACATTTACCAAGTAGTAGTTACATTTCTCATGTACGTTATTGAAGGTAAAGCTACGTGGGGGCGTGTCACATGTAAAGTGTTTTGTTGTGAGATCCGTAGCTAAATGAAATTAGCGTGTGTGGCCAGTTTTCGCTAAACTGTTTACCTGAACGTACACGACTTTTGTCACTTACTTCGTCTCTACTACATTGTTTACTTTTTACATTGAAATATGTAATCGTAGCTTTCTGGTCAGTATTGAAATGGAATTTCACTAAATTCGACAAGCCTTAAACATGGCAAGACGATAGAAATACGTATTGGGTTTGTGTTTTCTTTACCACTGAATGTAGTTGAAATTGTAGTCGCTGTTACTAATAGACTGGGATCTAGCTGCAAGAAACTTTAGCTTATATTTATAACATACCAAAATAGCTCCGAAGGTGTCTGCTGAATATATGTCAGCCTGACAGACTTTTATTCAGCCTCCAAAAGGTATTTTCTGGAAAAAATAGGTAGGGGAATGGGAACCTACTATGGTTAGTTTGTTAGGTATTGCTTAGTGGTTGCTATCGCACCATCATATTTCCATTTTAGTATCTTATGAGATAAGATTTCTTACAGCCGGATCTTAGTCTATAACTCTAGTTCTCTAAACAAAATCAAGATGCCAAAAGGTTTCAAGTGACATTGCCCGATAAGGAGTGCAGAGCATACCAGTATCGCCCAGTATGCACTATGCAGTTAGTGGGTCAGCAGCTCTCTTCATACCGGTTAGTGTAGCTGTAGTGTATATGCTACTATACATACATGTCTACATCGACTTGGTCGGCGTATTGTACTTGTATTACTGGATCCCGTTCATGAGTCATAGCTACTATTATTTATTCTGTAGTCATAGCTAGAAACTCCCTATTGGGGTAGATCGGTGTAGGTTTTTTCCTGAGGGTGCGCGTCACCTAATTTTGTTGATTATTTTTAACGTGAAAAGTATGTGAACCTGTATTTCGTTTCAACATACAAAGAGTAGATAAAGTCGCAGTTTGCGTAGACATTGCTGACTTTAAGAGCCTAATTGTCGACGCTTGACATGTCTTAGCAGCCTAGGACTTGATCTAGACATCCTAAATAGCATTTCATAAGTTTGGTACTGTCGTGTCTCTTACATAAATATATAGTGACCGCTGACCAAGCGCTCGTCTTATGGCGAGCTAGAAATCCTTTATAGCATTTCATAAGTTTTGTACTGTCGTGTCTCTTACATGAATATGGTGACCGCTGACCGCGCTCGTCTATATCAAGAACAATGTAAGAGTGCTCTAGGCGTTCAAAATAAAATTGACTCAACATATGACATAATTGTTAACGAGCCTCGAATGCCAGCCGTATCAGAGTAATTTATCTCGGCAGTTAAACTGGTGTGGACAGTAACTGACGTTCATGGTGATTGGTATTGATGAAATTAGGTTATTTATGCTCTACGTTACTTTGTCTAGTACAGAAATAAACGCTACCTCATATTATACAGCCCATCAAGACCGTTCATATACTTTGTGGTTACACTTAATTGTAATTTTGTCGAGTGTTATAACTAAGGCACGTGTTGAACAAATTATGTTTTTACCGACTTCAAAAAAGGAGGTTCATTCGACAGGTAAATATGTAATATTATTAGAGCTGGGAAATATTCACCAATGTTGTATTAGGGCTATATGATGTTCTATTAGGGCTTGCAAACCAATGCACAGAATTTAGTGTATTTATTGTTCTTTATTATTTTAGCTTAGGTTGCATGTCTTAGCTACAAAAACAATCGTTCAACCAGAGGTAATATTGATTTTAAAACTGTGACTAGGGCTTGCTACACGTCTATAGATATACGACAAACTAGATATATTTACTGGTTACGAGTATGTCTATGTACGACAATCTAGGTGTATACTTGCTGTGTAGACGATATTAAGGTCACGTCGGTTTCAAGCGGACCTGCTTTACGTAAAACATGATTTGGTTGGTTTACCGCGGTCGGTGTTGTGTTACGTTGATTATGCTATTGCGAGCATAATACTTATAATCATAAGGGTTTGTTTACGGCGACGCGGGGCGTTATGCGGGGCGTGCAGCGTCGGACACGTGGTTGTTGCACGTTTTCTCTGCTTACGGAGGCAGCAGGCGGAGCTAAACATAGCAACATGTTCTCTTGTTTATGAAGCTGCGGGGCGTCGCCTCGTGCTCCGCGTGGAGAATGACAGCGTCTGTCGCGGCGACCGCTTTTGACATCCTTCTTCGGTTATTTCACAAGCTTCTTTCGGTTCTCGGTTCTCCAACAAACTCAGTAGCGCACGCGGCTGTGGCCGCAGCGTGCTCTGCTGTAAGTTCAGCTAGATGTCAAACAAAATACAATTGAACACGCTTTGCATAAACGCTCTCATACATTGGCATATGTTTGATTTGCCTACGCGATTCGAAGTTGCATGCACAGCGCAACGTCCCGTGTCTCCTTAAACGAGGCCTAATGCATGATGGTATAATGCAAGGAAGCGTATTCTGTCAGCGAGCATAGCGCATGAATAAAATTACAGATGCAATGTTTTACAATAGGCTTGTTCAAAGGCAGACTGGGGCGCTTCGTGTCTTGGCAAGCCTTTTATGAGCATTTTTGTGGGGAAACAGTTCACATATTGACAGACTTTATATGATGAAGCCATCCATAGAGGCACTTTTAAATATGCGTGAGGGTGATAAGATTGGCACTAACGTTTGCATCAACAACAGAGAGAGAGGGAGAGAAAGTATTTCAGAGAGTTGTCACTAATGTTCGCACTTGAGGTGTATGTTACGTATGTTATGCGTAGTACATTTACCGGCATACTCATAAACCAACCGAACAAACGGCGGTGGCGTTTAGATAGCTGACTTTATCTAACTTTTACAAACCACCATTTCCAAGACAAAAATTACTTTCTTATCGAAAGACTCGAAGTAGTTGTATGTATTTTACTATTTGTAAAATGTTTTCTATGAGTCATGTTATATAACATTTTAATCAACTTCCTGCCGTAAAATTCTTGAGTGCATGCGTTTTGAAGGTTTTTTCAATCAATTTCAATAGACTACCAGATTTTAAATGGCTAAGTAACAATGTGTTGATTGTTCAATACAATAGATTGCTGGAGTGTGCGTGTGAATTTGTCATTTTTATATTTTTATTTAAGTTCTTAAGGATTGAAGAAAAACTTGGTGAAGCCAAAATCTAGCTTTGTTTATTGTTGTATTTTTATATTTCGTGCTGAAGGTTAGAACAAATTTGACCTCATTTCATTTAGTATAACTAATTCTTTGACCCAAATAATAATGCATATAAGATTAACACGAATATTTCAAAAAATGCGATGCAAAACTACTACATAAAACTGTTTAAAATATAGTCATTACGTCAATAATTTCGTCTGACGCTCCTACCTATAAACACTCGTCCATACCTAATCTAATAAATTACAATACATTAAACTTATTAGACAGGTCATACAAAAGAAGAAAATGCAAACGTTGAACTCAGCTAACTATAAAATGCAATTACGAATAAACTTCTTGATCCGATTACTGGTTATTAGCTGCTTACAGCCGACCTCTGTCTTGTAAGGCGGACACTGACTTGTATCGTTGTTTGTAATGTGTATCAAGTTTTTTGTAAGGCGTAACAGTAGTCAGTTCAGCGAGCCGAGCCACTCGATGTAAGCACGTGCCTACAGAAAAAGCCATTTGACACTTGAAGTCAGTGCAAGTTGACGCGTCGTCGTAAGCATAACTTACCTATCTCATTTTGTAGTAAGAAATTAGACGCGCTCATGTTTGTGTTCATAGCGAGCGTTCGCCGCGACTGTTGTATCGTCTTGTGATAAGCTCGCCTCGAATGATACCTTACAAACGTCAGTATCAGCTTTACAAAGCGACAAACGTATTGGATAGGGTCATACAACGTAGGGTCATGCAACTTGCTGCGACGACAATAGCTGCTTACAACGCTGTCACGCTATGAATTGATGATTTATATTTTATAGGGCTTTGAACTTAAACTTCCAGAGTCGTTTAATAACTCCGCTCCCTCACTAATAGTTGGAAAAGTGCCTTTCATGTCTGGAAAGTAAACGGTTTGACTGAACACAATTTTTGAATAAATAATGCTTATAAGCCAAACAGTCTGACACCGTTCTTGGTTTAACCTTAAAGTGCTGATAAATCGGAGAAATATGATCATTGCTCAGATTTATCTTTTGTAATGAGTATTGTAATACTTATTTCGCTTGTAATAAACTAGTGAATGTTCCTTACAATTAATTGATTTTTGTAGAGCTCACATGTGTGTTTTTATCGAACATAAATCTTATCGTAGCGTTACACTTTGCTTAGCGCAAATGTTACCATAGCGATCGACGAAACGATCGACGAAGTCATGGCGGTCGACGAATTTTCGATGACCATATTAAAATTTTCAATGGTCGTAATTGGATCTATTATCATTTTCTCACTAATCGTTATTAGGTAAGCAAATAAATGTTTTAAATGTGACAAGGTTCTGTCGCTAATTACAAATGAATAGTCCAGTTTAACAGGGTAACGAGGCGTTCAACCAATCGTCGTTCTAACATGCTGGGAATATTTATCGATCATTTCTCAGAAAGCAAAATATAATTACTTCAGCGCTCGCTCGCCACGCTCGGTTCGCCGAGATCATTAATCTAACATCAACGCTAAGCTACTGAAAGAAAGTTAATCGATTGCTTCGTTTGATCGTTCGTTAAAAATGAAAGGAAATAATTTTGTGTTTGTTTGGCGAATCGTTGATTTGTCAGCACGAAATTATGATTTAATGTTCGGGTTTGGCTTTAGATTGGTATCAGGCGGTGGCAAATCTCTGGGAGTGGTTGTGAGGTCGTAGAGGTCGTGACCTACCTCTGGAGTCAATATAGTCGTGTGACGAAACGAAACGCTTTGACTCTACATTATTATACGAACCGCCAGAGTGGGGAATTCTCTGCCTGAGTCGATGTTCCCCGATAGATATGATATGGGTGTGTCCACATCGATTGTAAATCGATTTTTTAAGATAAGCGTGCTTCATCGTAGACCGCATCATTGCTTACTATTTCAAACGCAAGCCTATCATCGAATAAAAAAAGACCACAATTACTATAATCAGTATTCAACATTGAATTTTTTTTCTAATGGGTTTGAGTTGTACAGCAATTTCAGTAACCGCGCGGCCATCAGTTGATTTGAATTTTGAAAGTCGAAACAGAAATCTATAGTCATAACCAAAACATCATGAATCGAATCATTTTACAACTTCAATCGATTGCTTTTCAAACCCTTCAATCAAATTCAATGCAAGTCATGACTCTTTCATAGTCCAATGCTATGAGTACTGGCATGCCCATAGTAAAACGTTTGCTGCATAAATGAATCGTTAGTTTGACACGAGGCCAGCAAATTGAGCCACGGCGCTATGTAGCTATGTAGCAATTAAGGGTTAGAGATTTCGGAATTTGGATGAAATTTGAACTATAAAAATGCCACAAAAATTACACTTCCAGCCATATTCAGTGCGGTAATAAGTAAGAATTTTGTTTTCAAAAATTTTCCAATGTCTGTTTTGGTGAGAGCGTGGGCGTAATGCTAAAGGTGCGCCAGTTCATTTCTCTATCTGGAGATCAAATAGCTTTACGTTAGCCATTAACACGTGTCATGCGGTTTTAGGTGGTATTAATTCTATATCCCGGTTAGCAAACATTGGTGGTAACGTGAGACGCGCTGTCTGTATGTTGGTGACTTGATGGTGGTGTTGCTGCGTGGTGGCTCTATGCTGTGTGTGGTGCATTCTACTCGCACCTGTTACGACCTGTTTGGCTCAGCGGTAGTATATCCGCCTTATAAGCCAAAGGTCCCGGGTTCGAGTCCCGGGCGCAGATGTTTGAATGATGAATTTAAATATCTGATCTGGGTCTGGGTGTTAGTTGTCCTTGTCTTTGTGTGTATTCCCCTACACAGTTTATCCAGTGGGGAGTTATAAACGTTATTATTATGTTATTATTATTACCCCGACGTCGTGTAATGTTTTTCCTCACCCACAACAACAAAAAGATAATGCAGATTATATTACCGTTTTTGTAATAGGTTTTTTTATTCGGTGGCTGAATTCAATAAAAATTATACCATATTAGTTCCGTATGCCATTTCCGTTTACGATTTGCTCACGTTCGCGACCTTCGTCTGTCAATGATCTAATGTTTCTGTGCACAATGTTTTGGTGAAATAACATTGAGGTGACCGAGCATACCGTACGCTGTTGGAATACGAAATTTTGTTTTGTAGGCATTTACAAATGTTTATTTGTAAAGCTTTTCTAGCGAACGATTCAAAACAAGAAAAAGCTCACTCGACACGAATGTTATTTGTGTAATAGGACAGAGGCATTCAATTATCTATCCAATTTACAAGTTTTTGTTTTACTTTGAAAAGCGTTTATTTATTGATTGTTATCTAGCGAAAATGTCATTATACCCTTTGGGTACGGAAACCTAAAAAAGGGCCAACGTTCGCTCATTTGAATTACAAGACAAGTAAATGATTAAATTTATCAGCACGAGCGTGAACGAATAAAATGCCGTCTTACTATTTCTTTACAAAAAAAAAAGGTTGAGTAGAAGAAATAATAGTACTGGTTAAAGTACCGATCTTGATGATTCATTCTCAAACCTATACTTGTAGTTAACAGTTAGGGCGTAGCCAGAGACATCTAAGTATCAAATTCCTTGGGCTTGGTTAAGTTTTATGGAACGTTAAAAAGATGCAAAGGTCGCATGCCACGGTCATTGATCACGGGATTCACGGGCCCGTCCAACGTTCATGTTGAAATGCGTATAAAATAAGATCAGTCTCACGTCTACCACGTTTCGCGTCAGAAGAACTGTAAACACAGAAGTCATCATCATGTAATTTTGCATACACATTTCCAGAGGTACAGAAAAGGACACTTTCCTGTACCTTTGACAAAAGGACTTTCATCATTCAACATGATTTGACTTTCATTTTCACCGCCGTTTTTATTACCATGCGGGGAACCTATTCTTGGGTGCTCGAGCTATCTCTGTCAGTCTCACTCTAATGACATTTCATTAGAGAGCGACAGTGACCGATATAATATCTGAACCCCAGGTCAAACCGCGCAGAGCAGCTTGTTTATAATATTGACGGGAACGAATCTAACCAGAGCTTACCTTTTTATACAGGGCTTTTTTTTATGTAATTGTGTGACGAGACGAGCAAATCGCTCGCCTGATGTTAAACTTCACGTTTGCCCATAACAGGTCTGCGCTACCCAGAATTTTGAACTATAGAAAAATGAATAATAAGCCGAAAAGAAAAGAGAACGACCCGGTATTCGCGAAAAAAAACCGCTGTTCCATAGAAAAATGTCAATGACATTCGTCAAAATGGATGCAACATTTGATTTTTTTTTCGCGAATTCCGGATTGGTCCCATAGTAAAAGTTGTTCTTAATGACGAGTACTATGAGCTCTTTTCGGCTCAGCCATACTCTTTCCGTATAACCCTGTATTCAAACAACAGTATCACGGACTCTAAACTATTTGAACTTGAACATTCAGGAATGCCACTCCATTTCTCACAACATTTCATAGGTTCATAAACGAGTGAATTATGAATTCAGCCGAAGGGCAGTCCGCCTTTGATTTAGAGGTTTCTATTCTGCTGGTAATGACCCTTGGCTAGCATCCAAGGCCACGGTCAAAACTATTAAACCTTCGAAGACAGCGCGAGGTATTCATTACTTATAGTAATACTGTAGACTTACAAAATATAAGTACCTAAATGAATATGATGAATAGGTACTGAAACATAGTTTAGATTCTTATACATCGACCGACGCGACGATCGACGCTCTAACCGACGTTTAGTTGTAGAATGTCCAATCCCATCAAAAACATTTAATATGTCAAAATTCGCCAAGCACGCAAAGGTAGAAAAATTGTCTACAGACAAAAGTTGTGAGATCGAATGCAAAACCAAGTCGGTTATTTTATTCAGTACCTTTCTATGGGAACACCTATCTTTTTATTTCTAAATTAAATAGAATGAGTGAACAAGACTTTTAGCTTTATGCAAAACGAAGTTACAGGGGGAGTCGAAAATGGCCGGAATGGCTTTGAGAAAAGACGGTACGGTGTCTTTGCTCGACTTGGCGGGGGCAGTTCCGTGCACCTAGATTCGCGAAATTTCTGGATGTCGCAACTCGTAGAACTCGCAATGTAGATTTGTGAAGTTCTATTGTCGGAATCTCCAATTCGCGGAATACGGAATGCTGCAAGTAGTTATAGATAAGGTTCGAGTGTCGAGATTAAAGAAGCCTTTGCAATACAAAAGTCAATCAGTTTGATAAATGTACAGATAAACTCTATATTGTTTGGTTTGACGACCTGTTTGGAAAAGTGGTCCCGGGTGCGATTCCCGCCCAAGCAGATGTTTGAATGATGAATTTAAATATCTGTTCTGGGTCTGGGCTTTAGTTGTCCTTGTCTTTGTGTGTGTTCCATGGCATCCCCGACACAGGGTATCCTAGTGAAGCTATGAGTATGAAACGTTTATTTATTTTGTTCATACTAGTTCAACTGGTAGAGCGATTTTTACTCTCTCTGTCACTTTCTAAACCTCGGTATCTCTGTCTCTTTCTTACTGGTTATGTATCCTACATGATGGTGAGAGGTGGGATAAGCCTATACCAAACTCTTTTGCACTTCGCTCCGTCTTAGACGTCGTCTTCGGAGACTGCACTCTCTGATCTTCGTATTATTTTTATACTACTGTATACTACTTGAAATATAAATATAGGATAGATAATAAGTTTATCTATCCTCCTTCCTAATCGTAACTCGATCCGTAAAGATGTTGAAACCTTCCACCGTCGAGATGACGTCACGCATTCATTTTCCCATAAACCCACCCTAACTCCCCGCTGTTGCTCAGATCGTGTTGTGGTTCCAGTGTAGTGATGCGTGTCGTGCCTTTAACCTTCAGATTGACACTAATGTGCTCTCTATTTTAATTTTGGTACGTATAAATAAGATACATACGTTTTGTTTAACTTTTCTACTTATCCGCTTTTGAATACTTTAAAATACTACTTACCTTACAATTGATAGTCTTCCGATTTCAGAATCGTTGTGCTTCTTTGTGCTTTATTCTAGTAACTAATAAGGAGGCTTTAATCACAATCTTTGCTAGAGGTTTTATTTCACCTTTAGGTTCATACGTCAACTTTTAAATCACCTTATCAGTACCTAAAGACAGCAATTCCATTCCAATATAAGATAATAATGCAGGTGGCTATTAGTAGTAGTATTAGGTATTTTTAGTAATCATTTATCTGAAAATTTCTGATTAAACCTGATCTTTTAAACCTAAAACTAAGTTGACTCGAAGTTACCATTTATTTACCAGACTATGTTTTATAACAATAACCAATAATTTTACTACTTATTATATATATTATTTCGTATGTCACACATACAATACATACTATTTCGTATGTCACATAATACAAATTATACAAATCACATGTCTTGAGACAAGACAGCTAGCTAGAAGCGATGTCGCAGTCTACTTTAAAATCTAAACCTAGACAAGAACAAACCCCATACCTACCAGTTGAGTATAATCTAGCATTGTGACGTCACTCTTTGATGTGCTAATTCTACAGCTTATATCCCTAAACAATGGCTTGTGTGAGCCGCGTTAAACGTGGTGAGGTAATGCGACCTTGGTATGGAATAAACCCAATTCTGATCAGGAACCTATTCTGGCGAGTGAGACATTATCTCGATCACTGACGATCCCTTTTAAAATATCATGAGAATGAGAGTAGCGGAGATAATCTCGAGTGCCCGAGAATTGGGTCTCAGATTCAGAGCTGTCTGAAATGTTAATCAGGGCAGTTAAGTCGCAATAAGTTGCATGAGATTTATTTAAAACGGCTTCCAATTTTTGTGACGTCATAATAGCTGTGTACTAGACAAATCTAATTTGCACAGTTGATCAAAATTAATGATGGTACTGAAAGTTTTGTTCGTAAAAATGTCATTTTCATTCTGAAAAAGGGATTGTGGCTCCCTCAGGTAGCTCCTCCGATATTTTGGTCAACATTTAGTATTGTTTAGATTTCTTTAAATTAGCAAAATGTAGAGTGGTTTCAATCTCCACTAACAATCCAATTACATAACCTAACTGCTCATACAATTGCAATGTTTTTGCACGCGAAGATAAAATAGTGCTAAAGCAATTTCTGTTACATTGCGTAAACAAATTGTACTAAAGTTACATGATCAAAGAGTGGTCACAATATTACAATAAAAACCAGCAAACAGAGCGAAGTGCTGAAGAAGTTTAAGGAGAAACCATGTGGTATCTAAAACCAGGAAGACAAGAATCATTGAACTGTTCTATATCTAATTCTATAGCGAGTTGCTAAACTATAACGCAAAATAATTTCCCAAATGCTAGACAAGACATCCATCTAAATCAGACACCGTCCATAAGTTCAACCTAATTTGAGTCCAAAAATAGTTTGACACGTTGTCATGGGGAAGATACATAGCTATATTTGTATAGCTGCTATAGCTATGAAAGCTCGTGGATTACGGCAGGGGAGTGGCACTGACGTCACACGGTCAAATCGTCCGTCCGGCCGTCAAGAAACCGTCAGGCGATTACGGGGTGTGTCGCTCGGTCTACCCTTCCACGGTTATCGTGCTCCCTGGGAATTTGTTTGGTATTTTAACGAGCCACGCAATTTGGGAAATGTTACCTGCCTTCGCCGGTTGCCTGGTGAAATGCTACTTTACCCGGGACATTGAGTCGGCTATCGTCTGGCGAAAGGTATGGTTGTGAACCATAACGAAAAACGGTCCCGACTGTTGGAATTGCGTTATTCGAGGTGATGGGAAGTAAGTTTTGTATATTCTGTGGCAAAGGAATAGGTAGGGCCTGGAGCTTCATAGCAACAAACTGTGAGCTTGGGAAATGTTAAACTAATTTCCATACAACCTTCAAAACTTTTCAATAAGTTTCGAGTGACTTTGTACTTTGAAAAAGTCTCAATGCCATGAAGTAAGTACGTAATATTTTATATCAAGTTACCTAGCCGTCGTAGCTAGTCGTGGCATTACCCAGGGCCTGTATCTTTATCATTATTCTCAAATTTCCTAATCCCGATAGATGTAGCGTTTTGTGTCTGAGCCATCTGCTTCAGAGCAGAGCTAACCGGGCCCAGATCCGACAATGTTGGCAACATCGTCGACCCATCTTGCTACTGGACCAAAACTATTCTCTTGCCTCGCCTAACACTTTACACTCACATGTACAAACGCGTGTGTTCTTTCTTTATATTTCAGACTTTTAAAACGTTCTGATATTTTTTTCATAACGATTAATTTCCGTTTAACCACCAACTCGCCTGTTGGTAAGAGTTCTTCTTTCTTCTTATATGTTAGTGTGACTATAAAATTGTTACCAACTACAAACTCCAATTGGTTTATTTCTATGCATTGTAAACCAGCTCAGTGTTATCGCGTGTTATCTACCCATACGTCACAACAGCATGCTACGTTACAGCTTTGTTTTACAATATATAAATAGAGTGATTAAAACTAATTGTGTAGTCTAGAGTTATGAACGGTGGTTTTCCCTGATGCTTAACACTATTGAGGAAATATTAGATAGATTGTAGAAATTTAGATACACCTGGTACATGCTGAAAAACTTGAGATCTGTTAAATTGAATTATTGGTTTTGTAGCCGCTAATAAAATGATTTTTGTTGTGAAAGTCGTTTATTATTTATCGCGTCGAACTAGAAACTTTATTCGCTCAGGATTTCAGGCAGATGTCACAGTTAAAGCCAGCAGCAGATTTAGTTTGCGATTCACGACATGCCCGTCAACTATGCACTCTTCAAGCCTCCGAAATTCAAATTCATTACAGCTAATTCGTCAATCTCGTATTACCGCACCTTGTACCTATATTCGTTAAACTTTCGACACTGGTAATTTATTAAACTCCCCTGAAACCCTTTATTAATCATTTATTAGCTCCTCACTAGGATTTCCTGTGTCGGGGACGCCATGGAATACTCAAAGACAAGAACAACTAACACCCACATGACACTCCACACCCAGAGCAGTTACTTAAATTCATCATTCAAACATCTGCCCGGCCAGGCATCGAACCCGAAAACTACGAAATATATTAAACCTATGAACACAACCTATACCAACAATACCAACTAGGATTAAATTGATTCTAGGTAACCTATTTTCGCTGCTAGATGCAGTTGTCGGGCTCGTATCGAGGTCGTGAAAGGTAAACTTTTGTGCCCGGGATATAGGTCAGGTCGAACCAACGTAGTTAGCCCACTGCGACCTACGTAGCCGTAGACTATTGTTTAGCTTAAACTTCGATTTAGCTTTTGTTTAGATGTCGGTCACGATCGAGTTCTACTGACATTTTGGGCATTTCCTTTAGAATTATCGGTGTTATATTACCTCATCGATCAAGACGTATAGGTGTATTATCCCCACTTTTGAAGCGTCTTACTTCCTTTGCTACGTTCGGTTATTCGGTATCATATTTCTCCACTTTGAATTAAATGGTCTTATTTAGAAACCCGGTCTAAACTTATCCACTGCCTAAAATTGCCTGTCTTGTTTTTGTACGTCTCATTTCTTGTCAGCGTGAAGTTAACAGTTAAGTCTAGATTGTATTCAAAAACGCAGATTTCGGTAGCGCATCTCATTAGCAGTTTACATAAAGAAAGTGTAAACTTCTGTAATATATATATGTTATTTCGTCAATATTTTCAAGTCGCTATATTCACTGGTAAAATGTCTTTTATCATAGTTTCCTAACCTCCACACGGTACGTCAGGTACGTGTCAAATGAATACGTAGCGATGGTTCTTCGCTCCATTGGATACACCATATTAGATAAATAGGAATACATTATCTTTGTCATATTTGTAGTAAAACGACGTATTTTGTACACATTTGTTACAGTGATTTTAATATTAATGTTCAGGCGGAGTGACTGCTTTTTTGAATGACATGAATTGGTCGCGATTCTTTTGATTCCTGTCTATTCTTTAGGAGTTTTGCGTTACTTGTTAAGTATCTATGGAAGACATATCTTTAAACACCTGGAAGCTTATATCCTGGATTTAAACATAGGCCTATATCCCGGAAGTGTTAACGATTTTCAAACAGGATAGCGAGTTCAATTGCAGACGCAGTTTTTATTTTTGAATTAATAGGTTCAAATAACATATTTTTACTACACCTAATGAATTAAGCACCCTTTTCACTTGTAAACGTTATTTCCTCAAGAAAGATATTCTTATCAGCAACAGGCACAAATTATGCATGCGCGTCGTCGCTCGCTGACAGAGTGTTCACGCAACCACTAAACTTGTGTCTCAACTAGTGTCTTTACGCGTTTGGATTTGTAGGTCAAATTCGACTGGAATAGTAAGGACTGAGAATATTTAATGCGGCACGGTCACAGGTCCATTGATTTGTAAGGTTCGGTATAGAGTTCTTAAAGACGTAAATGAGCTGGGATGTAAATATACGGCGGAATTAAAAAAATAGAATAAGATTATTATGTATCACATGGTGGTGGGGAAAGTCTTTAACTTTTGCTTCAAAAACAACTGATTCTATTTAATCATTACCTGACAAAGTACAACAATATATTTATATTATATAACAAGTAAAGTTTACTAGGATGACGCATAGACCCAAAGTGAATCATACCTCCGATACTCTAGAATCCTAGGTTGTCGATTCTTTTGATGATTTTTTTTGTTAATATTTTTAGGGTTACGTGTGCAAAAAAGAGTGTTATTTTTAGTCTGTGTCTTCGATCTTGTTTTTATCTACCTTCTCTGTTGTTGTCAGGAGGGCCCACACTCCACCCTCCCGGACGACGAGTTCTACGATGCCGTCGAGACCGGCTTCGACAAGATGGAGGAAGAGCGGTGCGCGCGCGTGGCGCCGCCCGCCGTGCACACGCGGGACCAGGTGGAGCTGCCGCCGCCGGCCATCGACAACCGACTCACGCACCACTCGCTCTGGACTGAGGTGAGAGACAGAGAACAGTATACAGGATGGAGAAGAAGTGAAGACGATGCCCTACGTATATAGTAAAGTCAAATGCCAAAATGCCAAAAGTTGTTGTCAGACATCGCATGCACACGCGTGATCAAGTCATACCGTCATATTTTAGTCACAGCGTACCTTGGAGGAGCCCTTGCGCTAGTCGCCCCCTAAAACTTAAGGACCAGCGCCATCTATGCTCGCCACCCGTCGGTACGCTGTAGAGGCTTATTGGCCAACAGCATTTAGTAATTAAAAAAAAAATACCACAAAAAAAAACACATTAGGTACAAGCTCCTTTGCAATGTAATTTTGTTCACATACTGGTTTTTGTGACCGCCCTCTCATCAAGAAATCACAACGCAGCAAATTGCATACTTCACAGCTACAACGAGTTTCCCTCGACGATAGTCATCAAAATTTGAACAATAAGATAGGGCATGACCGAGCCCTCTCGACCGCTATCTCTCGTCACGCGCGACCCATCGCCGCATCGATTTTACGATGACAGACAGCACTCTGTGGCGGCCAGTAGCTATTATTTAGTCTGTGGCCGGACATCCGGGCAGGGCCCGATTTGTGTGCCTTTGTACCGTTTTTCGGACTGATTCATGCATAACAAGTATGACGTTTTGTTTGACGATAATAAGTCGTAATGTTGGTATTGTTGGTAGACTATAGTTTACGATGCGACCAATGTACATTGTACATGACAAACTTTTAGTTCGGTGCACAAATAGTCAGACGTAATTTGGAGAAGTCGCTGGCAGCTCAGCTTAGTATAGAGTCCGTAATACTTTTAACATCTTCATCTGAGTCCGTACCATGAGCTCTTAGCGCGAGCCTAGACTGGATCTCCCTGGCTTCGTCTCGTTTAGTGAGCTTCAGAAAAAGCGAGACAAATACCATCGCGATTTAATTCGCGCTCGGACTAAGAGCTCATGATGTCCCTAGACTTTTACGCACAAGAAGAGTCTTAAGACGTATTTGAGTTAGCCATAATTTTAATATATTTTTCATATGTATTTCAGATCGACAGGATATCGACAGAGCAGGTACAAGCCGCGTTCGAAGGTGTCGGTGGAGAGATTGGATGGCAGCTGTTTGCTGAGGAAGGAGATATGAGAATGTACAGGAGGTCAGTTCAAAGGCTATTTTATCAAAAAGAAAAAACAAGTTTGAGACATCCACCCACCCACACACACCCACACTCACGCACACACACACACACGCACACACACACGCACACACACACACACACACACACACACACACACACACTCACACACACACGCACACACGTCAAACGTAATTCCCCGTTGTTATTGCGTTGGGGGAAAAATGACAAAAAAAGTTTTGTTTCCGTGGTTTCAGAGAGATGGAAGTGGACGGCATGGTGATGGATCCCCTGAAAGCGATGCACAAGGTGCGCGGAGTCTCCGCCCGAGAGATGTGCCACTACTTCTTCAACCCGCGGTATCGATACGAGTGGGAGAGTGAGTAGACTAACATAAGTCATCTTAAAACATAATAATAATTAGTTTATTTCAGGCAATATAACTTGCTTACAATGCAAGTTACAGAGGCCCATTAGCAATAAATACCTAACAGACTGACATACATATAAATAAAAAACTGAAAATTTATTGTTTCCTCTGGGAGTTTCCCGTGTCGTCTCCCAGTGACGCCGGAATACTATGCGAGTATTTTCTATCGAATACTAGCTACATATTTTTACGTCAAAGTTGTGTTAGGCCCACTAGACGACGCAGCTAACGTCTACCCTATACATAAAAATATTAACTAAATTATTTGTTCAACAGCGACGTTAGAAACCATGACCATAGTCGAGGAGATATCGTCGGACGCGCTCGTATTCCACCAGACGTTCAAGCGCATCTGGCCGGCGTCGCAGCGGGACGCGCTGTTCTGGTCGCACGTGCGAGCGACCGACGGAGCCACGTATGCAGTCACCAACCATTCCACCACCAATACTGACTATCCCGTAAGTTTGTTTAACCTTTAGCAAGTCATACTTGACAGGTGCCAACGACGCGACGTGACAAAATGACATGCGCCAAAATTACATATGACAAAACGACATAATATGACAAAATGAACTAAATATGACGATACAAGTATCTCATCTGTCTATCTGTATGTCTGCGCCACTCAGAATTTTGAATTCTTGGAATTCAAGACCCTGCGCGTCACATCACTGCGCTTGTCACCCTGAGATATAAGATGTTTAATCTTCTATTTGCCCTGAAATTTCACTGGAAACAATACTCTTCCAACCAGAGCACAGTAATGTTTCCACATTACTGCTTGGCGGTAGAATATATATATGTAAATGTTGTAACGTTTTGTCTGTATTCTCCAGTCAAACACAGGCGCGTGTATCCGCCTGTTCGTGACAGTCTGCCTCGCGTGCCGCAGCACGTTCCCGGCGGGCGAGGCGCCCACCCGGGACAACATCACCACCAGCATCGCATACTGCAGCACAGGTACTAAATAGCTAACTAAAAAAATAATAATTATTGACACGGGAATACTCATGTGAACGTTTTTACGCAATGTGTCAAAACCACTTAAGATTCCATAGTAAAAAAAATACGTTTCACACTCATAGCTAGGTTAAACTGGCCCCCTAGCCAAGTTGCAATTCTATAATCGAAACGATATAGAAAAGTAGGAAAAGGTATGGGGATGACATAGAATATTTTGTCATAGAATATAGAATCCATAAAAAATATTAATTATATTTTAAACAATCAGCTGTTCCGTTGAAAAATGTCAATGACACTCGACAAATTGAATGAAACAGCTAATTTTTTTTTTGCAAATTCCGGGTTAGTCCCATAGTAAAAGTTGTTCATAACAATGAGTGCAACGATAACCTAGAATATTTCAAGTGTCTAGCCAACCTAGAATAACTCAGGTGTCTAGTCAACCTGTATAATTATTTGGTTTCTTGTTTATTAAATAATGTATATTATTCCAGTGAATCCCGGCGGCTGGGCCCCGGCCGGCGTGTTACGCGCGGTCTACAAGCGCGAGTACCCAAAGTTCCTCAAACGGTTCACGAACTACGTCGTCGATCAGTGCAAGGGCAAACCTCTCGCCATCTAGTGGTCGGAATGACGCAACTTCGGTTCAAAAATACAGGTAGCGAACTGTCTTATATAAGTAAAGCGAGAAGCGCCATCTATCGGTCGAGCCGTAACCACAGTTTAAAATAGGAACACTGGTGGCGATGTGTCTGAATCAAACTTTGTAACGAGAGGTCGATCTCTCGCCATCTATTGGTGAAAAATACGCAACTCTCGATGAAAAATGCAACTGTCGTTGACGGTATGACAATCACGAATTTTAATTGTGATTGTCATTTTGTTATCTATGGTGATACAGAACTAAAATGCAACTTCAGAAATAACTGGTGATACAAAAATTAGTCTTACGAAATATCAAATGTAACTAAAACCACATTGCCATCGCCTGACTGTTCTTAATAGATAAATGATCATACTTTAGACTCAATAATAACAGCCTGATTTGAACTGTCATTTGCTATTGTTATCATGGCATCACGCAGGTGAGAATAAGTGAGATGGCATGATAGCGATAGCGAGTGATCCCTTACCTAATCAGGTCATCTCTCTCCCACATTTGATATAAGTATGTTAGCGCAAGCGGGTGACACGATGTCATCTACAAGTCTTACACCAGTGGCGTTTTGTTTACATTTGATGTTCCGCTAAGGTCTTATCAGAATTAAACAGTAACCGGTGAAGACTAAGGCACGTCGGCTATAGGGATATATCCCCTTATGTATGTGTAAAGGATATAGGGGCTATTTAGTCAGTTGAACTCGGTTTTAGTCGAATTAAAATGAAAACACCACCTTAGGACCTTTTGACTACGTATTTGGCTCAGCCCTTATATCCTCTATATACATAGGGGATATAGGGGTTGTTTAGTCAGTTGAACGTGTTTTTAGTCAAGTTAAAATGAAAACACCAACATAGTACCTTGCGTACATATGACCCATATCAATGGAGCTGGAAGGTATTTCCTTACCTACTTATTTGGGTCTTTATCGTTGTCTATTGGCGTAATCCCAAATACGCCAATATCACCTTCGATGCCTATAGCGCGAATAAAAACCAACATGTTGCAAAGAAAATCTCTTTGCGCCGAGTCGGTTCTCATTTACGCCGTTGGTGTAGTTTGCGCTGTTGGCGTATTTCGAGCAGCGTCTTATTTCCCGTAAGTTCTTGTTCTCTCCGTGCCTTATTTTCCACGTGTTATTGTAATTATAGATGTTGTACTTGAAAGAATTTATCGAACAACGGTTATGTTTTTTGCCTACTTAAATTGTTGTTGGTATAAATTAGTTGTTAAATATTGTATTCTATGTTTATGTGTCTTAGGTGTATTGTTGATTGAACAACACTTTTATTAATAGTTATCAAGTGTTTATAGAGATTAAGAGTTTTATTTCATCTGTAATGCACACTATATTTTATCTGTTGGATACCTTTGTAGTTTCTATGATATGGTATCAACAATAAATCTTAGACTCAAGGTACATCTAAACGGGCCATATTTTACGAAAATTTGTGGCTGCAATTATTGGCAAACATTGCCCAGACATCAAAAAAACATTTTAGTGCATTTTATGGCTGAGCAATCAATTGCAGGCAACATGTTGCAATATGTCTGCAATAGCATGGCCTTTGATTCAGAACCCTTTAATGAGCCACACAATCCAGCAACAATGGCCGACGAAATGACGCTCATCGCAGCCGCTTACATTGTTTTGGCAGAAAAACGAAAAAAAAGGACACGAATGTGGATTCGACCCTACCTAAGTAGGCGTGACACTTTGGATTCCGTAGACAAGGAATTAATACTGGATAAATACTTATTTAAAAAATTTACAAGAATGTCTAAGAGCGACTTCGAATTTCTTGTGAACAGAATTGGACCAAACATACAAAGGCAAGATACAAACATGAGGAATGCAATACCTGTGACTACAAGATTAGCACTCGCAGCACACTTCACGTCGCGCAGAAAGTAAAACGCAAAGTACTTCACGTCGCAGGGAGAAAGGGACGCGCATATACAGTAAAATAGAACAACAATATAGATGGCCCAGATATATTGCAGTATTTTCGATTGCGAGGCGATCGTTCGGCCACACGCCGGCTACACATAAAAACATTTTAACATGCCAAAAAATATGTGGCTATAATGCCGGGCCATCCTTAAAATATTGCATAGTGTGGCTGGTATTGCTAGCAATGTTGCCGGCCACAGTATTGCAGCCACAAATTGTCGTAAAATATAGCCCGTTTAGACGCCCCATCAGGGTTTAAAGCAGTTAGTTTTGAGATATAATTTTACAGTCATGACTTCTTGACGGCTTTTTGAACTTGGTAGGTTTATGTAAGTTGCGATTTGCGATAGTCGCTGTCAGAATTGCGTAATCGCGGTTAGACGCTGACGTCTGACAGTTGACAGTCGCTAAAATATTGCTTAAATAGTTTTATTGGGCCCAAGTTTGAAGGCTTTAGTTGACAGATCTAAATTTTCTAATAGTATTGATGTCCTTGTCTAATAGGTTTCAATAACAAAGACAGATATATTTTTAACGTGAAAATCTGACACTTGTCAACGTCAATCATGTGACTATCATCGCACAGCGACGATCGCAAGTCGCAATTATGCCTGTTTTACATAAGTGTGGCTGCTGTCATTTTATTACTATCGAAGAACACTAAAACGATAATAAATAAGCCAAACTTGACATAAGATAAAGACAAAAGATCATCTTTACAAAATTTATAAACCAAGAGTTGAAGTAAAACGCGGAAAAGAAAGAGAGGGCCATATGATAGCAGCCATATTTATGTGAACAGAAAGCCACTTATGTCGTGACAAAATATCAAGATCTCAAAATATTTTGTTATTCCTATAATTTCTATGTTAGAATCATCAGACGCGAATCAAATGATCAAACACCAAAAAAAAAATAAAAACTCGAAGAAAAGCTAAAAATTTAACGTTGGATAAGAACTTTGGAAATGGACGTTATGTCATCGAATTGTTGAATGTATGTTTGTACATAACTTGCAGATATTATTTAGAGGCAAAGTTACATTTGCAGTTGGGCAAAGCTATAGAAATAAGCGTTCTGTGTTGTACAATATTATTTGTTGCGTGAAAAGTTTTTTCTTGACCGTTAAGTTTCAGTAGTTTGACAAACTTAAAATAAAGACACAAAGCGCCAATCGACCGAATTTGTTAAACACATCGGTGGCTTACTGCAAGAAGTCATTAACTGCATAATAAGTTCCAGGTTGGACTCAACTTCGAGCGCATCACGCTTGTAATCATTCCTTGAAAAAGATCACCGAATGTGTATTCCAGTGTTAATTGTAGCCAATATGTCTCAAAATCACGTTGGTTTTCATAGCAAAACAGTTAGTGACTTTTGACGTGACAACGTCTAATAAATCGATGAACGCCAGGTGCACGCACGAAAAAGTGTCCCGTTACGTGTCCCGTTACGCTCATTGTAACGTTACGATCGGAGCGAGAAAAGTATGCAATAATTTCATCAATGTTTTGTTATGACGTTGTCACGTTAAACTATCGTCCGTAAACCGACTTTACAGACAACCAATTGTTTTTGCAGTCAATGACTTTTTGCACTAAGCCGACGATAGGGTTATTCATAAAGGGTATGCCAAGCCGAAAAGAGCTGATAGTACTCATCATTATTAACAACTTTTACTATGGCACCAACTCGAAATTCGAAAATAGAATAGAATAGAAAAATGCCAATGACACTCGACAAAATGTATGGAACAGCTGATTTTTTTTTCGCGAATTCTGGGTTGGTCCCATAGTAAAAGTTGTTCATAATGATGAGTACTATGAGCCCTTTTCGACTTAGCATACCCTTTATGAATAACCCTGTAGTTTTCCCAACCGCAAACATAACTTTGTGATGTGATTGAAAGCTGTTACGATGTGTTCAGTTAGGTAAGTTCGTTATCTAAATAAAGGACTTAGGTACAGGGTGGGAGTAAGAATAAACACACATTATGTTGGTTTTTTAAAGTTCAGGTGAAATACGAATTAATTTAAGTACTTTATAGTACGTTTTATTCTAGTTACTTGTTACAGATTTTATTTTAACGGTTCAAGGTACTTCCATTCCATTTACAATAGTCAATAGTATTATAGCACATAAATGCAGCCTGATTACGATAACTGTCATTCGCAATCAATAGCACAATTGTAGCGGTCATCATTAATCATGTTATATTTTCAAATGGACATTTTTGGTTCCTGGTGTTTTTTTTTGTAGTTTTGGACTTTGATCGGTACAATTTTCTCTACCTATTTCTCTAGTTAAGCCATTCGTGATTAATGGATAATCCCTACTAAAGCCATATGTATGAGCCAGATAGCGCTATTGCAAGTGACAGCTAACAAAATGAGGCTGCTGAATATATGACTAACGGTATAAAGAAGAATGTTATTGGAGAGATTTATAGAGATGAGTGCTAATAGATGAAAAGACGTAACAAACGCACGAAAAATAATGGAATATGATGAACCCTGTTACATATTACGTATGGCAGTATTTCCTATTTCTGTTGTAAAGTCATTGTTATGGCTTTTCTCGAATTAGCGTTTTCTTAACACTTTGACTGCGGAAAACACATACCTTGTGTTTTCCTTTGTGCGACGCGAGTGCGGCTACACACATTCAGTCTAAAAAAACGCATTTGACTATTAGCCGCACTTAAGGCAAGCGCTTGTGATTAGTAGCCGCAGTCATAGTGTTAATTATATTATTGGACCTGATTATTGGCCATTATTTTTAGCTGTGCTCCGTCTATTCTCTGCTTAGGACAGTACAATTATATGCAAATACTTATAAAACAGTACTAATATCGAAATATTGTGACGGTTCCTTGATAGCGAACCTTTTTGGAAAATTTGCTATTTTTTCGACACTGAAATGCTTCTCCGATGCGATAAATTTTGATTGTGCTAAACTAATAGCAACATTATGGACATTGAAATAAAATCGAAAATATAAAAACCTTTTAAATATTTGCCCGTTTGATAGTTAATTTTATTTTCGTCTTTATTTCAGTGGAAGTAGTGGTGTTATTTGTTTAGCGAGCGAGGTTTCAGTTGATGAGAAGCTATAATTGGAATACCGAATAAAGGCCTTGAGAAAGAAGGGTCGCGGTATTCTAAACGTGTTTCTACACTAAGAGCATTCGCGTGTAATTACAGTTCAAGTCCGAGCATTACAGCAGTGAAAGAAGAAACGAGCATTACAGTTTGGTAATCATAATCAATTTATTGGTAATTTACAGTACATTTTATCATTAAAGGTCACAACAGAAAATAAAATAATTAATTATACCAATATATTATAGTATACTATAATATATTATAGTATTATAGTATACTATAATATATTATAGTTAATTTATTGGTATAAACAAATCAATGTCAAATATAATTGATCTGTTGCAGTAAAGATAATATAAAAAATGTCATAATGAAAATAAATAAAATGTAAATCGAGCCAATTCTAAAGGCAATTCTTTAGTTGACAGATCTAAAAATTAATACTAAAATAATTATAAATAATTATTACCAAAAATTAAGCTGTCCTTGTCAATGCGATCTATTAGACGAGGACAACAATATTTTTACTTAATTAAAAAAGAATTAAAGATAAAAAAATATATTACATTGTGTAATCTTAACGTAAAATTTATCTTGATTATTGCTTTGTTACATTACAAGGAAAGCTCGTCAGTCTGTGATGTATTGTAATGTAATGCTCAAAATCGAATATTAGATTGTAACATTACAGGCGAATGCTCTCGACAAGGAAGCCCCTTCACACTGTTTATGGAGTATTTGAATTACCTGCCTTATTCTGATGTACGATTAGAAAGTATTTGTACAGAATTCAACCATGTATAAAGTACCTTAAATTCTACTGAATATATTAAAGTAGTTTTATTCTGTATTATATATTAGGGGAGTGCCCGCGGTGTAACACAATTGCATTTATACTACAGCAGTGTTGGAATTGTAAGTTAGATATATTATAATGTAAAGTATGTTTTTGAAATAATTATTGTTTATAATAAAATGTTTTATGATGGTACAACTGTGGTTTTATGTTTTGAACAATTAAGTACATATATACATAATTATAAGGCCTGCATACATTATATACTAAGTGGAAGGATACATTTCGCGCTTATAGAGTTTGTAATCGATCACCGATCGCATCGGTGTTAAGTAGCGGACAACATGATTAGTCTTTGGATGGGTGGCGGCAAAAGGCTTTTAAAACTGCGCTCTATCGTTTCTCGGCTAACATTCTAAATAGGAGGCCCTGGTTCTTTGTCTTATAACAATAACCGCGTAGCTCTGTCAGAAGCCTGTGGTGTGTACCACACACCACATTACCCCCGTTTAAAAAAATCGTATGATTCTACCGCTTCTGGTAGCGTAGGGCTTTGGGCGGTCTTAATCTGGCACCAAGGACTAGCCGCTCGGCCTAATCGAACAAAATTTGATTGGACTGAAATTCTTAGTGCTTGTGTCAATTTTGTATAGGTACTTGTCGTGTCCATAACACAACAACAGTTAAAAGAAAGGGTGGAGCTTGTCTCATGTTTAACATTAAAATAATAAAAAAAAACTATATTGTTGCTTTTGTTTTTCTTTTGACTTTATTAAATAATTCTTGTTCACGAAAACTAACCGGTTGTGTTGCTGTTGGGGTTAGGAAAAGAAATAAAATCACCAAACTGTCGAATCGCTTCACTTGCGAAGCGCTGAATATTTATTTTTACAGTAACATTAATTAATCGGTACTTAGTGTACAAGATACAACGCACGCGTCCTCATATAAAACAAGTCTCATCAGGGACCAGCCCCTGTACCTTAGAGTTATTCTCAACGAGGTTAGTATAGTATCAGTTGGATTAGGACTTGATGTTGGGTTAGTGGTTAGTTTACTCATTCTAATAACAAGTAGACTTTTTCAAAAGTTTAGTCGCTAGGAGCTGTCGAAATTTCGCCTACGTTAGCGTCTTAAGGCGGGTCTAGATTTGCACAAACGCATATACCGTACACGTTAAGGGCCTCAAATGGCTGTAACATTTTCACGCGCGGACATCTTACTCGTAATATAACACGTGAACCGCTCTGTGCGAGTTCGCGAGTAGACATCATAACTTGTAGTTATGCGGGCTAATTGCTCGCAAAAATGTGCAAAGGTGCCAACTATGTTTCTAAGACGCACGCAAAACGGCTTTATAATTTGCGACTCTATAATTTGCGATAGGGCCAACGTCTTCTTACTACTAATACCTGCACTGAGCAGTATTTCAGTCAGCACATAAGCGCAAAAAGCTTCTATTATTCATCGATAGTGATTGTGAGTGAAATTTTGACAGCTCCAATTACTAATATAATTGAGTAACAATTTATATTGCCAGTATTTTAATTATTAACTCCAATATAATTTATACCAACATCGACATTTAGTTTTATATCTAAATAAATTGAGCTAACTATAAGTAACAAAATAAAACTACATTGATTTATAAGATTAGTAGGCGTAAGAAAGTACATTTTGGTTTCCATTAATATGATAATGAGATTGAACACTTGATCTAAACATTTATAATCAAAATCAATCAATATATTGAATTGGTAAACTTTTAGCTACAATATTGTATGCAAATTGAAGTAACATGTAACTATTTAGACCGATTTGAGCACAAAAAGCGTATTCTTATGTTGACATTATATAGCTTACTCCTATGTTATACAAGTACTTATATTACCAGCGTCATATAGACGAACATTACGTTATTTAATGTTAGAACCTTATTCGAATACAATAAATTATTTCTAAGAAATATTCAAGTGATCTAATCAATTATAACTATTCATAAATAACTTTAACATTTACTAAAAATATAAAAATGTTTATTCACCAGGAATGAACAGAGTAGTCTAGTTGTAAATTGGAGTCCAACAGTTGTTGAAAATCGTCCGAAAATGTAATTTTGATATGACATAGAGGCCGAAAGGTACTACAAAAAGTTTATAAAAATATTAATTTTGAAGCTCAAGAGTATAAAATGGACCATTGTATATAACATTATAAATATATACTTATCAAGAAAGTGTAGTGAAACATCAGTATCAAGACAAAGATAGATATAAAAGTGCACAGTGTTTATATGTAACTGTAGACTGAAGGGTTGTCTGTCATGGGACGCAGTGAGAAGTGGTTTATATAAATATTCATAACAACACCAATTTAACTACAACATGAACGATATATTGGCCAATTCTTGTTATATGGCACTTTTATCACGGATCTTTTTATATATTACACATTTATCTAAAAGTTACATCGTCTACCCGTGTAAATGGCAAATATAATAGAACAACATCACAATATAATGGATAACACCGATTATTTAGAAAATTTCAAGTTCTGATACACCAATAAGTAAATATTGTTCAATATTCTATAATACGGCTACTTATAAAAGTAGATATCAACAATATTAGTGAAGATATCTACACTACACGGATATATTATAAAATAAGCGTATTATCGGACATACTCCGTTTGGCAACGCATGCCCATGATCCTTTTCAGACTTACAACGTTGAATAGAACGCTACTTCACAGTTGAACATTCCAACCATTCCCTGTTACAAGATTCAGAGCACAAACCACACGATTCAATTCATCAATTCAATAACACAAGCTTATATTGTGCTTTTACATCAGCATTACGAATTACATATACTTTTTTCGTATATAGAACCTTTTCTTTTACTTCGTGATTTTGCTCTTTTCCTTCATTATCATCATTTTACGTCAGCCTCTGCTGATAAAGGATATTCAACATCTATTAACTATTCCATCATAATTCCTCAACATTTCCTTTCGTGTGTCCAATATAGTTTCATATTCTTCATTCAATTCATTATAAGTACCTCATCCACTGCAAGCTCTTTTATGGCATAAGTTTAACGCAGTTGCTTTGTTTATATCAACTTTATAGCCAAGCATTGCACTCTTTTATTTCTCATTCCCTGCACAATATTCCTTCTCATCGGCATCTTAATCCCCATTTTCAGCATATACATAAATTGCATTGTCTGTCCGTAACTGCAGTTTTTCCATCATCCCCCATCTAGTGCATAAGCATCATCAATTGCATCTTATATATCTGCAACTGCAATTTTTCCATCATCGAACCCATCTACTGCATAAACATCATCAATTCCATATTATTTGTCCGTAACTGCAGCTTTTCCGTCATCCTCATCCTCATCGCATTCCTCGACCACATCACTCCTCACTTCCTCACTCCTCGGCGGTGGGCTGCGAAGTGCTAGAAGGCAGCGGCTGTATGGAGCTCTGTCGCTGCGCTCGCTTCACGTCAGCGAGCGTGGTCACTCCGGCCTCGTCCAGCTCCTTCCAGCGCTGGTGGTTGTTGCGTGCGTGGGCCACCAGCTCGGGCATGTCGATGAATGCTGGAAATATAATATTGTTTTGGATTAGTTATTCGTCTAGTTACGACCAAAATTTCTGCAAAAAAAAAAAAACGAATGAAATCAAATGCTATTTGGTTTTATTTAGAAGATGGAAAAGTTTTGAAAGCATTATTTAAATTTGATTTTAAGGTACCCAAAGCGCAGTTTATACAATTTTTAATTTATCAATTGATCTTGTAAATAAAATATCCCGTCAAATTTGTCTGGTCAGGGACACACGACTCATGACTGGTCGTAGTGATGAAAAAAATAAAATCATGTATCTTTCGAAATCCCTAACAAACTTTTGTGCCCACTAAATTAACATACTACATTAATCTCAACATCACCATTGACAATAAATAAAATAATTTCCTTTCGAATTTCATAATCTCATAACCTACTTTGTAGACTATTTATAATAGTATTCGTCCTCACCAGACCAAGCCTCCATCATATCAATGATGATGTAGTCAATGAACCCGATCTGCGAGCGCGGGATGGAGCAGGTCGCGCGGTCGAACATCGGCATCACCACCGGCAGGTCCTTGGCCTTCTCCTCGTCCGTCTGCAGGAAGTACTCCTCAGCAATCCTGGAATGAAATATAATTAGAAATTAATAGGTGGAAGGGTGAACCCCTGATACTGGTGGGGAGAGGGGGACATGGCTAAACTGGGATAAACTTCCTTTCAAAAAGTATTCATTCAGTTGCTACTTAAAAAAAAAAACAACTCGGTCAGTCATATAAAACCAATTGAAAAAAAAGCTTGGAAGAAGAATTTCAGTGGCAGGCCAAAAATCCTCTAAAAGTTGAAGTCTGGACTTCTCAATACAGACACCATATTGTAAGTCTGTCAGGAAGTTTCCAGTGTTGTGAAAATAGTAAAGCATGTTCAAATGGGTAATGCTTGGGACTTTCTGTCTATTGTTCGAAACATACCTCCTAGCCCATTCAAAAGCAAACTTCTGCGGCCTTGAAGCGTTGGAGACGTCAGCGCATTTGATCATCATTCGCTTCACCAGCACACCGTTCTCTGGCAATTGCAGCTGTGTGAGAGCGGAGCTGTCTAGCGATAGAGGTTCCTGAAAACAAAAACGATTTCTTAATTAGATATTTGGCTCGAAGGACCAAAGTAGCTCGTTAACCTATAAAATAACTAGCTGACTCGACAGATGTTGTCCTGTCAAAAGCCATTGCGTCAATTCAAAATTTACATTAAAAAAGTTTACATTGTCCAAAGCGCTATATGGTTTAAGTATTTTTAAATTTTCTAATTTTTCATGTTATAAATTGAGATGTGAGCTTTTTTTTTATGTAATTGAGTGACGAGACGAGCAAATCGCTCGCCTGATGTTAAACGTCACGTTTGCCCAAAACAGGTCTGCACCGCCCAGAATTTTGAACTCGCAAAATTCAAGACCCTGCGCGGCACAGCACTGCGCTCGTCACCCTGAGATATAAGTAGTTTAATCTCCCATTTGCCCTGTAATTTCACTGGAAACAATGCCCTTCCAACCGGAACACAGTAATGTTTGCACATTACTGCTTGGCGGTGGAATAACTGGCAAAGGTGTGATACTTCCCCAGGCGGGCTCTGCGAAGAGCCCTACCACTACAAACCTATGTCCTAAGTTAGATCGAACTGCACCTGGTGTGCAAATTTAATTGAAATCGGTTAAGTAGTTTAGGAGTCTATAGCGGACAAACAACGTGACACGTAATATTTATATATATTAAGATTAATTTAATTGGCAATGGTGACTTGGAATGAAGTTAAAACATCAAGATTTCAAAATCATCAAGGAACCAAAAAGTTTTTAATCCTGTCAGATCCATTCGTTTGACAACTCACAAATATATTATAGTCTTACTCTTCTAACTTACTTCAGTATTCATATTGTCCTCTTTGCTCCCGCCACCCTTAGCATAGAACACGTTGACGAACTTGGCGAGGTGCTCGAAGTGCTTCGTCATCTCGGTCGCGAGGATCATGTCGATGACGTTGTGCCGGACCGTCTTGTACGTGTCGGGGTCGAGATTCTTGAATATGTTCACGCGGTCGTCGTCTGTAGCGAGAAAAAAATATTAAAAAAAAACAAAGAAGGGTGAAAGTGTAAGATTGACTGCATCGATATGTATGCTGCATTTACTGAGTGAAACCACTGGCACTGACTAACATATCACTGGCTGGGTGAAGAAAAACATCGTGAAAAACCCGCAAACGTCCGCAGAAAAAATCTATGGCGTATGTGAATCCACTAACCAGCACTGGGCCAGCATATATGGTCTAAACACATGTTAAGGGCAGACCTGATATCCTAGCAGTGAGATGATTATAGGATGAGTCAAGATGTAAATAAGTAAACATTTAAAGTTTTTTGTCTCGCCTGAAATATAACAAAACCTCTCTGACCTCTCTTAGCTTAAAGGTAAGCGTGGGGATGCGACTCCAACACGCAGGTGTCATTGTAGACCACAGCTAGCGGGTGTCGCGACTTGCAGAAAAAGGCGGACGAGGTGCCGGAGTGGTCGACATCTGACCATTACCAGTTCAAGGATGGTCTTCAGGTGGTCTTTCTCTGGGAAGTGAGCTACTGACTGAACATTATCAGTACTTACTGAGAGTGAGCTTGAAAGTAAGCGCGGCATGATGCGACTCCAACACGCAAGTATCGTTGTAGAGCACAGCGAGCGGGTGTCGCGAGTTGCAGAGGAAGGCGGACGAGGTGCCGGGGTGGTCGATGTCGTGCGCCGCCGCCGAGATGAGCGCGGCGGCCGCCTCGATGGGCTCCAGGAGGGTCTTCAGGCGGTCCTTCTCGAGGAAGTATGCTACAGCCTGGAGATTACCCCAAAATAATGTTAGCCACACGTGGTTCGAAGATTTCGTTCAGGGAGCCCTACATTTAAGAAATAGGGCTTATTCATAACCTACAAAGAAGAAAGAAGGCTATTTTCTTTCCAAAGAATACGCAAGAATCCTTAAAATGTCTTTGGCGTAGGAATCGGCAGAATCACCGGTCGAGAGGAAAATGACTACCACATTTAAAATGTTTCTACAGTGCATCGGATTCCACTTATCAAAGTCATGAATGAGTCAAGAAAAATTAGTGTAAGGGTGACCGTGAAAATACCACACGCCCCAGAGCAGGCCACAAAGTGTCGAACATTTCTTCGATTCCATCTCTGCTACACTTATACATAAATGTAAATATTCCTCACCTGAAGCACATCAGCGGCGTGCGTAGAGTTATGATACGTGTTAACTGCATGGTAGTTGGTCTCTATAACCGTCAGCCAGTGCAGCAGAGTACGTTCGTCGCACTCCAGCGCGGCGCAGATGTCGAACCTGCCGCCCATGATGGCGAGGCCGAGGTGTGCGAGCGGGCGCCCGCGAGTGAGGTCCTCGAGACGGAAGATCTCGAACTCCCAGCTCAAGGCCGTGTCGAGGAGCTCGCGAAGCTGGCCTGATGTCTGGTGGATGATATCAAATCAGTTGTGGTTTTTATGTTGAATCACATTAATATTTTTAATTCAGAAACAAATTAATGAAAATAAATTATGGATGAATGTTGGATAGATAGATAGATAAATAATTTATTGTTCACACCAGATATTACAAACAAAAGAATAACTTAAAACTAGTGCAACAACTGGCGGCCTTATTACTAAGAGCGATCTCTTCCAGAAGGATAATTTTAGGATAGTTGCGAATAAAAAAGAGCCAGAAGGCGGAAATCTTTGTTAAAAATTCTATGAGGTTGATCCAATCCCGCTCCGTTCGACTTTCTATTTCAAAAGTTGGATGTTGAGGATTTTGAGTTAAAAAAATTAACACTTATGCAAAGCTCACATCAAAAAGCTACTTTTGGCGCGCTCAGACTAGACTAGTCAAACAATCTAAAACTTCGTACCTAAGTACTTTGTCGCTAAGTTAAACAACACGTCCCTTGCTTCGTTCCCAGCTGTTCCAAAGGTATAACTTAGTTAATTCACCTAAATGTTGTTATAGGACCGGAAACTTACCTTGTGTTTAATATTAGTCCGGTTCGTCTGTGATCGGACCACAGTAGAATCGTTGCTGCTCCTTCGAGACGACAGCACGTTGGTCGGCCCTTGCTGTAAAAATACAAAGAAACTTTTATTTCTCCACTAAAAGTGAAACCAAGTTACACTGCTGATGTCCATGAAAATGTTTTCGCTTTATAAGAAAATTTCACAGATGAATGTTTAGAACACTAAGTAAGAGAGACTTTTAAAACAACCTCTACTTTTTCTACAAAATAATAAAGGAAAAGTCAAATAAAATGAAAGTAGAAAGTTTCTTGGATAGCAGAAAATATGAATTAAGTATGTATACATTAGATAAGTTTTGAGACGGTTTTAAGACGGATGCTAACGTTTTGAAACATGATCGAGCTGTAGCGATGATGTTTTTAGATATAGAGGTACTTATACCTACTGCCAGTGATTTAAATTTACTAGCGACATAAGACTATACTGTTTTAGTGGTGGTGTTAGTTGTTTAATCATAAAGCATACTTGGTGATATTTAAAAAATCCGTTTGGAAGATGACGCGACTTTGAATAAAAATATTGACGTGCAATTTTTAGATTAGATTTTATTTAGCAAACTTTATGCTTTGCACCTTTTGATCGGTGGAAAGTACAGTTTGGTATTTTATCACCTAGTATCTTAATAGTTAGTAAAATATCAGTATCGCTGCTTGATTTAATAAAGCTTCACACTCTAAGTGTTTTTAGTTGTGGCGTAGGTAGATACCTAAGAAAACTAGCGTTCAGAGAGCATTGACATTGCTCTTTTTCAAAGAATATTTTTCGTAGCACTTTTTTAATTAGTGCTTACCCAATTTCATATTATATATGTATGTATATGAAAATTTATGACGCTATAATTTTGATTAATTAATGATGAATTTAGTAACCTAAATTCGAAAAATTTGTGAGTTTTTAAACTGATCTTTGTTGTAGTTGTAAGTACTGGCAGCCCGAAATTATGAGCGCCTGAAGCGCGTATGGGCTGCCATTTTATGCACGGCAAGTCGGTTTTTACAGGGGCTGCAAATTTCGAAAAGAGGCATAGAAAATTACCATTAATTTCACGTCCTCCTGAGTAACTAACTACTCTAACTTGGGCTCTAGTAACGCCGCTGTTTTAAATGCTTACTTATAATCCCTGATTAAACTTAATAACCGTTTAAAACTCTCCGTCACGTTTTCACACGCAACATTTCACGTCTGCGAGAAGTTGTCAGAGCATTTTTAGCGGTGATTATTTTTAAGCAGGGCTTATAAATAAGTGTCTAGTATGTTAGTGTCTATATGCTAAGAAGAGTTAAGGCATAGACAGGTGGTAATCCAAACCTCCTACCATGAACAAATAGTTCGTTTTCGGGTCCCGCTAGCCGCCCACAGGATCAAGGACAAAATAAATACATATTAGTACTTATATACCAAACAACATGCACAATTTTAGTAGAAATACAGTATACAAAGACCAACGTTTTTACAAATTAAAGTTTTAAACTAAATAACAAAAATGTTTAGTTCACAAAACTTTGAAATTATAAACTCGAAGTATTTGAAGAAATAGCGGTCAATTTTTGAAAGCATTTTGAAAAACTATCTACTAAGATAGGGAATAAATAAGGTAATAGAGAGCCAATTAAATTAACTGCTGGCTACATTTTAAGCTCCCAGCAATCTTAAATCGCATCGCAAACTCTTATCGCGAGCCTGAACTGAATCATGTTAGTTTTTGTCTCTAGCTGGGAGGAGGATCTATAACAGGGAGACAAAACCCAGGCGTTCCAGTTTAGTTTGCGGTCAAATACTGGGGCCGCAGCCCTAGTATTTGATAAACGTTGCTGAGAAGATTGCATTTAAAGAATCTTACGAAAATAGTTACTACACAGTACACAGCTATGTACTCGTATGTTATCAGTTTGTTTACATCAAAAACCCAAAATAAACCGAAATTCATAAAATGAAAAGAACTGGCTACCAAAGCCAAAGCCAAGAATAAAGTTCTAGGTAACCAAAATGTTTATCCTCCAGAGAAAACATAGGTTAAAGCTAAGCTTAGATTTCGGGTTAAAACACGGCTTCGATGTGACATCAAACACTAATATTCAGTAGTAGGTATTTTGGCATGGAAATGTCGTTGTCTGTTACAACAATTTTGACTTAAAAGAGGCTTTATGTAGACTTAGCATAAATACTAACGTAGAATACGTCGCGAGTAGGTATTCGATAGAACAATGTATGATCATCTATTATGGAGTTTCAATTTATGTCCGACATGGTCGCTGTTTCATTTATCATACATTTGTCTATGGAATACTCGTTATGTATTTTACGACAGAACTTATGCTCGATCTCCTGATGGCTTAAAGCTGACAGCTGTCACGAAAAGCAGACATTAAAGTAACATTAAGAAAACAAAATCTACGTAATGTGGTTATCTAATTTAGTTAATACACGACTCAGTCACATGTGAGTTGGTACCTAATGATCGAATAGTCGATGATTGATTCTCTTGACTAAACCCTTTCCGCTAACTAAACTTTTAACATTTCTAAAAATCATGTTATTCTTTGCACACATATTGAAATGAAAATAGACCGGATATTTTGGTGTTTTTACTGTGCTATTTTGCACGCTATATTTTAGTAATTTTTTTAATCGACTTCAATGAAGGAGACGGTTCTCAATTCGACTGTGTGTTGTTGTTTTTTGGTATTCTAGTCTTGTCAAACATCGGACAGGAATAGATGGAGACAGATTACCCGGCTAAGGGGTTCCGGTGACCACGATCCTCAGAAATGAGGGAACGACTGAAGAAGAGGAGAAGTCTTGTCAAATAAGTTTAGTTCAGAAAGTGGTACAAGAGAATCGACATTTTTAAAGCTACTTAAAGCAAATAACATGCTCCACTTACCGACAGTAAAGCTCCGATCAGATCAGTGGCGATGGGGTCCTCGACTCGCAGGTTATTCTCAGTCCTCATTTGTGGAGAATATAGTTCAGAAGTACGGAGCATGTCAACCGCTCGCTCGATGCAGGCCACTGTTGACGGCGGAGCTCCTTCTGTAGCCGCTGATAGGAGCGATATCACCTGGAGAAATGATTTGGTTAATTTTTGCAAGTGAAGGAAAACATTGAGTGAAAACTGTATACGTTCGGAATAGAAATTCAATGGCGTATTTATCAGACACACAAACAAATAATAATCGAGGTTTCAACACGTTAGGCCCAAGTTGGAAGGCTTTAGTAGGCAGGTTTATTTATTCTCCCCACTGATGTTTGTGAAATGTAGCTTAAGTTTTTTTTCAAATTTTTTGTTTAAAAAAGTTTTGCCATTGGTCAATTGATTTGAGAAGATGGAGAAATCAATTTTGGTATTAAGTGAACACTCTCGCGGGTATTCCGGGGCGATGACCGTCTTTGTTATTACTAAGAAGTTTGTAATACTTTCACAGTCCACACCGTATATCCTCTTCTACAATTTTTCCTTATATTAGTACCTTAGTAAGATATAGGTAAGTCACTATGTGAAAGGTAATAAATGAAGTAATGAAATAAAACCTTGATACTTTTGATCATTATAGTTAAGGTGTCTTCAACAATTGATCTTTGCAATTGCAATTAAAGTCTTGCTGTAGCGATTAGTTACTCGTAAATGTTGGTACTTCGCGGTAGCACAGTTTTGAATCCTTTATTTCACTGTTCATATCACTGTAAATTGTAAGAAAATAACCATCACAACAACTCCAAAGTACATATTTTATTTCTCACGCATTTTCACTCGCTTCTAAGCGACGGCTGAATGCAAATGATAGTGGTCTATAAAGTTATTCATAATTTTCGAGTCATCGTGGTTTTCGATTATCGGTCATTGTTTCCTGTTACGAAACCAACGGATGCGAATATCTACTCGTACGTATCTTGAATCGGTTGTTGGCAATTCTGATAAAAATCTGATTCAGCATGTTGGCAAACTTTTGAAATTCGTGATTTCCACATTGGTATGATTGCGGTTGCGATTGGTTGGTTGGTTTGGTTTGATTGGTATACAATTTGATATTAAGGCCCAATCAAGTAAAATAGCTACCTTAATCACAGCTACACGTGCAAACTTCGACTTTTGTTATCCTGTTTTTCAACATTTTCTCGGAAAGAGTTTTCCACGTGATAGCGTAGGCACCTTTGTGAGAATTATTTTCCGAATTCCAGCTGGTCATTAAAAAAAGAAGTAAGCGGACTTATCTACTTGCATGCCTGCGGTCTTGCTTATTGAGATTACTTACTGAGAAGTACATAGGGTTACAATTAATCAATTGAATTTTATTATTATTTAAGAGAAATACCAAGTTTCAGCTAAGATAACGAGTGCAATTAGTTTTTTGCTTTCAAGATATCTGCAATACCTTTTTAAGACATTAGTTAACTACTTGTAGTAGTAGTAGATACTTTTAGGTAACCTCTTTAGTTTAGCAAGTGAGGTGCACGTCCAGCGAACCTCGCCGGATGGAGTGCAGCGAGCCACTAATTACATAGAGAGGATAGATAGATAAACTCTTTATTGTTTACACCATAAATTACAAACAACACATAAAACTAGTGCGACAACTGGCGGCTTTATCGCTAAGAGCGATCTCTTTCAGGCAACCTTAGGATGGAGAGGATAGTAACAAAAATAGAAAATCGGGTGTGCCTTACCTTCGTGATAGGAGCTTCTAGAGGTAACCCCTGTAGTTTAGCGAGCGAAGTGCGCCGGAGCCCGTCGGAGGCGACGGAGCGCACGTCCAGCGAGCCGCGCCGGATGGAGTGCAGCGAGCCGCGCCCGCGCTCGGCTTCTATCACGTTGTTGGGCTCGCAGACGAACACGATATGCGATGTTGCCCTGAAATTCAATACAATGTTATAAGAGCCGCTTCTGTTTTTTTCACTAGCTGCTCCTGACAGTTTTACTAGCTTTTTTTTCTTTTAAACCACCCCTGTATTAGAGCGAACAAAAAAGAAGATAAATATTCAAATCGATCTAGCCGTTCCCGAGTTTTAGCGAACCTAACGAACAGCTTTCGTTTCATACATAAGTTCATATATAATCATTCGTTTTATATATAAGAAGAAGATTAATAAAGAGCGGCTAACAGGCACCAGGTCACCTTGACGGTAATAAAAAGAGCAGCACTAGCGGTGTTAACGATGCTTTCCAACTCGAAGGGGTAATTGTCAGACGCAAAAACTCGTCAAGTTTGCCCTAAAGCTGACTACAAAACAATACAATGATACTTGAAGGCAATAAACTAAAAAAAAACTAATACGGTAAACGTAGGCACAAAGGAGATCTTATCGCTAAAAGCGGTCTCTTAAACAACCTTCAGATGAAAATCTATTGTATTTTGTGCCACCGAGAAGCACGTAATGATTCAGAACGGTTTCGTCTAATGAATAGAAACTTAGATATCGGGAAAACGGAAACTCAATAGTATAGCGTACGATTGTTCGTGAAAGTCCGTAGAACTAAAGTTACTGGAATAAGGATAAATATAAATACAATAGATATTCGTGTATGTATTAAAGTAAGTAAGTTTATATGTATATGCAAGCCCTGAGCCCGTAGTAACCCTACTACGGGCCCCGGATACCCATACGGAACAAATAACAACAGAACGGGTTACAGATTTTGAGAACCAGGATTTTCTGTTCTTTACTTCTATGAAATCGAGAAATCCAGGAAATCATTCCGAAAGCCGAAAATATCAAAAGAAAAGGGATACGATTTTGAACCTGGTTCTTTCATGACGTCGACAGAAAAGAAACTGGATTTCCCGATTTTGAACCCTAGCCCGAACCGTGTTTTTTTTGTGGGAAGCTATGAGAGTGAAACGTTTTTTTTATTGTGGTAACACAAAAAAAAACAGCTCCGCATCGCAAAATGTTTATTAATTATGTCCAGAGTTATTAATGTTTAACTAGAGCTAGCACTGACATCTAAATTAAAGATTTCTAAGACCAATAAATAATAAAAGAATTGGTTTGGTAGTTATTTGCATTGGCAACTTACACAAAGGATCGACTTTTGTGCCTGACTCTTTCTTTGTTTTTAATGTGTTTGTGCTTTGTGTTTTTGCTTGTGTGTTTGCTTTTCGTGTTGTCAATTATTGTTGTTGTTGTTGTACAGGCTTCAATTAAGAGTAAATATTTATAAGTAGGTAGTCATTCAAAATGTGGGTTAACAAAGCATATTGTTTAAACAAAAGTCACAAAAGTGCACGTGGTAAAAGTACTCTTGATGTTTATCCACCTCACTAAAAAATTAAAAATACGACATATTAAATTTTTAATTGCATTCAAAAACCATAACAAGAACATTATTTTTATAAAACAAAAAACGAAAACCGACTTCAAAAGTCGGTCTTTTGAAGTCGGTTTTTGTTTTTTGTTGAGTTATTCATCTATTTGTCGCGCACGTACTTAATGCAAATTTAAGACTTATATGGTTTTCTCATGGATACCATTATCAGAACTGGACTAAATTGAATGAGACCAAATGGGAAGCGTGAGCTTTCTAATAAAAAAAAGAATCATCAAAATCGATTCACCCAGTCAAAAGTTATGAGGTAACAAACATAA
Source organism: Alcis repandata (assembly GCA_949125135.1). Taxonomy (NCBI): domain Eukaryota; kingdom Metazoa; phylum Arthropoda; class Insecta; order Lepidoptera; family Geometridae; genus Alcis; species Alcis repandata. The sequence goes on from OX421237.1 coordinate 8,844,997, forward strand.
AAAAAAAACATACAGTCGAATTGATAACCTCCTCCTTTTTTAAGTCGGTTAAAAAAAATCAACGACACGAAGAAGGGTCAAGAGGGCTATTCTATCCCGCACGTTATTATTTCGATCAGTATCTTTCTCGTTCGTTCTAGTTATGAGAGCGAATGACCCATGTAATATCGCACGCGCCAGAATATCCCTGATTGTATTTGAAAATTGCTTTGCCCCAATTCGCTTCGTATGTCATTTCACTTATAATTTTGATTGCGTTTTTATTGGCTATAACATTTTACTTCCTATAGCAATCGTATAGCTATGGTTTAAAAACTTCTTGCTTCATGCTCAGATCAAGTAGAAAGGCAGATAGAGTCTCCCGCCTTAGACTATTTACCCTTATTACTACTTATTTTCCTTGTCCACGTTCTCTGAGCAACTGACGTGAGAATTGACGATTGATTCGGGTAGTTTTGATGCGTCAATGCATGCTTGAAGTATACGTATTACGTACACGGGCACGGGCACGGATAGTAGGGTAGTTTTTTGGCTTCACCTGTATCTAAGGCGGGACTCTATTTGCCTTTCTACTTGATCTGAGGCTTCATGCTTGCTTGCTTCCCTCCTCCCTCTTCCGTGTTAAGGTTGGATTGATCTAATAAAAGCGCATTTCCGATCACAAACGATTTATCGGTACGGGGTCGTTTAATGGCGACCCCGAGTAATGGCAGGTAATGGGCCTATCCGTGTCAGTTCGCTTAAAGTGGAACCAACTTATAAGCAAAATCGAGCGAGGGCACCACCATCGCGTTTCCTGAACAAAACCGACAGCAATCTCCAGAACATTTTAGTTCCGCCAATTGACCTACTCCACAGATAATTTCGTCGGTGAAGTCTGTACGACCCCGCAAACTAAAGGAAATTCTTCGATCAGCGATTAAGAACGTGGAGGTATTGGAAAATACTTGATTCCTCTCAGTTTCTAGTAAAAAGGTTTTAGCTTTCGAGGTTGAGTCGAATGAGGTAGTATTAATATCTCTCAATTAAAGTTTGATGATCAAGTTGTGGAAGTTTGTGAGCTTATTTAAACTTATACTAATACATAAGGGACTAGTAACAAGCGATTGGGCGAACGTCATCGAAAACCGCGCTCCTGAAGCACCCTGACTTGATGAACAATGGTAATGACGACGATGATAAAAAGTATCAACCATCTCTATTCTAAATTTCGACCAATTCCGTCCAGCCATTTCAGCGTGAAGGAGTGACAAACATACATAGACAAACCTTAGCGTTAATATTTACTACTAGCTGTTCCCTGCCACGCTTCGCTGTGCATAATAAAAAAAAATAGCCTATGTTACTTTGGGATAATGTAGCATTCGAATGGTGAAAAACTTTTTGAAATCGGTCCAGTAGTTTTTGAGTTTATTCCACACAAACATACAAAAATACAAATCTTTCCTCTTTATAATATTAGTATAGATATAGTGTGATTATGGTACACTACACAACAGATCATGCCGCAAGCGTCCACAGCGCGTCGGGCTCTGAGTTACTCTTGAACCAAAAATGGAATAACGGACCTGCGCCGCCAGACTTTCTGTAAAAAATTGTTTAGTCAAAGAGACCGAAGCCCAAGTCCTCATCTTCAGATTCGGATTCCTTAGCAGGCAGTAGACAGTAGGCAATTAGTTGATCTGTCGCACATACTCGTTGTTTCATACATTCGAGGCGAGCCTCAGAAGCGCGTCCGTCGGGCGCCCCGAGCGCTTATTCTAAATAGTACCTTAGAATTTCAAAACTTTCATTACTAATTTAGGAATTAAAGTCAATATTTTACATACAGGCACTGGAATATGATGAATGCTAATTTAAGTTTGGAAGGTACAACTTCAGTAAGCTAATCTTGTTAATTCGTAGGTACCAGACGTACTAGGCTTGGTACTTATCTAATTGAATGTGAAGTGTTGTGTATTCCTAATTACTCTGTAAGCTAGAGTTACATATGTAATAAATACCTACATATTATGTCGCTATTGTTTTGAGGTGTTGTCTTAAAATCTATACACATAGCAGTCAAGAGAAGTTCTAAAACACAATATTACATATTACTACTTTTTTTAACGAGACAAGAAAGATTACAAACAAAAGAACACAAACAACAAAGAACAACAACAACAACAAAGAACAACAATTACAAAGAAATACTGTTGAAATGTCGCCTGTCCAGTCGCCTGATGTTAAACTTTACGCCCATAACAGGACTACGCCACTCAGAATTTTGAACTCTTAGAATTCAAGACCCTGCGAGGCACACGTTTGTCACCCTGAGATTTAGGAGATTTAATTTCCTATTTGCCTTGAAATTTCACTGGAAATAACGCCCTCCCAACCGGAACACAGTAATTATAGATTTTATAGAAGAAGAAACAGGATAAGAAAACATCATCGACATCAGAAACTTGCAAAAATTCTACGAACCTAGTGAGACCGATGGTGGCGCCACGGCACGGCAACAGTATTGGGTCGGGCGCAGCCCTGCGTCGCAGCGTGATGGGTGCCTCCCAGTCCCTAGCGCCGCTGCCGGCCAGTCGAAGGGCTTCGCCCCCCGCAGCATCGCTCAGCGGCCGCGGGCCTTCATCCCCGCGCCATCCCACCACACGGCACCACGCCTTGTTGGTCAGCTGGTAAAATAAATTCCGATTTCGTTAAATTATTTTATGATGAAATCTACAGATGTTATCCAGTTATTATACCCAACACCAACGAACGTAGTCTCTAATTTGGGATTATCGTTATTATAAAAAATTAATTAGTGTCCCGCTGCAGGGCAAAGGTCTCCCTACCCTCCCTCCACTTTTCACGATATTGGGATGATGCCATCCAGCCCCTCATTTGCACGTCGATATCATCGTACCATTTCTTCTTAGGCATGCCAAAGGAGCGTGTGTTTTGGGCCCTTTTTTAGTGTTAATTGGAATGCAGAAAATATTTTTTATATATTTTTAAATTTAAGTGTACTCATTTATTATGTTTATAAATTCAAGTGTACTCACAAGTGTCTTCTGCTGGTCATCAGTGACGACAACCAAGTCGCGGCAGCGGTCGGTGGCGGCCGCCAGAGCTGCAACCGCCGCGATGTGGGCGCGCGCCGTGGTCGCCGCCGTACGCGCCTGCAGGATCTCCGCACACCATGCTGTCGCGCCTAGTGTTTCTACCATCACCTGGAAAATAATGGAGCTTTAGGAAAAAGTTGAGTAGTACCCGCTCATTTTGATAGTTGGACGGAAAAACGAAACAAAGAGGAAAACGGAAAAATAGTCGGAACGGAAAACCCGTGAAAACAGTAACTTATTGGACGTTTTTATTTTCTTAGGAGAGGACTTGCCTAATTCAACGTGTTCTTACTTATATAAATATATCGATCTATACATAAACATAGATCTATATGAACGCATTGACCATTATTTATAAACCAAAAGCAAAAGCACTTTATCAAATCCTCTTTAGTTTACGTTTCCTTCATTTATCCTCGCTTTTGCCATTAAAATGTCTACGCACAAAACGAGACAGAAACATGGCTTAGATTTATTATTATGTCCTATGTACCTATTATTACCAGATAGGTACGATGTTCTAAGAAATTCAATAAATTAACAATATTTATGTATTTTTGGTGAACAATATAGAAATAATATTTTGATAACGTAGAAATGTCTTCTACATTAGTTTGCAAAACCTTTTATTTGTAATAGAATCATCGCTCAATGTTTCAGACCACTTTTAGATGCTTTTAAATTTCAGTAGATAAGTAAATCAATCAAAACAAACCTGAACCCTTTAACGTAGTTACCTATCGATTCAGCTCTCTCAAATATTAGCTTTGAATTATCTTGCTAAAAGGTTGGGGGATCTTTTCAAGAATATTGACTCCGACGAAGAAGAGTTTTTGAATTACTGCATAGATTACGAAGGTAGGACAGAAGGCAGACGTAGGTAAAAAGTAACGTTTTTTGAAACAATATTGATTTGGTTTCATAGATTTTACTCAGTATTACTTAGTTTTAGCCTATAACAACATTTAGTAGATTTTTCTAGGAGTTTGTGCTAGGCAGTATACCTACGCGCCGCAACAAAATCTACTCGCCACTTTTCGTGAAAGAACGAGACAAGGATTTGTGTAGGAATACGTCTGTATCAATAAAAAGAGTCGATAAAATTTTGTCACGATGCTCGGGGTCGTCCATTAATCAAGTGAAATTAACCTCACCAGGGGAGACCTGGTGAGGTTATAAATTACCTCCCTCTCCCCGCCAATATCACAATCATGTATTTTGGTACAAAATCGTATTATAATTTTTACAATTTCAGAATTTACCGAAAAAGTAAATACACGTGATATTTATCTACATTCTTCTCCATCCTCTTGAAATTTCGTGATGTTTTCCGAACCTCCCTCTCGAACCTCACGTGATTAATGGACGATCTCTAGGCGGGCAGTACGCGCGTGGGCTCATCTTAACTCGCACTAAAATCTTGTATCGTCGAAAATGTTCATCTGTGTCTTTTCAATCTGTGATTAAAGTGTTTGGGTCCGTCTTTTCGAAGCACCTTTTCAATTCAGGCTTGAGTAATAGCATCTTTAATTCTATTACCCATTTAGAGGAATGTGACGAAAACTTGGACAGTTTTAGTGAAAGTTTTACTTCAATTTGTCGACCTTTTTGGTCTAGATACTTTTGCTTTTAAATTATTAATTAGCACTTTCTAACACTGAATATATTTATTTAGGTATCAATTTAACTTTTTTTACTAAACTAGTCATTAAAGATCCTGATTTTAACTGAATTCTGATTTGCAGTATTTTATTTTGGTCTATATTTTACTTTCGTCATGTCGTATATGATCTGCTTACCAAATTTATGCGTTCGGATATCGTGGTTGCCACCAATATGTAATGTGCGGTAAGGCGGTAGGTAACCCATTGTAGCCAGAAAAGTCGTATTTTTCGTTTGGAAATACTGTCGTATTAATAGTCTCAAGGTTGCTTTTTACTCTGGTAACAGTTAGATTAACAAAGTCATAAGACCAAAGATAATAATTATGAAGACTGCCTGTTGTGAAATCTGCGTGTTAATAATAGAGTGTGCCTATACCTAACGGTAAATCTGAGTTTACATCGCTTGTAAAGTTTTAGGTTTCTTCGCAAACTTGTAATTATGCATCTTACGCTGGCGCCATGAAATATAATGAATGACTAAGATCATGGTTTCGGTTTAGCGTAACCAGGCACTCTAATAACACGTAAGTTATTAGAGTGCCTGTATAGTTATTTCATAATGATTATGCTGTCAACAAAGTACAACGAAAACTTCAGTTTCACGTTACATTATGAGTTTAAAGTGAATGTTAATAGGTAAGGAGTATGTTAGTCAGTCAATCATGTCAAAATGGTTATGAGTAAAAATATTTTTATTTTTATTTATATATTTATTTATTTAAAATATTCTGATAACACCGTTACAGTTGGACCAAGGCGGTGCTACCCTTATATCTATGTAATATATATTATATTATACAAAATTTAAAAAAATAATAAACATAAAAAAATAGGACTTAGACATAAGCTATTTTCATTAAAGGCATAATTCGAAAACTCCACCAACTTCAGAATTTTACATGTAAAAATTATTGAGGCAAAAAACCTATTTTCTTTGTATCGAGATCAGGTGTCCACTTGCAACTCACTTGCTATAGAAAATTGACGTTTCCAAGTTTTATAATTTTAGCGGGGCGCGAAACTTTTCTATTTAGTCTATCTTGAGTTCAAAGCAGGGGCGGGCCGCACTCGGGAAAGTTTCGGTCTCAGCTTTCTCGTTATAACAAGCTTTACTTCTCATGAGCAGTGAGACGGCTCATCGAGATTTCTCGCCAAAATTGTTGTGGCTTTTGTAGCTAAGACGACTAGCTGACTAAGATTTCTTTAGATGGCAATGTCATCATAGGTTATATTTTCTCTCACTATACTTCGCTGGTCGTAAAGACTTGCACACAACGCATACCCCGTAAAGTGCTGCCACCTATTTTTTTTTGTGTTGTCAATAAAGAGTTACCTATACCCACGCTTTAGGTGTCCTATGTGAAATGTCGAAATGTTTATGACATTGCATTGCAAGCTTAAGAACCTTTGTATTAACCTCTTTAAAAGCCTTTATAACTAAAGTTATCTACAAAGAGTCATAATCTACAAAGAAAGAGGACTCCCAAATCAACAAGTCCATTTACATTCCTGGGTTGCCCGAGAATTCTCGAGCGAGTCTGTAAGGGTCTTTAGGACAGGAGTACAGGACGTAACCGGGTCAAGGATACGGTTTGGGGAGGATTAGAGTACGAAGGTGGGCGTGCTGTCTCATTTTATAGACTTTATAGGTTACCAGGCGAATAGATATTGACTTTTGCTATGGATACTATGGTCTGCGAGGTCGAGGTAGGAATTGAAACTAATTCTAAGAACTATGATCTCAAGCCAATTCCAATTACTAATTCTCAGAGCCAAGCCTCAGTGTAATTAGGAACTGCCAAACCTCAAGCGTCACAGCCACGGTCACATTGTATTCTGAGCCGTTCGAGATATTTTCGGTCACTCTCACTGTCACGACGTTTCTACTGAGAGTGACGCCGGACCGAGATAATATCTCACTCGCCGTAATATATAGGGCCCCAGAATCATAGCGAGCGGGTAAAATATACTAAGTCCGTATTCCCTAGTGATTAGTTCCTCAGTATAGCGCTTCTAATCTCACGACTGCTCTACTTCCGTACCTCAATCTGCACGTCTTTGCACGTTCCAAATTATAGGTCTGTCTGCACGGACTGAAAACTACGACTACTGGAACCGAGGTCGAAATAAGTGCCCTATTTACATAAACGCACTCGTTCTTATGCAAAGAGAGTAATTTAACTCTGTCTGCCTGTTATTGGAGCTGGTAGAACACGGTCTTGTTACTTTGCTTAGCTAATAGAAGTAAGAGTTGCCAGTCGCCACAAATGAAGCGCTGCGCAACGAGGGGAAAAATTAATTGAAATGTCAACCTACCTACTGTGCCTATATTGTCATGTTGTTATGTTTTTAAGGCTTTTTCCTGGTTGTAAAAAGGGTGTGTACCTATTCTACAGCTATGGCAAAAAATTGACGTAGTCATTTGGTCGACATGTCGCAGAATTTTACTGGAACGTAACGCGTTTTAATGTCTTTTTTGGGTAGCATCTCTTAGTCCCACCGAGTTGTTCAATTAACCACGTGCGTAGGTATGTCGCTTTATAGTATTTTTAATATTATTTAATATTCTATTTCATTAGGACTTTTCCTCGTGAAGTTTAAAAAATAAAATAATAATATATGATAGCAACATTTACAATTAAAATGTAGACTTTAGAGCGTTTAGAAGTACCTTTAGAAGTTTACAATTTCACATTTGAACAGCTTAATTAAACTTACAGTGTTTTTTAATTAACACCTTACTCAATTTAACAGAATTTTAATAGAAATCGTAATGAAATTAAATGAAGTTTTCTTTGTGTCGTTTTTCAATATTCAGTTTACAGTAGAACCTTCTAGAGATTGAAAAGTAAACAATTGAGTTTTCTCTCTATAATCTACCTATATTCTGTTTTATCTACTTTTTTATTTCAAAGTACTTAAATACAATATTTCAATATTAACAAGGCGAAGTAAAATTTATTGGTCAATAAGAAAAGCGTGAAAATTGTTTGTCGAGCGTAAAATACGATATTTATGGAGGAGTAAAACGTAAGCTTTGGGAGCTATTCATCAGGGCTTTGACTCAAAATTAAAAACAATTTGTGTTCCAATGAATTGTTATTATGATTTTTTGTAGCAGAATTTCGATTGTAATATTTCTGTAATGTGATTCTACTTTACAGTCTTCATGCAAGTTTTCTTGCATTATAGCTAAGAAAACTCATGATCGAGTCACCTTTCAGACATAAACAACTAAATTACAATTAGTTCAGCCGTTTGAAAGCTATGACGCCACAGACAGGCAACAAGCATACTTTAATACAAACATTAAATTTAGGAAGTGACTATTTGTACGGGTATTCAATTTTTTTTTTAAATTAAGAATGAATTGGATGATTAGCTAATATAATTATGGTAACAAGCTAATAATAGGAATCCAAGTATGCAGCGCGACGCGAATAAAACGAATAAAATAATATAAAAATTCAATTTGAAATTTAGAAGACAAGGTTCATTTTCTACGGAAGCAAACGATCAATAGGTTAGGTTATGTTAGAACATGAAACCAACGCACGAGCCGAGCGAGCGTAGCGAGCGTGCCGAGGCAGCGGCCGGCGAAGTGCTAGAAAGCCAATCGCTTTTTAGGACAAAGGCGTTAGGTTAATTTTTACGGAAGCGAAAAAAGTTAGGTTAGGTTTCTAAAGTCGTACCGACGCTACTATTTTTCAAAGTTTGCAAAAATTTTGAAGAAAATTGATGTTATTTCCAAAAAATTGTACTAATCGTGTCCGGTTAGGTTGTTAGATTTTTTTTTTTTTTAAATATGATAACCGTATTAATAATCATAAATTGTTCGGTACAGTACCCGTATTAATAGACTCAGTCAATAAATATAATTTATTCGTCCAGTACCCGTACAAATAGTCACTTCGAATTGTTCGTACAGTACCCGTATTATTAGATTCAGCCTTAAATTTATAACTATAATCGAGACGGAATTAAAAACAGAACCGAAACTGTACGATCAAGGTTAGCACACAAACGCCACGATAAAATAATAATATTATAATCAAAGAAGAAATTCGTCTTGTAAATCTAATAAATATCTCATACGAGAATTGTACAGGTATTAAGTTCTCTCATGATACGGCAAAATATGAGAGTACTATTAATATAAAGCATAAAAGCCCTCGTTTCTCATAGGTAGGTATGCCATTGACTTTTACGATTATTTAGGTTATCACCCCACGGAAGAATTCAGGTGTAAACTCGAGATGGCAGAGCACACATCATTCCACAGCGTGGAGAGGACATCGTAATATTTTCTCGAGGAAAATATTTTTCAATACTAAGGGCGGCTTGCATAACGATCCTTAAACGTATTTAAAGATCTCCTAAATGCAATTAAGTAGTTAATTACGATTAGCGTCTTGCACAACAAAAAATTAAGCCGTAATCATGTTTAGCGAGCTGTCAAAGTTAAACGTCTCAAAATGGCCATTTAACGATGCTAAACGTGTTTAGCGCCATTTGCAATGACCAGCTGTTGTTATAAATTCAACATTGTCTTGTCGTAATATGAGTGTATGCCTTCATGGCATTAAAAAGTAAAATTTGATCCTCTTTAGTAAAATTCGGAGCTCGCGTTCTTGTGCCTTTCAACTTTCCAGACATTATTTTCAAGTTTCCTCCACCAACAAACACAAAATGGTACAATACACAGGAGCACAGGAGTATACGTAATTAATTATGTATTTGTAACGTGATAATTATACCGTATATTTTTCGAACAAACTGCTATTTCTATGATGAGCAATCAGCAAAATTAGCAAAACACCGGCAAGCGGCAACAGCAAATTACAGTCACAACTGTCATAACATAAGTCATTCTGACATACTTGACAAGTATAAAGCATTCCGATTTACGTAAGATGTAAGATTTAGCCGAAAAAAAAACAACAAAATTGAAAGAACGTCAAACGGAGCGCACGAGACTGTTTTACCGACGCGCTAACAACGTTTAGCTAAACACCATCTGAAACAGTGTCATGCAAGACAATCCTAAATACGTTTAGTTTAAATGTGTTTAGGCAGCTAATCGTTTTTAACTAAATAAAATTAGTGCCGATTTAAACCAAACGTTACGCAAGCCACCCTTAATGACGTTGAAGTTATGACTGTACTGGAGCTTGCGAGGTATGGAGAAAGCTTTATGAAATGTTAAAAAGATTGAGATACAAAGTTAGGTATGAATGCAAATAGTTTTATATGACTTTCGGAGAAATACACATCGAGGTAGAGACCATTTTTAAAAACGTACAATCGAAAGATTGAACTCACAAACTTTTATAGCAACATAATAAATGAATAAACGCAGCTAGCTGCGCCACGCGGTTTCACCCGCGTTTTACGGGATAAAAAGTAGCCTATATGTTAATTCAGGGTATAAGCTACTTTCGTACTAGTAGTTTTAGGTTGTAGCACTAGTTTTAGGTGCTATAATCCTTTTGTTTGTAATTTATGGTGTGAACAATAAAGAGTTTATCTATCTATCTATCTATCTACTAGACTTCGTCCGAATCCGTTCAGGCGTTTTTTCGTGATTTTGTAACAAATATACAAACTTCCACATTTTATAATATTAGTAGGATACCATTTAAGGACTAACAAAATGTCAGTTTCTTATTCGTGATTTATTTAGGTGTTTACGGGTAACTTTTTGTACCCAAGGAACACCCAGGTGTATACTAAGGGTAAATTAGTTTTTGAAGTACAATTTCGAGATTTTCCCGGCTTCAATCGAAGTTCCGATTTCCGTAGAAATAGGCAATACAGGGAATTTGTTTGACAGAAAAAGTTTAGTTTTAATCTTACCCTGTTGAATCCAGCTTCTAAATATGGCAGCACTGCAAAGTCATCTTTCAGATAAGCACTGAAACAAAAGAAAATTAAATATAAGTTAAAAATATGAGTAAAACGTTTGTAACAAAGGACGTTCTTACTTATACTTCTAAATGTTGCTCGCGCAATACAAACATGAAGATAAGAGTCACTTCATTTTATAGTTGTCACAAAATAAGATGCCCGTTATGACACTTGAGAAAGACCGTAGAATGTAACTTGGAACGCTTTTCGCGCATACTTTATGGTAGCATGCAATGTCAAATTATAACGAAACTCTCAAAAACAGTTACGTTCTCAGTCTTCTTTTTTCAAATATTAGTGTTGTAAGTTGTAATCATTTAATTATTGAATTGATGATAGCTCAACTGACGATTTTGGCTCATCATCCGAAGAAAATTATTGAATGAAGATTCAATCACTTTCGTTTTTTCTTGTTTTTTTTTTGTGATTGAATGAATGTATTATAACTAAAAATATTAAATTAAAAACAAATTGACCTCTCGCACCATTTCGTATCATTTCAATATACCTATAATATTCAAGTTTAAGTTACATTTTCGAATCGTAACCTTTATCCAAAGTACTTTACAATACAAAATCAAATCGATCAAATACTCATACAAACTTGAATTGATTTATCGTGAGTATCGAATACCGAGTCGTATGGTTCACTAGTTACGTCGCAATGACAAACGTCCAAACGGGCATCTTATTTTGTGACGACTATAGACAGTGGTCATACTATTCATCTTCATTTTTTTATTCAGGGATTGGCTTACGTTTGACCGCCATGCGCCATCTCGCCTGATGTCTTACGTTTATTCGTATGTAGACATCCAGATTAATCTATCGAGAAACACCCACTATCTAACAGTGTCTTTCTTAATTAAGTAACTATATAGGTAGTTTAAAAAGACCGGGAGTGACGTACAATAAGAGATGCGTAGGTATGCTCAGTGGGCGATTAAGAGCTGATAATGGTTATGAATAATTTTAAAAGTGTACGGTATAAATGACATTTAAGTACTGGATTTGTATAAAAAAATTGAAATTTTGTGTTTTTTTTTATTGGGGTGCGTGTACGGTATGCCCCAATGCACTAATGTACTCTTTATTTTATACGTCATCTTAAGTTAGTAATAAAGATACTTCGAAGCGATCTGGTCGTTTATATTAAGAGTCCTCTTAACGAACTCTACAAAAAGACAACCAGCACCAAGGGCCTTACTCTTGTGCACTCTAGGTTGTCTTCGTCACTCTGAGAAATTTTTTACCTAAAGTACGGAGCATAGTGATAATCACCAAAAAGTACGATGATAAGCACCAATTTTTACGGTGACAACTATCATAATATATGGTTGTCATCGTAAAAACTAGTACTAGCACCAGTTTTAGGGTGAGAACTATATATTATAATAGTTGTCACCGTAAAAATTAGTGCTTATCATCGTACTTTTTGGTGATTATCACCCTGCTCTGTACTTTAGGTGAATTCATCGGTATTTTGATGGCCATTTTTCTCAGTGTAATGAGAGCGACAGTAACCGAGATAATATCTTACAACAAGAATAAGGCCCGAAATGCGTAAAACACACAAACAATGTGACTTTGCTAGCTTACATAAGTAAAATACCTTTTTATACGTATTACAAATTGACATCTTAGGTCATAAAAATGAAACGGTAACCTGTTAACTAAATTACAAAATATGAATAGAATACAGAGTACCTAGAAAATACTTTCAGAAAATGAACGTCACCATTCAACGTAATATACCTAGGTAAAGAGATTTAATACTCCTGACAGATATTTCCACGAAATATAAAATTATGAGACGAAGTCTTCATTTCGTGCTTATAGACTTCTTACTAGTAGGTATTTATGTACAATATAGGTAGGTAGGTTTGTATTATGTAAGTAGGTATTCTTATACGTATATTATACTTCCGCCCGCCACTGCATGGCAATACTGCGTGTTACCCGCAGACAAATTCTTTACAGATGAAGCAATTAAGGAGTAGATTGATCCGCTCCGCACAATGCACTGTGCCTTATCAGAGTCATTATATACATATAATACTATCTAAAATATACGCAATACAAATCTTACAATGGCTGCCATTAATTATTGGACATTGAGTATTGGGTATTTATGTAGAGCATAATTCTTATGTTAAGTTTCTACTAACAAAATGTAATGAAATTTTCAAGATTGAACACGTTTGATTGTACGTTTACTCCTACGTTATCAACAAATAAACTGGGGTTTTTATTTTGGATCAATAGACACGAGTTAATTGAAGGTTATACTAGCAAGCTTAGCACGAGCCGTGGACCAATTATATTTCCACTATTTTTATTTGCGCGTCAGGTCACATCCCTAGAATATGGTTTTGTTTCTGTATGTGGTTATCTTAATATATATAAATCTCGTGTCACAATGTTTGTCCTCAATGGACTCCTAAACCACTTAACCGATTATAATAAAATTCGCACACCATGTGCAGTTCGATCCAACTTGAGAGATAGGATAGTTTAAATCTCAAATTATAGTCGCAATTTTAATTTATTGCAAATTATATATATACAGATAATTTTTACTATAAATTGACAAGTTAGCATCAACATACTACGGTTGCTATAGTTACGCAATAGCATGAGAATAGAGGTTATAACAAAGAGTTCCTATATTCTCAACACCCTTGATCACGCGCGTGCGAAGCCGGGACGGGCCGCTAGTTCTTATATATAAAAATGAATCGCTGTTCGTTAGTCTCGCTAAAACTCGAGAACGGCTGGACCGATTTCGCTAATTTTGATCTTGAAATGTTTGTAAAAGTTCAGGGAAGGTTTATACGGTGAGAAACATTAATAGTAAGTAAATAAAAATATTAAAATCAACAATTTAATTTTACCAATACAAACTGTTCCTCTACCTTTGAAACATTTGATGTTTGGTACGGTTAACTCGGGATGTCCGAACTCTTTTGTCTTTTTAGAAATAAAAAATTGTGTCACTAGGTTGTCAAATATTTATAGGTGTGTTCAGAAATTGGTCCGATCTTTGTTGTTGGTTTTTGTTTTGTTTTGTTTGCTCTACTACAGGGAAGGATTAGAGTCCCCGCAGACTACAAACTTTCTATCGGCCGATAGTTTAGTCGAGTTGGCCTGTTCGTGCGCACACTGTGCGAACAAAACAGTTGGGTTGGTCGCGAGTGCGCAGACTAGCCAACAAATGGTTTGGCCGATTGATTAATTTACTAGAGTTGGTGAAGAGATCAGTCGCGTGGAATGTTGCCCAAAAATATTATTATTGCTTTATACTTGATACAAAGGAGAAAAAGAATGAAGAAGAGGAATCGAGAGTATTGGGTACAGTGAACTGAAGCCACCGGCCGGGTCGGCCGATCAAACAATCGGCAAGTGTGCGGGCGGGGAAGAGCGCCATACTGATCAAGCGGTCGGCCGATAGTTCGCCGATGTTTTGTTTGAAGGCAGTCGTGAAGCCCATCAAACTTTTTTATCGGCCGATACTGAATCACTGTAATGTGCGCATCTGCATACATTTTCATACTGATTAAGAAGCCGACCAAACTATCGGCCGATAGAAAGTTTGTAGTCTGCGGGGACTCTTAAAAATAAAAAAAAAACAGCGGGTGAAACCGCCTGGGGTCAGCTAGTGGTTTTATATTTGTGTTTATGGTTATGGTTGTGTGAGCCTGTTGCTCCTGTAGTTGAGAACTGCGGTAGATTTTGAGTCTCACCTTCAATTGTTTTAAGTTCAAATTATACGATCTTAAAAATCCAGCATAAATTCGTAGACGTAAAATACGTAGCGAGTTTTCGATAAACAAGAACATTATTTTTACAAAACAAAAAACAAAAACCGACTTCAAGAGACCGACTATTGAGTTATTCATCTATTTGTCGCGCACGTACTTAATGCAAATTTAAGACTTATATGGTTTTCTTATGGATACCATTATCAGAACTGGACTAAATTGAAATGGGACCAAATGGGAAGCGTCAGCTTTCTAATAAAAAAAGAATCATCAAAATCGATTCACCCAGTCAAAAGTTATGAGGTAACAAACATGAAAAAAAAAATAAAAAAAAAAAACATACGGACGAATTGATAACCTCCTCCTTTTTTGAAGTCGGTTAAAAAGCATGAACGTATGCAGTTCCCATTTACGATCGACAGCTCGAGCGTCGCTGTCCCATTTGTCATACATTTGTCTTTCGAATATTCGCTACGTATACGTTAGAATTTATGCTAGGGCCAAAGATCCTGTTTTAATTACTTACAAAACAATCTAGGTAATAGCCAACAGTATTTGTGGTGGTTAAGGCAGAGTAGCAGTTGCTTGATATACCTTTCATGGCCCTTAATTTAATTCGCCGAAACAACATCCCTTTCCGTTTGAGAGCTTCATTACAGGTTCAAAGGCCTTCAGAGGGACATTGTTTTCAGTTACAAATAATAATATTGTATTATCTTATTTTATTGTTACGTTCAATATTTTAAGCTAGTTGAGGACTATGATCCCCTTTAGATCATTTATGTAAAATTTAGATACTTTATTTTAACTATAGATTTTAACACTTTAACTGCTGCTAAGAATCACAAGCGTTGTGTTTTGTCGCCTGGCGTGTGTAGCCGCATTCGCGTAGCACAAAGGAAAACACAAGGTATGTGTTTTCAGCAATTAAATTGTTAACAAATGATTTAATTATAATTAATTAATTTGTAATGTATAAATGCCACTTGATATTAATATCTACTGAATCCCATATAACAATATTTTGCGCAGCAGCTCCTGGCAACATCTGTACCATACAAAGTGTCATTGTGACCGAAAAAACTACGCACAAAGGAAACGAAAAGCAAATAACAAATCAGGAATAGAGAAATCTATACAAAAGAAGTGTCTGAGTTAAACTGTAGGGCTTTTCTTGTATGAACATTTGATAATAAAAAATCAAATGCAAAGTTATTTTGCGTATATATGTAAATATTTGGTTATAAGCGTCATTAAAATAAAATATATCTTTAAATAACGAATAAATCAGTTTGAAAACCAACTCGCCTTTCGGATAGTGACGTTATGGTCGAAGCTGAATCACGGAGTTTTCTTTGGCCGTTAACAGGTTTGAATATGTTTAATATATTTTTCCAACGCTTCCGAATGAAATTGAGATTTCAACGAATCCTCATTAGGGCCCGTCGCGTCAAGTTACAGCCAGCAGCTGACTGGCGTCGCAGATACGGCACGCGTCGCGTCATCCCGCCTGATTGGGCCCTAACCCCTTTATAATAAGGGTATGGCAACTGGAAACTGCTTTACGGAACGGCATACTTATCATGACTAATGGGTAAGGCCTTATTTCTCTTTTAAGTGGTTTAAAACCTTGATGCACTGATATAGGTTTCAAGGTTTTAAGTATTCTGCATTCTCGGCAGGCAAAAAAACGCTTGACGGACTATCGTGCGTAAGTGGTCTAATAAAATATGCCCAAGCTGCAAAAATAATAGCAAAACAAAACAAAGTAGCGTCGCTGGTGAGGAGGCTTCGAGGGAGTGACAATAGCATCCTGAAAGTAGTGGCGGATGACCCACAAGCTCCCGTGCTGAGGCATCTCGTGCAGACAATGGTTCCTCACGATTTACCTCGTAAGTACATGACTCATTAGTTTTTGTTTAATTTTTTGTAGATTTATTGTCTACTAACATTAGTTTATAAGTCTTTTACTGTATACTAACAATTTATGGATCCTTTGTTCTCCGAAATAAAAATATTTGAATTTGAATTTGAAAAACAAACATCAAAGGAAAAAAGACACAAAGAACAACAAACAACAAGAAGAGTTTATCTGACTAGAGCGCTATGCAA
Organism: Alcis repandata; assembly: GCA_949125135.1. Taxonomy (NCBI): domain Eukaryota; kingdom Metazoa; phylum Arthropoda; class Insecta; order Lepidoptera; family Geometridae; genus Alcis; species Alcis repandata. Next base: position 8,861,542 of record OX421237.1, read on the forward strand.
ATATCTACATACTTCAATGACCTTGTAAAAGCGGGATATGCTGAGAGACCCGATCAATACAATACAATATCTGACCGCTGCAGTAGCATTGTAAAGCGCTCGATCCGCTGAAGAAATAGCTGAAGCACGGCTCAGGTTCAATTGCCGTCAAATATTTATTGTAGACGTATTGAACATAGCAAAGACATTCACTACCGCGACAGTAATGATTACTCGAGCTCTGGGATAAAATATTTTATAAACGAGCTAAATATCTTTAGATTGTAGAATACTCTTGTGCCTGGTAAGCCGTTTCTATTTTCATAGTTAAAAAAAAACATTAAGCTACCCAAGTACCCACTCACAAAAAGGAAGGAAAGGTAGGAAAAATAATTGCTTTACCCATCCACACACACTCAATAAGCTATACAATCCCCAAGTTATTTGATCACTAAACCTACGCACCTACAACAAAAACTTCTCGTTACCTCCGAAAATGTTACATAAACATTTTCACAAACAAGCCATACTTTGACGCAAGATCCCCAGACCCCATTGATAACCTATTGAAAGAGGGTAAAGTATATCAAATGAGCGTAAAAAGGCACTTCTCGCCTCGTTACGGAGGCTTTTCACGGAAAACCTAAACAATTGATCGCTAAGCGGCGTGAATAATGTACTGCTAAAAACTCGATACGTAGGAAGAACAGACGTAAGTATTCTTGTACTTGTGAGCGTTTCCACGCGTTTGTCATCGATACCGAACTTAAAATAGTACGAGCTGATTCCCGGGACTTGTTGCCTTCGGCTTTGCAGCTTTTTACACCCACAGGGCTTAATTAGATAAGAATAATTGAACTAGAGCCTTGTTCAGGCTTTGTAAAGCTTATTTTTTTGCGGTACGTTAAATAAGGGCTTAGGAACTACCTATTAAGTTCTTTATTAAAATAAATAGTAGGGAAAATATCCAAAACTTTCTTGTCCAGAAATGTAGGTAAGTAAATAAGAGACTCTAAGAAGCAATTTCCGTTTAGGTAAGTATTAAATTGCGAACAACAATATGAACCCCATTGTATTCAGTAGACGGAAATAGATATCGAATTCTAGGAAATCTGTCGTTGTGTCCTCGATACAGAGTTTTCCAGCCCAATGGCCCGAGCGTGCCTGGGCAAGAATCAAGCAAAGATATTGATAATGGTCTATTTTTGATTGAATTTACTATTCAGTACATTTTACAGCTTGGACAAAGTTTGTTTTACAGGCTTTGTTATCCTTTGACATTGATAATTTGAATTTTGATATCCATGTCCTTATTGTCCTTATATATATAAGGGCTCTGTACATTTGGTCGATTAGGCGCGAAACGAATTTATAGTAAAAGTTTTTTTCGTCACGACTGTTGTATTTGTAATTATAAACAAAAATTCTCGAATGTGGAGTCTCCTACAAACATTTCAAACCAGAATCCACAAAGGTTTACAACATGCTTTGACAACGGTACACAAATGTAAACGACCAATATTTATTCATTTCACTCGAATAAATTGAACGCAGTTGGCTTAAACTGCAACGAACTTTTTTACTTTTATTTATTTTATCCACCATGTTTGGTTGTTAAATTTAATTTGTGGAAGAGAAAATAATAACAGTAAACCGGGTTTTTTGCCGTTTCCAATAGAGAAATAAAAAAAGTTGCAATGAAAATGGAGCCAGAAAAAAGTATAGAGCTGGGATTTTAAATGCGTGCAAGGTTGTTAAATACATTGAGAAGCTTATACTAAAACTGCTCCCCGATTTCGCTTGCTTTTTGACTAAATCATCCTAAACAAACAAAGAGAAAATGTAATCAGTCAAGCCATTTTCGAGTTTTTGTGATACTTACGCAGGGCGATTAATTCAATAGAGAATTGTATTTATAATAAATACCTACGACTTTTTTCTAGCTTGGTAAGAGTCATTATCAATACGTAAAATTAAATTAATTAATGTAAAAGTCGCAAAATAAAACTATAATATTACTGACCTCACAAGCATTGTAAGATGCTCAAAAAAAGATACTAACGACGGCAAAGAAAAAGATAGTAATAAAATTAAATGTAGAGTAAAAAGTGAGGTAAGAGATAGTGAAGAGTTCAGAGACTTACACTCGCCGGTCGAAGGTTTAAATTGAAGTAAAAATGTACAAAGAGCACTGAACCTTAGTTTTGAAACTCTTTGATCCCGTGACGTTTGCAAAATGGCGGCGGTATTTTATGCGGTTAAAACACGCACGTAAAAGTTGGAAGTGTACACGGTGAAAAAGAATCTTTTGATCCAAGCAAATATGCGTATATATATGCACAATGCAGTAAAATGTTTTGGTCTAAGAAAATATATTTCTTTGATTTCCAAAAGAATATAAATTTGGACTAATGTAATCAATGTTAAATCAAAATAAAGCTGTCTTTTTATTTAATGTAATAAAATCTTAATAGAAGATAATGATTGTGTTCGTTCTGATAAATGCCTTTTTTAAAACACTAATAAAACGATTGTTCTTTACAATCAAAATTACCAAAATCTTGTTCTAAGCTCTGGCGTCGATTATACTAAGGAAATATTATTGTTTTTGTTAAAATTAACAGTGCTAAATCTTTAGATTAAAGTAAGCGCTGCCTTGGTTCAAATCGATTTAATTTCTAAAATATTCTATTTAGATGATTGCTTGTTTCAGTCAAGACAACGTATATCTTGTCTTAAGCTTTGCGCGCTAGAAATAAGTCGACATATTTTTCCAGCACGAAAATAAAATCTTATTTCAAGTAAATATTTTTTTTAACGAAAGTTAAGAGGTAATCTATGAAAAGTTTCGATGTGTTTATGCAAAAAAGTTGTAATTTGGTTGAATAATATGGTCGACTCTCCCAAAATAATGATGAGTTGCCCTGAACTATAATTTGGTTCATTGAATAACGTTAATATTTTAATACAAAGCAATACCTGGTTCTTCTAGGTTTTTGAATCTTTTAATCCAAATATATAAATTAATCAGATTGAAATGTAGGCATTTCAAGCAATATTGTGTTTCACATGCCTCAAAGACATTTAGTTTTATTTTGAGAAAATATTTACTTAGTCTAAAATATTATAAATCTTTAAGGAAACTGACAGAAGCTTTAATCAATTGAATAAATTCATCCGGGCAAAACCCCACTAGGCAGCTTCGTTCAGATTCCCCCCTCATACTAAAAGTAAGTTTTACAAATAGTCACTCACACCAGGTTTTCGTATAACCGGTGGCTGACAATGATTCATAAAAGCAGACTTTCAGAATAAGCGGGAATGCTGAGCCGTGCCGCCTATTTAGTGGGTTGAGCTCGAATGAATTCGTTCAAATGAGTCAAGATACACGTGTACATCTCACCACTCCTGAAACATTACATCACAGATTTAAAGATCAAGAAGCATTGCACAACATACTATTACATCATTTTGTTAGTTTCCTTTTTGATTTCTTAACTGGTAAATAAAGTGATCGAAAATAAAAAACATTGATTAGCCATAATAATGAATATATATATTAATAGACCCCAAAATTATGTGCATTTTCATTGGAATTATATTAAAACAATCCTCTAAACACAATAAACTAAAATTGTTTTCCATTTCTTCTACAACAAAAGATTGAAAATTATTATCATATTGGCAGGTCTTAAATAATACATGAATACAAATAAAAATCAGTACAATTATCCTTGGGTATTAACAATTGCTCGATTTTGCAAAAACAACTTTCACAATAATCATTTAATTCGTATACAAGAATATCACCAACGGATTATGTATGGGACTGGATTGTCAAATCTGGTTTGGATTTTGTAGACGCATTGCTGAATGATTAAATGTATATGTTCGCTTGGCTTAGGGAAACGTGCAATTAATACATGAAATGACTTGAATAACACGTCAAACGCTTCTGTCATGGAAGTAAATGCATATATATAGGGTTGAACTTGCGTTTTGCTTTTGGCAGCTTTACCAATTTGTTTCTGTATAGTGGAGTTTATGTCACCAGGATTCTGAAATAAAAAAACATAAGATGTGACCTAACATATTTAGAGATGCCATAGTATCAGTTACTAAATAGTGACAGCACTAATATGAAGTACTAAAGCCGGGAATAAAGTGTGTGCACTTATTGTACTATTCTAGCTATGTATCACAACAGACAAAAACAACTAGCTTACCTCTACTATATAATACTCTCTCTAAGCACTGTTGAGTAGAAAACCTTTGCTTTTTTACACGGCCTTTGAGTGGCACAACATTAGCCAGTAATGTCAATTCTGTTGGTAGTGCATCTGTAACAATACAATTTTTGTTATTATTTGAGTAATCAAATAGGTAATATCAATATCACATTTCTAAGAAAACTGTAGCAGCGAAGTAATTGGAAATTTATTACACAAAATATATAAAATGTTATAGTTACCATCACTATCAAAAGTATTTAGCGAATTTCGCAAATCCTTCCTGTGTACATCCGAATTAATTTCTTCGTTTTTTAATTCCATGAATTTTGCATGAACTTTTTCCAGTTGTCTTTTAAAGAGCTTTACTACAGGGTATAATTCAGCAAAATCATCTTCAATCTGGAAAAATACCAATTTTTACTAAATAAAAGGATACAAAACATGGTGGGTCTCTAGAGCATTTAAAAATTAAATGTAGAACATAATTATGCAGTACTACCCAATCTTAGTCACAAACCTTAGACTCCAAATACTTATTCATGAATATTTTTGGTTAGCCCAATTCTATTTCTTAGTAGTGGGCTAATCTCTTTCAAATGGTCTTGAGTGAGTTGATCCAATTGGTTTAATGTTATGCCATTCTCTGAAACAATGTGTACATTTATCATTGCGGTTCATATTCATAAGTTTAGGTACCTACAGTCCTAGTTAGCAGTGTAACCGGCCACACGTGTGCGGCGAGTTCCTACATAGTGTATGAATAAGAGTGTCAATTGCTTGCCGCTGACCACCGGTGTTGTCGTCGGTGGCCCGTTTGCGTGGAGCCTACATGTTTTCTTCCTCTCACGACAGCATAGGACTTCGTAGGAGTATAAATAGATAGATACCTACTTGTACTTACACAGGTCGCTCGTCACAGCATCGTACTGTTTTGAGTAAACAAAACTATTTGAAGATATGTATTACCTAAATATATCAACATTTGAGGTACTCACTGTGAAATGCTTCGATTATTTCTTCCAGCATTTGCAACGAATTCAATAGAACGGTGATTTCATCAATCACCAGAGTAGAATTATGCGACAATGTTAATTATAAATGCCAAAGGCACGAAACAAGTTAATAAAAACGCAAAAACAAATTAGACACCTCGCAGTTGCACCGAAATGCCGAAACCGAAGTCAACCGTGAGCGAAAGCGAAGTGAACCGTCCGGAAAACGGAAACGTAAAGCAGCGACACAAAAATAATCTACAGCATGATATTGTACGGCATCCTCCTAATAATTGCTTTTCAGTGCAGCGTTTTTTTTTTTAGTTTTTTTTTGGTACTGAGGTAAAACCTCCAATGCTAGACAGTGAACCAAAGATGACACTTTCGAAAAAAACTTAGAAATGATAATAAGAATAATCATCATTGAAATAATTTTACTATTATTGTGAAAGATACCTAGTGACATCTTTAACGCATAGGTAGTCAAAAAAACACACACACACACACATACACTTTAAATATAAAAAAAAATACGGAACTCAACAGTAAACAGTGTGACAGAGTGAACGAGTGCGCTGTAGTTACTAAACATATTTAAAAGGAAGGTAACATTTTGCAGGTATTTTTACGATTTGTGCTACTTATTGCTTACTTATCTACACTAATAATACGAGTATTAGAAAGAGGAAAGATTTGTATTTTTTGATTTTTATATGTTGGTGATGATTAAACTCAAAAATTACTGGACCTATTTCAAAAATTATTTCACTGTTAGATGCTACATTATCTCTGAGTAGCATAAGTTTTATTTTATACTCGTGCAAAGCCGGGGCAGCTCGCTAGTAGTGTATACATTTGTTTACATGGACCTTATTTTTTTATTTCTTTTAGTTTTTATAACACACTTATAAGTCTTGGCACCAAAAATTACCCAAAACCCAAAAACCAATACATGACACCCCGTGTCGGCTTTTGGGTGATTTTTGATCCCAATAGTAGACATACTTAATAAGTGTTCCGAAAACTAAGAGACAAAACAAAATCATGCCTGCAAAATGTTATCTATACTCGTATTATAATTAATGTTTAGCAACTACAGCGCATACGTTTACTCTGTCACATTGTTTACTGTTTATTCGCGTATTTTGTTTTTTTATGAAAGAAAGTGTGTGTGTTTTTGGCCACGCGTTAAAGATGTCACTAGATATTTTTTACAACTATAGTAAAGTTATTTCAATGGTAGGTATTATTCATAATTTATACGTTTTCATTTTTCGAAAGTGTCTTCTTTTGGTTTACTGTCGACCATTGGGTATTTTACCTTACATACTCTCTATATTTTGTGCCAATAATGTACACAGATATATGTGATGTTCAAGTTCTATACACTTGTTACATTATTGAATTTATTAAAATAAGCTTTTAATAATAGAGACTTAGATTACTCAAGTATGTACTTACGAAAATTATAATATACTTAAATTAAAAACTAAAAACTTGTGACATCGATTATCGTCATGTAGTTTAATATCGTAGACACGTCCCACTTCCCGATATTTGTGTTCTCGAAAATTTCGAACCAAAACAACGGTTGTCTTGTTCAAAGACATGGAGTTAGTTAGCCACACCTCCGTTTTCTTATTTAAAAAAAAATATATTTTATACGAACATTATATTACTTCAGTTTAATGTTGGCAGCCATTTTCATTGAAGATTAAAAATACTTAATCTGAAGCCATATTTAATTTCAAACAAGAATATAAATTTGTTGTAACAATTATTTACGATACTTTCAGTTAAACAATATTTATTGTATTGGAGCAATGGACACTCTTTATAAAAATAATGAGAATTCTAAAACAAAGACATCATGTGTTTGAATCAAGAAATAAGTTTTGTTATATTTAAAGAAATATTGCATTGAAATAACATTTTATTAGTTTCGTTTAGTGTCACTACCAACATTCGTCTAAGGTCAAAAATAACTTGATACAATGTATTTTTTTTTTAAACAAGAAATTCGGTACATTAGTTTGATTACTCAGGATATTTTAGGATAAGTACGATGTATTGTATTGGAACAACGAAGTTTACTTCAGGTCAAAGTAATATTGTGAACTCAAAGTAAGAATATTAAAAACTTCATTCAATTTTCTACAATTTCACTTTAAATCACATTGCTTTGTCAGAAGAAAATATGTTTAAGACAACATAATGTCTTGATGGAAAGAAATCACAGGACTCTTTTTTTTCCGTGTATGCTTTTCTGTCGACAAAGAGTTATTGCAGTTGTTATTTTTATGACGTAGAAGTTGGTATAAAAAGGTTGCATCGACTTGGCTGGATTTTGTAATAATATTAAGATTTTCTAGAGAAAACTCCTCTGTAAAACAAATAAAATAAGTTAGCGTGACATACAGATAGACGGACGGACAGACACTGAAGTCTCACAATAAGGGTCTCTTTTCACTATTTTGGAACGGAATCCTAAAAAATGGCAAGCGATTAAAAAGACCATAGATCATGGAGATAATCATAATCATAATCATAATCATAATCATTTTATTGGCAATATTCATTACAAGTCATTACAAAATACAAAACATAAAATTATACAATAAATGTACAAAATAAAATCTTAACAAGCATGTCAACTTATTGACTAGGCGTAGCACAACTACGACGTAAACTTACGTAGCGAGTTTTCGATAGAAAAGTGTATGCCATTTAAGCCTGTCAACAGCGCACTGACGGGCGTAAATGGCGTACACTTATCGAAAACTCGCTACGTAAGTTAACGTCAAAGTTGTGCTAGATACACTGTTTCACTAACTATGGTCTAAAATTGTCGCAATGAAATTACAATAAAATGTCATGATGTCAAAGGAAAAATGTCAAAAAATATATATGAAGTATAAGTAGTCATTGTGTAAAAATAATATTATTCATAATAAATCAGTCAAAATATGCTTTCAATAAACTCATCATAGCTGTAGAAAGTCTGCTCGACAAGCCAGCGTTTGAGGCGTGATTTAAAACTCCCGATAGTGCCCGTAATTCAGCGAAAGAGGTTGCATAACATCTTTTCTAAACTCTTTGAGTAGGCTCGTGCTGCCTCGTGCTAAATAAATCTCTTCTATTAATTGTTTTACCAATTAAATATGCTCTGGAGAATAAATTTCTACGAAACTCTTGTTAGATTACCTAATACTATTTATTAAACCTCTTTAGCTTACTTAATTTCCTCTAAACCAAGCCAAAGAGGTTTAAATCAGTAAACAAACCGCAAAGCTCCAGCGGACTGGATGAATTACCCCCGAGCCACACGTCCGACGATTTAATTTCAAGCCAAGATAAATTGTAACTGCGGTCGGCGGCTAAATAGGTTGTCTACGCGAGGAAAAACCGGGATCAGACAGCCTGATGTAAAGATAAAAGAGTTAATACCCTTTGGCTCTAGTAATTAGGTGGCTTATCAATTGAGGGCGAGTTAGTAGTTGCGATTTAAAAGGTTATTGTAAAGTTTTACGTTTAAAAATGGGAGGGAAATAACATGATGCAATTATTGCCTAAAACTATAAGGGCCACTTATTTTTGAATTGCACAAAAGTTAAATGACATAATGTAAAGTAACGTTAGAAAATATAGCCCAAATAAGAAAGAGAAAGACCGAAAAATTCGGTTTAGGATAACTCCTAGCCCTTTTAGGGTTCTGTACCTCCTTCGGGGAAGAAAACTTAAGACGAGACTTCGGTGTCTGTTCACAGCCAATTATGTGAAAGGGACGTCTGGTCCTAGGGACGGCTTCGTACGTAGACGAGTTGACCCTACCAAATTGAAGACACTAACCTTTGCTTACTAAAATGTGAAACCTAAAACCCTAGGGCACGTCTCTGACGATAGGTCATTCAAAAACACCCGACGCCATTTCTGTTGAACCAAACATAAAACAAACGCGAATATCTTGTTCAAATAACGAGGGATCCTTTTCGGGTTTTATAAGTGTTTTATGTTAAAACCATTTACTGTTGTGCTCCACATGAGTTATCTGAAAGGGTGCAATCAAACGTACATTGTCATATATCTTTATAGTTGACGAATAAACAGTAGGAACTCTCTCAAAAAAAAATACCACCCGTAAAATTGCGAATACGATTTTTCGGGTTCTTAGACGTTTCGCACAGCGAGCGGTTCAAACCGCGGTGTGAATTGCTCAAGAGTTCATTTTGGATAGGTCCTTGCGCAATGTGGTGCGAATAGTACGTTTTGTAATGGGTCGATTCGGACCGCAGAGGAGAACAGTTCTCTTGTTAGATGAGTGAGTTTGGACAGAAAATACATTTCATCGTTTTTTATTTTTGGCTTCAAAACTATTATATGTGAAAAGATGTGTCCACATTGTTTCCTAGTAGTGCGAGTGATGAGACGAGGCAGTTGCAGTCATGACTTGCGTTAACTTGGATAAGTTCAAGACTACTCCATGTGACCAACAGGCGAGTTAATGGCCAAATGCAACTTTATTTGCGATAAAGTATAACTTTGTCAGCTTAGTGCAAGAAGTTATTAACTGCAAAAGTTACTAATTTGCTATGACGTGAATGACGTGAAACTAACGTGGTTTTGACACATTTTGGCTATAATAAACATGGAAAACACAAGTTTCATTGAGTAGGATACTGCGACTATTTTCGGTGATCTTTTTCGAGGAATGCGTCGTGTGGAATGAATCGTGATATGTTCGAAGTTACGTCCAACCTGGCACTGATTTTGTAGTTAATAACTTCTTGCAGTAAGTCGACGATTTAGAGTCTCGACTTGGAAACTAGGAGAAATACACAGTGCTAGACGCTAGTAGAGAATATACCGCCCTCATAGCGATTAAAGGCTCGCACACATTAAGGCGGGCCGCACCGCACCGCAGCGGCATTTATATATAAAACTAGCGGTCCATCCCGGCGTCGCACGGGTGGACATTGTTCTGAAAAAAGATTTTCCCGCTTTTATGTTGAAATTTTTTCTTAATTTTCTTTACTATAAACCTCACGGAGCCCGAGACCTTTCCAACGAATGCAAAACCGTGGAAATCGGTTCGTGCGTTCTGGAGTTATAGCGTCAGGAAGGAAAACCCGACTTATTTTTATATAGTAGATATAAAATGTTAGTAGTATGATAGTTCATATAAAATGTACGAAAGTGACGCAGGCGATTTTTGTAATGCGTTGCGGTGCGGTGCGGTGTGCGCGAGCCTTAAGAGTCTTGTCTCGACTGCCCTTACTGCTATATTTTGTATATTGTCCTTGTTGTCCCTTTTATCACATAAAACGCGCTCTTTTTTATATCCCCGTGAAAAACCCGGTTACTTGTTTTGCGTCAGGGAATTTATGCGAAAAATAATAACTTTTTGATGCGAACAGCGGAGATCGGTTTTATATGTCATTAAACGTCGATCATAAACTGATATAACTGTGATTGCAATAAATAGATCGGGAGCTATTGTTTATGATTCGATCCATCCGGGAACTAGGGTGACGTCAGCTAGATAATTGCTATTCATAACTTTAATTAAAATTGGTGGAAGTTGTAACATAACATACGTCGATTTATTCTAGTAAAACAATATGTGAGTTTGTTTGTCTGTTACTCATTCACGCAAAATCGGATGTTATGAAGTTTTGTTGAATATAGGTAATACTCTGGATTAACACAAAGGCTACTTTTAATCCTGAAATTTTTTACAGTTTCTGTAGGATAACAGGTGAAAACCGCGATGCGAAAAAATCAGTTGTTCCATAGAAAAAACAGCTGATTTTTTTTGCTAATTTCGGGTTGGTCTCATAGTAAAAGTTATTCATTATGATGAGTATTACGTGCCCTTTTCGGCTTAGCATACCCTTTTCTTATAACCCCTGTATAGTTATAGTTATAGTTATAGTTTTATTTCAGTACTAGAAAAAGCACATGTCAAATTACATTTTTCAAATGTCAAATTACAAAATTTAAAAATTTAAAATTACAAATTTCAAAATGTCAAATTACAATTTACAATTCCAGAAAAAGTAATGCATTCTAAACAAAAATAAAATAAAATAATTAATAATTAACTCGAACAATAAAATACGCTTATACTCTAGGCAGAAACTCATCTACTCTATAGAATGATTATATAGTAGGTATAGATAAATAATAATAAAGTAGTCAGTAGGTCAATCTCAGACATACTCGTATCTTCAATAAAAGCTCACATCAATAAAGAATACGATAAAATACAAAGGAACGAACAATTGTCAAAGAAACGAAACAACCACTAATACAACCTTTAAGAAATGATAAAGTGGCCAAAACTGACATAAGCGTTTAGTGATTCAAATCGATAAACTTGAGCGATATGTGCAGGGAACTTTTGTATAAATTGAAACACGGCGGCGCCCGGGGGCTTCGGGCCGATGTGCTCGAACACAGCTTTATAGAGCTATTAAACTTCCAACTGTGACATTTACGTCTGCTCAAAGGTTACCCTTACAGATGCCGCCAACCGGGCCGATCCTGGACCTGGTAAGTGTATTTAAAAAAATATATTGATAGGCTTGCGTTCGACCGCCATCTCGCCTGGTGGTAAGCAATGATGACAAATCTATAAATGCAACCACTTACCAACCAACTACCAACAAACCACTACATGATAAGTGGATGATGGGGATTATAGGTGTAATAATGGGGTCAGGAACTCAACAAATCAAACGACCAAAATCCCGATTAACAAATTTATTCCTCACTCCAAAAGAATTTTCACAATGATCCCTCCCAACCACAACCGATAACATGATCGCAACCGATTCTATTTTCAACCACCCCTTCTGAAAATTAACTTTGTTGACTTTTAAATCAGTGTTGCCATCTCTAAAAATTTAAATTACTCTGGCAACCAACATTCTACCACAGATAATAAAATTAATTATTATTTGACGTGGCCCGATTCGCATAATAGGTACAGCATTATTTGTTCCTACCAAAATTAAAGTTTGAGGAAAGCGTGACCAAGCATTCCCAATTGATTAAATTATCAAGGTGACGTACCCGCTCCTAGTAATAAACCTATGAAAGTGAACTGTCAACTCAACTATCAACTGTCAAAGTGTGTCAACTGTCCAAAATTAATTAATTAATTGCTGTGTTTATTTAATTAATTAATTAACTACGCTTGTTTTTTATCATATAATCCTTATATGAAAAAATGAGAACCGATATCTATCGGAGGTAATCTTTGACTCGGATAAAGACGCCCGAGGACCTTCAGCGGCGGTTTGTCCTCGGAGTGAGTTCTCAATTGATTGATGATAAACAATCGTATTCAGAAACATCCAAAATACCTATAGTCTTTTGGATACAATGTGCGTTGTATCTTCTGTTGTGTACGGTTACCAGACAAGAATATTCCAGACATTCCGGATTTTTTATCTGTCAAGGAAGCAGGGTGGGTAAACTAGAAACAGTAAGACTTTTTTTCAAAGAGAGATAGATAGAGATAGAGAGATATAAGAAATTCATACAGGATGTGGCGTAAAGAGTGGATAATCTTTTACTTACGGCTGGGGGAAATCACGACTGTTCGGAAAAGTCAATTTGTAATAGTAAAAGTAACATGGGTTTCGAGTTATTGGACATATTAGAAGTCTAATTTTCCTCAAATTTTCAAAATTGTCCAATTTTAACTCGAAAATCGTGACTCTTTTACTGAATACAAATTGTCATTTTCCGAACAGTCGTGATGTCTCCCAGCCGTAGGTAAAGGATTATCCACTCTTTACGCCACACCCTGTATATAAATATAAAAATAACTGCCTCCACACTAAATTTCATCAAAAATCATCCATTTTAGTATCGAACACTATAGGCTCTTGTAACTACTTATTCGGGTTACGGAGCAGTTCGTTCTGATAGATATTACTAAGCCTCAAAATTTTAATGTGTTTGTTGACTTACGCGGTATATGCCGAGCGGACGAAATGAAATCCGTACGAAAAATACTGAAAACAACTTTTCGTGATTTTAGTAATACTTTTTTGGCTTAAATTATCTGTAGTACATTAGTATCACACTTATCAAAAGCGAGTAAGCGAGTAAAGTTGTAGTGGTAGGGCTCTTTTGCAGAGCCCGCCTGGGGAAGTACCACACCTTTGCCAGTTATTCCACCGCCAAGCAGTAATGTGCAAACATTACTGTGTTCCGGTTGGAAGGGCATTGTTTCCAGTGAAATTACAGGGCAAATGGGAGATTAAACAACTTATATCTCAGGGTGACGAGCGCAGTGCTGTGCCGCGCAGGGTCTTGAATTCTGTGAGTTCAAAATTCTGGGTAGCGCAGACCTGTTATGGGCAAACGTGACGTTAACATCAGGCGTGCGATTTACTCGTCTCGTCACTCAATTACATAAAAAAAAAAAAAAAAAAAAAAAAAAAAAAAAAAAAAAAAAAAAAAGCGAGTTGGTTTAACACTGATTAATCTATACTATGATATTATAAAGAGGAAAGATTTGTATTTTTGTATGTTTGTGTTGAATAAACACAAAAACTACTAGACCGAATTCAAAAATTCATTCACCTTGATTGTGCTACATTATCCCTGAGTAAAGCCCGTGCAAAGCCGGGGCAGGTCGCTAGTTTGCAATAAAAGTAGTTAACTTTAAGTTTTTTGCTTGTCGGCACTAAAACAATAAACTCATTTAACAACAACAACCCTTTGTCATTAAAATTCAAATTCAATAACATCCGCCGCTTCCAAATTCTAGTAATGAGAAATTTCAACGATTTCTCGAATATAATTAAAATCGAATTAAAATATCCACCTTGTTGACAGCTAAAAGTTATACTGTGGGCCTAGCACAACTTTGACGTAAAAATACGTAGCGAGTATTCGATAGAAAAGTGTACGCCATTTACACCCGTCAGGAGCATACTTGACAGTCGTAAATGGCGTGCACTTTTCTATCGAAAACTCGCTACGTATTTTTACGTCAAAGTTGTGCTAGCCCTACTGGTTGGGCCACGAAACGTAGTTACTTGCTCAGTGGGGCTGCGGAAGCTGTGTAAACTCGATGAAATTTGCTTTTTTTGTTAAACTTTTTAATTGTTACAAACGAGTCGAGTTTCGGACCAAAAAGTTTGGGACATTGTTGTAGACGAGCAATTTTTTTTCATTAAAGATTTCTCTGAGTTTGCTTAGAGAATGTTGGCTTTGGGATTGGGTTTGTAGAAGTTGTGTCATTTTTTACATTACCTTACCATTACCAACTTAAACCTTTGAGTCACTAACGACTTATTTAGGGTTATTCATAAAGGGTATGCTAAGCCGAAAAGGGCTCATAGAAAAATATCAATGACACTCGATAAAATGTATGGAACAGCTGTTTTTTTTTCGCGAATTTCGAGTGGGTCCCATAGTAAAAGTTGTTCATAATGATGAGTACCATGAGCCCTTTTCGGCTTAGCATACCCTTTATGAATAACCCTATATTTATTTATCTGAATTAAAAACACGTATGCAGCCGTGGTGTCACTGTCTCAAATACTAAGTTTTATTTTGTTTTAAATTTTATTTTGCAACATGGATTTTTTATTTGAAAAAAAAAAACTGGTGTTCATTTTAAATTTGACTACATAAAAGCATTAAGCAGATTATCTGAAACCAAGCAATTAAAACAGAAGAGAAGCAATCAATCAGCTCGACCCTATTATTGGGCGCTTGAGACTATCTCCGTCAGCCTCACTCTCATGACATTTTTAATGAGAGCGACAGTGACCGAGAGATCTCCCTTGCTAGAATATTTCCCCTGTTAGGAGAGCCATTTTGTACTTCATTCGGATTTTCATAAAGTATCCTGTTTCGAATTTCGTACGGTTTCTAGTTAAATTGCACGTTAATAGCGCAATATTGCTTCTGATGTGACGTAGCTACATTAATGAACGTGAAAGCGTAAATAGGAACGTAAAATGTCGAAGCAAGTTTGTATGTACGTAATTTTATATCAAATTGTTACGCAACTTTAATTTCGAAATTCAAAATTAACTTAAAATTTGAGAAATGTAATCGTACGTAAAATTGATTGCTTCTTTGTTTAATTTCGTGTCTTGTATTTTTAACCTCGGAAATAGTTACTCAAAAACAGTAAGTATCTCTACGATATGAAAATTTACGTAAGGTCTACAACAAGTTTTGTAGCACTGCTACGACGTAGCACTTGCTACAAATCTTAACATTTTTGACAACTTGAAAAAGTAAACTACATTCCATCAAACAATAGAGTATTTCATATTCAAAAGGGTACATAACCCTAAAAAGGTGAAGGAAAAATGGGTTCCTGAATTCAGACGAACTTTTCCAACAAATTATTCTGTCACTCTAAAAGGATTACCACTTCAGCTTTGTGTCTATTCGAGCGTGTCACCGTAATCCACGGTTCGGTGATTTTTTAAGGTTATAACTTAGTTCTCTATATTCATACGAATTCGTTTGAATAGATCTTGATAACCGTTCGTTTTTCCGTTTTTAACCGACTTCAAAAAAGGAGGAGGTTATCAATTCGACTGTATGTTTTTTTTAATTTTTTTTTAAATATTTTTTTTATGTTTGTTACCTCATAACTTTTGACTGGGTGAATCGATTTTGATGATTCTTTTTTTATTAGAAAGCTGACGCTTCCCATTTGGTCCCATTTCAATTTAGTCCAGTTCTGATAATGGTATCCATGAGGAAACCATATAAGTCTTAAATTTGCATTAAGTACGTGCGCGACAAATAGATGAATACTCGTAACTCAATAGACGGTCTTTTGAAGTCGGTTTTTGTTTTGTAAAAATAATGTTCTTGTGTTATCACAAGTTTCGCATTAAGCAGTAAAAAAAAAGTTTATGTTGATACTTTACATCCTCCTACATTTTTTTGACTAATTTGTATTTCAAAATGTTTAAATGAATAAAATGTTTAAATATCGACTAACTATATAAGAATCAATCGAATGTCATAATAATGCCTACTTAAGATGGCAACAATTTTAATCTATTTAAAACGTTTTAGTAGAAACAAACAACAACACAACAAATGTAACGATTCGGTTTTTAATATAGGGTTATTCATAAAGGGTATGCTAAGCCGAAAAGGGTTCATAGTATTCATCATTATGAACAACTTTTGCTATGGGACCAACCCGAAATTCGCGAAAAAAAAAATCAGCAGTTCCATAGCAAAATGTCAATGACATTCGACAAAATGTATGGAACATCTGATATTTTTTCGCGAATTTCGAGTTGGTGCCATAGTAAAAGTTGTTCATAATGATGAGTACTATGAGCCCTTTTCGGCTTAGCATAACCTTTATGAATAACCCTGTATTAGTAAGACTATTTCGGTTTAAGTTTTCCTTTTGTGCATTAAGCCGAAATCAGTTTATTTGTAAATCTATTTATATGTTGATCAAAAAACTAGGTAAGGCCAATTTTCCATGTAAAATTTAAATTCGAATTTCACGAACAATATTACAAACAATACGTACGAGTATATCGTATACGTAGTATCGTATAGTACGTTTTTACGTGAAACATGAGCTCTGTGATTCTGGAAACGAAATGTTTTATCAGAATTTCAGCGCACTGAAGCCATTTCCGACTATAGTGAAATATGATTCAGGTTCTAGAGTTTTGTGAACGTACATAATGACATCGGTATATCAGTCAGATGAGCTGTGGTCATACGACAAGCCTGTCAACTACGAAACTTTTATTTTGCAGTTTTTTTATTTTCTAGTTAGGCCTCGCGTTTTAATTTTAGCTATCCTGCAGAAAACGATAAATTTTTTTCAGAACAAAAAAGTAGCAGGTTGTCCCAAAATGTGTGCCTAGAATAAGCTACCTGCACGCCAAATTTCATCTAAATCCATTCAGCCGAGTATCAAAGAAACATGAAATAAACATCCAAAAATCTACAGACAACATAAAACTTTCACGTTTATAACAGGATTTAAAGGATAATATTACTAGGATTTTAAGAAAAATAATATAAATTCTATACCGTTCATATTCATGAATTTACATAGCAACATTAGTAACAAGTGAAGCAAGTACGGTTCCTATAGCCGCAATAAGAAACTTTGTTAATATTGCCGTGAGGCCGTGATGTAGAGGCTTGGAGAGTTACGAGACGAAACGAGCTGAACCAGAGCTAATCTCTTTTATGAAACTACTCTATCTTTGCATAGAATTATGAATGTATTTACATACTTGGTCGGTGAAAATTTAAAATTATGACGCAGATTTATGAAATATCAATTTTATTTATACTTAGGTCGGTGGAAAATTAGGAAGCGAATATGTTTTAGTCTAAACGGAAACGTGCTTTTTTTGATACTTTTAAATTTAAACGTAATAATGGTTCATAATGTAATCCCTGTTAAAATTTAATATAATTTTTAATATTACTTTTAAGGAAGGAAATACGAACGGACATTTAGGTTTGTGTGAGTTTGAAAGTTTATTGCTTCAAGCAAAAACAGCTGAAAGAATTTGTATAAAATTTGATAGGGAGCTATCTTAAGCCCTGGTTTAATAATTATAGACTTTTTGTTATAATTAAACACGGGAATACTCACGTAAAAATTAAGTCGTCCACTACGACTAGTTTCGGTCACATTCGGTGACCTTCATCAGGCGAGTTTACAAACGTGACGCGCTCGCGGTTGCGTCTCGTTTGGCACTGCGTGTCAGTGCGCCTGATGAAGGTCACCGAATGTGACCGAAACTAGTCGTAGTAGACGACTTAATTTTTACGTGAGTATTCCTGTTTAATTACGAGTATAACAAAAATGTGTGAAAACCACGTTAGTTTCCATTATAGACTTTGTATCCCGGAAAACACGGGTGTAACCGTACGGCACAACTGGCCTACTCGTATTCTTCTTCTTCTTCTTATATGAAAATGAATCGCTGTTCGTTTGTCTGGCTATAACTCGAGAATGGTTGGACCGATTTCGCTAATATTTGCGGAAGTTCAGGGAAGGTTTAAAAGTAAAAAACAGCTGATGAAACCGCCGGGTGCAGCTAATAGTAAATAAATATTACGTGCAAAAACAAGACAACACTTGAACGCTAATGAAGTTCAAATAATAATTAAGTTTAAGTAGCGTTACAAGTAAGACCGTAAATAATGGCCTTCTATTTCAAAAAGCGCCTTCTTCTCTATGTTACACAAATGCCAAATTAAAATTCAGCACTAACATAACAAAATTACACAAATTATATTTTATACAAGAGTGAAAGTAACAAAATTAAACTGAAAAGAAGAAAGGAGAATCCGGACCGAAACGGTGTAGGTATAATCTGATGAAGGCTCATTAATACACCAGATAATCTTAGACAGAAAGATGGAGCACTGCATTAGGTAGATAAATAAACTCTGTATTGTTCACAACAAACATTTTTTTTTCTTTTTTTAAAGACACGCAAAAGAGCTTTTCTTGATAAAATTACAATCTAGGCTCAAGCTAATAGGTGATTTAAATCTAACTTAATTTTGTAACACCTGAAATGACAAACAGAAAGAATCATATCACTCAAAAGTAGTGCAACAACAGGTGGCCTTATTGCTAAGAGCGATCTCTTCCAGGCGTTTGCGTTAGATATGGATGAAGCCGAGAACTCCTCCACTTTGCGCGTACTTACACAAGCTCCACAGTGCCGTGAGTATTGGAGTATTGTTAAGTTAACGTATGCGGCGTGTGTACGTGCGCGCTTAAGTAGGGAAGTTCTTGGCTTCACCCAAATCTAACGCAGCGCTCCATCTTTTTCTTTAGGTTTATCTACGTAATACTTGAATTTTCTCGCCGAAATGTTATTTTATCTTAGAAATATCAACATAATTAAGAAGTTTCAAATGAAATGAAGGCAGGAGGATCTCGTTTATTTTCTTATTATTAGTCCCTTATTTGAGTTTCTATTTGTAAAGGATCATGAGAGTAATTAGGATTATGATATTATTATGCTATGGTATGCAAGGGCTGAAGTTTTACCTTTCATTTAATAAGCTGCTTTAATTAAATACTAATTTATTAAGCACTTACTTGAATAATTATATAGATGAATATAATTTTTGAACTTTTGTATTGAGCTTTAATATCAACTACAATTTTTTTTAAATCCCTTTATATTATGAAACATCACAAAACAAGGAAACTACACGGCTCCATGTGTTACTTTTTACTATCAGAAAAGCCCTGTCTCTTGAACTATAACCTAAAATCAAGGTTGTTTCGGTGTTAAATAAACGTAGCTACAAACTTATAAGATCACTGCACAGCTGATCTCTAAAGTTTGCTAAATAGTGGAACTAATTTTTCTTCAAAAAGCTGTCACTTTTGTTCAGACCATACGATGGTGGCTCCATCACTAAACTTCACAAATTAGTTGGTGCCACGCTGTCCTCTCTACCCTTCTTCTTAACTAATTTCCTAAACAGTCATTGACTTGTCCGGTCCGTGAACCCACATAATAATAAAGGTGTGTGCACACGAGATTTATATCCGGGAACTGTGACCCGACGTCTTGCTAATAAGCTACGACAAACCACACGATCGGCGATACGACATCGGTAGGTGACGATGTTTATGATAGAAGAGTGCATGAGTACATGCTTAACATGCGCTTTACAAATAAATAGCTAGTTTTATGGCTGAGTAAAAAAAAGACACGCAAAAACATGCTGAGGTAACAAATAGGTACGTAGGTTATTAATGACATAATATTACTGGAAAGCTTTCTGAACATTAATCGTAGAAAAAAAAATGTAAGCTACGTGATTTATGGTGAAATTACGAACACGAACTACTTACCAAACTAAAACTAACTAAAACAACAAAAGAAGAAAGATAGTAAGTTAGTTATAAAACTAACTTACTATTCTCAACGAGTAGTGGCTTTGAAGTAGTTAATCCATATTTAGTCTATTTCTTTCTCTAAAATTTTAGACTCCATCGAAAAAGACAAAAGACGGAGTAGCCTTGGGCTACTTCACGTTTATTAATTAAGAGGGTAGAAATTTGGCACATCGTAAGATCGTGTCGCAGATTATAAGCGGTCGCGTCGTGTCGGTCCTCTGTCAATGCTGGACGGTTTAATCGGCGGGCTCGTCTGTTTGCGCTCAGTCCACATCTGAACCGGGTTACGGTGATGGAAGAAACGCCGACCTAGTTTAGACCTGGGTTTGTACTGTAGTGGCTGAGTGCCGATACTTGTCCGAACCAGGCTAAATTAAAAACAAAAAGGTATTCTTTTTACAGATGTTTTAAAGTGTGTTAGGTGGTGTTTCTCTTACGAAAACATATGAAACGTTAATAACGTTCTACACTTTGTGTCGGGGATGCTATGGAACACACACAAAGACAAGGACAACTAATACTCAGACCCAGAACAGATATTTAAATTCATCATTCAGTTAACACTTTAATTGCTGCTAATAGAACCATGAACAACCTTCATTCCAAATGTCATGTAAATCCGTTCAGCCGTTTTTGCGTGAAAGAGCAACAAACATACTCACAAACTTTCGCGTATATAATACTAGATGCGCCCCGCGGTTTCACCCGCGTTTTCCGGGATAAAAAGTAGCCTATGTGTTAATCCAGACCCTGAACAACCTTCATTCCAAATTTCATGTAAATCCGTTCAGTAGTTTTTACGTGAAAGAGTAACAAACATCCATACATACATCCATACTTACAAACTTTCGCCTTTATAATAGTAGTAGGACTAGCGGTCCGTCCCGGCTTCGCACGAGTAGACACTATAAATTGAGATGTGAGCTATCCTATCTGTTAAGTGAGATCGAACTGCACACGGTGTGCAAATTTGATTGAAATCGGTTAAGTAGTTTAGGAGTCTATAGCGGACAAACAACGTGACACGTAATTTATATATATATACTAGCTGACTCGACAGACGTTGTCCTGTCAAAAGCCATTGCGTCTATTGCGTAACTATAGCAACCGTAGTATGTTGATGCTAACTTGTCAATTTATAGTAAAAATTATCAGTATATATATAATTTGCAATAAATTAAAATTGCGACTATAATTTGAGATTTAAACTATCCTATCTCTCAAGTTGGATCGAACTGCACATGGTGTGCGAATTTTATTATAATCGGTTAAGTGGTTTAGGAGTCCATTGAGGACAAACATTGTGACACGAGATTTATATATATTAAGATATATATATATATATTAATATTAGTAGGACAGGTACTATACATCCACATACATATATTTCAGTAAATTTTAAGATAATAAAGTTCACCCATACGATACGTGCCGTGCTACAAAACATTATAGTTCTATAAACAGATCACGGCGACACGACCGCTTATAAACTTATAAAGTTTACAGAATCTTCATATATCTATGAAGCGAGCGCGGGATCAGCTGCACCGAATATTATGATGCTGATAAGCTAAGTTCAAGTGTACGTGAGATAGAGATAAAGCATGCAGTGTGATCGAGGCCTTACCCGTGGAAAATGTATGGATAAAATAAGGCTTGATGATTCTGTGAAACTCTGCTTAATTTAAATTATTGGAAGCGAAATTGTATATTCAGGAAAAGTAATCGAAATACACGATTCGTTTTATGTTTCAAATAAAACTTATTTTGATAGTGTTGTGCTATACACAATACATATTTCGTGATTTATTATTTCCTTTCAAAATCCTTAATTAACAGGATCTCACGAAATATCTACTGATAGAATCTTTCTTTCTTCATCTTTCAATAATTGAATAAAAATCCCGACAAATCGACTATTTTCAAATTGCTAAGGATACTCTCGATCAAATCACCTAAACGAACCAAAATTGATTCAGCAGTTTGGGACACATTGTCACAGATAAAGACACTAATACACCGTACACATTAAAAGCTTATACCACCACCTTGTTTGCGTTGGCGGCTAAAAATAATTGATATAAAACTTTACGCAGACTATTTACGAATCTAGTAGGTCTACTTTTTTGTACCTGAGTATCGAGTATTAGTACCTAAATGTACCTTTTTTTTTTTTTTTTTTTGGGGGGTGGGAAATCATCAAATGACCCCTCCCACTCTTGGGCAGAGCAGAAGGGAGTGTCAGACTTCTACTGACCAAAAACCACCCATGTTCCTTCTACGCCCTTGTGACGCCGAGGCCGCGGTAACTTCAACCCGCAGCCCCGACGGGCATGGGCCCTTTCGGGCCCCTTCCATGTTGCTGACATCTCTTTGAGGCGCGCGTGGAACACGAACGCGCCGTCGACACGACCTGTGTCGTCATAAGACGGACGAACAGCGAGCTAGCCCAATAGCTCACCGTCCACAGGCCCGCGTCTACGGTGGCCGGAGGGCGTCACGTGACCCCCGACGCCCGGCGCGCCTCCCACGGCGGCGGCTGGGACGAGAGGTTCTCTCCCTCTCACGTTCCGCCACCTCCTTCGCTAGCATCACTGCTTCGCAGAAGGAGGCGACGGCGTCCCATTCCTCCTCGCCCCGGACCATGGCTTGCACCAGGGCCGGACGCGAGAGATCGCCGCCGCCGATCGCCGCTACGAGAACCAAAATGTACCTGGTACCCGAAAGTAACAAGTTTGGTACTTGCAGTACGAGTACTAAGTTCATCCGCTTCACATAATGTTAGTCTCAAACTCTTCGAAAAAGTTTAGTTTTCTTACTTCGAGCTAGGGATTTTTGCAATCGATACTTTAAGAAATTAGAATATTTTAAACTAATACTGCCATGACGACGGTATTTTATCGATATATTTATACCTACAAAACATATTTTGTCTATTTCATACGATTTGAGCTTTTTGTGCTGTCTTTTACTCACATTTTTAAATATAATTTTATTAGAAAAGATATAATATAGGGTGGGTTCCCAACCAGTCACACCAAAACGAGTCACAGTGTTACTCGTTGTTTTTTTTTTAAACACGATTTTTTTGTTACGCGAGATTGACTGGTTGGGAACAATTAAAAAACTAAAGATAAATTAATTATTACCAGAATTTGAACAAACACTTTTTTACATTTGTCACAAAATATTAATTAAATACGAAACATCGATAACCGTAATTAACGCGTCCCATCCCTACTCCCGTAAATTTCCAATACACTGAAGTTTGAAGCTACCTAACTTTATATAAAAAAGGTATGAAGAATGTGTTTCAGCTTTTTCGAAGGATCAGGAACTGTTTGCGAACCGCTAACAAGATGTTCGATATTTCTTTTCGGGCCGTAATAGAGTGTTTTCTTTTTGAAATTACTTTTCTGTGAATTCATGCCAAAGATTGCTACTCGTATTAACCTTTTACACCAATTTTTATGGTCTTTACTATACACATATCCTACTAATATTATAAACGCGAAAGTTTGTAAGAATGTATGTTTGTCGCTCTTTCACGCAAAAACGGCTGAACAGATTTACATGAAATTTGGAATGAAGGTTGCTCATGGTCAAGATTAACACATAGGCTACTTTTTATTCCGGGAAACTCATGTTAACTTTTTGACCGCAAGTGAAACGGCGGGGCGCAGCTGGTATATATATTATGTATATATCTTTTTATTATATTACAGATCTGCAGGCTGATTCTATAGCACTTGCCAATCTGTTCGCATTTCTCTCATAAAAATAAATATAGAAATGTAATTTTAAATATATATCTTCGTAAACATGACTTTTTGTTATAATTATTTTTACAAAACAAAAAAACAAAAACCGACTACAAAAGACCGACTATTGAGCTATTCATCTATTTGTCGCGCACGTACTAAATGCAAATTTAAGACTTATATGGTTTTCTCATGGATACCATTATCAGAACTGGACTAAATTGAAATGGGACCACATGGGAAGCGTCAGCTTTGTAATAAAAAAGAATCATCAAAATCGATTCACCCAGTCAAAAGTAACCTCCTACTTTTTTGAAGTCAGTTAAAAAGTAAAAATTTTTTTGATTTCTGACAGAGAGAGTTTTACATCTGAGTGACCGCTTTTAGACCTTGTTTTATAACACTAATTGTGCCCGCGGTGATGAAAAACGTTAATGAAAAGTAACTTAAGAGTAATCAGGCTATCTCTATTACAATCCAATGAAATTGGTTTAGTAGTTGACCTATCTACATGGTAACAAATATTTAAACACACAATCTTTTGCATTCATAATATTAGTAGGATGTAATTTAATAGGCAATTGAAAATAATGAAAAGTCCCTACTGTACTTCTTTACTCTATATTGTGCCATCTATATTATTATTATTATTATTATTATTATTATTATATTATATAAAAGTGAAGGTCGTGACTGACTGACAGATCAACGCACAGCCTAAACCGCTTAAGCTACAAACGTGAAATTTGGACAAAAGTTTTATAACAAAAAGCGGACGCACACTAAGAAAGGAATTTGTCCAATTCAACCCTTAAGAGGGTGAAAAGGGGTGTTTAAGTTTGTATGAAAAATTTTTTTTTCTTTATGCTACGATTATCAAACTTTGCGAATATACTAAAGTTAAAAAAATAATTGACACCTATTTCAACATTTTTTAAAAATCAACCCCTAAAGGGGTGAAACGGAGCAATAAAGTTTGTATGAAGATTTTTTTTTTAATGCTGTGGTTATGAAACTTTGCAAATATACTAAGCTTAAGAAAATAATTGACACTTATTTTTTTGTTTTTTGAAAATCAACCCCTAAAGGGGTGAAACGGGGTATTGAAGTTTGTATGGAGATTTTTTTTTTGATACTGTGGCTACGAAACTTTGCAGATATACTAAGCTAAAAAAAATAATTGACACTTATTTTTTTGTTTTCTGAAAATCAACCCCTAAAGGGGTTAAACGGAGTGTTGAAGTTTGTATAAAATTATTTTTTTCCTAATACTTCGATTATTTAACTTTGCTATTGTAATAAGCTAAAAAAAATATTAGATACCTGTTTCATTATTTTTTGAAAATCAACCCCTAAAAGGGTTAAACAGGTAAAAGTGAATGTCGAGACTGGCTGACAGATCAACGCACAGCCTAAACCGCTTAAGCTACAAACGTCAAATTTGGACAAAAGTTTTATAACAAAAAGCGAACGCACACTAAGAAAGGAATCTGCCCAATTCAACCCTTAAGAGGGTGAAAAATTGTGTTTAAGTTTGTATGAAAAATTTTTTTTTCTTAATGCTACGATTATCAAACTTTGCGAATATACTAAATTTAAAAAAATAATCGACAACAATTTCATCATTTTTGAAAAATCAACCCCTAAAGGGGTGAAACGGAGCAATAAAGTTAGTATGAAGATTTTTTTTAATGCTGTGGTTATGAAACTTTGCAAATATACTTACTAAGCTTAAGAAAATATTAGACACTTATTTTTTTGTTTTTTGAAAATCAACCCCTAAAGGGGTGAAATGGAGTATCGAAGTTTGTTTAAAAATATTTTTTTCCTAATAATACGATAATTTAACTTTGCAATTGTACTAAACTAAAAAAAATATTAGATACCTGTTTCATTATTTTTGGAAAATCAACCCCTAAAAGGGTTAAACAGAGTGTTGAATCAACGCATCAAAATCAACAGATCAACGCACAGCCTAAACCGCTTAAGCTACAAACGTCAAATTTGGACAAAAGTTTTATAACAAAAAGCGGACGCACACTAAGAAAGGAATCTGCTCAATTCAACCCTTAAGAGGGTGAAAAATTGTGTTTAAGTTTGTATGAAAAAATTTTTTTTCTTAATGCTACGATTATCAAACTTTGCGAATATACTAAATTTAAAAAAATAATCGACACCTATTTCATCATTTTTGAAAAATCAACCCCTAAAGGGGTGAAACGGAGCAATAAAGTTTGTATGAAGATTTTTTTTAATGCTGTGGTTATGAAACTTTGCAAATATACTTACTAAGCTTAAGAAAATATTAGACACTTATTTTTTTGTTTTTTGAAAATCAACCCCTAAAGGGGTGAAATGGAGTATCGAAGTTTGTTTAAAAATATTTTTTTCCTAATAATACGATAATTTAACTTTGCAATTGTACTAAACTATAAAAAAATTTTAGATACCTGTTTCATTATTTTTGGAAAATCAACCCCTAAAAGGGTTAAACAGAGTGTTGAATCAACGCATCAAAATCAACAGATCAACGCACAGCCTAAACCGCTTAAGCTACAAACGTCAAATTTGGACAAAAGTTTTATATCAAAAAGCAGACGCACACTAAGAAAGGAATTTACCCAATTCAACCCCTAAGGGGGTAAAAGGGGTGTTTTAGTTTGTATGAAAAAAATATTTTTCTTAATGCTACGATTATTAAACTTTGCGAATATACTAAATTTAAAAAAATAATCGACACCTATTTCATCATTTTTGAAAAACCAACCCCTAAAGGGGTGAAACGGAGTATTGAAGTTTGTATGAAGAATTTTTTTTTGGTGCTGTGGTTACGAAACTTTGCCAATATACTAAGCTAGAAAAAATAATAAACACTTATTTTTTTGGTTTTTGAAAATCAACCCCCGAAGGGGTTAAAATATGGAGTGTTAAAGTTTGTATGAAAATATTTTTTCCTAATGCTATGATCATTTAATTTTGCAGATGTACTAAGCTAAAAAAATAATAGATACATGTTTCATTATTTTTGGACAGTCAACCCTAAAAGGGGTGAAACGGGGTATTAAAGTTTGTATGGAAATATATTTTTTTAATGCTACGATTATTTAACTTTGCAAAACTAAGGTAAAAAAATAATAGATACCGGTTTCATTATTTTTGGAAAATCAACCCCTAAAGGGGTGAAATGGCGTGGTAAATAAAGTACGGAGAGAGAATTGTAATGACTCACTGACAGACAACGCACAGCCTAGACCGCTGGTCGTAGAAATTAGAAATATGGAGTGTATAGTCTTGATGAGTAAACGTGTACCAAGAAAGGATTTTTTGTAATTCAACCTCTAAAGGGGTGAAATAGAGTGTTAAAGTTAGTATGGAGAAGCATTGTTTTTGACGCCACGGTATTGAAACTTTACAAATATACGAAGCTTAAAAAAATAACGAACACCTATTTCACCATTTTTGGAAAATCAACCCCAGTGGGGGTGAGATAGCGTGGTAAAGATAGTACGGAGAAAGAATTTGTTTTGATGCTAACTCAATGAAACTTTACAGATGTACTAAACTTAAGGCGGGTAAACAACATCCGGAAAAAATCCAAAACCTTCGAAAAGTCACATCCTCGAGGTGGAACTGCTAATTAACTCGAAAACTAAAAACATTTTTACCAAAGCGACTAAAAAGTCACCAAAACCTCGGACCTTTTTGGAGCCATTGAAAAAGAAGCAGGGATGCTTCCATTGTATGACGCTTTTTACATGCTCTCAAAAAAGAGGGATAAATTAATTTCATCCCGGAAAAATTATCGGTTCCCGAGGTACAGTCCACGCGGGCGAAGCCGTGGGCGGAAGCTAGTTTACTCATATTTCGAGGAAACGGCGATGAATTTTTGACGAGGCCACGTTACCGGCTTAATGCGGCATTAAGTTCTTTCCGCTGTGTACAGGAGGGGATTGTTTTTAATTTTTATTTAATTTGCCGATCTCTGTTGGAAGACGGAATTTGTTAGTTTTTTTGTCTGTTTGTTTGTGTTTTTATGTACGTAGATAACAATGTTGGCTTGGAAATTGTTTTTGGGCTTATTGTGTATTTCAAACAACTTAAAACAAATTAACCCTAACCCTAACCCTATGATATCCCTAACGTTGAAATACTCGTAGCTGAACCGATTTTTATAAAACATGCAGCAACATGCAGCAAGTTTTCTAGGCTCGATTTCTAGTATTCTTAACTTGCTTTAAAATAAAAATATCGCATTCAAATTGGTTCTTTCGTTTAAGAGCAATGGCGCCACAGACTGACATACACTGAACAGACACACATACATTGTGGTCAAACTTATAACACCCTTCTTTTTGCATCGGAGGTTAATAAAATCTATTTCAATCGCTCTCAGGTAGAATATAAATAATGGTAATATTTTTGTAAGCTTATGGCAAGAATAACAAAATGTTATGAAGTTTCATGACTACAAAAATATCCCCGTCTATTGAATCATTTGGAACAAAGTTATCGGACGCGTTGCGAAACAGTTACGGCCTTAATTATAATCGCCCCTTAAGTTCCGTTAATGAAATAAAGTGCGTAATACCAACCTACGTCACAAAACTTTGCAAAGCTTTTATGGGGCTTCTACATTTATAGGTAACTAACTAGCTTTTACCCGCGGCTTCGCTCGCATTGTTTTTTTTTTAAATAAAAAGTGTCCTATGTTACTTCCAATACGTCCAAAAATATGTGTACAAAGTTTCATGATGATCGGTTAAGTAGTTTTTGCATGAAAGCGTAACAAACAAACTTACATTCACATTTATAATATTAGTAGGGATGGTGTAGTGTAGAGAATGACATTGAATCGAAGAAGTTTTCGGTTTTTTTGTTGTCAACAAGAACACGCTAAGTACGCTGTCAAAAGTTTAATTCCGAAGACGAAAGAATCTGTCAGAAGCTGGAGTCTATTTGATTTTTATTGATTTTTTACTTTTACTTGTGTTTGGACGATAACGTCTTAATGATGCCACGTAGTGTATTTTTAAACGGTTTTATTTAGCTCACCCCGTTTGTTTTTTTATTATTTATTCTTGGGTCAAATTTAGTAATTCAAATTTCACCCTCTTCCTGTCAACCGATTAATCTGAAATTTTGTATACACTTTGGATTTTGGTGACAATACAATTATGTTTATTCATTATCATTATAAATTCAAGATGGCCGCCGCTACAAAATGGCGGATAATTTATGTTTTATTAATCCCATCAATATGGGTATCAAATGAAAGGGCTCAACAAGCAGAATACAATATACTATAAAAAAATTAAATCCAAGATGGCAGCCGCTACAAAATGGCGGATAACGTAGGTTTTATCAATCCCATCAATATGGGTATCAAATGAAAGGGCTCAACAAGCAGAATACAATATACTATAAAAATTGAAATACAAGATGGCGGCCGCTACAAAATGGCGGATAACGTAGGTTTTATCGATCCCATCAATATGGGTATCAAATGAAAGTGCTCAACCAGTATAATACAATGTACTATATAAACCGTGGGGCACGTCCCACGGTTTTCTTGCCCCACGGTTTTATTTTAGTCTAGTCTATGCATATGTTTATAATTCCCACGACTGTATCTATTTTATTATTTTTTGGTTTTTAGTACATTTATCTTAAACATTGCAATGTATGTTTTTTTTTTTAACATAAAACCGTTTAACTTAAAAATTTTTTTTACCTATTTTTATATTTTTTTTACTCTTGACTTTGAACACCATCTCGCCTCTTAAGTACGCTTGCCTAGATTCACTCGTGACTTGAGGACACCCAGATTATATCTATCGACACCCACTCGGGCAGAGCGTTCCACATTCTAGCGGTTCGTACGATAGTGTGTGGCGTTTTGGAAAAACTGCTATCGTTGAAGACTGAAAAGCATGACTTGTTCAATTATTTAATTGTTTTTTTTTTTTTAGTTTTGTATAAGTAAGCTTTACTTAACTTCGTTTAATTTAATTTTCAAATAATTAAATTCTTTGCAAACGTGAGTTACATTTAACATTCAATGTTACTAAAGCTCAATAAATAGTTCTGATTTCTTGGTTTCTCATAACTTTCACATACGCTAAGCATAATACTTACCAGTCCATTGAAAAGGGCCACATGACAATAAACTGAATTTTACGGCAAATTTATTTCGAACCATTTCTCGACCCACCTCAATGCTTCAAACACATTGTGTGTGTCCATTTTAGCAGTCTACGTTAATGTGTTTTTCCCGTACCCGAAGAATTGTGTGTTCACCACTTAAAATGGATCACAGGGGTTTAAAGGACACACGTCGGTTCGGAGTAGATTTGCAGAACATGGAAGTTTGGATTAAAAAAGCTTTTATAATATGCACTATTTACATATACTCGTACATAGTGCATAAAAGCTTTGTGTTTTACGTTTTTTTTTTAATTCTGTTATAGGCTTGCGTTTGACCGCCATCTCGCCTGATGGTAAGCAATGGTGCGGTCTACGATGGAGCATGCTTGTTGCTTGCCTAGAAGGAACCGATTTATTCGCGTCTTGAAGACACCCAAATTATATTACGTCACGTTACGTTATAATTATTTACGTTACGTATACAATATTTTATTTGCACGTATTATGCGAATGAATTATTTGGTCATTTAGCTATTGCATGGTAAAAAATTATTTTTGATGTAGACGACAGATATGTAGCTGCTACACCAAATTGCTTTCCACTTTAGAACGAAACCACTCCTAGTACGTGACAGAGAAGGTAGTTATCATTTCACTTCTTTAGTGAAATTCAAAGCACATTGTATCTATTCTTTAATCTGTACCTGACGAAATTGCAGCGAAATTGAAAACATGATCAAAGAAGTAGCTAAAGTACTTACCTTTTCTTGACGACAGCTATAAGGACAATGTGCTGAGTGTTCTTTGTTCCCCGGATCGCTCTGGAACAAGGAAGATTATTTGATACAAGAACATTATTTTACAAAACAAAAAACAAAAACCGACTTCAAGAGACCGACTATTGAGTTATTCATCTATTTGTCGCGCACGTACTTAATGCAAATTTAAGACTTATATGGTTTTCTCATGGATACCATTATCCGAACTGGACTAAATTGAAATGGGACCAAATTGGAAGCGTCAGCTTTCTAATAAAAAAAGAATTATCAAAATCGATTCACCCAGTCAAAAGTTATGAGGTAACAAACATAAAAAATAAAATAAAAAAAAAACATACAGGCGAATTGATAACCTCCTCCTTTTTTGAAGTCGGTTAAAAATATTTATTATTATAAAAAAATAGATTTTTGGAGTGACATGTTTGAGTATCTTTTTCTTATACAGGGTTATTCATAAAGGGTATGCTAAGCCGAAAAGGGCTCATAGTACTCATTATTATGAACAACTTTTACTTCGAGACCTACGTGAACTTCGCGAAAAAAAATCAGCTGTTCCATAGAAAAATGTCAATGACACTCGACAAAATGTATGGAACAGCTGTTTTTTTTTTGCGAATTTCAGGTTGGTCCTATAGTAAAAGTTGTTAATAATGATGAGTACTATGAGCCCCTTTCGGCTTAGCATATCCTTTATGAAAATATGTCCTATGTATAAAAATGAATCGCTGTTCGTTTGGCTCGCTATAACTTGAGAATGGTTGGACCGATTTCGCTAATTTTGACCTTGAAATATTTGTGAAGGTTTAGGGAAGAGTTGAAAGTAAAAAAAAATACAGCGGGTGATATCGCCGGGTGGCAGCTAGTTTTAAATAAAATGGAAAAAAATATAATAAATGCTATCATCTTATTCGGTTAGACAGACTCACAAACACACAATTTCTTATCCACATGCGTCCTCGTATGTTCTTATAATGTGTCTTACATTAGTGTTTTTATAATAGCTATTATTTAGCTCTGGTAACTCGTAGATAAATAATTATCTTTAGAATACAAAACAACTCATACAACAAAAATTGGATCTTAATAGATTCAAGTACTTGTAATTACTATCTAAAGGGTAAAAGTAATTACTAAAAGTAAGTATTAAAGGTAAAGTAATTACTATCTAAAGTAAACAATACAGGGTTACAAGGATTAAAATGTACTAAGCGGAAAGGAGCCTATCTTATTTCCACTACGACAAAAATCAATGATCATTATTCTATTTCCAGAAGAAATCACAGCCTAATAAGATAAGAAATAATAAATCCGAACACGATACAATAATATCGACCTTCGTAAGTTTTCCTCATTTTCGTAGTAAAAATATTACGAACGGCTCCGGTACATTTATCAGTAACTCGGTACGATCAAACGGAAACCTTGTGCAAATGGGATAATATTATATCAAAGTATCAAAGATGTCCTTTATTGGCTTCCATCGTTCCAGTTAGGTGCAGCGCAGACGGCACACTTTTTGTGCGATCGAGTCTGCGGCGCTCAAAAAGTCTGCATGGCGCGCAAAAAGTCGGTCGCGGATTTTTCACACTCAACGCACACGACGCACATCTTCGATCATTGAAATGATCGAAGATGTGCGTCGAAGCGTCGTGTGTGAAATTTGAAGAAATTTGAGATTTATGATACTTCTAAGTGTGAAAAATCCGCGACCGACTTTTTGCGCGCCATGCAGACTTTTTGAGCGCCGCAGACTCGATCGCACAAAAAGTGTGCCGTCTGCGCTGCACCTTAGGTACAAGTAAGGAACTAAACTACGCGTATCTATTAGTATTTAATCGAAAATAATCTCGATAGCAAATTCTTTGAATTGTATTGACGTAACGTCATAACAGACGCGATTGGATACGTCATCTTTTACGTAAACTCCAAGGCAGACAAATGGGTTGATTACACGTAACGAGTACAGTGGTGAGACAGTAAATCGACATACTCGGCCGAGCAAGCAAATAATGGTTCTAGTGACTGTCTCGCCTCATCAACATGTTTATACAAACCGAGTACTCGGCGGAGAGCGCTGTCTCGCCACAGTATTCGTTACGTATAATAAAACCATTAGGCTACCTGTCCACTGAATCGGAGAAGATATAACGTCTTGACAGACTTGGTTAGTGACGTCATCATTTGCGTAAACTCCAAGGCAGAAGGAATGACTGATGTTACGTCATTATTACGAGCTTGTATATGTAAGAGGGTTGAGAAATACTAAGCTGTCAAAAACTTGAAAACATACGATAAAAAAAAATAGAAGAAGATGATGAAGTGTGATTCATTCTTGCCATCTAAGATGAATAGAAAAAGATAAGCTTGGGTTGCTCTGGGATCCGTTGAAGTTCAACTTTGAAACTAGTCTAGCGACATTTCCAATAACGACTAAATTGTAATAAACTATATCATAAATGCGACGTGCATTCGTAGTTTATAGCTTTCGGTGAGTAAGTACGTGAGACGGGCGAAGTGCATTGCTGCGTAGGGTTATGAACTGCTTCTGGTTCAAAATTCTCGACAATAGTACTCATATATTATGTAAAAATAAATCTGCTTGTAACTATGTATCTAACTGTGTAACTATGTATGTTTGGGTGAAATCTTGTAACTCAATTTTGAATCAATCCCGATGTCCGATTGAGCTAAAATTGAAATTTAGTATACGTGTGTAACTCCGGGAGGGGGGGAGAGGTTATGTAAACACTGAATTATACTTAGAACTGCAAGCTTGGCATGGGTCGTGGAGAATTTTTTTTCTTCGTTTTACCTCGTGAGATCTCACATCTAGTTACACGCGGCTAAAAAAGGTGGAAAGACTATTAGACCACAGCTAGTGTTCAGAATTCAGGAGTATACAGGTAAGAAATTATCATCTACTAGCTGACCCTTGCCCACTTCGTTGGGCATGATGTTAATTAAACCCGAAGCCATCGCGCGCCGTCCGGACCGTTTTTTCTCCGATTCACTTTGCAAAACGGACTACCACGTAAAAGCCTTTTTAATTTTCGGTTTTTTATATAACCTATGACACTCAGCAATAATGTGGCTTTCTATTGGTGAAAGAATTTTTAAAATCGGTTCAGTAGATCCCGAGATTACCCCTTACAATTTAACAAATATACAAACACACAAACTTTACTTCTTTATAATATTAGTATAGATTCGTAAAACGGTTTTATTTAGATTGATCTGTTTGTTGTTGTTGTTTTGTTTATAGATGTATAGCTGTGTTTCGTATAAATATAATAGCTTTATATTGTATTGTTCGAATATATATATGTATTTGGAACTGTAGGCAAGTATCCAGTGACTATCCCAACACTAAGCATCCAAACATCCGCCCTTGAACTTAGCGTGGCGTGCTCTGTTTGCTTCGTACTTCAAGTAATAAAGGAGCTGGGATTACCAGGCGAGATTCCGAAATCAAGGGGAGCTAGTTTGGTATCGATATAATAATAACGGATTACTTACACATCACTACAAAAATATTTTTTATGTTGCTATGTATAATAATGTATATTTTTGCGAATTTGTACCAACCTAAATATTTTCATGTATACAGTTTGCAAATATATTTATGAAAGTATTTTAGGCTTAGCATAAATTCTGACGAAAAATACGTAGCGACTATTCAATAGAAAAATGTATGAACATATACAATGCCCGTTTAATTCTGACACTATCGAATACTTACTACACCACAATTTATGCTAGTTCACTGAATTGGCTCGTTTTTTGACACGATTTACTCTATCTATACTTACTGCTGTTTTTAGTACAATGTTAAAATAAAGATTAATAAAAAACAAGAGCCAATAAAGCCAATATTCCAAAACCATTCATGAATTCATAAATTATTGATGTAAACTTATTTAAAAACTCCTATATCCAGGGCAATAAAACCACCTTTGTTATGTAATATTTTGTGGTTCTCCAAGACTCACAGCACTCTTTTACTGATAGACTATACAGTACTTAGCGTTTGTGCATTGTGCAATGTAATTTGAAACTAAATTGTAGCCGCTCGGTAAGTGATATGTGTTAGGGTTAAACCTCACTGGCATAGAAACTATTTAGGTCTTTTTGTTCGCTTTTCTCATATGATTTTTTCTTGTTTTTTTTGGTTCTTCGTGTCTTTGTTACTGGAATGGATATAGCCCTGGATTCAGAGGTCAATATACATACATATTGGGTTGCTGCGTCAACAAAGATGACAAAATATTAACTTGGACAAAATATCCCGGATGAGCAAAAAATTCCGATTTAAAAAAAAAACTAAAAAAAAATTGAGCTTTGCAATTCGACACGTATGTAGGTATGTATAAGAACTACAAAATACTCACAAATAATAATCTACTTGGGTTTCGAAACATGTATATTCAAATGTTTACAGGTGTATGATTTTTTTCCTGAAAAATCACAGTTCCTCTAGGACAGCGGGTAAAAACCTCGAATCTCGAAGCGCAGCTAGATCCTAATTAAATATGAAATCCACGTTCTTATTATTATAGAGGGCCACCTACGTAATACTCCAGTAACGAAATACGGCTGTTGCTTTAATTATGTTAATTAAACGAACAGTTTCAGGCTGTATTACTTATTTATTAAAGGATTAATTACAATCACTCAGCTTTACCCGGCTTCTTTATGTTAACGACTCTTGGAAGCGAGTTTCTAATAACTTTTGGATGAAATATAATATTATTTTAGATGTGGACTTATGCGGAAAAACAATCTTGTTGCTAGTCACTGAAATGTTGCTAGTTGATTCCAGTTAGTAGACAGTAGATAGTTAGTAGTAGATTCCAGTGTTGATTGTTGTGTGAAAATAAATAATACTAGCTCATGCTTGAACTTTATACCGGACGCTTTTTCGATGCAGGTTTAGGGCTATGACACATTTTACATTTTTGTCTGGACAAAATGTATGGAAGGGTGTTGTTTTGACATTTTTTGTATAGATTTCAGTTTTTACACGTTTCTTTCCCAAACTCTACCCAACGGGTTTTGATGCGGTTTTTTTAATAGATAGATAGCTTATATGTATAATACATGTATAATATAGTAGAGAAATATACCT
Source organism: Alcis repandata (assembly GCA_949125135.1). Classification (NCBI taxonomy): domain Eukaryota; kingdom Metazoa; phylum Arthropoda; class Insecta; order Lepidoptera; family Geometridae; genus Alcis; species Alcis repandata. The sequence goes on from OX421237.1 coordinate 8,897,471, forward strand.
CTAGATGCGAACATTGCACCCGTGCGAAGCCGGGGCGGGTCGCTAGTAGAAGATAAGATATTCTGTGTAAGATATTAATGTAAACTAATTTTAATAAAAGTAGATAAAATAAAGATTTCATTTACGTATTCGTGTGGTTTGACATGAAATCATGTTAAAATTATATATTTACTGAAATGAAGTGTTTTATTATGAAAGGTATGATAAATACTCCTCACCCAAGCAAAAAAGATTATGTATGGATTTTTTTTTATGGACGTGGTTTCACCCTTTTTACAGGTGAAACTATTTTAGGTATGTTAGATTCTCAATTTTGATTTCATTTTTTACTGTGAGTTAATTTTTTATTTTATTTTATTCCTATGGGTTTTTTTTACGCTTGAAATAAATGATTTTTATTTATTATTTATTTCATGTGATCCCAATGGTATAAGAAATGGGGTACAACATATTTGTTTTGCAGTAAGCACATAATTAAATATAAGTACAAGAAACCGTCTTTATGGCAACTGAATGAGTAGCAAGAATATATTTTCTTCTTTTATTTACCATAGGTACAAGCAAACGGGCCGCCTGATGATAAGCGATCACCGTCGCGTATGGATACCTACCTGTAGCACTGGAGGCCTCACAGATACGCTGCCGACCTTTTAATACTCTATTAACAGCCCTTTTAAAGAATCCAATGTTGTAGTTACTCGGGAATACTGATGGAGGGGCTTGTTCTACATTTTGCAGGTGTGTGGCAAAAAAGACCGTGTAAAACGCGTGCGATTTACACTCGTCAATTGCCTTTGACAACTGGTTGCGAAAAAATATCAGGTGCCAATGCGGCCAGAGGGGACAAGTCTAGTTATCCTTGTGTGTTCCATCGTGTTATTGAGACAAGAACGTATAGGTAAGTGTAAAGTTCTTTGCTCTTATCAAAAAGTTGTTGAGAACAGATCTCTTTTAGAAGTAAGGCCGCTTTTTCTATTTTTTGTGTAATTTTCTTTCTCTTTTTGTACTTTCTTTGGAATTTATCAAAAGTATTATTGTATTGTTAAAATATCCATAGCCAATTAGGGAGCATCTATCAATTTTCTCAATCTCTAATCCTCGTACTGCTGGGATACAGGTCTACCCTCAAAAAGTGATTAGTGATT